>CM072981.1:9987221-11237221 GCA_037013635.1 Plagiodera versicolora | reverse complement strand
TTGTTGATTATGCGATATCATTTGAACAAATCAGACAGGTTTTTTTCGATATCTTGGTAATTGCTTTATACATAAACACATTCTAATACATATTGTTATGAAAAGAGCGATAGGGATACGGTAGATCGTGATGAAAGGAAAATGGAACGAAAATGATTTTTATATTGCATAGTTGTGTTAGTTGCAAGTTGCAAAAATCAATCGTACATGCACTCATTCTACTCACTGGTTTTCCTGAACCATAGTTAGAGTGCTACTGAAAAATGAAATCAACAATGAATATTCCTGTCAAATTATCAATGACCTGCCCTAATTTCAAGAAACTCATTAAGTGTATACAATATTCAACATCAACAGGTGTTAATGACACTGAAAACCAGTATGAAGATACACAACAACTTTAATCACCAAAATAAACATGGGATGTGGATAATATAAATATCAAATAAAGATATGCAGATAAACATGGGCTGCTAATGCAGTTTTGTCATTTGGCATTCTTCAAGAGAAAAAATGCGACACGAGTTCAAAAACGATAAAAATTTTTCTAATGTGTTGATACTAATTGAATTAGAGAATATTTCTTACGTGATATTCATAAATAGAAGTCAACTTTATTTTACAAGCTAAGCAGAAATAATGAAAGAATTATTGCACAGATGTTTATAGATATCGTGATAACGTGTATCCTTCAATACGTCTAAAAGACAATTTGATTATAAATAACAAGATAATTTGATGTGCAATTTCTTTTGTTGTTCATGTAAGTGCGTTATTATTTCGCTTGTTCACATGGCTCGAAATACTGTCATTTCGAATAATTTGTGATCAGTTTTATTAATTTATTTTTAATTAATAACAATTGGCATCTGGCATTGATGAAGTTTTCGATAATTAAAACGTAATTATTTTTCTAATATGGAATGTTCATCAGTTATACTGATATTTTAAACTATAATTACTAGGTGGTGGTAATCCTTCGTAATAAAATAATAATCCATATAAAATACAGTCTAATCTGCGTTGAATAAACGCCATTACCAATTAATCATCCTCATATATTTTTCATAGTCATATCTATTTCTAGCGTAATTTTTGAATCATCATGACATTTCGAAAATTATCAAAATATAATAATATTAAAATATCTAATAAATGAAGGATCTGTCATATGTTGTTGTCTCCTTGCAAGTTCATTAAATTGATCATTGATTTCGTCTTCAACTGACTAAAATATATTTGGTAATATAAATCTCCTAAATAATTGTAAAACTCTCTAAGTAAAATATAATTTCAACTGAATGAATTCCTGCAAATTTTCGGATTTTCCTGCATAGTTTTTTTTTTTTATTGTGAGCATTTATTTAAGTTTGGGTTATGTGTTATTTTCAACTCATCTTCATCTAGGAATAAGTGCCAACTATCTGACGACTGTAATGAATGTCTTTTTCAGAATACAAATGAATTTCCGAAATCACCAGGACTGTAAAAATCTCACCAATTCAGAAACGAAAACAAAAAGTGCACTCACTTGAATTTCAACATGATGAAAAATAATCACACCTATTAATAAATACACACACCGGCTAACAAGATCATAGAATAAATAGCGCACGATACACTTATCGCAGACGAACACAGGATTGTAACCTATATCTATCAAGAGACATGAATTTATATTGGACACTATGAAATCTTGTATAATGAGGCGAGATAAAGCGTGGATCAGTTGTGAACCTCGACCTACAGCATATAGCATAGCAATTAAACGGACAACTTTTTTCACGGTGTTTTTATTATTTGTCAATAAACAGGATGTCTCGTTTTTGTTGTTTACTACCAGAAAACGATCAGTTGACGGGAGTTGAAAATGTTCGTAATTGATTTGCCAAAAAGTGTCTAAAATGCACTTAATCAATCATATCTTTGGTCAAGAAAGTCCAAAATTTACAAGAATACAAATATTATACTTCCACGATTCTAAATTTCGAAAACTCTACGACAACTTTGGATGTCACCCTGTATATGAGTATGTGTGGTCATTCAGGTGTCGTAAAGTACTTATCCAAAAATATTTATGCAACTATTTCGTTGGTATATAAATAATTGACATTAATAATAATGGAAATAAGAACGTATCGAGTGAGATGGTACAGTTCGCAATACGACATTAGGTAAATCTTTTTTTGTCTAGCACACTGAAAAAAAAATGAAATCAATTTAAAATCTCTCACAGGAATTATTGTCACCACAATTGTTTTATTATTATAATGAATTTCAATGGCGAAAATTTGAAAATGCTAGCATGAAACTCTTGAAACATTGATTAGTGATATTTTATTTGACATTGACGCCCACCTGTCAAATGAACAATCAAAAAGTAAACAATAACGAAAGTATATACATTGGTAGTTAGCACGGTGGATTCCTCTGTATATTATTATCTCTGACAACAATGAGAAAACTCCAAAGAAGAACTCCTACTACTTGTGTATAGAAATTTTCTTGAGAAGTTCTAACTACTTCAACACCAAATTGCCGGACCTAGACCGCGCGACTTTAACTTTGACTCATCAAAGATGGCATTGAATAATTCCAAATAAGTTTCAATGTCTAGGTCGCATCGACAAAGTCCCAATCCACACGCGATCAACAACAGTTATATAAAGAACAACCGAGTATCGAAACTTGTGATCATCAGGAACGCGTGACCTTGATACCGAGTCGTATGATGCACGGAAAAACTTTATACAATCAGCAGGTGAAGTGGCAGGGTACAGTACACACGATACGCTTCGAATGTGATGCGACGAGTACAAAATGCCGATGAGTACAAAGGTTAAAGGTTGCGGATGAGTAAAGATGTACTTGAGGGTAAAGACCGAAATATCTACACCTTGCACGTTATCGCGTTGTGACAGTATTAAGTACGTTTTACTGTTTCAGAGTAATATCGTTGGATAAATGCATAACACATGAGACGGGAATTTACTCTAGGGGCGCGTTCATAAACTTACTCACAGAGTAGAGTAAGAGTACGATCACGTGATTAGAAATATATGTTGATCATTGCTCCTAAATAGTCAGTGCATACTTTAGAATACGTTTACGAACGATTCGAAGTAAGCAGTCCATACTCTGAGTAAGTTTATGAACGCAACCAATGTCAACAAACGGATGCTAAAATATCACGTGACTGGTCACGTTATCGAAGACTATTTATACTCAGATGTTGACAAGTACAAGCTTATTTCCCTATTATTTTTAATATCTGTTATACAGCCTTGAATTTGTTCCATTTCCTGATTTTTTTTTTCAGTTCATGTGTTCATATAACACGCCGTATATAACATTCGAATATATTTTCGCCTACACTTTTCGTAGTCTTTAAATCAATCAACCGATAAGCACGTACTATAAATTTTCGCAGTCTCTATTATGACATTTCTAAATGCACCAGCAAAATTGTAACAATGAACATTTTTTCTACGAAAAGGTATGCTCTTTATGTAATTCTACAATATTTATAAATAGGTGTATAAGTTAACAATAGGTATATAGGTATTGAATATCTTGAAGAGATTTTTCTCCATGTAATTATTATATTTTGTATTATACACAATTTTTTATCATTTCATATATTCATTATATACACTGTGTCCGTAAAGTATGGAACAAATTCATTTTTAGCTAAACAGGTCATTTTAAGAAATAATCCTGAAACACGTCGATTTTTGATTTTAATTTACCGTATTTTAAAATAATAATGTAATATACAGGGTGAATTACGTTCGAGTAATGACGTCACCGTCATTTTTTTTTTCAATGGAATATCCCCATTTTTTCTCAATATTCGGATTACTCAAGCTGAGCTGATTTCAAAAATGTATCACATGTTGATTCCAATTGGTACAGGGTGGACAAAAATACAATAGTTTTGTGTGTGCTCATAAAGTAACGCGTAACATTCTTTATTAGGTAAATTAACAATATTGTCAAAAATACTTATTATCTAGCGGCAATTGGTTTAAATGTAACACCCCGTAGTTTGCTACATGTTTAGAGTAATAAAAATGAGTTGTTTCCAAACATGTTTGGTACTCTTGTGGTCTAGCAGACAGAATATGAAATAAATGATTTCTTATCTATTTATAAAAAACATAGTCGTTTAGTTTTTTGTGAAATGTCATTATTTTTTAGTAATCTAGTATTTTTGATAATATTGTTTATTTACGTAATGAAGAATGTTACGCGTTACTTTATTAGCACACACAAAACTATTGTATTTTTGTCCACCCTGTACTAATTGGAATCAACATTTGATACATTTTTGGAATCAGCTCAGCTAGAGTAATCCGAATATTGAGACGAAATATTATTATTATTATATATATATATACATTATTATTTTAAAATACGGTAAATTAAAATCAAAAATCGACGTGTTTCAGGATTATTTCTTGAAATGACCTGTTTAGCTAAAAATGAATTTGTTCCATACTTTACGCACACGCAGTGTATATATTACCAATAGATAATTTATTAAAGACAGATTCATTGGTATTGAAATTCTGACTCATACTAGTACATTTTGACATATCCGTTAAAATCGAAAATTATCTACAGATACTATCCACTATTATGTAACAAAATCTTATCTTCTCGATGCACCCAACTACATCTTAGTCGATATTATGCCATGCGGGATAGATTTAATAACTTGGAGAGGAAACAAACAATGACCACTTATACGCCACCCTCGATAAGCGTTTAGAACTAGACGAGAGAAGGAAATTTCCAATTTACAGCATTATTTCTGAGGTTCGAAGTCCAGAGGCTGTACTTGACTATAAACGCTAGTTATATTATTTATACACATGGACCCTGATGATACAGTATATTATTTTTCATAGTGAGATAGTGGGTGTGATCATTGGCGTACACAAGTTAAAATTTTTTTGGAGTACGAAGTAAAAAAACTTTTATTGAAATTAATCATTATTTTATTGAACCATGGAAAACAAAAGTGGTTGTTGATTGGTTACTGCCAATGTCACTTGGCAAAAATAGTAATTCAAACTGGAAGTTTATTTTTATTTTCTCTCTCAACACAATAAATCCGAGGTACACGGCGTGAAATACCATTTAGAGCAGGTGTAGGGTAACAACTTATTTAAATAGTACCAAATATCCAGTCGAATGTTTACAGAGTGGATACATTACAAAATACATTGATTAATCATCACAATAAATTCTATCATAGTTAGTGTGCATTATTCCCAAAAATTAAAAAAATATCCAAATAATTACTAAGTCATTAAATTCAAAATGTTTTGCTACTTCTATTCGAATAAAAACGTACGAAAAAAAATCCTCTACGATTGAAGTTTTTCAATAGCATCCTGTATCATGCAGTAGGCGTGCAGTTGACATTTCTCAAGGTTTATATACAATGCCGGATAACCTAACCTTTCTCAATTTATCTGTCAAAATATACATTATACGGAATTTATTAGAAGGATAATTTATAACTGAAATTGAATTAATCTGAATTAAAATTGTTAAGACACTGAACTCACAAGTTTGTAGAAATATAATGATCCCAATAAACAAGATTTCTTGATCAAAACTTTCTAGATGAAGGTGCATATTTCATGAATTTGTACTCACCAAACTAATCTTTGATATGTCTGGCAACAACTAGAATTATCAATTTGTTCTTGCACAATACAACTTCCCCCAAATCGTAATTTCACAACGAAAAGGGCAAAAGACTAAGCCAAAACTTACATTATTTTGGGAAAGAGATCGGAATTGGACATTTCATCTCGTTTCTCTCTCATCTTGAACATGCCTATTCCTCATCCACCAATAAGAAACGCTAGAGCCAAGGTAGGAAAGTGGCGTGATGTTCTACGTCACCACGTGCATTCGATCGATATGGTTCTTTGCGCTTCATATTTAGATACAATAAATATTGTTTTTGACATGGATTTTAAAGGTGCTGAAATAAAATTACAATATATCGATACTGACTTTGTTTTAAACGAACCCAAATTCTGAATACAAAAAAGAACGTGACCCAATAGAAAAGCTTTCGAATGTAGGGGTCTTTCATCAATGAATTATTGTGTTGGCATCACTTATATAGCTACTCTATTTGATTGGTTAGAGTCATTCTTACATCTTCTATAAAAACAAGAAGAGGAATGCGCTAGTTAATTCGAATTTAATTTCCTTGACTACCATTTTTCAATTGATTCGTCAATACTTTTACATACTTATACACTTTTGGAACGTTTTATTTATTCTTTATACAATAAATGAAATAATGGCTGGAATACCTAAACTTCCAGGATTCTCTTTTACTGACCCAACAGTAAGAATTTTCATATTACTCTTTTAAACTGTTCTCATCATATTTTTATTTTAGCTCAATAAGTTTCATTTATCGCAAACATTCAATCTATGCAATGGGTACAAATTGCCGAAAACAACTTACTGCGGGATTGGTGGCAGAGAATTAGATTCCAACTCAGTGAAACATCTCCCAAAATACGATTCTGTCAAATATGACCCGTCTTTGACTTACGGCAGAACCAAATCTCAAGTCTTGCCAAGTTTCACGCCGCACTACGTACTTTACGATCAAAAATGTCTCACCTTAAGGGCTTTCTTCAAGCAGGCAGTAGCGGAGTCTCCGGATGAATTTTATCGTGTTAGACACGTGAATATCATTTATTTCCTAGAGGATGACACCATAACCGTAATGGAACCCAGAGTACCAGTAAGATATTTCACATGAGAGTCGTGAATAGACTTGATTCAGTGCTCTAGCTTTTGTGTGTATACATTTCAGAATAGTGGAATAGATCAAGGTAGACTTATAAGGAGAGGTAAGATTCCAAAGAACGATAGAGGTGCTTACTGGCATTGGAAAGATCTTGATGTGGGCAAAGATTTGGTCATGAATGGTATCGTTTTTCATACTGTCGATTGTGACTTATTTACCAGAGTAAGGTTTTCTGGCTAGAGTATTCACTGAGTGACAGTCAACATTTCAGGAGTATATGGCTAGCCAGGGTTTGGTTATGGGAGACGCAGAAGAAATGCCTGTAGATCCATATATTTTCAACAGAAATTTGCAGAAAAAAAGCACAGTGACTAAAACTCCGCCTGCCGATGATAAGCTTCGCCGGTTTTTGGAATATGATGGGAAAGTTCTCAAGTATTTTTTTGTGATTCAGATTTTTTCAACATCTAATTTTTTTTCATTGCTTATAGATTTAAAGCGGTTTGGGATGATAGAGAGAATGAATATGGCGCTCTGATGAAATATGAAGTACTGTATTTTTTGTCAGATGATACTGTTTTGGTTAAAGAAGTACATGAAAAAAATGATGGAAGGGACCCTTATCCTGTTTTATTACGAAAAACCAAATTGCCAAAAGTGAGTCATTTGTTGTTTTTGTTTAGTTTGTTGTCATAATTGAGTTCAATGAATTCATTTGGTTCCAGATTCATTTTTATAATTATCATATTCAATGTTCTTTCATGCTATTATCAGAAGAATTGAAACCACTTTTCTGTGACAGCCAATCAGTGTATTCCATTTAATTCTGACGAACGACGTTCCCAGTTATTTATCCGTTTCAGCGTCACACAGACACTCCCGTGACCTACCCTGCCATCTATCTGGAGCGGTCGGAAGCCGAAGTGACAGAATACTACCAACCTAAAGATTTTCAAATCGGTGAAACTGTTTTCGTTCTTGGCAGAGACATGTTGATCTACGATTGCGATAAATTCACCAGGGATTATTTCCGCAAGGCAAATATTACTTTCAAATTGAATTTCTCTAGCAATTCCAACCACTACAAACCTGAAAAATATACTGTGTGTTCCAAGTTATTGCACAGATAATATACAAAAAATACATTACACATATTTGACAACAAAAACGCAATAATATCCGAGAAAGGTGTAATAGGTAATTCTTCCGTTAGGCTCTCTGTATTGAGCAACAACCAGCGATAGATATTTCTGAGCCTCGAAAACCGCCTCCCGAGCACCAAACTCCTCCTCACGACGGACTCGGCTCGTTGGAGGACTCGATACAGAATACAAGGACTTTTTTGCCAAAACCACCCAAGAAGGATGTGATGAGACAACTTTTAAACGCCAACAAGGTATGTAATAAATTTGTAAATACAAAACAGAAGAGGCAGTGCCTATTGATCCGACTGTCGGGCATATTCAACTAACATACGATTTTTCATACGATAATCTTGGGGCACTATTCTTGACTGTTCGCATCTATGACGATCGTTCGCATGTCATGAATTTGCGGATGATATTTGACTTCGGTTATTTTCGACCATTCGCAAGTTTGCGAACGTGTGCATTTTACAACGAGTGGTGTTGGGCGTCCGCAATTTACTTAGTCTACTTAGGACGTCTTAGAACCGATTTTATGACACATTTTATGTTTATTCATTGATTTCAAGTTGATGAATTTATAGAATGTATACATTCTTATTATGTAATATTCTGTTCATCAAATTTATTTATTAATTATGTGTTTCAATATAACTCTGAATTCGTGTATACTTTATTATACAGCAAAATCATTTGCAATAATAGAAATATATTACTTTGGTTTTGGAATATTTTTAATACAAATTCAAAAAAAAAAAAAACATGAAAACACATGAAAGAAATAAAATCAAAATATCACTCAGAAAAAATGTTTGCTCCATGGTGGTATTTGTTTTTCGAGTATTCTTCACTGAATCCATACTTGGATTTTCAGATTGATGATTATCTGATAAATATCTAAGTGAACCAATTCTAACATGCGAACGATGTCAAGAATAGCGCCCCTGAAGTCTGTTTTGCAACAGGAGTTCGTCATATCCTAGGAAGAAATTATGAACTCAATGTTAGTATATTTATCATCGACAATTTTTTTTTAGTATTTGCGGTACGAAATGGTCATGGACGCCGTACATCCAGAAGACGTCATCAGGAGATTCGTGCTCAGCTACTCGTTGGCGGATGGTACTTGCAAAATTATGGAACCGCCCATAAAAAATTCTGGAATTCTCGGCGGACTGTATTTGAGAAGCACATTATTGGTCAAACCAGGTCAGTTTTTGGAAAACGAATAATTTTGTCAGGGTGTAACAAAATAAGTGTAAAACATTTCAGGGGGTTATTATTTGGTTTATCCTATGGTTGTAAGGAATGGACAACACAATTTATAATTTATTTTCCAATGTTAATTTTTTTCTTATTACTTGTTTGCCATTTGAAAATTCACTTCTATAATAGCTTTTTCACTCTAAACAAAAAATGTCTCTTGAATTTATCACCCAAAATTAACCAGTTCATAGCAAAAAATTACAAATAATACCAAATAAATTACTGGCTAAGGGGCTGTATGAGATACTCTATGGCTTTTTCGATAAGTAATCACTCTGTATAGAAAAAAAGGCGTCACTAAATATTTTTTTTAGGTTCCGACCCACTAGATCCGTCCTATTACACCCCGGTCGATTTTTACATCGGAGCCGTCATCACAGTTTTCCAGCAAAGATTCAAAATTACCGGAGCCGATTTGTACGTCTACCGCTACATGGAGGCAAACGAGAGCAAGTTCCCGTGCGAAGTCATCGAAAACATGAGGAATTACATGTTCAACAAGGGCTACCTCAAGGACGAGTTCACCGAGCAGGTCAAGGAAAATCTGGAAAACGAGCGGAAATGGGACTTTGACACCAAAGGTACGTCTGTCACATGTGTCAATGTCAGTATTTCGCGGTTTGGTTCTAATGTCCCGACTAGTATCAACAAGATAAGATTTAATGTTCAATTTTCCGTCCGACTAAAAAACGAACTAATAAAACATACAAAAAATATACTAGGAATAAAAAATATTTAGATATAATAATAAATATGAATTAGGGTATACAAAGCTTTTTTTATACGAATTATATTTTGTTTTAATTTCACGCTCACAAATAGTTTTGTACATAAGCTTGATATCAGCATTTTATCTACAAAAATGTCATTGGAGAATCGAAATCAGTGAATGAATTTAAGAACATATTGATTTCAAATATCAAAATTCTTAATATTATGTAAGGAAATGATTCAATCTGTCATATCCAATTTGATTAATATTGTCTATTTTTATTAATTATCTCATTATTATTATTATGATTGCATATTATTATCATACTATTATTATTATTATAATTGTTTCGTCAATAAGTCATTTATATTTAGTCATTTATTTTTAGTATCTAGCTTAAGATATAATTATTGTATTGTATATTAGGATTTATCCTACCAATAAAGATTTCATTTGTGCATTCAAAAGAAATCAACTTTTTAATATTATGAAACTGATTTCTTCGTGAAAAACCCCGTAAGTTCAGTCGGTTTCAGGGGACAATCACAGCGAATCGGAGATGGAGAAATGTCTGCGACGACTGAAAGTGGGCGAAGGTGACGACGCCTACGCCGCCGAAACAATGAACAGAATTCGACGCGAATACGAAGAGACCACTGTCCACAAGTCTCAGATCCAACCGTACGGCATCAAGACAGTGAACAACGAGTGCGCCTATCCAGTCGTTGTAGGCGACGTCAAAAACGCTGAATGTAGCGACGAGGTAGAAGGTAATTAATTCAATTAATTATCAAATAATTAGTTCTTAGAATATTTGGATTTATATAAGTCAATATACAAACCAAGGGAGAATGTAGATCGAAGGATAGCCCACCTGCTATGACAAAATTCCCATTCTTCCCGTTCTTACCGTTTTGGAAGTATTTTTTTCGAAAATAATGAACCCTTGTCCCTCTAAATAGTTTTGTCTTTAGGGTTGGTACAACTTTACACCTTTTTAGTTAATTTTTTCAGTAAAATATTAACATTAAAAACATTCTCCGAACATTTTAAAGGGGGTCTGTGAGAAATTTTGGTAGTGGATTTTTTTGTTCATGAAGTTTAGCCCATCGTAGTAGAACAAAAAAGGTACTGAACTACTGCTGCACATTACACCAAGAAATTATCTATTTCATAGTGATTTCAAAAAGGCCCCCTTTACAATGTTTTTGATGTAAACGTTAAAATAATTTTTCACCAATATATTTTAATGAAAAAATTAACCAAAAAGGTGTAAAATTGTACCAACCGTAAAGACAAAAATATTGAAAGGGGCAAAAATTCATTATTTTCAGAGAAAAAAAAAATATCTCGAAAACGGTAAGACTTTTATAATGGGAATTTTGTCATAGCAGGTATGTTATCCTTTGATCTACATTCTCCCTTGGTTTGACGTGGTCTTTACGGGACACCCTGTATACTCTGTGATCGAAGGTCAGTACACCTCGTACACCCCGAAACACATCGACACCCCCGAAGAGAAGATTGCCAAGTACTACGCCGGCGTGCTGCGCGATCACCGCGACATCTGCGACGGCTCGCATCCCGTCAAGTGCGTTGATCCGCCACCTAGAGAGCAGGAGACGTGTCGGGAGGGCGGCGAGGTAGCGGCGGGCCCACGGCCGATCATGGTGAGCCCGCCCGACGTGCCGCCCCAGGTGTGCAAGGGCAAGACGGTGACGTTCGCCGAAGATCCAGAAGATAGGTGCAATCGCGATCGCGACGATTTGTGCGACTCGAAGGTCGATAAGATTCATTGCGAATGTACAAAGTACCAGAGGGGTTGTTGATTAAATAACTTTTTATATGATCGCTCTGTATCCGACTGTTTATTTTTCGTGTAATATGAATACAGGTGTATTGGGAGAAATACCACATAAACAACTAACACTTCGCTCTTCATCTGAATCGCCTCCATTCCACTGTCCCCACCACTTCCAATCGTCTCTATGCCAGACTCAATATGAGGGGAAAAATTAAATAGGCTGTCTAGGACAGTGTTTGTGACAACATTGGGAAATTTTATTATTGGTTGAACTAACCAACCTAACCTACAGAAATAGTACAAAATTGTCAAATAATTTGAGTGAACTGAGACAGGAAATCATTCAGTTTTGATCCAGTTTCGTTTGCGGACTTTTTCAGGCAATCCCGGCAACTGCCTGCATGGGAAACTTTCAAAGGTAATTCATTTCTACACTATACCTTAAACTAGATTTTGCAGTAATTCATGTCAAGATCACCTTCTTGAGAAATTTGAGTTCATGTGTTGAGAAGATCTCTGCAGATTATTCAAATTTGATTTCAGCCTGGACTCTACACTAGCCTCGTTAGCAGTTTTGGCAAGCTGCTTGTGAACAAAATCCTTGTCAAAATCTTTCTGTACCTCTTGCTTGCTCTCTTGCTGACGATACCTCTTCAAATTCTCGCTTCTCTCTGCATCACGCTCAACAGCATCAGACATCATCTGCTTTCTACGTTCTTCCTTTTCTGCTTCTGTCAACTTTTTAGGTTTCTGTATCTGAGGCTTTTTTATCTCTTCTTTCTTAGTTGGCTTTACTGCAGATTCCTGAGGAGTTTTGTTGAGTTGTATTTTTGTACCATCTGGTCTCACAAGGCCAAATGCTTTCTTCTTATGTACCACTTTATCTTCATCACTGTCGTAGTAAGAATAGTTACCTTCCATTATTTTTTCTTTTGGTTCTTCAGTGTCTTTTAGTGGTTGAGAGTCTCTCAAAGACCTCAATTTCTGAAGTATCATCCTATCAAGAAAATCATCTGATTGATTTTTTGCTCTAGTTTTCTCTTTGGTATGGCTGTAGTTCATCTCAGAATATTTTGTATCTTTCTCCTGTGAATCACTACTACTACTATATCGTCTCTTCTTAGTTTTATCCTGTTTTTTTGTGTTCTTGCTTTTATTTTTGTAATCTTTAATTCCCCTTTCACGAGATTTTTGTTTGTATTTCCTATCTTTTTCAATTTTTTGTTCACTGTCATCACTAGAATCTTTTCGTGCTCTCTTCTTCTTGATTTTTTTTGGTGGTTCATCATCACTATCACTTATTTTTCCATCTAAAATATCATCTAAATCCTTTTGAGATAGCTTTTCTTTGAGTTTATTAAACTTATGCATAAGAATGGTGTCTAAATGTTTTGCTTTCTTCTTCTTTTGAGTCTTAGATACATCTCCTGTTGGATTACCCAACTTCATCAATTTTTGCTTCAACTGTTCATCCAAGTCACTTTCTGAATCAGAATTTTTGGACCTTTTACGTTTCTTCATTTTTCTTTGTTTCTCTTGTGCTTTCAAAGCTTCTTGCAATTTTTTAAGTTGAACAGGATTTTGAAGAAATTGTCTTCTTGCTTCTTCTTCCTGTCGTTTTATGGCAACTAGTGGATCTTCTTGTAATTTTGCAGAGAGGTCAACCTGAAATGATATTTATTCATCATTGTTTCGATTTGTTTCAAATACTATTCATTTTCTACAAGTTATAAACTCACCTGTTCTGCTTGTACAATTTTGTTGAAATCACGAATTGATGGTGGAATACATTCATGTTCAACATGATTTTTTGGTGGAACAATGCCAAGTTTTTTCTCTTTTTCTTCCCTATTGAGCTGTTCCAATGGTTTGTCAATATTTTTACCCAAAAGGTATTCTTCACGATTTACCAAACTATTGGCTCCCTAAGAAAAAAATTGTTAAATTTCTGATTTTCACTTTTCCATTAATCAATCTTACCTTATACATCCAATCCAGTTTACCATTCTCCCCATTCAAGTCCATATTCCGAGTTTATGATGAATATAAAACAATATAAAATGAACCAAATATTTATAATTTTCAAGTATATAAACACTCTTCTTGTTTGATTTCTTGCACTGTGTCGAGGCTATTGCCAGAAGCACACTATATATATGCACGGTTGACACCCATTGGTAATTAGCCCTATCGCAAGGATATTTGACAGAAGAAGGGTTTTGAGTTGTTTCATGGCACGATCGTATACATAGGTCTTGCAACTCGTATGGTGGGGGGTGACCCAAACATTGACGAAATTTTTGTGGTTCTCATGTTTCGTCACCTGCATCGCTGTCCTCTATTGCCACTCTGTCATTGATTTTATTAGAGAGTTGAAGTAATCACAGTACGTGAGCAGTCCTAGACACGGTAACGTAAGAAATATGACGTTCCTGATATACATCTAAAATGGTGTTGAAGTATCTCATCACGTTAGCACAGAACTCGCCTAGGCAGGGAATGTTAAATAATTTTAATAATCTTAACTTCCATGCTGTTTTATGTAGTTTAACTGTATGTCCTGTGCCGTTCGCAAGTTATCGTCCTCGTTTCGTGAGATTTCGGTTAGCGTACGTTCCCTCTTTTAGCACCCGTTAGATAGCGTGAGTCTACGTACACCCGTAGACCCACAAAATACGAAAAAGTGAAAACTTGTGCAATGCGCATGCCCAGATGTCAGAATGAATCCTAACGTTACCGTTCGTGGAACCACTTCAACTCTCTAATATTCAAATCCTAACCGTTCGTTTTGTTGTCAAAGATTAATCACGTGATTATACCCCTATGTCCTCCTAGCGAATAATTATGGCAACTTTTTCTTCAAAACTGGTGCCACCCTCCACCACTCAAAAATGCCGTAGTCTCCAGACCTATGAGTATGACCGTGTTCCATGGCATAGTATATGACGGTTATGTACATGAAACAAGAAGAAAGCTTAGCGTAACCCAAGGAGAATATTGAATATTTATATTTTGAAAATTTTTAACTCATTGAAAATGGATGAAGAGTATCAACAAAAAGAAAAGGTATATGATCACATTGTAGAAATATTCCACACCCAAAATCATTTTTTATTTCCAGTCGCTGATTATATTTGGAAGAGTTTTATCCTGTTTTTCTGTGTTCTTGCTTTTATTTTTGTAATCTTTAATTCCCCTTTCACGAGATTTTTGTTTGTATTTCCTATCTTTTTCAATTTCTTGTTCACTGTCATCACTAGAATCTTTTCGTGCTCTCTTCTTCTTGATTTTTTTTGGTGGTTCATCATCACTATCACTTATTTTTCTATCTAAAATGTCATCTAAATCCTTTTGAGATAGCTTTTCTTTGGGTTTATTAAACTTATGCATAAGAATGGTGTCTAAATGTTTTGCTTTCTTCTTCTTTTGAGTCTTAGATACATCTCCTGTTGGATTAACCAACTTCATCAATTTTTGCTTCAACTGTTCATCTAAGTCACTTTCTGAATCAGAATTTTTAGACCTTTTATGTTTCTTCTTTTTTCTTTGTTTCTCTTGTACTTTCAAAGCTTCTTGCAATTTTTTAAGTTGAACAGGATTATGAAGAAATTGTCTTCTTGCTTCTTCTTCCTGTCGTTTTATGGCAACTAGTGGATCTTCTTGTAATTTTGCAGAGAGGTCAACCTGAAATGATATTTATTCATCATTGTTTGGATTTGTTTCAAATACTATTCATTTTCTACAAGTTATAAACTCACCTGTTCTGCTTGTACAATTTTGTTGAAATCACAAATTGATGGTGGAATACATTCATGTTCAACATGATTTTTTGGTGGAACAATGCCAAGTTTTTTCTCTTTTTCTTCCCTATTGAGCTGTTCCAATGGTTTGTCAATATTTTTACCCAAAAGGTATTCTTCACGATTTACCAAACTATTGGCTCCCTAAGAAAAAAATTGTAAAATTTCTGATATTCACTTTTTCATTAATCAATCTTACCTTATACATCCAATCCAGTTTACCATTCTCCTCATTCAAGTCCATATTCCGAGTTTATGAATGAATATAAAACAATATAAAATGAACCAAATATTTATAATTTTCAAGTATATAAACACTCTTCTTGTTTGATTTCTTGCACTGTGTCGAGGCTATTGCCAGAAGCACACTATATATATGCACGGTTGACACCCATTGGTAATTAGCCCTATCGCAAGGATATTTGACAGAAGAAGGGTTTTGAGTTGTTTCATGGCACGATCGTATACATAGGTCTTGCAACTCGTATGGTGGGGGGTGACCCAAACCTCTGCCCAAACATTGAGGAAATTTTTGTGGTTCTCATGTTTCGTCACCTGCATCGCTGTCCTCTATTGTCACTTTGTCAGACAATCACAAATCAGATCCGATCAGCTTCTTGAAAGTAGGAATGATTTTCATTTATTCGAGAAAATTTTGCAAGATATAATATTTCTGTCATTGATTTTATTTACTATTCAAATCCTAACCGTTCGTTTTGTTGTCAAAGATTAATCACGTGATTATACCCCTATGTCCTCCTAGCGGATAATTATGGCAACTTTTCCTTCAAAACTGGTGCCACCCTCCACCACTCAAAAATGCCGTAGTCTCCAGACCTATGCGTATGACCGTGTTCCATGGCATAGTATATGACCTGTGATATGACGGTTATGTACATGAAACAAGAAGAAAGCTCAGCGTAACCCAAGGAGGATATTTATATTTTGAAAATTTTTAACTCATTGAAAATGGATGAAGAGTATCAACAAAAGGAAAAGGTATATGATCACATTGTAGAAATATTCCACACCCAAAATCATTTTTTATTTCCAGTCGCTGATTATATTTGGAAGAGATATCGCAAAGATTCCATGTTTTCGAAATAGTTTACTTTATGGTATTGGTGGAGGTTTATGTTTTGGATTGGCTAGATTCATGTTTACAAGTCAGTCTCTCAGATCTGTGAATTTTGCAGTATACTCATTTTCATTCATTACTCTTGGATATTGGATACAATGCAGATATGGATATTCTAAACAAAAGTTTGAAATGTTGAGAATGCAGGAAAAATTGCAACAGCTTGCATTATTGGAAGGTTCTGCACAAGAAAGTGATGTACAGAATGAACTTAAAGACATTTGACTATTCATGTGCAATATAATTTAGTAAAGGGATATGTATATAGACACATAAAATTTAGATATACAAATATTCTAATTCGATTGTTTTAATTTTTTATTTATATCACTACTTATAATAAACACAGAAAAATATGAAAATAACTTGGCTGGTTTTATGGTACAGAATTGACATCTCTATCTTGAGGAAAGATAAAAGTATATTCAAAATTGTGTTTTTTTTCAAGTATAATTCATTTTATTTGTTCTAAAATACTTCCATCTTTAACAAGTTGTTCTCTATCAATTAATTTCAAATGAACACATGCCACCAGCGCTGCCCCTTGTTCTGCAAATTTTTTGTTTTTCTCCCTGAAAACAGATTTGTATGTTGAGAAAATATTCATTGGCAATGTTTGAATACATGAATTTGAAAACTAGATGATCATAATCAAAACATACCAATATGTTGAACTGTATGTCTTCCCTTCCAATGTGGCTACTGCTCTGAATAATTTATCTTCATTAAAAACTTTATATTTGGGCAGCTTTAACTTATACTTTGCACAATAACTTATAATTTTAGATTTTGGTAAATCCAGATCTGTACTATAATTCACTCTTATGAAAGCACATTTCATCTCCACATCTATATTTTCATTATCAAGATCAGTTTTTTGCCTCTTCTTCTTGGGATCCAGAACGTCAGGTCCTATTTCTCTCCTGCCCAAAATGCCCAAAGACTGATACTCTAGTTGTTTTTGACGACAGTAGTCACCCAAGTCCCAAACAGAACTGAAAATTTCAAATTGATAAAATCACAATAACTTAATTTCCACTGAGAATTTGCTCACCATATTTGTTCTAGTGTTTGACATTCCAAAAATTTTTTTCCTCTTGGAGTTTCTTGAAGCTCTTTCAGCATGTTTTGAACACAATATTTTGTATTACAAGGTGAGTTATCATAATCTACAGCATATTTCAGATAACTCTTTATAACTTCCTCTAGATGTTTCATTCCGTCTTTTCGGAATATTGAACAATTCCCTTGAGCTGCTCTTGCTACCATTACACTACTGCTTCCACATTGTTCTTTAAACTTTAAAATGTCCATGTAATTTTCTATTTCTCGGGAACCTCCACTAGAAAAAAAAAATTGATACAATTCAATATCAAATTCAATTTCATTTAATACTAAATAATTTCATTATTATAGGTAACTTACTTTGCTATTACAGGAATATCCAATATGTCTGCAATATTTTTTATTGTTTCACATCTATTTTGATGTTGTGGTCTTTCTGATTTGGTTCTCCCATGGACACCAATAGCAGATATCCCAGTTGAAGCCAGATCTTTAACCAAATTTAAAGTATCATCAATATTCTCAAACACCCTTATTTTACAAGTTACCGGAATGCTAACATTTTGTACAAGGTTTGATAAAATGCTTTTTGCATTTTCTGGTTGGGATAATAATGCTGCCCCCATTCCACCTTTGAGAGAAAACTCTTTGGGACATCCCATATTTATATCAATACCTGCTACATCATTTTCACTAAAATAAACATCATTATTACTTCCATCAATAAAAATGAAACTGATCTCACATCAATTTTGCTACTCTCAGAGCCCTAGAAGGATCACTAGTTCCCAACTGTACCACTACCTTATCTCTCTCTTTCTCACAAGTGCGAAATACCACAGTGCCATCAGTAGAGTCCAAATAATCAATTGTTCCTAGAACATCTGTAAAATAAAGCTTTATTTCCTTCATAAAATCAATTCACCACAGAGGCATACCATTCACTCGTCTTATAGATTTGAGAAACTTCCAGTCAATGAGTTCTTCTGTGTATACTATGTCAGCCCCGTAATCTAAAGATAGCAATCTCATAGGTAAAGTTCCGACACGTACCATGGGTGCAAGAATGATTTTATCTGCAAAGTCCAACCGAGTTCGTGGTTCAGTTTCATTATTTAACCGTTTCATCATATTAAAATCCTCTGGCAATGAAACTGAAAATAGAAGCAATGTACTGGATACAATATCGTACTTTTGTCTGGTCTCTGAAAGTAACTACTAAATTTTTGTCATTTTGTCAATTATTCAAATGGTAACCACCAGAGACAACACACCATCATACGACATACGGTAATGTGTTCTTTGATCCTCTTCTTCTTTTGAATTCAAACTTTGTGTCAATTGAAGGGTTATGTCAGTTGACAGGTTGTCAAAATACTCTGGTAATGACTTGTGACCACAGAGTCACAGACTTTGACTTGTGAATTCAAATAACAAATCAATGTAATAACTGTTCTATGAGTGATGCAAGTGTGACAGTGACTACAAACATATGACAATTTGAACAATTTGGCGTGATTATAACAGAGAAAATAATTTTGCTTGGCGTCTGTTAATTCCTGTAGGAAAAGGATATATTAACTTTGTTATCGAATCTTTCAATAATAGTATAAAGTTTGGAATAAATTATTCTTCAACATGAGTGTCGAAGAAGAAGTAATGAGAATACAAAAGAAACTGAATAAAATGACGTCCGAAGATGGGACTGTACGTACATTTTTGAAAATATGGTTTTTCCTTATGTTCTCCATATTAAAATTTTTTGTTGTATCACATTTTCAAAACGTGGGATGAGCTAACCATTTTTAGTGTGTAAATTTTTTGTTTCTTGTTTTTTTCAGGGCCAGGAACAAGCTCTTGATCTTCTCAAAGAACTACAAACACTGAACATTAATTTGGAGGTTTTGACCAACACTCGTATAGGAATGACTGTCAATGCATTGAGAAAATCTAGCAAAGATGAAGAAGTTATAAGTCTATCCAAAACTCTGATTAAAAATTGGAAAAAATTCCTCTCAGACAACAACTCTAGTGAAAAATCAACAAGTAGTTGTTCCTCAAAACCAAAAAAAGATAAAGAAGATAAACCTGCACGTGATGAAAAAGAAAAAGAGAGGGACAGGTCTTTGCCAAAACAATTTCCACCTAGTTCTAATACAACAGACTCTGTAAGATTGAAGTGTAGGGAGATGCTCACAAATGCAATTAAAACTGATTCCAACGAAGATGATTTTGAGGGTGAGTTTATGAATGCTCATAATTTTATGCCATTAAGTAATGAAGATTGATATAATACATCCAAATTATCTCATTACCCAACCCTTTCTCCTCAGTGTAAAAGTACATCACTAAGTTGTAGACCTTATTTCATTATAATTTGCATATTTTTCTAGGAAACTATTCAAACTTTTACTAATATTTCAGGCTGTGCATCTGCTGAAGAATTGGCAGAAGAACTGGAAGAGGCAATCTATATGGAATTCAAAAACACTGACATGCGCTATAAAAACCGTGTTCGATCACGAATCTCCAACTTGAAAGACCCCAAAAACCCCACTCTCAGAACCAATTTCCGAATTGGTGCTATAACTGCATCCAGACTTGCAGTGATGACAGCTGAAGAGATGGCCAATGATGAGGTCAAGCAACTGCGAGATAAATTCATGAAAGAGGCTATCAATGATGCCCAGTTGGCCACAGTACAAGGTACAAAGACAGACATGTTGAAATGCGGTAAATGCAAGAAAAGGAATTGCACTTATAACCAGTTGCAGACGAGATCGTCTGATGAACCTATGACCACTTTTGTATTGTGCAATGAATGTGGTAACAGATGGAAGTTTTGTTGATTGGGAACTGGATGAGGTTTTTATTGGTTTTATTCACTTTGATTTGCATGGATCGGTTAGCTGTCTTTTCCAGTCTAATTTGCTGTGTATCTATAGAATTAGTTAATAAAGAAATTCGTTTTGACCAATCTATCTGATTTATTGGAACTTGAATCTAGTCTATTCATCAAAGGAAGACAGATAGATTTGGTTATCATACATGTGAAATAAAGAGTATCTAGTTAACTATTAGAATTTTGATTGGCAGAGACCATTAGATACCAATTGTTGGGGAAATACTCCTTAATGAAGATATCATTTCCTCATTAAATATATTTCGTCAATGAAACATTCTGTCATTCGAATTATTAAGAAGAAATTTGGTTTTTGTATTTGATTTCAATATTGTATGAAAGGAAAAGAGGAAATATTCAAATCAAAGAAAATCGTGAAAAACAGTCTAGTTTTATTTTTAAATAATTTTAAATATAAATACAATATTACCATAATTTAATAAACTCCATAGAAACCTAACAGTAATACCTAAATCAACCCTAAAGGCAATCATAATGCCTACATTGAAGGATAAAAATCAACTAATATATAGCAGAAAGTGGAAGCTTTTGATTGAACTAAATTGATTTTTTATATGAAGAGGCACTAGTTCAGCAATGTCTGTCTTTGGTGGCAAAATACAATTTGAAAAATCCGTTGATGATGTTGATTTGGCCTATGGTGATTATAACTTTGATGATTATCCTTTTGTGGGAAAGCAGGAAGCTAATAATGACTTCTATTGGATAGGTTAAGCAAATATAGAACTCGAATATGTAACTTTTGCATGTGAAAAATTATCTAAAGAACATCCACCTGTATCATGAATCCTATCCATGAAATATATATACTTATTTTCATGAAAATAAGGCAGTGAACAATCCCACATTTCTCAGAAAGTAGGTATATGCTTGAACTCTTCTGGGAAGCTATAAATTTCAGGAATCCATTTTCATAATACTGACGAAAATTTCCATAAAATTTAAACTCTCCTCAATGACAGTCAGAAACAATTGTTCTCTTCAAGAAAGTTGAACAAAATTTTGCTTTAGCTAAACCTATTATTTATTATATTAATTATATGGAAATTGATAACTTAATATGAATATTTAGGATTTCCAAGATCACTCTATACTTCATATTCATGTTATTCAGGTGAATAGGCCTAAAATAAAATTACAAGATGAATAGAATGTCATAATTTACTCCAAAATCTACAAGGAATTATGTAAAAAGGAACAGGTTGATTTAAGTGAACTGATGATTTTTTAAGCTTTCCTAAAAAGTCTTTCAATTTTTATATCAAAACTTAAAGTATAATTCCCAACAAGCTATCTATACTTAATCATTCATGTTGTCAAATACAAGTGATAAGATAAGCTAAGTTGATTTTTGGGAATAAAATAAATTGAGTAGTAATAAAAATATTGACAAATACAATATGATTAAATATATTAGTGTCCTGATATTGGTTTCAATTCTCTTATCTGTCTAATTAAGTAAGCCTTTTCATCATTGAATTGTTCATCTTCGGCTCTGTCTGTATGAAACCTCACAAGAAATTCAACCAGCTTTTCCTGGTTGCGCAGCAATATGTCCAGAATTGGTTTAGGTTTATTAGGATTAGCAACAAATACCTGAAATAGTGAAATTTTCATATCAATTACACAAAATAATTCAAAAGGCTAGACTGTTCTAATTGATAGTAAATTCATACCTTGAATACATGGAAGGCTTCAAACTGTATATTCCTGGATCTCTCTTTAAGCATATTCATCATCAGCTTTAAATTATCAGGATTAGAAATATACCTAGTCATCACCTGAAAAAAATTGTGTAAAAATCACATTTTTGTACTTACACAAATCAAATGATTAGATATATCAGTTATGAATCATGAAACTTGAAATTGAATAAGGATTCCCAGCTATGAATTACTTACTGTGAAATTATGTCTATCCAACAACAGTTCCCCCAAAAGTTTCAAACTTTGACGCCTAGTAACATAATTCTCAGAATTCAAAAGTCTCTGGTAATGGGTGAACACTTTATCATAATTCATTTCTAAGAAATCTGCACATAGGAGCTTATGTCTAGTCAATAATTCCTAGAAGGAAAGGTTTGGTTTAATATTGAATTCATCATCTGGAAAGTGGTGAAGTACCTTAAATGTAGAGAACGCATCTGAGGCTATATCAAACGTGGACACCTCTACATATCGAAAGAAGTTATAGAAGTCATCTGAATATAACATAATCTTAGCCAAAGCTTCATACCTAGCACATTCACGTAACATTGTGCCACAATTCAAAGCTATCTCTTGATGCTCATATCTGTAACAAAGTCATAGTGATGAAAGTAGTAAAGTCATCTCTACTGTTTACTGTCTTCCACAAAATATATATTTGTGAAAACTTACCCTGTCATAAGCGTAAACAATATTTCTGGCTTAGTACATATGTATTCCACTGTTGGTGACCTGGTTCCAATCTGCCTTCGAAGTATATTATTGAAAACTTGTGCAACATCTTTTTTCCCTTCAAAGTCAATTCTATTCAAGTTCTGGATCAACAATAATAACAAATTACTATTGTAGAGCTCTTGTGCCAATTGAGCCACAATTATATCTGCCTGAGGCTCAACATCTGATGTCCCATAAAGCATGTTCTTGATCAAGACAAGATTCTTTGATACATCTTCTTGGGCCTTTTCTGCTTTTTTATCACCTTTTTCTAGTGAGTTCACAGCTTCTTTAAGTGCCTTCACTACATCTGCTGGGCCCTTCTGCGATTTTCCAAATAAGGGCATTGTTTGAATATTTTTCAAATACTTCTGAGAATGACGTTTGTTAATATGTAATTGTTGAGTGCTACCGCAGAATAACGACGTGGTGTTTCATAAGTAAATCGAACTCTGATATTAGATGATCACTTCTTTCATCACAGTTAGAACGTTACTTGGTATTAAAATGATGTACGAAACTTCTTCAGAATGCATCTGACAGCACTAGACTGAATAATTTTACACTCATTCTACAAAAATAAGTAAACGTGATGTTCATTTTTCAGCAAAGGAAAGTCAATTTATTTTATGACAAATGACAACAGAAACATCAACTGTCTAAATCTTCCTTTTCATTACACTGATTTTTAACCATGTTCTAATATTTAGAAAAAATATAAGAAATTAACCAAAATTAGTGTTCTCAGCCAGACAGCCCTAGCAGCTGAGGCCATTTAGAAACCGTGAAAGAATACTTAACCTTTTGACTATTATAAACAAATAAAAATTTTAGTATTTTTGCAATGAAAAAAATTGAAATAACTAACTCTTTTCCTACAGACTGGGATATAGATATATATAAAGATGATACCGAACCAGAAGAACACTGGGAGTTGAGAAAAGCTTTCATGGAAGCTCACAAAGGTAAATTTTCCGAAGAATACCTAGTTGCTTTAGCTAGAACATTCACAAATATTGAGTTCATGGGATGCAGGTGAGGATAATTATTATTTATTTTCCCAAATAATCGAAATTGTCACTTAGCTATCCTGCAGATTTGATGGTTCGAATAGCAGAACTCTCTAAGGATGTTGCTCATGAATATAGGGAAATCAAAAAGACAAAATTACAAAGGACATTTGTATCTGCATCAGATGCTGCTGAGAATAAAATAAGTGAGTGCAGTTTTCTGTATATTAAATACCTTCAATTAACTGCCATGCACCTTTCCAGAGAGGAGAACTGATCCAGGATCTGGAGCTCAGAAGAAATAAATGGAAAAATAAATACAATCCCAACTTTACTATCTTGATGAACTATTGGTTATTGTCATAATTGGTGCATTTATCATATATGTGGAAAAATTAATTATATATCTTTCAATACATATCTATTTCATCAAAAAATCAATACATAATAAATACAAAATTGAAATATATATTGAATTCATCCATCAAAGTTCATCACTAAGTAAATGAGTCAGTCTATTTATTACTGTTATTATGTAAACTTTCAATAGAAACACTAAGTTGTTCTAATCTTTGTATAAGTTGACTCATAGTGTTTTGTGATCTTTGAATATCATTATCATTTAGACTTGGTGCTGTAGCAGATCCAAGATCAAAATGTAATTTTGCTAGTTTTTCTTGCTGCTCTCTGATATTTGTCATCTGATCCATAGAACATCCACTACCAAAGGCTCGCAACTTCCCAGAATGGAAATCAGCAAGCAGCCCAAGTAAGGCCCTTTCCATATGTCTCACATCTGGTACTTGAGATATAAAAGAATGGTGTCGGATATCTGTGTTACTTTTATCTATTGTGTGGTAAAAAAAAAAATAAAAAAAAAGTGTCAAAATCAAACCAGGAAAAAAATAATGTAGACAAAAATCTTGATTTATCCATAAATAATTTCAATAACTTCATTGGCTACAATGACATGCAAAATCAGGTAAAAAAAATATCTTCAGAGTTATATCAATGATATGAAAATGCCTTAATACCTTTATTTGCATTTCTTGGTCTGACAGTACTACTGCTTTTATTATTTTCTCGAAGTTTCCTTTCATTCACAAAGCTTATTTTGGATCCAGAAGCTATTCCACCTTGCCCTTTTCTTGCACTATGTGCTACAGAGCTGCGACTTGTGTTTCCCGAGGAAGAAACCTGGAAATCTGCTCGTGAAAAGAGTAGAACATTGAATTTATTTTCTTTTACCATTTTACTGCTTTTAACTGGTGACATAACTTTTCCTTCTGGATCATCTTGAACAATACTATCATCATTTTCTGCATCACTAGACACTAGTTGTTGTAACTCAGAAGTCTCTCTTGATTCCATGATGCAGTATTTATTTATATAATTTATATATAATATATATTTTATATGTGCATAGTCATAACATCATTATTTTCTCAGTTCAAAGTTCTTTGGAATTGTTTTATCAACATTTATAAGCAGACATAACCAAATATAAATTATTTATGTCCAATGACAGAACAGCTGACAATATCACCGACCAACTAGTGGAGAAGAGGACAAGAGAAGCCAATGTGCAAATCAAAAGAGAAGAAGGAGAGCTCTGTTTGTTTTGTTTGTCAAAAATGGCCATAACATCTCATCTATTTTCTAAAAAAAATTGTCTGATCTTGCAAATCTAGCTGACATAGTATGGCAGACACATTTCAGTTTTCTCTCAAGTATCAGCAACTTCTTAGAGACCTAAAAGACACTGTCGAAGGATTACTGGTCACACAAGTAGCTAATGTTTGGTCTATTTATGGTGGGCTAAATAGGCTCCACAATACTGTGGAAAACATTTTCAGACACGGGTGTAAACATTCACAAAATGTACGTATCTTTTAAATTATTCTTCCAAATCACTATTCTTGTTATATTTTCAGGAATTGGGATACTACAATTTTGTGCAAGGTTTAGAATGGTTACAACCAGAAAACACAAAATCTAACTTTGTCTTGGACTGTGAATACCGCTCATATGTTCCAGTCCATTTGAAAGAAAACAATGCTTCAATATGGTTATACAGGAGCTTAGAAAACCACTCATTATCCCAGAAACTTTCCTGGCTACTTTCAGATAAAAACCACATGACTGCTTGTTACCATTCATATTCTTTTTTGTGTCAAGTAAAATATGCTGAAGCTACTCTAATTTGCTTGAGAGCAGTAGAAAGGAACCAAGCAAGCCTTATGTCTGAAATCAATCCATCCCTTTTTCTTCAGAAAACCAAAGAATTTCATAGAGTTCACAGAAGATGTTCTTCTTTTCCTGACCATCATCTCAAAAAGATTAGTGAAGAAAAATCTAGTATACATCCTGCAAGAATCAAACAAATTGATCCACAAAAAGGATTAGTGAGAGAGGTTAATATATATGGCAAAGTGAAATTATGGCATAGTATGCCATCCTTGCAAGTATCTCACTTTACTTTTAGTGAAAAGAAAATGAAATCATATAGCAAGACAAATCCTTCTACTCCACTTTATTCAAAAAAAGAAACTAAATTGTCACCCAGTGCACTTCAGGTGAGAATGATATTTACTGTAAAAATGTAATACAATATAAATAATAGAGTTTTTTATAGGTAGATTACAAAATCATTCATCAAAATTCCAAAAGATCCACTGAATATCAAAAAAGATCAATCACAAAATGTACTAAAACTGCAAAGGCTAAAGAAGTGAAGCATGTTTTGATAAACAATCAAAATATCATAGAACATACTCAATCTTTGAGCAGTTCTCAGGACAGTAATATCATTATTGAAGACATGCTTGCTTCTTCAACATCTACAGTGCATGATAACATGGGTAAGTCACACATTCCTAAATAATGTTAGTGTAGAATGTTCTAGAAGTGTGCAACTTTTGAGAAGAATGATGAAATGATAAGTTTTCAATATAATCATGAATTTTGTACATTTAGGCAGTTGCTTGAGATCGCAGTCTCCACTTTCAATGATGGACTCTTTCATGGCTAAGTCTGGTGAGAAAGACTACAAGAAACTACCAAAGAAATCATTCATTGAAGATGGAGGGATGAGTGTTTTACCAATGGCCACTGGATATTTTCCAAAACCCACTAAGGGTCAGAGCTTACAGTCTTTTTTGACCTCAGGAAACTTTTCTAAAACCAACGCGGAATTGGATAGGGAAAACGCCCATTTCAGTATATCTGAGGCCATAATTTCAGGTGAATATCAACTATTGAACGAGCAGAAATTGAATTTCCTTCATCTATTAATAATTTGTGCCCAAGAGGTCCTAGCAAATTGAAATTTTAATGGTACAATGGCAAAATAACAATAACCAAAAAGGAAATTTCAGCTATGGAACAGATAAGATGTAAACAAGCCTATAAAATCATCGATGAGCATGATGATAGTGACCCAGAAATTATCGATTTGAAGCAACGAATACGATTGAGAAGGACTGAACGAGCACTACAGAAACACAAGAAGACTTTGGCAGCCACATTGAAGAACGATGGCATAACTGATAGTAAGTTTCACCTGCAAATAAATTTTTTTTAACAAACTGGTCTTTACTTCAACACATTTCTCTACAATAAAATTCTTGCTTGATCACTGTACTATGAATTTGTACAAATGAAATTTTGTTTTGAGAAAAAAGTATGTTTTTCAGCGACCACAACTGTCAGTCCGTGCTCTTCTACCTCTGAATTCGGATCAGAAAATTCGACTTCCGACGAAGTGGAAGATTACGAATTCGACCAGGCGTCGAATCTGCAAGAGAGTTCCGGTGTCTCTTTGTCCATGGCGTCTCTCTACTCCGAGGCGGATTTCGCGAAGCGTCAGAGAGGCGCTCCGGATGGTGCTTCTGAAATAACCTCAGCTGAAGGAGTGGCCTTGTCGTTGATTAGTAAATTCAGCGAGGAACAGTTGCCAATGTGAGATATTTTCGAAAGTTACTCACCTTAAAACGAAGTTCAATTCCTCACTTTCAGGGCTTCGGATCTCGAATGGCTAGTTTCAGAAGAAGATGCTCCCCAGGCTTTACTGCCACTTCCAAAAAGTCGACCAGTGGATCCTGACAGTGCGGAAGGTGACACTACCCTGAGGGGAACGCAAGAATGGGCCCCACCAAGACCACAAATCATATTCACTTTGCATCCTAACCCAACGTGAGTATACAGGCTGTCCTTTTTTCGAGTTATGAAGTTCTCAACTATTTTCAAATTTGGTTAAACTGCAGCAGAATTGCGCATTTCTGGACTAAATTTCTTTTGGACATCTCTAACTTTTGATATAATTCAGACATTGTCCTATTGGCAACAATCTGGAAATTATGAATCTTTGAATTTTGAAAAAACATCAGAAGCAAAGTTGCGAATTACCTATAAAGAAACCAGTTTTCAATATAATTTATTACAGAAGGAAGGAACTTATGGAGAAACAAAATTACCGATGCGCCGGATGTAGTATGAAAGTTGCACCAAAGTATGCTAGTCGTTTTCGGTACTGTGAATATTTAGGAAGATATTTTTGTACTGGGTGTCACAAAAATCAACTAGCTCTCATTCCTGGACGAGTAATACAAAAGTGGGAATTCAAAAGGTTCGCATGAATTCTTGATATGGAAAACTTATTAATTGTATGTGTTTCAAGGTATCCAGTTTCCACATTCTCCTATAGATTGTTGGAGCAAATGTATACTGACCCATTATTCAGGATATTTGCACTGAACAAGAATATCGGAAAGAAAGTCAAAACTATCTTGATGTGCAAAAGACTCAGGCTAGAACTGTCTTATCTGAAAGATTTCATCCTTACCTGCAAATATTCACAAAAGTAAGTGGATATAAAAACGTTCAAGACACACAATCAATGAAATTAATGTTATTTTTTTAGTATCCATAATAAATTACGAGAAATTACTCCTAGTTTGACGGATCCCGATGTCTATTCTATGGAAGGTTTGGTTAAAGTGCAGAATGGAGAAATGCTCACACAGCTTAAATACCTAGCGAATATTTGCTGCCAGCATACAGCAAAATGTCAGGTATTGATCAGCCCAGTTGTATAAAGAAATAACGAAAAACTGAAATTCCAAATTGATTAGTTCATCGACATCAGATTTAGTTACATTAATTCCAGTGCTTACACCGCAAGGCTTTACCTTATGTGTAATTCATGACGTTTGACGGTTTTCCAATATATGACGCATGCGTGATTCGTCCATGCAGTCTCTTCATTTTGTATGTCAACAATAACTCGTGCTACAACTTTCCCTAATTTTCAATTAATTGATTTATTCCAGTTGTGTCAAGCAAGAGGCTTTATTTGCGAAATTTGTAACGTAAACCAGGTAATTTTTCCGTGGCAGTTGACAATAGCTGTGCGATGTAGTAAATGCGGCAGCTGTTACCACCAAGCATGTTGGAATCCGACAAAAAGACCATGCGGAAAATGCCTGAGGATACAGAAAAGGAAGGAGGACGCTGATAGGTGTCAAGTTACAGGATCTGAAGTTGAATAATTTATATAGAAAATATTTATGATAGAGACTATACTCACTATGAGAAGTGTTTTTATTACGAGAATAAAATATATTTTTGTTGACTCAAACTTTATTGACAATCACTTAAAAAATCTCTAAGGCCAGTTTATGCGTCATAATCATAGTTTTGTATTGTACAATCATACTTGACATTACGATTCTAACACACTATGTTTATTATGTTTAAATTGACCCTCGCATTTGGACATTCCCCTTTTGCCTTATGATGAATTTTATTTTTCACGTTTAGGAAGGACGAACAATGTTGGGGACCCAAATAGTAACAAAAGTTTGGAATGACCTACCGAAAAATACTTTTATGAATGTTTATTTCACATAAAACAGTTTATAAATAAAACACCGACTAGTCGAAGTTATTCGACTAAATAACCAAAAAATGTAACAAACTTCAATGTGTCAATGAAAGAGATGAATCAGTCATCAGAACAATATTATATTTGCATTAAAGATTAACTTAATCAGATTGAATAAAACATAGGTTTTGAAATATACACATAGTAACAATCAAAGCAGCAGGAATTTTCAGACATTTTTCCTGAAGGGAAAAATGATGAGTTATTTAAAATTTTTTTATACAAAACAACTGTAGACGGCTAGTTTTAAAATCGTGGCACTTGATATAGTATCAACAACTCAAAGAAAAATGCTTGTGTAGAGGTTACATACAAAAAATGTTTATTGTATAATGTCAATTAAAAAAATATGTATCTGAGGTATTTATCGAGATGGCATTTCTACAGATCTTACCGAAATGTTTTATCCTTAAAGATCTTCGTTGGAGATGAGTGGTGTTTTGGCAACTTCAAAAAATATTGAGTGTGAATATTTGTTACGTACTGTCATCAGTTGTGATTTAATTGGTTGATGTAGATCCTTATTGAGGAGATGTACGACGTCGATGAATTCTGAGAGTTTGTAACCTAAAATTCAATTTTTTATCAATCATGCAATCACTGAATTGAATATTATATTCAAAAACAAGTTTCATCTGAAAGCTAAAATAGTGTCATTTTGATCATTCAAATGTTTCCACAAGAAACAGACAATGGCAATTTCTGCTAATCCAATACAATATTTTCGTCAATTTAGATGTTTCGTTTACTTACCAGTGTAAAATTCCAAAGTTGGCGTCCAACCGCTGATTTTCTTCATTTTGAGGGCTAGGTATAATGCTGCAGATGCAAGCTTAGAGTCTCTTATCGAAATTGTTGCGTAATTCATTAAAGAAAATTCCAAAACAAAACGAGCCAAAGTAAGTACGGGCATGGTGATTTTAGCACACTGTAAAAAAACAGAATTTCAAATGACTTGTTAATCAATTGACGGAATAATTGAATAACAATTTTACCAAATAAATCACTTCTGAAATTGTAGTGAATTATTCAACAACATAACATTCCGGACGAAAAAGAAATGTTGAAACGTTTTTTACTCATTATGGCTCTTCTTTAAATTTTTAACGAACCATTTTTCAACGGTTGCTCCGTACAATGTCAAACAGTTTGAAATCTGGCCTGGAACGAGCCTTATGCAACTTTCCCGTGTTTGTATGAATGTTAATGATTTTTTTCCTTTGCTTTCTCTGAAAAATTTCAAGTATTGAGATACTCACCCTCGCGTACCGTCTCAGGAACCTATAACTGATCGGAATACCCAAATCGTAGTCGCAAATCTTGAGCAAATTCACCTCCATGCGGATGAGTTCGCGTCTGGTGTAAGCTCCGTCGCAGATATACAGAAAATCGTCGATCATCGGCGGAATTCGCTCATCGAATTTGCTGGCTATGAACATGGCCGCCGCACCCACCAGTTGCAACGTCTCTTTGCCCACGGTCATCTTGCTGAGGTACATGTCCACCAGCTTCACGCCCAGGTAGAGCGTCTCGTGGTTCAGTTCGAAGCTCTCCTGGATCTCTACCATCCAGTCGATGAGGAGAGAACGCATCCACCGCGTCAGGCAGACTTGGCGGTCCATATAGTCGGGGATGTTGAAATGTGACTGGACAATAAGATTCATCCTTTAATTTTCTGTGATCGGTCTGGACTAATACTGAATTTTCAACAATAAATCATTACACCATGTAGTTACAGCCCTAAAATGATGTTTGCATCCATCTGAATGCATTTTTGTAGCGTTACATTGATATAATTCGTTCGAAATTGCAGAATTCCAGGGCATTTTTCAAACAAGGTCTCCCACTCTGAATTGTTCTATTATTGGTTGATGTCAAAAACCATGTAAGAAATAGTAAGGCAAGTAGTTAGGTAAGGTTCTTTATTTACTTTACATTCAATACTCAGAGTTATGGTGATGTCATGTCATCATGGAGCATAAAATAAAATGTACAGATGAAAGGTTTCTATAGAAGACATTATTCAAATCAACTATAAATTAAATGAATACATTTTCACTAACATTCAAAATTGACAGCTTTCAATAATACCTTTCCATGTCTTGGGTAAGATGCATTTGAGGTTTGACATTTCCAACACATAATTATATGTTAATTCTAAAAAGTCAGGTGTTGTAGGAAATATATCTACAGAAAATAAGTAAGATGGAAATGTTCCCATACAAATTGAATAAACTAAATATCATGTTTGAATACATATATTCTGGAAAATAAAACAACTTACTTCTCTATCTTTGAGATAATTGAATATATCCATAGCATAATGAGAAACTTGGTAGACATCATCCCAATTCTCCTTGTCAAAATCATCAACATCTTCTGGTACTTCATGATTTCCCAAATTCAGTTTAGTTTCAATTTGTATTGCCACCACTGTCACATTTGAAGGACAATCAGTCTCTTTGTTACTAGATGATGTGGATTCTGTAGAGTTCCGAGATGATCTCAGATAATGGCTTTTTTTGGCATTGGGGTGAACAGTAGATTCATTACTGCAAACACATGATTAGATTGACCAACAAGATGAATTTTGAAGATGGGTGAGATTTTGATACATTTCAGATTTGAAATACTTACATTTCTTCCAATGCAGTTGAATATAATGTGTCCTCTGTCTTTTCAAATTCATTGCTTAGTCTTTTGTTTACTTTATGTGCATTATTTTCTTTGAGAACTTCCTTTGGTTTCTGTGCTGTCTGGTTTGGTATAATACTCTTGACAGTTGCTCTGGTCAAAATCTAGAATCATATTTCTATAAGACCTGAATGATGATAACATGAAAAAATCAACAAGATATGTGAATTGATGCAAGAAAGTACCACTTTACTTTTAAATAGAAATTATAAGTGATGTCTTGAGCCAACATTACCTTATTTCCTGGTGCAGGAGGTGGCGCCAAATTTTCATTTTGTCTTGGTTTGAGTACAGTCTTAACAGATGCTATCTGTTTGATTTGAGCTACAGCTTTTTTAGATACCAAGATCTTCTTTTTATTGTCGTCAGCTTTGCACTTTCCCAATTCAGAAACATTTACATTGCGATCTGCAAATGCAATACGTTTGGTGGGCTTGTTTTCTTTGGAAGGTGAACAATCTGCCTTTCTTTTGCAGCGAACAACATCTTTTGTTTCCCTATTTTGAGAGCAGTTTGGTTGAGTTTTGTTTCTAGTTGTGATGCCTTGTTTTTTAACTATCAGGCTTGAGGCAATATTAGTATGAGAGATTTTTAGGGGGGCCATTATCTAGATTATCTGAAACCAGAAATTGATTTAGATGGAAAATAAATCACTAATTTTTATTGGTAATCAGTATCTATGAAGATATTACTTATGGTGGAACTATATTGTATACAATAACTATATTCCATTCAGCTGTGCAATAGGCATTAGTATCATAATAGAATGTCTTCAGTTCCATATAAAATTTCATGTTTCTTGGCGGGAACCCATAGAGATGTATGTTTTTCAGTATATAAAGAGAATAACCATGTGTTATAATTTACATAGATGCAATAGTTGTTTGTTGGTGAATACTATTCAATACAAGCAGAAGATAGGAATTATTACTTGAGTGAAAAATATATTATTACATTGAAATTATATCATGAACTCATTTTCTCTTCATCATATATTCATATTCTTTATGTCATATAAATATTGAAAATAAATCACTCAAAATACACATATATTTCATGTTGCATTTTATGAATTTAGACCATGCTTTTGCCGAACCCTATATAGCAGAAATCTCAATTTTATAATTGATGATGAGCAAAATGTACATTGTCCGAAATGAAAACATATTGAAAAGCATTCAAACATGAAAAATTTACTTGAACACGTCTTAGCATCGTATTATCGTGCTTCTATATAAATAAGTCAATGGAGGGTAAGCTTACCGCCTTTTTCATTCCTCAATTATTTGGTCATGAATTATAAATTTTCAATCTTGAATAATTCATTATTATTATTTATTTTGAATATGAATATATCGTCAAAGCGACTTAAAAAAAATTAATAACAAAAAACCCTAAAATGGATTCCCTTTATAACAAAAAGTTCGTTATTATAAATTAAAATGTTTATAGAATTGAGAAATATAACTTAACGAAGATATAGTAATGCTAACGAAACTCACCAATTCAATAAACTGTTTCACTTATTGTACTTTTCTTTATAAAATTCACGTGAAATCACACATAAAAGTTCGTTAACGTCAAGCTTGTCAGCTCAGACGTTCGTTAGGATTCAGATTTTCTGTTTTGAAATATTTACTCCCCGATTTACGAATCTCTGTGATCTTATTGGTTCAAAAATTGAATCGTGGGACATCTGTCGAAGGGAAAAACTACTGAAAACGACAGTGAACATCTGTCGCTTCCACAGTTGCCATTTCTGATTCACTGTCGGTAGATTCGATAATTGATATGGATGAAATATATGTGAGCGGCTTTTGGAACCATTCAACTTTATGGAAGGAATATAATAATAACCTGCACTAGATTCAACTACTGAGTATCAGTTTTTCAAAAAGGTGGACATGATGAATCTAAATCTATTATTTGAAACTCCATTGTACAATAGAGTTTTTACAAAATCTCAACTTGTAATCGTGGCAATGCTGTAAATTCAAAGTTTAACGTGCTTGTAACGTGCCATATCCAGAACATTTCCTGATATAATCTGGGTATGATACAAAGATGTAAATAACCTGAATAAATGTCACAGAAGAGAGGTAGCAAGATAACCTAACTTTTGAACATTTTGATCCAAGGCCGTGAAGAAAAGAACATTTTGATTTTGTTTGATTTCTCCATTCACTTTAAAGGATTATGTTATGTCCAATCAGCAATCCATAAAAACCGGTTGAATTCTACTGAGATATGAAACGATGTTTGAACGTACTTTGCTAGTAAAATATGTTTCAGATAAAAATAACTTCTTGTATTTGCCTCTGGCTTTAAGGTTTTTGAAGACAGGGGTATGTACAAATGCATCTATATTGATACTACTTCAGCCTAGAAGTTTTTCATTCAGAAGACAGTGATCTTTCCCAAAGCATTGTTGTTATATGTTTCATTACAGACTTGTCTTCGGCTCAACTACAATGGAAATGAGGATATGTACTTTTCTGTTGATTCGGTGACAGGATATTTGGATGATAACAAAGTTGGAATAAGCTCCATTCTGGCAAGAGCATTAAAAATTGATGAAAATGAATCTGTTACATTGTATGAGATATCCCAACTTCCTTCAATTTCAAGCATAACTATTTCAACTTTAAATAAGGTTGATTATGATGTGATTGTGAGTTTTTCTGTGCAGTTTTTGTGATACATAATGAATATTCATAACTATACAAACTTTCAGGAAATGTTATCAGGAAATATTCAGGAAACACTGTTGAATCAAATTAGAATTGTTAATTGTGGACAAAATTTTGTTATATGGATTGGACACAATATCAATATTACTGTAAATGTTGGTAGGGTATTTGCTAATGTTTATATTTTTTCATGTCTTAAATATTGTGATCTTCAGATGATGTTAAACCAGTTTTCCCAGGTGCTCTAGATTTCTTGACTGAAGTTCATATACAACCCTACAATGATCATATCAAAAGGACAACAAATACGTTAATCAAAAGAACAGATGATTTGGAGGAATCATCATTAGATCAGAAATTGTTAAATTATTTCAAGAAGTATATCACACAAGATGGTGAAGGTGGAATTGACCAAAAATACTTCAATACTAAATTAGACTTAGTCTGTAGATTGGTACCTTTAAGAGACATACCTTTATCAGCAGACATAGCAAATTGTTTTAAACCATTCAATGTTTTCATGCCAGATGAGGACATAAAAAAATTGCAGCTGAATAGCACATATGGAAACATTTATTCTTTGACACTCTTGACCAATGATGTGTTTTCGAACAAAACAGTTTATGTGAAACTGTTACCATTGGAACAGATCTGCCAACATAATAATGTCAATTTGGGTCACACATTACTAGTTGATGACCAAATTTTTGATATTTTTGGGTCTGGTCTAGGGTGTAGAGTTACTCTAAAAGAAATTAAGAACCATCCAATTGTAACAGAAATCTTCATTCACACCAAGAAGAATTATTTGATTGATATCACAGAAGAATTCAAGAAATACTTGGCTCAAGGCAGTGATGACACTTTTATCTTGAACTCGAATGTCCCTGTTGACATTGGCAATAACATTTTATGTAGCCTGAAGTTTTCACCAGTCGAGGCAAAGTACTGCATGGTTGATGATCACCTAGTGAGAAATTGCAAGTATATTGTGGAGAATGAAAATGTGGTTATTGAAGAAAGAACCAAAGCAAAAAGTAACCCCCACAAATTCTTGAGAGACATTTCAAATTATAACACTATAGTTGAAGATGTTTTGCAAACATTCAGTACATTTGAGAATGGTAGCTTTGAGAATATTTTGATAACCGGTGAGATATTGTTCATTCTTTATCAATGAATTGTGTTACTCATTTCCTTTTATTCAGGCAAGCCAGGTAGTGGAAAGTCATCCCTATTGAAAACTGTATGCTGTGAATTAAAAAAATATCCCTGCTATGTTTTTGTGAAAACAATAAAATGTAAAAGCATAAAAGGTAAAACAATGGACTCCTTGCATAAATTGTTTTCAACTGATTTATCAGAACTTATACTTAGACAACCCTCTGTACTAGTTCTGGATGATATTCATGTACTTTGTGAGAATACACAGGGTGATGAAACTCTACCAAATGCTATCTATTTCAACAGGTAGAAAACATTTATTGAAATCCACCAAATCTATAATGTTGACTATTTATAGGGTCAGTGATATGTTGCATAATTTCCTTGCACTGATTTCACATTCCAATCAAATTGGTATATTTGCATCTGCAGAATCCACAGATAAACTGAATAAACACTTATATTCAGCAAGAGGCAACCATTTCTTCAAAAATATCCTTGCAATCGAAGGTTACACAAAGGTTGTGTTATTTTCCAGTCATTTTGAGTAGACTATTTTATCAATCTGTTTTGCAGACAGACAGGAAATTGATTTTAAAGAGCCTCTTCAGCAAAGAAAAATTGGATGTAGATATTGATGAATTTTCTATCAAAACTGAAGGATTTGTTATCCAAGATCTTGTTGATTTTCACAACAAAACTGTTTACGAGGCATTGAAAGATGGTAAAAAATATTTATGTCATGATTAATTTTGGTTTGTTTTTACGAAAGTATATATTTCCATAATTTTCAGCTTCAAATTCGGATTCGATTATTATAAATAACGACCACTGTACTAGAGCATTAAAAAATACTTGCGTCATTTCATTGGAAAACGTTAAGCTACATTCACCTGGAGAAAATGACTTTTCTAATATTGGAGGCCTACAAGATATCAAAGAAGCGCTAGTAGAGAATTTGATGTGGCCTGCACAAGTACTTTTGTTGATTCTTTCTCTACAATCTACATCATAATACCCATTTTTGCAGTATCCAAACATATTTTCCAACGCACCTTTACGTCAGCAATCAGGACTACTTTTATATGGTCCTCCAGGTACAGGTAAAACTCTTTTGGCAGCTGCAACTGCAAAACAATGTGGTTTGCGGTTGATATCTGTTAAAGGACCAGAATTGTTATCCAAGTACATTGGCGCCAGTGAACAAGCAGTCAGGGATATTTTCCAAAAGTGAGAAATCCGCATTTTTTTCTAGCCAACAATTTCTGGTAGACAAAAATTTTGTACTTTTTCTTGTATTTTTTTTCAGAGCTCAAAGTGTCAGACCGTGCATTCTCTTCTTCGACGAGTTCGACAGTTTAGCTCCTAGGTGAGTAACAAGCTCAAGCAAAGTTTTGTTTGAGAAATATTAATAAGAAATAATGACAGCGTACGCAGTGCCCTCTAGGTGCTATAGTCTATTCGTTTATGCGTTTAAACAAATTTCTTGTTTTTTAGATTCTATTATGAAGAAATACAAGTTTTGGTTCATCATGATTCAAACATTCACGTAAATATTGGATAACTGTGTAACAATTCAAATAAAACGATGGATTGACCTTTTTTAATACGATTTAGCATTGTTGTGATGTGTTACTAATTCAGTTGTTGCCTAAACGGTCCAACAAATTAGCATCTCAATGATATACAAGATTTTTTTATGGGCACATGTGGTATTGTAGTACCATTTCAAAATATGACTCAAGATGAACTCCCTTTGTAGACGCGGTCATGACAACACTGGAGTGACAGACCGAGTAGTCAATCAGTTACTGACACAACTAGATGGCGTTGAGTCTTTAACTGGAGTTTGCGTACTCGCAGCTACTTCTAGACCCGACCTTTTGGATCCAGCCTTACTCAGGCCTGGTCGTCTGGATAAACAACTTCTGTGTCCTCTGCCTGATGAGGTTTGACCTCATGAATACTCGGCTAGGTCAAGTTTATTCATTATGTGTTCGATTCAGGGTAGTCGACTGGAAATTTTGACGGTGCTATCGAGAAACGTCAGCTTGGGATTAGATGCTGATTTGAAGGTTATTGCTGAGAAGACAGAGTTTTTTACTGGGGCTGATCTGAAGTCTTTGATGTATTCAGCACAGATGTCTACAATTAATTATCTTTTGGATGAGGATAAGGTAAATGGAATCAATATTTGTCAATTTTGTTTCCTACAGTGATTGATTGAACTCCTCCAAAGGGTATTTTAATAAAACGTTTCAGGGTTGAACTGAACATTCTCTTTTGGACGTAAATTTCAGGGAACACCGTTCGTTATTCAAAGTTAATTAACACCTTTTCTCAACCAGCTTGTACAAACATAACACAATACATTATTTTCTAAAGACGTTTGTTCCTCCCAAATGAAGCAGTATATCTTTTCCAACCCCCAATCATATAATTAATTACATTTTCCTCAGTATATTTGTGAACGCCGATAAGGTAATGGATAAAGACATATTAATGATGGAAGCAATGCAAAGGAACTATATTGAAGGAAAGAGATGCAAATGAAAGAGGTTATAATTGACGAAACGTTTCTACCATACTATATGAAATCCTTCATTTGTGGATTTGTAATATGTTCGTAGAATATTGATTGAATTTGGATGACAGAAAATACTTTTTCATTATATTTAATTGTTATCATGTTTCAAGTGTTATTCGAATTTAAAATGAGGTATCACTTTCTCTAATCTACAAATTTTGTGATGCTGAGATGTATAACTTTATTCACCATTAATCATCAATCACTTCATAATTCACATTAGCAAACAATATCCTATGTTATGAAACTGATGTAGGTAGAAATACAATTTCAAGAACGTATTACTAAGTGGTGTAGTTATGGTAACTGATTAACCCTAACTTTATTCGAGAGGGTGCAAAAGCTCCCTCCTATATTGCTAGTTCATGCGAGATTTATTTATTCATTACTGTCTGTGATAATTTTCGATCAGAGTGTAATGGTTTCACTTCGGTAACAAAAGCGTCTCAATCATTTTGTAGTTTTGATTTTTTGTTATGTGCATTTTGGAAATCATCAAATGAAAAAAATATCCTGACCCATCCAGAATGCCGTAGTTTGAAATAATATCAGAACGTTTTCTAGGGGACATTTAATGAAAACATACAGTCACAAATAACTCACCAACATCTTTTGGAAGCTTTGTCGAAGACAAAACCATCTTTGCCGGTGCAAGAACGATTGAAATACGAAAGAATGTAAGTGTATTGTATTGTGTTGAAAAAATTGAAGATTCCCATTGTCCACTATAGATTGTGTTGTTTTCAATGATTGAAGTATTCCATTTCATTTTTGCAGAAAACTGTTGCTCTTCTGAAGTATTTCTGGTCTCACATGAATTACTTTTTGATTTTCAGATACGCAAAATTCCAAAATGGTTCCACAGTTGAGGCAACCAAAGCTAGTAGTAAGACGACTTTGGCGTAGATGTTATGGGGTATAAATTTTATCAACGTTACTCAATAAAATATTTTTGGGAACTTACTGAAGTTTTCTTTTGTAAATGAGATGTAAATTAAAAAATGAGTCGTATATTCGATCTACCTGACTCGCAACTGTCATGGATATAAACCTGAATATCTGGTAATTTGAGTGTGCCGTTTTATTCAGATTTTCCTCGCCTGAAAAGGAATATCGTGATTAGCATCATAAATATTCACTCCCTTACTTTTCATCGAGTTTTTAAAACTCGACAGTAGAAAGATTGTTTGAATGACGATGTGCGAGAATTGCAGAACACAAATTAGGAGGCATTGAATGAGAACGGGCGGTTTCAAGACTGACAAATTGCCGTTTATATTTTTTCAATGACGGATTTGGAAGTCGATGCCCCGATCAGAAATTGCCAAAATGTTTAGTAGAATTTTTTACAAGTCTAAATTTTGACATAAATTCTTTTGCAATGAAAATTGTTTTCAAGAAATAATGATACATAATAGTTTGTTTTTAACAGATAGTAGATGAAACTTGTAGAGAACCTTCATACAGGATCACTCACTGTCGATGGTAGGTTAGACGTATAAGGAGAACGGAGAATTATTCTGAAAATTTGGTTTCTCGAGTTATCAGTTTTGTTCTATCGATCTAAAATATTTTCAGCACTGCGGCGTTGCCGCTTCTATTGAAAAGTAGTAACAACTTTGTTATTTCAAATGGAACACCCGATATTTTATTCCATTTTTCGTTTCTCTAATACTTTTCAATTAAATTCGTGTGATATTTCCCTATACCTATCTCGAAAGGTTTTCGAAAAATTTGGAACATAATTTGGAATAGGCAACGGAAAATATCATACGAAAATGAATGAAAAGTATTATAGAAACGAAAAATGGAATAAAATACAGGATGTGCTATTTGAAATATCAAAGTTGTTGCTACTTTTCGATAGAACCGGCAACGCCGCAACGCTGAAAATATTTTAGATCGATAGAACAAAACTGGTTAGTTATCCAAGAAACTAAACATTCAGAATAATTCTACGTCCCGTTCTCCATATACGTCTAAAACCTATCATCGACCGTGAGTGACCCTGTATATAGGTTTTATTAACATCGATATTTTTGATAGAGTGACATGTTTTCTTGATTCTTGAAACCCTGAATTGATGTAGCATAAATCCTTCTCTATTTCTTAGAGGATGTTGCAAGAACTCATCCTCAGTCTGAAACTAGAATATTGTTAGGAATATCAAAGTGACGAAAAAGTTTCGAATAAGTCACGGTATTACATTAGACGACGTCATTTTTATTCATCGTTTACGAAGATATGTTGAGAACTGCTGGTAGACGTTGTAAAAGACGGAACGAAAAATAAGTTCACGAAGAGAACACAAACTTTTTGTGAAAATACTTTTAATTTTCCTTTAATCCACTTTCTGCCTAATCGAGTTTGCGATGAAAAACTTCAAGGGAGAAACGATTATTCTTATTTGTATTCATTCGTACGTATTTACAGAGTATTCACCATTAGCTATATTGTTGAAGCACAAAATAAATATTTCAGAGACGTTTTTTGATTGAAGACGTGGGGAATCGTATCTGGGAAATTCTCATTTGCATCTCACGGTCAGAGAATCGAATTGATTTTCATGAACTCTTGTACTTTTATTTTCTGCAAAAAAGACCTTGATTATTGATTTATTCTGTATAAAACACTTCAACACTGTTGTCTTCGCATCTGTGCATTTTGGCAGAAAAACTTTCGATTGTTTAATATGATAGAAACGTGAATTTATATCGATATCATAAGTGAATGTCAAGTTCTTCAAACAAACGCAATACACTATATCAATACGGCTTTATAATGAAAGAAAAGCACGTGTAAGGCGTAACCGAATTAAGGGAATGGAAACTATTCAGGGGGATCTCAAAGTAAATAAAACTACTGGACGCTGCCAGATGAGATTGCCTCTCCATTGATGAGAAAGAATGGTGACCACGACAGCGAATTTGATTAAGAGTTTATAAAATACCTTTTCTGCGTTTACTGTCGAATACATTATCAAATATCATGCATGGATTGTTGGAACATCAGAATTGAAATATGAACATATGACAACTGACAACCTTGTATATTGATTGATTAAAAGAGTGCATTATCATTACTGCTTTTTGTTTTTATACCTATACCATGAAAGAGTTGGAGGAGTTTCGTTTCCAACTTGAAGGCTCTGATTCCGATGTGGAAAAATAATGTATTAAAATTTGTTGTTTTCCTTGAGATTTCGTATCAGAAACAAAACAATTAATGAAATCAGCAAATGAAACGGTGTCGAACCAACACTCCACAGTGGGTTGTGATATGATCCATTTCCACTTGTAAGTATATCATGCAGTTATCTCGAATATGAGCTCAGAAAACACAGTTAATTCATATAACCGCCATTATAATTAGCGCAACTAAGAAAACTCTAACGAATCCTTTCAGACACATCTTGCTAAATTCTATTAACAATCAGCCGCGATTGTCGATAGACAAAGGCGTCGAGAGCAAGCAAAGAACTCTTCTTGACGTACAAAAGGCGTAAAAACTCGTCGGGTGATAACATTATATTCGTATTGTGCCAGCGATGGTAAACAGAGGCGTATCATTAGGTATTTTTCTTTCATACCTGTCAGTTCATTTTTTTGTATGGTCCCATTTATACAGTTATTCTATTGAACACTCTGGTTTCAATTTTACATTTCAAAGTTGGATTTCTAACCCATTCAGAGACTTGTTTGTAATGGACTATTTAAGAGTGACGTCAGAATGGGCGAAGCCCAAAAAACCTTTCCAAACAAAGAAATATTGGCATTGTTTTCTCCATAAGAATTTTTATAAGAATGAGTCAATGAGAAATTAATATCACCATATACAAACAATTTTATTCTTAGTTTCGACTGAAAGAAGCAAAAACGTTAAATGAACGCTCTGTTTGGAAAGGTTTTTAATCTTGTGACGTCAAGACTTAAGCTGTCCATTGTACGTTTAATTTTTTGTTTCATTCACACGCCACTGGTTATCTGTCATCTGTCATATTTCATGTCTCATGTCACTTGTCATATGTCAACTTGAAGCATAATAGTGACAGCGTAGTGAGCTGAGGCAGTTGAGTTTATGACTTGAGCTTAACATTTTTCACGAATTTTTCGATGGCGCCACTGTGGATGATGCCTGGCGTTATCATCGCGCAGATTCCTTCATTTCCGGCATGCCGGTGCTCCCGACGCTGCGGCAACACTGATAACTAGATATCGCGAGCATTCCCAACGTTTTATCTCGAGAAAGAATAAGAAAACGCCTCAGAATGGACCATTATGTTACGTACAGTAAATCCTATTATACAGAGGGCGTTATCTCGCCAAGCAAGCCCGTATACTTTATCGCTATCTGACGCACGTGCACAGGAACCATAAATCGCGGGATTTTTTAGGCCAGCAGCGTACTCCCATTGTCTCGTCTGTTTGAGTTGAGGTGATGAGGCGGCCATCTAGGTCACCCGATTTGGCCATAGCAGACTTTTTTGTACGATCTCTTGTGAATTATGATTTATCCCACTGAACTCCTAAGGGCCATCAAGATTTGTTCACACATGTTCAAAATTGTAGAAACATTCCATTTTACCTCAGAGACTTGATATATTTTATTTGCACTCATTGTATTGGTGAATCATCAAACCTGTCACGATTCCAAACAAAAAAAAATCCAGGATTATACTGCTGGAGTCCATAGTGAAGAAAACTATAACTGAACCTTACATTACCAAAGATGATGAATAGGAAGAACAATAATGGAGATTAATAGTTTAATTGTGGTGTTATATTAATGAAATAAGAGATAAATTTGTTAATATCAGATAACAAGTTGATTATATATTTCCCTTTTACTTCATCTAGATGACTGACACATGTCACTGTCATTTTGCTTCGTCGTCTTGACAGTTGACGTTCGATTCAAGGTCGATATTTGAAATTCTCCACAAATAGATTCCGAAATGTTACCTACTTTTTCCCGAGTCCCCTGAAATCACAATGATCTCACCACGCCCCTGTTTCCTCCTTGGTATCTCCTGGAACAGAGACGAAAATTAGCGAGCGCACAAAGACGGCCCACTAACGCCCCCTAACAGACATAAAGAGTATAATGTAAGTGGAGACAGAACGGGCTCCTCACTTTATATTTTCGATTTATCGCGACAATGTTTTCCTTTTCTTTTCTGCTACCAGCAGCCAGGTCATTTCGACTTTATTAAAAATCGTTGTTAGCAGGAGTTATTAGTTACGATTTATGTCATGGGGTTTATCAGATTGGCCCCCTTTTTCCTCGCTAGGAGTGGTGTAATGCAAGATTGTATGGGGTGGGGGTATATTTTATTCTGTCAATATCACAACGAAAAATATTTCATAGGCTTCAATTCCAAAAAGATATCAATGTAAGAGTATGCTTTTCTGACACAATGAGAGAATAAATGCCTTGGTGTCTCACATTTCTACTCCCTATTGAAATCAAATCCTTATAATGTATAATTTTAGTATTTTTTGGCAAGAAAACAAAATAATGTTCCTTTATTTCTACTCCACAAACAAGAGAACCAACAAGACGATGATGGCAATCTATTAAATAAAAATGATGATTGTTCTGGGCATGAATAGACTCTATAAAAATCTTCAAAAACACACTATACATAGGTATACATTTCCTTTTTGACAGTTCTTCTTTGACAGTTCTTCTTCGACATTTCATCTTTGATCGCTCATCTTTGACAACTCATTTTTGACAGCTCATCTTTGACACTTCATCTTTGACAGTTCTTCTTTGACAGTTCTTCTTTGACAGTTCTTCATTGACAGGTAGAAACGTAAATAATCTCCCAGTTTTGTGAACCCCGGTTTTCAGCCTTAGTTCATCACTTTGCGAGGCAATTTGTGGGATCATGAAGGAGATCAATAAGTAATCAGGAATAAGGAGCTTTTGCATAAAACACGATTATGCTCCGTCCGTTATCCCTGCTCCTGCTCTAGCCTGAATGAGATTTTCCTGAAATAACCGAAAGGCCTGCAGGTGGGAGCATGCAGACACACCGCCATCGAGAATTTCCATCAGCGTCGACAATTTTCACGGTAACAATGTTATGTTACAGCCGGCTGAGTTCTAATCGCCTGCATGAAACAGTTTAAGGAGAGGCGAAACAATTTCCCACCTCTCCCATGTTGTTTCACGGCTTGCTTGATCGGAATATGATCGCGACGCGTCGACCGTTATGAACTTTTAGATTGCAAAAAGAAAACGGAGAATGAACTGTGGGGAGAGATGTCATTGGTGGAATGTACAGATAGGCTGTGGACTGATCATGAGTTACATATCCTATAGATGTTTCACGCTGGTTTCCTGACTTTGAATTGTTTTTCAGTACCGATAAATATGTGTAGACAGGTGTCTCTGTGTTAATTGATCTCTGTTAGTGTTCTATGCTGCATTTAATTGCAGTTTCGTGGATCTCTCGTAATTTTTTGGAGCCATTTTGGCCATTTATAATTTGATAATCTGACAGTTGAAGTGGTTTCACGAACGTTGAAGTAAATATTCAATTTGACATCGGGTCGATGTTTTTTGTCATCATAGACCCCATTTTGATTTGTGGTTATTGGGTGAATTGGAAACTTTAGCTTATCTGTAGTTGAGATATTCATTTGCAGGATGTATCTGATACTATCATGTAACCTTACATTAATAAAAATGATTCATTAATTTGTGTCATTAGAAAAATTCTCACGAAAATGTAATACTTCACTGGATCGTATAGGTTAGGTTGAGAAAGCACCAAAAAACAATGTAATTCGACAGTAAACAAAAGTGGGTTCAATACTGACATGGAATAAACCATTTGTCTAATTATAATATTCACCAAATACTTATTAATAATTAAGAAAATTGTAGTATAAATCTACCAGAACTATTATTTGATGAAAGTTTTTTTAATAATTGAAATGAAAAGAAGACAGATATCTTCTAGTTTAAGAGAATTTGAAATTCCATGAGTCTCTGAGGCCTTGTAAATATGCCACCCTGTATAATCACTGACAGATACATTGGGTAGATGAAAGGAAAAAACTATATTCGCTTCAGCAATTGACTCTTTAGTTCGTTATTAATTCTCACTGAATAATAATAGAATTTACAGAATACTCTCAACATCTATTCGAATAGAATTTCTCGAGTGAATATCACTGAAATATTCCCGAGCATTTTATTCACATGCTGATCAAAGAAAATAACGTTATTATCCCCATCTGGGAATTCCTTTCATCAAACCCTATTCAGAATAAGAAAGCAGAAAATTCGAATTGACAAACGCATAGATTTATGTAGGACGACGTTGGAAAACGAATTATCGAAGCATTATGCTATGGGTTCTTACCTTCCGATTCAAATGTAATTTGAATCATAAGATTTCCACATATTTACCAAAGGGGAAATTTCGATATAGCTTTGACTATCGTTATTCGAGTAAAACTCAATCGTTTTTGGCAATGTGGATGTTTTCAGATTTATTGCCAGTATATCATTCCCTCTTCCAGTATATTTTTTGCTCTTATGGAAGATTCACAGAGATATACAAAATACTTCAGAAAAGTTTTTCATTCCAAATGCAAAATACGGAATACTTTTGCTTCTTGTATTCAAATACTGAAAGAGAAATAGATATTTAAAAAATACTTTACTTCGAAATGGAATTAAGTGATCTGGACAAATTTATTACTCATCAACAACTAACACGTTGAATTCAAGGTAACTCCATAGAAAAAATCTCTAGGAATCAGATCTGGTGATTTTGGTGGTCAATCAATGATTTCTCCTACTTTCTGTTTTGACATTTCTACGTTAAATAATGACAGGGCGATAAAAACAACGCCTTGAATCTTGAAAATGGTTAAATTCATTGTGGAATTCTGCGAATTGTAACCGAACCCATTCAATTTCTTGTGTATCTACCTCGGCCTCAAAACAAACAAAAATCCAAATTGCATTCGTGCACATTGAACGGCTTCGCAACCCTCGAGAGTCGCCAATGAAGTGTCTCTTTTTGCTCCCCATCCGCTCCGATGGGGTTCTTTTGTCACTCCCTCCCGTCATAATCAATGTATTTGTAGCGTCGCGACGCGCCCCCTGTATATCAATCGACGTCGCGGGAGCCCCTCACTTGACAAAATTGATTTTTATGCGTGTGGATACTTTCAATTAGACCGTATAAACGTCTCAAAGGGCCTTATTTGCGGTATGATTATAGAGACATTTATAGGGATTTGCATCTCGTCGATGGTCGCCCTACATACTAAGCTATTCCACTTTGTTTGTGTGCTGAAAGGATAAGGGGTGAGGAAGAAACAGAAACGGTTCGTGGGGTTTATTGAGAAACGGATGATATACAGGGTGGACAATGCAATATTCAAGTTTCTTTGCAAGAACAAACGACGAATGACATTCACTATGTCTGGTGAAATTTAATCAGGGTCATTTTAGAACCATGATTTGTTGTAGGTACATTTTTTTCTCTAAAACAAAAGTAGTCCCAAGAAAGAGTCAGTCAAAAAATTATGCTCACGAGAATGAGGAATATGCCAGTTTTCAGACATATTTATATTATTTTTGGATTTTTTGTCTTGTTTCTACTGATTTCGCCCTCTCGTCAAAGTAATTTTGTTTTTTTACTAAATATACCTTCGTAACTATGCGAATCTTTGATGAATAAAGACCATTTATTATCATTATTATTGAATATAAAGTTTGGCTAACTTCATCATTCAAATTGTTTTGAAAAATATGTTCGATTCAAGAAAATTATATACACCCAAATTGGAAAATTATTGACTGTGTATAGCTGATGAACAGTTTTTTTTTTTTTGAATTTGTGAGCATTTTTACTAAAATTCACAAATTTCATTAGCACATACAAATAAATTGGTGAAAATGGAATTCATTGATCACCTTTTATGTATTCATCATCGAAATGTTAATATACCATATTCTACAAGAAAAACTGATCCCAATTGACATCTGAAAATCAATCTGACTAAAATTTCAAAATATAAATGAAGGAATCATACCTACACAGCGTCTGTAAGTTTTTTCGGGAAGCTAAGAGTTCTTCAGATTTTCTGAAAAAAGTATTTGATATACGAAATATCTATTGGAAAAGTTTCAGGAGGAAATTATGATTGATTAATTTCAATTCAAATATATTTTTGTGATTTGAAATAAATATTCCGATATCTTTTTGAAACTTTCATTATTTTTATCTAGACATACTTAGTTATTCATCAAATGAGAGTTATTCCACATGTGATTGAATTGTGTTTGTTGTTTTTAACTTATTAACGAAACGAAACGGAGAATGTTGAAAAGCATCGAATGAAAATAATGTGTTTTGCGTATGATCGAGGTCGGTATATATTTTCCGGCAATCTGCCCTAATTTTGATAGCGTTGTGGCGCTGTCGTTTTTCTATTTTTCAAACATGGTAATTCCTCACAGTCGACTTGATCTTGCGCTCGGTTGGGATATTGCATCGTCATTACTTCCACTCGAAATTTATATTGCGTTTCCTGTTCCTGCAAACATTTTTAGAAATATGAAATCTACATTTGGTATGTTCTATCAATAAATTTTCTATACCTAAATTTGGAAGAAAATATACATATTGAATATAATTTTCAAACAATTAATATGAAGACTGAAATTTGCTTATATTGTTTGTTTTCGGGATGAAGACAAATAATTGTAGTTGTATACAGGATATATCATGCATAATGTAACAAAATATGAGGCAGATTCTTTCATATAGGAATTGAAAGAAAAATACCACAAGTACAAATATTTTAATTCGCTACAAATATTGGGGCACCAAATGAGTTGGCAACACTTCACAATGCTGTCAATCTTCCATTATACGTGATTCACAATTTCATTCAAAAAATTATTCAATTCTTTTGTTTACAGTGTTCAAACCATTCCATACATTTTTCATTTCAACTTTGAAGTATCACTGAAAAAAAAAACGAGTGGCAACAGTGCATATCTCAAAAGCTGTCACAGTAGATGCATTTTCAGATGAGAACAGTTCTTGATTGTGTTTACAGGATGGAGGCTACGATGATCTATAAGGCCACCAGATCTTACTTCATAGTGTACTAAATTAAACCACCAAAATGAAAACTTTCTGAAAATGACACTAGGTTTTTCGTTTCAGTTGTGTAACACATCGATTCTTACTATTCCCAAACAATACACACCCGAATAGCAAACCCGGAATATTGAAACAGGTTCGTTGAACGATTTCGCAGCCACAGCGTGTGTAGATCACGTGCAAATTTCTGCTTTTGTGTTCTGATTGGGCGCACACGTGACTCGAATTGGCTCTTTATGCGCCCTATCAATCCTTGCTTTATTCATATTTTGGAAGGCGTCAGCGCGAGGGACCCCTTTTCACTGCTCTCTCGTAATGCAATCATCTTCATGTGGGTGAATGTGATATTCCTGGTTTGTCTTCCATACTGCGTGATTTTGAATCATCGGTAGTATCGGAAAAAAATAAAACGAGATCAGAAATATTCGGAAATATGTCTGTTTCGAGAGAGAATACTTATGGAAAGTCCGAGTCAATGCCTTCATACGCACATGACATGATTTTTATTAGTTTTTCATTCATTTACTGTTTGTATTTTTGTGAGAAATGAATGTTTGGTTTTATTTTTATCACACCCAAGACCTATCTACTTCGATGTCACGTATCCTACGTGTTAAACAGAGTCTTACTGTAAGTACTTCTTGGAAGAAAAATCCAAAATATACATAAAAATTCTGTTCCCCAATTTCTACTAAGTATTCTACACTTCAATTTAGAAATGCTTATTTACTCGAAGTAATTAAAAATCCAGGATATCAATTATAAGGATGGTTTTGATTATCTTGTACAAGAATGCAATAACACCATCCCAAATCGAATTGATTGATGTTGCTTTTCACCACCTAAAATTCGAACCCGTAGCTGTGTAATGGACCAATCGCAAATCATCGAATAACTTGTATCACCAACGAAATCTCATCAGTTGGCAGACAAAGCGCTATAAACCAAATATTTATTTTTATTCGCTAACGATAAATTAAAAAGCTGGTTCGGTCACAAAGCGAACAAATTAAAACTTACTACCGCGTCATTAAAACCCGTCATTGTGCCGCTAAAAATGTGATTACATTCAGATATATTTTGCAGACGGAATCGGATTTGTGGGAATTAATTCATGTTGACACAGAGAAGAGATCCGTGTTTATTCAGGGCTTTCGATATTAGTCCCCAGCTCGATCGATACATAAATGACATAAATGACAAATGACATAAATGACAAATGATATAAATGACATCATGAATGACATTAATGACATCATCAAACGTCTTGGATTTTTGTTATCATATCCAAAAACTTCTTGGTTAAATATTGAACGATTTCATGAAAAACTTCGGAACTTTTTTATGGGAAACCGATAATCATGGATTTTAGTGTCACACTGTGATATGTTAACGAAAGCTGCATTGAATATAAAACGCCCCATCATTTTTATAAGTACCCAAACGTATACAGACAAAATCAACATGTGTCACAATAATCCCCTTTTATTCACGCCTATATCCATTGGGTCGATATAAAGGATGTATTCATGGGAAATCTGTATATTGTGCACAACAAATAAGGGAATCTCTACTGAAACTGAATCGAACAAGAAGGGAATACTCTGAATGAAAACACATTCATTTTAATACGAGCTATCAATCAAACCATTGTAGATTTTCCTTTTCTCAGCCGTCATGAATATTCTTACATCCTATTGGTTGCTGCACAGCAGAAAAAATGGAGTGAAATGATAAAAAAATTGGAAACATATGCTTACTTGTGTAGCCAATGCAAAAGGGTTTTCGAATAGTTGTCGAATAGATGTCTATAACGAAAAATTTGACTTATTTCTGTCTAATTGTATTTCCTGTATTGAGACATATTACGATTTGGATTTTGATAACAGGAGCTGATTTGGTATCAATGCATCATTATACAGGGTGCCTAATAGCCTAGGAACGGATATACGTTCAAAAGAATGTTGAAAAAAAATGCCAAAGCTGCTCTACATGGCGAGTTGAGTGATCATTTGAATATATTCAATTGAATTATTGAATCTTCTTTTATTATGTATATCTCGTATGAATTGAAATTCCTTGTTGGTTGACGTATTGTATGTGAAGAATATTTCTAGGTTAATATCTGTATTATATTTCATATGATTATGCTTATTTATTTATTATTTTATTCATTCAGAATAGATTAATTTATTTGTTATTATGCTTAGTTTTATATGATTTTACTTATATTAACAAGAATATTTTGTCTAATAGCTTTTATTTTTTTGTTTTAAGAATAAGTTACAGGGTGGCGTACAGTTTATTTTTGAAATTGCCACAATATTGAAGAAGATTTCAAAATGAGTGGAGTATTGGCAAAGTTTATCGAACAACTTGATCAGAGAATTACGTTCATTAGACGTTTGTGCTGTTATCAAAAACGTTTCGACTGTCTGCCCCATTAAGGAAATGATCTTGTGAGACGAAACGAATGGTTGCAAGATACTTCAAGAGGTTAATTTCCTAAATCTCTATAACTTCAGCAATTTGTAACAATTAAAAACTTTGCGGGAACAAAGTTTACATATGCTAATTAGAAGTTGCGTTGTGAGAAGATTCCAGAAAAGCCACCCAATTACCGTAGTGCGGATGGCTGTAAATCAGAGAAGTTCGAAAAGTTGTGGCGTTTCAATATTAACAGCCTCGAAGCTGATAATGGTGGAGTGATTCTTGCATGTAGGAACTGTTTTTCAGCGCTTTCAGTTGTTACGTCAGTAGCGCCACCTCATGATTTCATAAAATTATTCATGGAAAAAATATTTCAATACCATCTTCGTACCCAGAGAGTAGAGACGCACCAAAAATATTAATGAATAAAAAAATCATGAGGTTCACTCAAAATAACAGATGAGTCGAATGATGGGAAAAGTCATAAAAACTTTAGCACCTCACGTTAAACCGGAAGTGGACTTGAAATTTCTCATTTTAAATGATGAATTTTATTGAATATTCAAAATCTATTCACATTATTTTGAAGATAACCATAAAATATGAATGTGTAGTAATTCTCGTAGTTTTTAAATATACCCGAAAAATACATCTAGCTTTACCTTTCTTTAGAAATTCTCATCTCAAGAATTTTCGTATTTCGATGAATCAAATTTCCACCATAGCTATTACCAAGTCATATAGACGATGCTTTATATTATTTAAACTCAAACAATGTTATCAAAAATGTCATTTTGTTATTTTGTTGAGGTATTTAAAGAGTTTTTTTTCGAACGCCCTGTATATCATGAGTCGAATCAACAAATGATTGAATTTTATTTCAGAGTTGAACGGAATATTAACTAAAACAACTCAATACTATAATATTATTTGCAAAAATCCATATTTTCATAATTTCAAATAAAACATTTTTTCATTTTTATTGATATTCACATGTACGATTTACTTGATAATTTATACCATTAACATTTTTAACAACGGAACAACTGACTCAGAGGCTGTTGTATGTTCACTCTGTATATAAAAATTTTAAAATCAAATTTTCTGGCAAATTGACAGTGAAGTGTGTTTTGTGAGGACAATTCCCTAATATTTTAGCAGAATGTTTGTATTTAGTTTCTTATCAGAAAATGAAAAAGACAAAAAATACTATTATATATAAAAATCCTAACCTACAAAGTTGGTTTTTCTCCGCCCTTTTGTTGACTCTCCATCTTACATTTCCCCGGCATATTAACAGTGCTGCCTCAAGTATCTCGATTATTCTGCTGATAATGTTTTCCTTATTAAATTTTCTTAGCGAACTTAATGACGTTCTAATACGGTTAGGCTCCTTTAATTATCATACAGATAATTGAGTTGAAACTTCGATATTATATGCAGTTATCTCTCTTATGGCATCCTATTTATTTCCTATTTCCATTAGTCAAACATTGAATTACCGGTACGTATACACCTCTACATCCATACTAACTACAAAATAGATTAGTTTGGGAAACAGTTGAATAAAATCTACTACGATATCAACTGGAATGATATGAAATCGACAATTTGGCAACATCAGTAGTATACTAGACTAGAGAGTTAATTCAATTTTGGACTTTTGAATTTTTCAGGACGGCTATAAGAATAGTTTATGAAATGCATTTTTGGTAACAAAAAATTCCGAGAAGACCGGAATGCTTGTTTTTCAATAGAGCATGGTTTGCTGAGAAAATATAAAGTTCCTTCAGTTTCAAATAAGAAAGACACATTGCTTTGACATTCAGAAACTCAACCACTTAATTTTGATTACATTGTTATGTCGATCAAATTAGGTTAACAATATCACTCAGTATCTCTTCTTCATAATTCCAATTACGAAGTACTATCTCTCTTGTTATTGATATTTTTAGTAAAAAAATGCTTTTTCACTCTGAACCAATCTCAATAAAATCTCAGGGTAGTAGTTCAGTCTGAGTAGCATCGGTAGGGACATGAGAAGTATCGTGTTTACACTCTCTCGATACCCCTTTTACCAGCTCAATAGGGCTGAATGTAATCCCGGGATATAATAATTGAGTCAAGCAAAAAATCTTTGATACTGACCGACAGTTTTTTCATGATATTGATAATTACGTTTAATGTTGAAGTGCAGAATTTAGAGTAAAATTTTATATGCATTAACAAATGTTTGCCCACTTGTAAATAAAATATTCTTCGAGAATTTTCCCATGAAATAATATGTTTTGGCAAGAACCTTTCGGATTAGAATATACAATGAACAGATCAACACTGTGTTACAATCCTGAAAAAGCCCAATTTACTGCTAAAATTCGTTTATTCATACTCCCAAACCGATTCCTGCACTGACCAACACAGGAATCTGAATAAAATTCCGTTTTTCCTGAAATATGGCTTCGATCCTATTGAGGCCGATATTCGAAGGGGTGTTGCATGAATACGCCCCTCATACAGGGACGAATAAATAAAAGGAAACCGCTGGTCACTGGTGACACTACGTCATGCGATAGTCATCTTGAATTTCCTGCTGTGGCTGACCAGAAGACGACGATATTTCGTCTAATGCTGAGGGTTTATCTAAATGGAAAGGTTGAGAACACGAGGAAATATGCGTTTGGTGATAGCAGGATTCTGAAAACTACCATATATTTTCCGTTGTCAATGCGTACAAGTATAATAAAAAAATGCCCATCGGATATGCTTCACTTTTATACAGGGTGCATTTACTGGCCATCCATAACTAACGTCACGAAGTTTGACATTAAGTGAAGAGAATGAAGTGGCTGCTGTGATCCATGTATTCAGAATAATTGATTTTTCTTGAATTTTCGAGATATCGTTCTTTGTTCTGTTATGTCAATTTTATTCGAAATGAGGACGGGAAGGGGTCGAGTCATCATAAAGTAATTTATGGATGGCTCCTTACGAACCAGAGCGATTTTTCATTTCCGCTCAATTTAGTATACAGGGTGAGCAGAAAGCACTTTCGATAGCGTTTTTATAAAGAAGTTTCAATTCAACTGAAACTATGGACCAATATTTTGAAAATAATACGAATTTTGACAGGAGTATAAAAGCAAGACGGATGCTTCATACACTTAATCAACTGCATTAGATGTCTTTTCGACAAAAAGGCAGAAAATATGAGACACAGATTGGACTAAATGATTCGACTGTCTCAGAATTTCATTTAATTCCATACAAATTGGGCGAAATGTCAACCAAAAAATATTCTGTTACCTTATGATGTAGCTTTTTTTTAACGATTTTTCATTCGTGTCGTAAATTTTTGAATTTATTTACTTCGATATTTTTCCGTGAGTTTAGCGTGTAAAATTCACTTGTTATCAACTTATTCACCCATTATTTAGGTCGAGTGGAGGCAAAACGAGATTTCAAATAATGAAACTCAATTCACTCCTTTATTAATCTGATTCTCAATTATTTTTGACATCTACTAGGCTGTCACCTTGAAGCTCCGAAAATACCGTCGACTTGTTATTTTGCACATTCTATCTCGAATCTGACGGCATTCGTCGCTCGAAAGGGTTGTCAGAAGGAAAATTGCCAGACAGACTTCGTTTTCGTAGCGAGAAAAATAATAAGAGCGATGACGCGAATTGTGTCAAAATTGAACGTTGAATGCACCCTAAAGACCATTCTGTTCGGGCGCACGCCATGTCTTTTGTGACTTTTTCTCTGATTTCCGTTTCCTGCACAACCCTTTCGCAGTGCCGATCGCATTGTTGCCATTGTTGCTGATAAAGTCTCTGTCGATGCGCTGGCACTGTAATGGTCCCCGACTCTTTGCCATATTTATCTTCATCTTCGTTACATTACGTAGTCAAAAATGATTTTTTTGGGAGGACACAGTTCAATATAGGAACGTTTGGGGGCTCTGAAGCACTTGAACGGAGGAGAAAGTTCAGCCTGTTCATCGATTCATTTCCAAAACCCTCAAGAACTTGTCAACATCAATAATCTATTTTGATTACAACACGCGAATGTCATAGCATTCAATAAACTAACAAATCAGATAAATATTTATCAGGTAGTATCAGCCAATCGTGATAGGATGCGGGATAATTGATAATATTCGTCATACAGTAACTTCGAGTAGCCTCTCGACTTCAAATCAGTTCAATTAATTACGATTATTGTAGATGAATTACTTCCGAAGTTGTATCACGTGTCTTGCGAATCCGCATTTGTTTATACAATTCAACTCATATTGACAGCTCTGTAAACATCATGAATGATCGATGGTTAATTTATATATAGAATTGTTGCCATATGGCGAGGTTTATTAGTGATGTTCAACTGTCTAATTAATGTGAATGCCCATAATTGACTTGAAAATATAAGGGGTTAGGGGTGATTATGATTTTCAAAAAATCATTTACGTCAAGTGTAATACCTTGAGAATATTCTCTGAAAATTTGAAGTTGATCCGATAATTACTTCTCGAGTTATTCGACAAATAACAAAACCATGTTTTTTGAACTGGTGACAACTCGACAACCACTTTTTAATTTTGATGAAATTTTTACAGTTTTTAGAATACATAATAAACTCAGGCACGATCAAATTATTTTTGTTTGAATTTCGATTTTTCAAGACAACTGTTGATTTTTTCCCGAAAATCTAGAAGAAAATTTCCTGAGGCCGCTATTTTATTAATTTTTGAAGAAAAAGCTTCGATCAGGCCCAGGATATCTATTTATAAGACTATTTGTTTATCCGATTGATTTTAAATGAATCTCCAAGGACTCATAATAGTCACCACAAGGACCTTTTTTTGGAACTGGGTAAACACAAACAGCTATAACTTTGGAAATCTTTATTTTATTTTTTAAATTTTCATGACGTCAAAACATTGTACAATTATGCCATATTATTACTTTCGTAAAATAACATGATTGGATATCAAAAAAAAATGTAATTTTTTCGTGTCTCTGACTAACCCTAACCCCATTATAATTACACAAAATTTGACATTCTTTAAGAAAATCTGATCTCTACTTAACAAAATTATCTCTTCAGCTCGTTTTTCACATGTTACCTGAATAACAAGTTTACGTTATCACAGACTACTTCTTGTAGTATTTTGATACCTCCCTTGATGCAGATCCTGAGTGTGTTTTTAGGTTCAGGACCTAGTTAGGGTGTATCTGACCTCTTCGTAGCTAATTCATCAGCTATTTTATGCCTTCTATTTCACTGTGTCCAGGTACTCAGATCAGTTTAACTCCATTTGACCTCGACAGTGTCAGGAATTGGTCAATACATTTAAGGAAACTTATGGACTTGGATTTGTACCCTTCGAGATCATTTATATTTCATTTACATTATTTCAGCATTGAATTATTAATTTCTGATTATTTACTATTTTTTTTTAAATTCATCAGAAAAGAGTTTGAATTCAGGAAATGTTGAAAGTATAATCCGAACAAATCTGATGTTCTTCATTTGCTATTGGGAAATATAATCAAATGTAGGAACGATGTTGTGTTTTTTACAACGGGCGCTTTTAATCGTTCTTTATTGCATTTTGCATATAACGATAATGGATAAAAGTCCAGATGAAATATTCGACGATAGAGAGGCGCTCGAATCTAAATGAAACATTATTTTTTAATTTTCGCTCTTCCCCCTAACCGGATGGCCAAGAGCAATAAAGAACACTAGAATAACTATTCGTGTGGAAAAATGAACAAAAGTCGACTGAGCTGATTGAACAGTACATGAAAATAGTTGATGCAAAATTTGATAAGGGTTAGGGGAATGGAATACAATGAAGTTGAAACAATTGGGAATTTAACTTTGGATTAGTTCTTATTGAATTAGCCTCAATTATGAAGTATTCGTTCTCTTAATATTTCTTGTATTCCTACTCCTTCATCTATTTCCTACCTTGTTATTCGAGCCAATTCAAAATCTGTATATTTTAAGGTATTCTTATTGATTAATTGAATGATATAGCTATTAATATTAATTTGTTTTCCGGAAATTCAGTTGAAATCGTTGAACTTTGGAAGTATGGAATAAAATCGAAAAAATAGATTTAAATTCGCATGTCTTTGGTCTGAAGGTTCACTTCCTTTGTGTCATCATCACAGTTTCAGTAATTCATCAATGTGTTCTGTTTAATGCAATACATTTGTTGAATGGTAAATTGACAATAATGAGACGCAAATAAAAAATGAATTCAGAGGGATAACTGGAAGAATTGAAACATAAATTTTACTAATAACAATATGTTACATTTATTCTAGAAACCTTCGAAAAGATAGTAGGTATAATGGTTATAATCAAAATAACAATATTTTGTAATCATTCACATCTTAATATTCACATTAATTTCATAACAATGACTAAATTTATACAATTGGGGAAAATTACAAATAATGACAACAAATACAGATCAAAATACAAATCCAACAAAAATTGCACTAATCCTCTCTAACAAACCATATAGTACAATACAAGATCATGGAAAAAATGACATAATTTTTTGGTTGTCATTAGAAACCTGAAATCCGCCATTTTTTCAAAATAAGAATAACCATAGTCGCACTATTTTTTGGCTTATTTCAGGAGAAACAATGATTGAAGTTGAATTGATTGTGTAACAATTCGTTCCGAGGTTTCTATAAAAAATACTCGCTAGCTGTCATTATTGCATTGTAATTTTTTCGTATTATTTTGTTAATTTATAACTCTGAAGATGATTTTCTACAGACTAGTGTAGAGAAATGAATTTATATAATAAAATATAATTTTTCATGAATATACACATATTCAATGATGTTGAATTTCTAATTTATTTTCGTTCATTTGAACCCTGGACTAGAATTCGAAAATTATTACACGAAAGATGAAACATTACACTCGAATATCAATTTTGAGTCATAGAATCCTGAAATCGGAAATTTGATATGTGACATTCTAGAAACATAGACAAAATGAAGTTATCTGAAACCGAAAACAAGTTTTTCTACGTATCTTATGCCTAAAGTGCATCCGTCTTCCTTCAGTTCGAGTTGATTTGAGATTGGAGTCGATGATTTCAGTAAACTGTGTGCTGATTTTTATTGTTTTACAAAACATTTAATTTCAGGATATCTCTCGAAACTATGAATGGCTTGAGAAATAAAACTCGCCGAAACTCTGATTTTTCTTTCTCCGGCGTCTATTACTATAGTTTACTTATTCCAGGAAGATAGTTCCACAGTCAATAGTCTTCCAAATTTGGTATGTATATTTAATAAATCCAAAACATTTTGATTGATGAACTTAACCTAACTTTCTGTTTCGGAGTATCCTTGAAGAAAATGACAAGCAGCAACACTGCACTCTCTGGCGAACTGTCACAACTACCTTGCTTGAATAAATGAACTATACATCACTTTGAGTACCAATAACAGATCTAACATCTTCTGTCCTAACCGAATTGACTCAATTATCGAACGCCCCATTCGTCTCACTCATATCACACGGACTGCCACTGTCCCTCGACCCACTATCCCTGTACTCCTCGGCAGAACTTGCAGCCGCAGCTGAGGCAGCAGCGCTCGACGTTGCCAAGTTTGCGATATCACTAAACCACGTGCCCAGGTTCAGCCGCTCGGGCAGAACCGGAAGCGGCTTTCATATGACGTGAGTGGGCAGCGACTCGCCTGCGCGGTACTCGACGCACACGGCGGGCGGCCTCTTGACGGCCTCGGGCGGACTGGGCGACCTGCGCGGGAACGCGGGCGGGCAGATGTTGCACGGCACGCCGCCCATGGGCCACGGCAGGCCCGGCGGGTAGATGGGGTTGTTGGAGTAGAGCAGGGCTAGCTCGGCGGCGAATTTGGATTCGTCGGGGTGCCGGAACGGGTGGTAGAGGTAGGGCAGGGGCGGGAAGAGGCTTCTGGATAGCTTCAGGGAGTCGGAGTCGTGGTTGAGGAGGTGGGGTAGGCCGCCGGAGGTGGAGATGGGGGGCAGCAACGAGCGGTGGAGGTTGGCGTTGTCGAGGGAGGTGTGGGAGAGTAGCGGGGAGATGGAGAAGCCGTATTTTGGTTCTTTTTTCATTAGGGGTTTGGGTTTTCGCCGCGGGCGGTACTTGTAGTCTGGGTGCTCTTTCATGTGGAGGGCCCTGGAAGGAAAGGGATGGTTTAGTGGACAGAAATATTAAAAATGCATCGGTGTTTCATATAATCGATTAATCGTTGATTGCTGACCTTTGTTGAGATGATTCAGTTGTCATGTTCATGACCCTCCACCAAGTGAAAAAAAAATAAAAATAATAACGTCAGATGAATAATAGTAGGAATAATTTTTGCGTGGTAGTTTTTCAAATTTTGATATCGAAGTAAAAACAAGGATTAAATCTATTTTGATAAGAATATAAATTTTGACAGCTGGTCTACTATTGATTGTCATACAGAGAATTTCATTAGAAGCATACTATTATAGGTGATTTGAATTGGTTTGAAGGAAAATATGAAGTAGTTTTGAAACTATGAGATTAATTTCAATTTTTGTCTGATGGATCATCTTCGGTATACCGGGTGTAACGAAATTATGGTATACCCCATTTTTCTCGTTTATTTTGTGAACAAAAACATTGAAATTTGGGGTTTTCTATATACATAATGAACAGCAACTCTTGACATTCCAAATTACTTTTTCTCACTTCAAGTTTTGCCGGAAGTACCTGTTACTTTCGATTTTCAAATGGGACACACTGTGTCTTATAACATTTTCGGATTCTTTGCAGTTTTTTGAATTCGACGATACGAAGGAAATTAAATTTTGAAAGTAAATATATTTTTAAATATTTTTTTAATTTTTCATTCCGAGTATGCCGATTTATTAGAAATAACACGTGTAATGCTAGAAAAGTCTGAATATCATCGAAAATACTGGATTACATGATTTATCATAGAAGCAATGTTATGTAAATAGTTTTTGCACCAAAACAATTTTTTTTCAAATGGAACCATATCGGTATCACGATACCATTTATTAAACTTAAAGCTGAAAAAGAATCAGAAAATGATTTTGAAAATTTCCTAAAAATATCCACATTCAAAATGTAACTTGCTTGGTGTCGTTGAATTCAGAAAATTGTACAGAATCCGAAAATGTAATGAAATATAGAGTGTCCCGTTTGAAAATCGAAAGTAACAGGTACTTCCGGCGAAACCAGATGTGGAAAAAAATCGTTTGGATGTCAAATGTTGTTGTTTATCATATGTGAAGGATACCTCAAGTTTAAAATTTTCAGTTTGAAAATTAAAGGAGAAAAACGGGGTATACCATGATCCTGTTACAAACGGTATATCTCATAATTTTTCTCTTCTTTTTTTTTAATCTCTGTGGATGACCCTACCACCTGAGTTGCCTATTTTCATCGAACTCCAATGTATATTATATTTCTAGGTCTTCTCTTATCATCGTGTTTCTCAGCTTTTCCAGTTTTGTTGCCCCTACCCTTTTAGATACTTCATTTCTATGTACTGAATTGAACTTTTTTGTGTATGTGAATTGTATTGATGATAGCTAGCTCACCCGGTATACGACTCTGACTCTATTTCATCGACGATTCGAAAATATCACGGCCCACGAAGAAAGAATCCATACATCAGAATTCTCTCGCACAATACACACTATCTAAACCGACATATATTCAGCTGGCGACAAAAGATAATGCCGCCATTGTGAGGACGCATTCAGAACCTCCTGTGATCCTATTCAACGGCAGATTGTCTCTAGGCGAGTCCTGCCTCCCGCGTACAAAGCACCCCTTTCACGGAGCGTCGAGTCTCCTTTTGTTCGAGCAGAAGCAATTGGAGTATTTACCTCCCGACAGTGTCAGCCTCCGAAGAGGACCAAGGTCGCGATAACTCCTTGGCGTCTCTACAACTTCTTCGAGTCACATCGCACATTCAGACACAGAGTATTCGTTGATGACCACAGAGATCGTTCCAAAAATTACGCGAAAAATGTGCACGAAATCTTACAGTAGTAACGGTCTATTTGACAGCTGATTTTATGCCGAAAACTGTTTTGTATTTGTGAAAAAACATACTTGATATAATATAAATTGATAGTAGGAATTTTTTATTTTTTTTATTCCCAAAAAGTAGGCCTCCAGACCAGAGTAACTCCTTAAGGAAGATATGGTAAGTTTATACAGCAAATAAGGAATATAATAAAATAGGAATACTTCAATGATTTCACATATTTGTTATACTTGAATGATTTCATTGGTGCATTCTTATTTTATTTCATTCCTCATTCGCTAACCAATATATACAAGAACGCATGTTTCTTGTTACTCTTGATTTATCAAATAGAAAGAGTGAAAAGTTTTTTCAAATTCTGAAAAACGCTATATTTCAGATCGTCTTACTTTTCATCTATACTTTGTATTATTGACAGTTTGTGAAAATTATTCCGTTTTTGGTTACGCCACTGTTCTTCTCTTTATCGTACGATTAAATCCTAGTAACACGTTTGATTATATTCATGAATTCGTCTCACACCATTGTGGTTATTATTTCCAATTATTATTACAATTTATGTTGATGTCGAATAATTTTTTCTTGAAATTATTCTCACCAAAAATTGATAATGTGAAGGTATACAACAAAGCTCTTCAAAAAGCAATTTTTTATGATTTTGATGTGCTTATCAAAAAGGAATTTGATAAATACTGAACGAGTAGACAATAATCGTAGACTTCTGAAGATCAATTAATGAAAGAATTATTTTTTTTATCTAAGTATGAATATTTTTTCAGGAAGCATTTTTCTAACATTAACGTGGATTTGAATTATTAATTTTCTTTCTTTAATATTGATTTCATGTAATATTGGGATTTGGGTTGAAAATATTTTTATTTTAATTAGAGTCTCAATGATGTCATCCCATTCTCCTACGTCAAAAGAAAATAACATTTAATATTGTATTTGTCAAACCTTATTGAGGACAATTCAGATTTTCTGGCAACAAATCAAGCAGACACAAAGTTTTACAATTATTTACCATATTCGCAGCGTTCTGACATTAACTTATTGTGCAGTAAACTTGGCAAATACAAACTAAGCTTCTCTCTAGAAATGAAGCCTTGTGTTCGAAATCACAGAAAATTATCAGTTCTCACAATGTATTTTCAATTATTATTACTTTGTTTACTGGGACGAAACAATGGATGAATTCTTTTGTCACAAAATATTTGTTTTTTCTGTTATAACTGTATCGAGATAAATTATCACATTGAATATTTTAGGTACAATTCATTCGATGAAAATGAATAATTGATATTAAAAAAAAATGTATTATATTCGTTTCGAATTTGAAAACAATTCATTATGTCTTCGAACGACCTGTGGAAGCATCATTTTGATACACTTCTAGACAGAAAAATATTGACTTTATTCAAACCTACATGTGGAATACCGTTAAACGTACCATTACCCAGTCTTTTTCAGAATACAATACGAATGTCGGCCGTTATTTATTCTCAAGAAACGTATTTGTCAACTGATAACCGAAGAATTGGTATTATTTAAACATAAAGGTAACACTATCTTCGGTACACAAAAAGGTGTGTGCTCTAGCAGAATGCAGAGTGAGAAGAGAGCATTCAACAACATTATTTTTGTTACTGATCAAACACGGAAACACTTATCAGTAGTAAGTGATAAAGTTATTTTGTATTATTTACACAGGTTTTGATAGTTCACCAAAAACACTCGACAAACAATATATAGGCGCGTACCTTTTGTTGGACTTTATGACACCCCAGGAAACACAAATGACACTTCAGAAATTTCACGTCACATTCGTCCCAAGAAAAATTTGTTCCATCATTATACCAGGTGATCAAAGGCAAATTAGAGAGCAAACACCATTTGAATAAATAGAAAGAGTTGCTCGGTAGTGACAGTTGATAGCTGAAGTTTCATGAAAAATGTGACAAGTATATACAGAGTTCATCGCTATTTTTTTGAGTCTGCATCGATGAGAAATGAAATTATAAATAATATGAACTTCAACTCTAAGGTGAAAAATGTCAAAGTTATAAATAAATTGTAATACATAAGGTATTAAGAAGGAGGACCATTCATCAGTTTCGTTTTATTTTGAATTATTTTATAAACCTTGAAGAAACAACAACATTGAATAATCTGCTCAAAAAGATCATCTGCAGTATGTATGGATAATAACTAGATTATAATATCGATCTGATTATTCTGATTCTTCTCATTCATTTTCCCAAGAGAATAACTCATGCTTGTCCTTTTTGTTCAATACTCGTGACTTTGGAGAACATTTATTCTTCTATTTGCATTTTCAACTACTGTTGAGAGAGCTGCGGAAACTGAATGGACATGGCGTCAGACAGCTAAATGTTCCACGAATTTATATGATTTTATTCAGTAATTTAGTGTGTTGTTTGGTTATTTAATGAAAGTATCGAGGGTGAGGTCATGAGAAACCAAAAATGTTTATTGATTTCAACTGCTTGGAGGTAACACATTAGCAAGAACTTTTTTGAGGATGAGCAAGTTCTGAAATCAATGACACTCAAAATCTTTGCTTTTTTAAAAACCATTCTACCATATTCTTAACCCAACTGTTGATTCTCATAGTATTATTCATTTAAATCTTGTGTTAATCCTTTTATACCTCCCTGCTATGATAACCTGACTCTTTTGAAGTAACCCTGCGTATTTTACGTAGACGTTCTTACATAAATGTATTTTATTTAACATAGCACGTCTAATCTCGAATGAAAATGTTTTGAGAATAAGAATAAAGAAAGAAGACTTCAGTTATATCAAGGGACTCCCCTTTACGAATGCACCAAGCAAAATATTGTTTCTGATGTGTAAACAAATCAACACAGGATGTTTGCTCAAGACACGTTCACGCCTGATATGGATATTTGATGCTTTATATTGGATTCTAAAGGTGTTCACACAAATATAGTAAAGTTTTAACGCCGATATCGGTTAGACTTCAATATTATCAATATCTTATTGATGCTACCCTAAGTAACTCTTGTAGATTTGAATTGTATTCTTCAAGGTCACTTCATCTATGAGTACGCATACTACTCATATAGTTTCCGATCAACAATGTGAAATAATCTGGAAGATTCATTATTTCATCAGACTTTAGAAACTGTATTGAAGTATATGAAGAACGAAATGGAACAAAATGTACCTCAATGGAGCCTTTGTCTTATTTCAGGTGTTAACGTTTTATTTTTTTAAAGGAAAAGAGTTATCTTTTTGGGTGCGTTTTTTTTCTTACTTTTATTCATGATATACAGAACGTCAAAAATATAAAAAAATAACAAAATGGCGACCGTTGCAGCTCCGCGAAAACAAGCCCTCAAATCGCGGGAGGTAAACGGCTGACGTCACTGCTCCCTCTTTGTTGATCCGAAACATAAATTCGAAGCATATTATCAATATGTGACCCTTTGGCCATGGAATGACAGATGGGTTTTTCGTTCAGTACAAATTTCCAAAAATGACAGCAATTTAAACAAAAAATCGAATTCTCGCATTTTTTTTACAAGAAAGATTAATAATTAGTGCAAAAATGAATCTATCGAGACGTATTTTCTGAGTATGCTCTCCAAATTTTCGGTCGATATGTCAATTACAGCGGTCAGGAGAATGTCAGCCATTTCTACTTACATATAGATAAAAAATCCGCTATAAAAAGTTGATTTTTTGAAAATTTCAAGGACGAAGTCTCTCTTAAAATGACAGTTGAATTTTCGAAGTTGTCAATAAGGGGACAGCGCTTCAAGATTTAAATTAAAATTTATCATTTCAATACATTATTGAAGGCGTATGTGAAGTCTTGTGGATTATTAGCAAGTATTAGGAATTTTCTACAGTGAGAACTTCATTTATATCATTAATATAAGTTGAAGAGTATTGGTCCTGAATGCAATCCCTGTGGTACACCAGTGCCAACTGTAATTGTGAGGGTTTTTAGTCTACCCTATTTCTAGAGTACCTGTTTCAAATTGAAAATGACTTGATTGGAATTGAAATGCGTTTGAATGGAATCCATTTTCGAAAGCATTTAACATGAGAATCCTCTTTAGTTTTGATATAATTGTTCACAGTCAAAATATCACAACTATCCCTTCTAAGAAGGAATTATTTAGCAAATATTCATTGCAGAAAACAACATTTGACAGGTGACATTTGCCAAAGCTTAATAAATATAGATGATCTTTTTTCGTTTATTTCTGGAACGACTTTGGGAACGGACAAAGAAGAAAATTGAAACCTGACTTTGTATTTTGAAAATGAAAAGGAAGAATTTTTCCTCCTTCAAACTAATCACAATCCGCCCTGTATAATCTATGCATCCCAGATAACTGGAACTAGAAATACTGATCCAAATATATCATCCCATCATAAATGCACAGCTCCCTCGGAAGACCAATGAATCCCCCTCAATTGTTCGAAATTAATACCCGCGAGCTTGAGCCGACAGGGTGATACAATCCCAGAAAGTGTATCCCATAACGGAGCGTTATGACTTTATTAATATGCCACGTCTAATCCGGTGCTAAGTCTCGTTAATGGGACGCATACGGCCCATTCTGCAGCTTGTTCTGTTATCTTTTGTAAAACAGACGACCTGCTTTGTAGGATGAATCGTTGCGAGGCTCGGCGTTTATTGGGATGAAGATCCAAAAGTGATGATAAACGTGACACAATCGAAGGGTTTGTCTTCGAAGAAATATCCGTCGAAATGGGTGGATCCTCTGGACCAAATTTGACTGGTCTTTATCAGTTTCACTGGTTGAGGGGGAAAGTTATATTTCAAAATATCTTCAGAAAAGGATTTTGTTTTATTTTTTTTTCTCCTATACTTTTGTTTGAGTTTCCCATTCATTATTTGAACTTTTTACACTGCAAAGGATAATACCGAAGAAGCATTGAAAGGATGAGTAATTTTTGACTCTTTGAAAGTATATCATTAAAATATTCTTTCAATGATGATGTAGAGTAAAATCTTACCAGATTTTAGAAAATTCCTGTTGTTTATTTACTTTGGGTTATTTTATATAATTTTTTGCACGAACTACGTACATTTTTTTCCACATTCAAACAAGGAACAAAAAATAATGAAATATGCATATGGAATTTATATCTGAATTGGATAATTTCAATATTTGTTAATGAATTATCTTCCAATCCTACTTCATGATGTGTGACTTCTGTGGAAATATTAGGTATATGATATGCATTTATGTAGAATGTAATACAATGTCACCAAAAATTTGATAAATAAAAATGGCGTCCAAGATTACTGAATGCTGTTATGGTGACATATGATTGCAATAAATATTTTATAACCCTATTGTAATAAAGAACTATTTTAGTTTTGATTTGAAAGTAAAGAAAGTAAATAAAACAATGTTAACGTAATAAAATCTAACATTCGAAGCAAGTTTTCATTAGAAATCCTATGTAATAAACAATAAATGTAACATTCTTCAACTCGACAAAGAAAAAGAGTGCAATAACACCTGTTAACTGATATTTTATGAATTTAATTTCAAGATAATGCTGAACTTCGACCATATGCATACATCTAGTTGAACAAATCTCGTAATATATCCTACCAAATGTTCAAATAACTGTATCCAATTTAGATAATCCTACACCTTCACTTTGTAAATAGTATGTATCTATATAGAAAACTCAAAGGAGGTTTTCGAATAATTTATAACAACCTTCAGATTGGAATTGCTTGGATTAAAAGAAACAGTTTTTATTGTTCTATAAAATCTCAATGTGAAGTGAGGTTAAACAATATCATCCAAGAATGTATTGCATAATGCAACTAACGATATACTTTGTTTGACAAGAATAATATCCTGTATAGCAATTTAGAATTCTGAATTTGTTATTTGCTTCTTTGAAATTAAGGAATTCTTTCATAATATATAATATGGACTTTCTAAATCAACACACGGTGGTGTAATTTTAATTTTATAAAAGAGATGATGTTGCTGGTACGCTCTGACAAAAATTGATTTCCTATCCTACGATATTGATAAACTTTTCATCCATCTAAAAGCGGTTCTATCAACAGAAGAAACCTTTGTTTTCATACTTGAACCAAATTGAGATGATAGAGTTTTAACTCTTTCCTGGGAATAAATTTGCTCATTCCGTAAAATAACACGTGCTCAAAATATAATAGTTTTTGAGAAATTCATCAGAAAATCCTGTAGAAATCATTGTTTTTACATTATTAACTGAAATATCTAAATATTCCAGGAAAATACTTGAGAATATTTCCTTCAACTGATAAAATGAATGAAACTAAAGACAATATTTGAAAGAAATGAGATCTCTATTGTCAAATTTGAAAGTTTTTGGAGAATCATTACTTGTTGAGAATAAAGAAGGGTCCTCTATGCAAACAAAAACCCTCAAATTCTTAAAGAAAACGCTTCTAAAAGTGACTCATTCTAGTTTTGTGAAATACCACAAGGAAGTGTTTTGAGGCTATTACTGTTCTCCATTCTCATTCGTGATTTAGCGATTGAAAATAATTTACCATTCTCACGCTGATGGTTTGCAATTTTGTATTGAATAACTACATGTAACAGCTGAAGATTTAATTTTTTTCCTTTCACTCAAATCTATTGTCAGATGACTGACTGGTGTTGCAAAAATGAATTGGGATCGAATCTATGTGAATCAACGGCTGTCTGCAAATCTATGATCTGAACATAAATCGGATACAATATCCAAAATACAGTATCCAAATCAAGATTTCATAAGTATATTCATTGACATTTTGATTGAATGATGATGCCTTTTTGAATCTACGAATAAGATACATAGATCGAGCTCTGCTAGTGAGAGTTTTTTTATGAGGCAGTTATAAGGACAGTACACTGTTCCTGAACATATTCTGATTCCTTCAAGACGAAATTCTTCGACTCTTCGAAAAGCTTCTAGAATCTACCGTTTGGTGTACGATTTAATTCGGAATTCCTCTTACCTCAACCTCTTTGCCTCATCGATGAACGGCCTCTTTTCGCCTTCGTTTAACAACTTCCATTCGGCCCCTAACCTCTTCGAAATCTCCGAATTGTGCATCTTCGGGTTCTCCTGAGCCATCTTCCTCCTCTGTCCTCTGGACCACACCATGAACGCGTTCATGGGCCTCTTGATGTGCTCCTGGCTCACCGGTTTCGGTGACGACATGTTCGCGGTCGATTTAACAACTAACGTGGTCGGACTGAAGACTAAACGTTGTCCGAGTAACAAGTGGGCATCTTTGACTTCGCCAAAACGCTCACCAAAGTAAACAAACACGTCGAATGACGGAACGACGTTTGGGGACACGCTACGCGGGGCAGCGCTTCTTCTTCTCCGCTCGTGGTGGGGGTAATAGGGGGCGGGGTGTTGCGTGACAAGTGCGCCGGGGATTATTCGAATTTAACCGCAGGATTAGCGGTAATGCCGAGGAATTGGTTAAACGGAAGATTGGCGGTTAGACGAGGCAGGAAGAATGCGAGGAGAGTGGAATTCGTGATTATTTGTAAACGGTGTGCAGACTAAATGGTAATTTTAGTACAGGGAGAATATGAAAACTCTGAAGAAAATTACTGGTAGTTTCTTTGAGGGGCTGTACCAGTGTAACCCATGGAAAATTGGGTGATTTTCAAGATTTTTTTAAAAGAAAGTACTCAATAGAATGTTTTGAATGTTTTTTGGACATAATGAGGTATATTTTCAGTTATGTTTTCTAAAAATATTGAAAAATAACGGTTTTATGTGCTGTCTATGGAGTTACAAAAAAAGCCAAATGAGTATCTGGAAGACACAAATTCAAAAATGTTATTAAAAATGAATCTATACAATGACCTATGGTTTTCAACAAACATAAAAAATCAACAAAATGGCGTGATTCTGGAAAAAGTGTCGTTTTTGAGAGTAAGAAAAATTACGTTTTTTTGATGGCAAATTAACAGTTTTCATTCAGTCAAAAAGATCGTAGGTTATTGTATAGTAAATATATTAAAAAATACTCGGTTTCAGTTCGAAATCGATTGATCATTTCTCTTTGAGTTATGATGTAAGTAATTTTGGAAAGTGTGGTTTTGAGAAAAACGCGTTTAAAGTTTCAAATAGCGGTTTATACTTGCGAGCGGTCGCTCTTCAGAACGCTGTCATTCAAAAACTATTCAAGATTCTCCTTTGCCCTTTTTACAGGATATTTTCAAAAGTATATCCTATCGAAGAAGGCAAAAAAAAACGATTTTTAGAAAATGTTATACTGGTATATCCACTTTGAACATGAAGCAAGTGAATATATTCCATCTGAGTTTCCATTGATATTTTTTATAGCGCAAAAGTAGATGGAAAAATACGTTTCATCTCTGAAATAGAATAAATGTTCGAATAAAATAAACTACCAACTTCCTGAGAGTGAGAAAATAGAGAATATTTTCCAATTGGGCATTATAAACATTCACATTTTCTCAATAATGTAAAAATATGTGGAAAAATACATTTGGATTTGCAAGTGCCTGTTTAATGCATTGGGTGTAGTATTTTTGATCTCTATAATGAATTCATAGTTTTTCCAATTTCAATGTTGAATAAATTCAGAACACTTTGAATTTATAGAAAAGCGCAATTTTATAAATCTGAAATGAATATGGAAATTACCGAATATTCACAAAATCACATGTGAAATTATAGACATATGAAATGTAGAAAAATATTCAAAATATATATTTGTCAAATACATCAGGATCCTCATATAATTCAGTATTATTTATTGTTAGATCTTGAAAGATGAAATCAAGTGAAACTAAACTGGTAATTTCTTCAAAAATATCTACTTGATCGAATATGTAATGAAATGAAATGAAATGTATATATCATTCACTGCACTATAGAATTTTTCATCTGTGGATTTCATTAATTCTTCACCAAGAAATGTTCTGTAGAAATACAGGCAGAGAACTTCGTTATTACAAGAAGGTTTTTTATGGTTAGTTGATGTGAAGTTTCAATATAACAATAATAAAAGAGTGCAGATTTTTGTCGTAATAATATTTATTATACATTTATGGTCTTCAACTCATTCTAGATTTTCAATAAAACCATTGAAACGTTGAGAATACACCCTGAAAAGTTATAACCCGACTTGAAATACCAATAAATTATCAATCGCCCATCCGTCATTCCTCTTCTTTTTTTTTTTCGACCAGCAGACCATCGTCTTTCTTGTAGCGCCACTGCGGTATCTCCGTTCTTAGAGAAACAGCGGGAGTTGTAAGATTGGCGATACGATTAGGTCCTGGTCCGGGCCAATGACGACGAAAAAGGCGGGACGAACCGTATCGCCGTGAGTGGTGGGGGGTCCATGGCGACGCAGCAACAGGTGGCAGCGTGTTTTCTCCGACTACAGAACGCTGATCTAATTCCCTAGCACGAAAATGTCATGCAATGACAGGCGTGTGGGTCATGGAAACGTCTTGAAATCTGGGATTCTTGGATTGTTGTGCTTATTGCATTTGTTTGTACTATCTGTTTGTTTGTCTGTTCCTAAATATGCCCTGTATCTACCTGTTCTGCATTGTATTTTTTTTGACATGTGTTTATGCATTTGATTTACGAAAAATAATAATGTGAATTTTCGGTATCTATTTCACTAGTATGTCAATGAGATATTCATGATAATATTATTCCTTTCATAATTACAAATAAAACATGTAGGTAAAGTCTATTTTTTTAGGTTAATAGTTACGTCATACATGCAACAGGTGCGACGTTGCCGAATCAATAATCAATCATTGAGGGAAAATAAATGACTTTCATATGGAAGAATGGACTATTTTGTTTTGGGTTACTATTTGAGGTAGGTATGATTTATGCATTCAAGGAAGATAGTTCTGACAGATTTGGTTATTCCAATACCAATATTGCAAAATGAAAAGTATCTAGCTGACCACTGAACTTTCAATTGGACATAGGTGGAAACATTTGAGCATCAATAATCACGATAAAACTTCTCAGGTACTTCACAATGATGCCTAATTTATTTGAACAGTTGATCCGCTCAAAAAGTTTATTGATTCCAAAATCAACTAACCTAAGTGTTCGATTATTCACTGTTGATCCATACAAAAATCGGTTTTCCAATGATTATCGAGTAAATCGATATACATGATCAAGATCAGCTGATCGTTAGGATATCATGCCAACAACGTTTGGCATCGTCTTGAAGTATTGCCAACTTTGAAAGTAACGTGATATAGAAAATTCAACGATTAAGTGAGGTATTTTGCTTAGACTATCAGTAGAAATATTCATTTATCAAGTTTGATGTAACTATGAACCTAAAATAAACTACAGTCAGGGTGACCCATTATTGTGTAAAAATAAAATAACTCAGTTAGGAAATAAATAAAATAGAAATAAAAATAGAAAAAAATCTTTGAATAAAAGTATATGCGCAGATTAACAACCTTGAAATATTTCGAGATATACAGGGTGTTCAGTCTAGGCGTGACAACATTGAATTCACTTTCTATAAGTGGGACACCCTGTAGGTACGGTACACTTGGTGTATTGATACACTTACAGTCAATATAATTTTACATCATCAATTATCGAAGATGTATATCTTGGCGAGCCTTTCTCATTCGTCGTACGAGTAAAATATCAATATTCAATTATTGTTCTTTGAAATATAAAAAGGGTACCGCCGAAACATCGACATAAAAGATGGCCATCACAATACTTCGAGTACAATAAAGCTAATACGCTGAAAGGTTAATGATTGGTTGTATTCATACGACTACTTATACAATCAAGTGAACATTGTTGCTGATGAATCTTTCTACTCATTATTATTTTTATAGGAATCGTTCGGACGCTCTCCATATCAGTTGTGGAATGTAGAGAAATTGAGGTTATGCAAGGTTTGCTTTAGGATCGGTTAATTAAGTTTGCGGTTTCAGAAACTTTTCCACAGATCTTATTATCTCTTATAATGCAATTTGAAATATGGTTATTATATTGGTACGTTTGAATAGTGTCAAGGTGAATTCATGTAACATCTACTACAATTAAAATTTCATTTCATGTGAATTATATTGTAATTACGGCAGATAAATTCATAGAACTGATGGATTTGTTGTTGGATATTAATAATTACATTGAAATTGTACTAAAATACTTTGTTGTTAGACATCTTTCATCACATTACAAATTTTTTTGGGTCAAACTGTCAATGTTTATTTTCATTTCAAATATTTCGATAATTTCCTAATTAATCTGTCACAGAAAAGAGAGAAAATTATTGCTAGTATAAAGAAATCATCAAGGAACTTTGCCAGATTTGCTGATGAAAGAAATCAAAATGTTATAAGACTTCCCATCCATCATTAGGTTAGGTTGAAATCTACGAAGTTTTCAATAAACAATGCTTATGATTGGAATAATGCCAATCAAAATGAAACTGTTATTGCGTTATCAACCACCCACGAATTTTTTTTTTGATTATCAACGAAGTATCACATTTGACAGTTAATGCTAAAGAAGAACCTAACATTTTATATATTTCGACATGAAACTCATTTTAGTTGAACACTCTTGAGTTATTTAATTGTTTTTTCATTGGTCCATCTGACAAACATTGAGGTGTGTTTTTTTTTACTTTACGACGTTGCATACTCGAAGTTGTGGTGGTGCTACGTCTCTAATATCAATTTTCCTTAGTATGATTTGATGCATATCAGATGAATGACTTTATTATGAATATGATAATGTGATGATAGGGAAATCAGAATTATCAATATCGATCTGATAATTAGTTGTTATATAAAAGATTTCAAACAGTTTCTGGTGTCTGCTAATAAATTTTGGATTTCTTTTCATATAGAGAGGTCAGTTACTATTTGCTACAGTTTGAAAGTAGCTGCGACTTTTGATAGCGATCTCAAGTCCTAAAAATCCTCCAAAAACATGCAGAAAACATCTAAATAGAAGTCAATCATACATAATTCTATAATCCGAAACAAAAAATTTCCAATTCAAGCACCACACTATGGCCATAAGAGTTACTTTTTTGTCGTTAGATGAAAAAAAAGGAACACACAAAGTCTTTTGGACGAGTACGTATCATGCAGAACCAATTCCCAAAATCCAAATAGATTTTCTGGCGATGCTTTCACAAACCGAACGCGATTGTGGCGGATTCGTATATCAAGAAGTTTTTATGATGTTTGCGGAGAGAGAGAATATCGGTCCGACGAAATCACTATTCGCGTATTTTCAGGATTTGTGTGTGCTACTGTGTAAAAGCCTTCAGCTAAATCCTTTTCGAATCATTCATTCGATACTGAATGGATATGGGTGTGTGTGTTTAGGGATAGAGCTGTAGAATCTCGTATATGATTCCCAGCCTCTTAAAGACACATCTCTATAGGAGAGAGTTTTAGCAATCGCATTTGGATTCTTGAATAGATTCAGACCTACTTTTTACAGTATTCTTCCTTGAAAAGTTGTAGGTCAACATAGAATCGAAAGTATTCAGAATTTCAATTTGGAAAAAAATGTAACACAAAGTGCTCAAAAAATGTAATGTCTGAATAATTCCCAATATGGCGTTTTTCATGTTTTCATCATGATTCCTAGATCACGACTAAAAATGTCTTTCGTTAATTCATTGGATGTGGGTCTGTACAATAAACTACCTGATAGTTACAGAAGTCAGAACAACGTCCAATTCAAAATATCAATCAGGCGGATGTTACTGAGTTACAATTTCTATATTATAAGTGAATATTCTAGTGCCAAAATTGCTGACACATAAAAGGTACGTACCCATCTGCTCGGGTCTTCAGTACCAATCTCTCAAAAGTCTGTTTATTTGTGCGTTTCGGTTAACTTCACCAAATGAATATATCTATATCATTATGAATACGTGATAAACCATTTCTCATCATATATTATTATTATTATTATTATATATTATTACAGGGGTCCGAAGGATATACTGCAGCCGGAGACTTATTGTATTTCCCCTATCATTACAATACCCTGTTAAATATTGGTCCCTTTGACTATTTCGCAAAGGTCACTAGGTTTCAGGGTTCCCCTAGTTGTACTACTCTTCTATAGTTTAGTGCCTCACAATAACACAAAATGTGTTCAATAGTCTCAGGTTCTAAGCCGCACAATCTACAAGTCGGGTCACCTTGATATAGCCCCATCTTTTGTAGGTGTGTTCTGACAGGAGCATGTCCTGTAAGGAGACCTGTTACTAGTCTTATCTGATCTTCACCTAATCTAAGTATCTCATCAGTTCGTTTTTCACCTGTTATCTGAATAACAAGTTTACTATATTCTTGTCCTGGTGTGTTATCTCAGGCTATTATTTGTAATTCTTTGACTCGTCTTTTAATGGAGTTACCAAGTAGTTTCTTGGGCACTCCAAGTACTGGTTCCGGGCCAAAGTAGGGTGTAGCTGACCCCTCCCTAGCTAGTTCGTCAGCTATTTCGTTGCCTTCTATTCCACTGTGTCCAGGTACCCAGATCAGTTTCCTGTCATATAATAAGTCGCGTCTAATAAGTCAATAAGTATAATAAGTCACGTTATTGAAGAAGTTCGCCAAACAGCTGTACAATCTTGTTCGAAAACGTTCAAGAAAAGGTGAAATTTCGAATTTGAAGTGGGATATCTCGAAAAGTATTTATTTCCCCACGAAAATATTGCAAAATTCGTGTTTTCAGACCAAAATACGTGAGTTCAAATAGCATGTTCATGAAAATCCAGATCGCTCAATATGTGCACTTCCACCAAATTCTCAGATCAGAGGTTTCGTTTCTATCTTAGTGGGAGAATAGAAACAATCATTATCAGAAATTGTTTCTCAACTGTATTGTTTCAGGAGATATAAAAACCATTAGAAACTTTGCTGTGCTTTATCAGTTGACCCAGTTTTTCCAACTCTTCAACACCAAGAGACCAAGAATCGTCTTCCAAAAAGTATTCTTTGTCTGGATTGAATTAAATAGCGTCTATTTGTGACCAACCCCACTCAATTGTCGTCAAAATAATCCAATCTTTTCCTTGAAAGCTGAGGCCTTCCAAGATAAGCTCTAAAGTTTTCGAATTATTTCACCCAATATTTGGTAACTGCATCATGTGTTTGACAGCTCAAAATCCAATCAAACCCAAGGCTTAACGAAAATCGTCGACAATACGAAACATCACCCGACCATAACGATCCGCCATTGTTCCCAGAAACACAACAAAGCGAATATAAATAAACTAGATATTTATGGTAAATAACGCGAACTCGAAATTCTAGTCGCGTAGCGATGATTCGATTGAATGGCAACAAATTGTCGACACTGGCAGCGCTGTTTGTCACAGCCTCCTCCGCATTGTGCCGATACAAAAACAAATTGACATCGCAAAAACCCTCGATTGTCTCACCAATCAGTGTCCATTGTGCGTTGAATGCCTATTTAATCGGGTAGGCCGGTAAAGGGTGGATCTTGTCGCGCGATTATTACATACCCGGGAACTTCTTTATCGAATTAGGGGGATGATCGGGAATAAAAACTTGGGGTGGAGGGATGGGAACGTGTGAAATATAGCAGTGAATATATTGTCTATTTACTTAAGGGTCTAGAGAATTGAAAAAATCGATTTTTTCGTGCAAATTTTCAAAGTTCAGACTTTCAGAAATATGCTCCCAAACGGATTTTTCAAAATTCAAATCATTTTGGAGATTTTGTGACGTGGCATTTAAGCGGACCGAGCAGAGTGATCGAACTTCAACGTGTTTTCCTCAAAACTAATTTTTTTGAAGTGGTTGACACGATATCTCAAGTTCTATCTGGCCGATTCCTTTGACATTTCGTGAGAATTTTCTTTATAAATCTCTTCATCACCTGGATCTTGGATTTCGGAAACTTTAGATTCCAACTATTGAAAAAAAGGTCTAAGCGATAACGACATCTTAGCTGATTAAGAATTTAGGATAGTAAAGATGCATTAATTTTTTTCATCCCAGTTTGAAACTCCCGAAAAATGAGCCTCTAGACCAGAATACCCCCTTAGTTAGTTTATACAGCAAATGTTATGACTTGATGACATATCATGATTATTTTAATTGACATTCACACTATACAGAGGATTATAACGTTCTTGTTGTTATTTATATGAAATTGGCAATCATGACCTATAATTTTATCTTGAAGTTGCAATTACATTGCCATTTGAAAGAGTTTTTTCTCTTGTCAAAAAATTAATAAACGATGAATTGGTACACCCAAAAAGTAAAGTGAGAACTCAGAAATTCGTGACGAGAGGAAATATTTTTCTTCTCAGTAACATCGCTGGAAAATAGAAAATACATTCGGATGTGGACACATCCTCATATATTTCAGACAGATATTATTTTTACAGGGGATCGGATGAATAGCCAGAGGGATGTTTGACACTATCGCATTTATATAGACTGTTGTGTTGACTCTCTGGACCGCATGGTAGTGCTTTTATTGCTTATTGGATGGCCTATTGGCAATCCTCCTTGTTCGTTCTCTTTCCAGTCTCTTCACTCAATAAAGTTCCGCTGTTTAGATGTTTACTCTGAAAGACCTATCCCGAAAGGGCATGGAATATTGTCCTTTTTTTGGTCAGCTCTCTAGTAGCTTCAAATTTATTTTGTTATTGTACAGTTTCGAAGGCAACTGGATATTTTTCTGGCCATTTGACTTGGAAGTACCACTTTTCTACTACGTATATGTTTCTGTTTTTGTCTTTCAGAGGATACCAACAGCAAAATCCTGATATTCAAAGTCAAAATACAGGGTGTTTCAATAATATGGTAGAAAAATTAAACTGAGAGTAGAAAGACCAAAATATGGTTAAAAATATACAGTGCGTTCATTATTTGTGCACACCATTTTTGTAATGAAACTCAAACAAAAACACTCACTGTAAACTTAAAACTGATTGATACAATACCCTCGTTTCTCTGACACTAAAAAACTAACTATTTGCTTGTCTGATAGCAACCTACTTGTTTTTTCTTGATGAAATTATTTGAATTTATTTGTGACTTCAATACTAAAAATCGAGTTTATCGTGAAAACGGTAAGGTTTTTCGACTTTTTTCAAGAATACATTTTGGTTCAAAAGATAACGTAGTTAAATGAATGTTTCGACGGACAAAAAAGTGGCGCCCTCTAAGGACTACGTTAATACTGATAAAATATTCTTATTTGCCGTCCTAAAAACTCCTAATGTACCAATATTCAAACCGATATCATGAAAACTGTCGAAGCTATTGAGAAATTTGCAAATAAAATTTTTACTTTGAACGCACTGTATCTTTACCATCAACATTTACATAAGCGATGTTGCACTCAATCGTCATATCTTGATCTTCTCTACTCTCAGTTAACTTTTTTTACCATATTAATGAAACACCCTGTATAATGGAGCATTGAGAGGAAATGTCGAACTTACAAACTTACAAACTTTAAAGTAGAGTCAAATGTTTTATGTGCATATTAAAGGTGTCTTCATTTTTCCTTTCTACATTTCCGAAATTTTTCGATTTTGGACTGAGATGAGTTACGTTAGATTGTCATATTTCATTAATGCGATCTGTCTATGTCTATCTATCTTGAGTTTTTTCCGGAAATTTTCATTTAAAAATGTCATGACTTCTTTTTCCGTTGAATAATTTCTGAATATCGTAAGTCAAAAGAATCGATCACTTAGAGGTTGAGCCTAATAATTGCATTCAGAAAGGCACAATAAATCGAGAAATGGCCGTAAAAGTCACATTTTTCTTCCAGTCGCGCTATCCAGTTTCAATTTTTCCAATATCTTTGAATGGGTTTCCTTTTGAAAAGACGAAACTCGGCGATGAGAATCTTCTATAAGTGAGAACGGCGCTCGAATAATGTCATAAACTTCACAAATCCCATTCGGAATTGTGACTTTTATGTTCGCTGAAAGAGGATTTCGTCTTTTGGCTTCTTTTTGTCTGAATAAAGAAAATTCTCTTTAATACAGACACGTATTCTTCGCTGGATCTCATTTATCCGAGTTATTCCACGAATATTTTTTATTTTCCATGAATTCGCCTTTCATGGACATTTCAGTGTTAATTGAATAGATATTCTTTCATTCTCATGATTATTTTTTAATCAATTATTTCTGAGAGAAATCATCATCTATTTACTTTATGATGATAGGAGGAAAAAAGTTCATGAAGACAGGTTATCATTTGTTTTTCAACTCCAATCAAAAAAATATATACAACGGAAAAAAATTGAGAAAATAGAAAAAAGAAGAAAAAAAAACATCAAACAAAAGAGATGAATTAAAATAATCTTCTGGTTCAACGTTTCCTAGTAGTTTGCGCCCTATGAAAAAAGATGTGGAAATAAAATCACAAGAGATAAATTTGGATATCAGTATGATATCAATGTCATATACCCATTTGCGCCATCTGATATCATCAAAGAGATGTCTATATTTTCTCTATCAAGAATAACACTTTATGTAGAAAGCTGTAAGAGAATCTTATGTAATAACGAATACTTGAATTGCCTGTCAACAGATGGCAACGTTAGCATAGAGTAGTAGGATACTGTAATTGCCGATATATGGTTTGATGGATATATAACAGTTCACCAACATCGGCGCTAGATGACGCAGTGGAAATTAAATATTTCATAGGAATCACTTTTTATCGATGTTCTTCATGAAATAAATAACATCAATTCTTATTATTATTATATTTTCAGCGATATTCAGGTGATCAGAAGTTCAGAAGTTCATTATTTGGAGAAGAATGAAACAAATATGCAGAGAGATACGTTGATTGTATACATATCACAAAATTTAGTTGACTTAACCCAGTTAGTTATTTGTTTGTCATTTTCCTTTTTTCTACAACGGGATTAAAACATCTGTGGAGTTTGAATCAGCAGATCCAGGTGGTCTGAATTATACAAATATTTTATTAATCGTTGAATACTTTCATTTTCGACAATTATTCATGACAAGTGACATTTTTCTTTCGTATGAGTGATTACTTGTTCAGTTTTTGTGGTTGGTAGGGTAAAATAGCATATTCATATTGTAAAATGAACAACAACCGTGTTGTTTTTGTTACAACGCGAATATTCTCTGAAACTCCCAATTAAAATTGCACCTCACGAGCTACGATGATACAGACAAAAAACAATCGAATATGGAAACAAAGGCCACAATCAAAACAAAAAGCTATACGAACAGAGAACTCAGTGCCTGCTAGGATCCCCAGTTAATCACTGAAATGGCGTCTACTGTTTTCCCATGTGTTTTTATTGTGTTGTAAATTAAAACAGCGCCAACAATGAGAATTCGAAGGGGGGCAAGCACCAGTTGGGGATGCTCGTGGATGTGTGGTAGGCTGCGATTGTCCAGCAACGTTGCCATATTTTTTATTTTTCACCTGAATAGCAAAAAAAACTGTGAACACATTTATCGAGAATGAAATTGGTTCAAAGATGGATAGGTCAAAACATTTTTGATGCAAGTCAACGTCGTTTTCAAATATATTTACTTGAATTATTATCTATGCCTCAGATAGTTTTATAAAACGACGAGTATCATCAAAAGAAGTGATTAAACAAATAGAAGTTGTGTATTCTAATTCAATTAATTGAAAAGGACATTCAGTTCGAATATTCTTCGGATTCCGATGTTTCCATTGTTGATATATTCAGGACTGTATGAAAAAAAAATGTTTCAATGTATTTTTCCCAACTGATCTGTGGATTCTTCACTTTATATATTTGGCAACGTCGCTTCTTTATCCGCGAAAATGATTCGAGGAACTGGTACCCTTGGGAACGACTCTTTCTAGATGAATTTCCGCTTTTTTGTTTTTCCCTTTTGTACCCTTGTATCGGAGGATTCGAAGTTTGATTGGAAGAAATATCTGTATATGTTATCTCTATTGACTTTGACAGGTTTCCACCATTTCTAAAATTTTTTTTTTAGATGGCATTAAGAATAAGATCAACAAAATTTACTGAAGTTGAGATCGAATGCCTTATCGATCATTTTCTCAAACAAAACTTTGTCAAAAAATAGACAACAAAAACAGGATCCTGGTTCATTTTCTGAATTTGATTATTTACAGCAGTTAAAATGAAATCAAGAATGAAAAAAAATGTGAATTGAACACGTTGATCCTCATGGTAACTTTTATACAAGAAATGAAATCAAATGAGAAAAAAAATAAATACAGGTGTTCAACTCATCTTTTTCTTTTATTATTTCTTTCTAACCTAAAATTACGGGTCAAGGTTGATATTTCTTGACAGAATTCATGAATTTGAAAGTGAATTATATAATTTATGTTTATCAAATGACATAAAATGTTGACAAACATGTGATTTGATGATCATTTGTATAATTTCTTGTTCCTATTCTTTATTTTTGATTCTTTCATTTGTCTACTTGGTTACTTCAATTATACCGAATTTTCTATGTTCTGAATTCTATTCTATCGATCTTTAATCTCTTTTCTCGAAAGCTTTCGAAAATAGTTTTGGCCCTTCGAGCCACATTAATTTTGCTTGCTGAGCAAATTCGCACTGTTGGGACACCCTGTACATAAAAGTATAGATCTCGTTAACTAACGACGAATCTCTCGACACAATTGGGTGGTCTCGTGATTTTCCAGTTTCCAACAATCCACCTGTTCCTATCCTCCAATGGCATGTTCTCATTATATACCGTACGATTCACCGGTTCGTCACCGTCGCTTTGACGTGGAAAATCCTCAATTCCAAATCCACCGCAACTTTTCGATTTGCTGGCATTAATTAAAGAGTTTTTTCGGGTGCGCATTTGACTGTATAACTCGAAACGAAAATAATTACTGCTAATAAAGCAATTAGGCACGGCGGCCGATATATGACGAGCTTCGAATAGCGAGATTGTCGCTATAGCGTTATAATCACCATTGAAAAGGCAGGGTGAAACAGTGGCGTAGATGTTGGAAAAAGATGGAATTGATTGGGTATTGAATTCCTAAAAATAAAATCAATCGAATCATTATTTTTTTACAAAAATTTAAACAGAATAAACGAATATACTTTTAAAAACGATTAAAATTCTGCCAAGAAGGCATCTAATATAGACTAAGAAGATGTTGATAAGTGGTTAACACCCTGTCTTGCTTTTGAACTCAGATGATGAATTTTGGATAATCTTCAACGAGTCGGTCCATAATTTCAGTCAAAGTGGTCAAGGAATTGAGAAAAATAAATGTTTTCGTCTGAATGTATTCTACCATGAGAGCTTTGCATGAAATTTTCCTATTTTTATGGAACTGCATTACTTTTCAGATAGTAGTCTGAATAAAGAACGGTTCGTCTAATCAATGTTTTTGTACGTCATGTCAAAATATTTCTCGACTGAAATTTACGAAACAATAACAAACTAAGAAGACCAATCATTTATGAATAATAAACGAATTTCCAATTACGTTTTTTTTTTCTACCATATGACCGAAATTCATTACATACCTGCGTCATATTCTAAGCAATCATGAGCTAAAATTAAGACAGTAAACAAAGTGGTAGAAATACTCGATGACAGTGACATGTAGACATTTCAAGTTGAATAATTTGGTAATTGACGTAATAACGTTACACGATTGAATATACATAACAACTTTGATAGCATACGAAATGATTTTGGATGTTGGTAATTACCTTTTTCTACGGGCAATTAATAGTAATAACTGAGAAACGCCCATTGAAGATCGAAGAAAGTTATGCGATAAGATTTTAAAAAATGTGTAAATGTATAATTTTACTAATCGACATTTTTTTTTATTGAACTTCCCACGAAAGGAGACATTCGGTAATGTTCAGAGAATGACAATGACCTATGACGTTGACAGATGATTTGACGTATGACACATGACATATAACTAGAGAAATTACTTTTGATATCATCTCATATAAATATATTAACTTTGAGCAACGCTACTGGTTGAGGACGATGAAGCGAAGGCAACCTCACTTTGACATAAAGCTAATTGCTACTCGAGGTATTTAATGGGCGACGCCGGAAATGCAGAGTGGTCGCGTCACGACGTTCACTTCCGGTCTCCTCCGATGCGTTTGACGCATCGCGGCGTAATTTGCCAAAGAAAGTTGCCCTTTCCGTACCCGGAGTTGATGGGCGGATAAAATGTGGAGGAAGCGGTTTTTGTAAAAACACCACATGGAGAGAAAACGAAGCCTTGCTACTGGAAATCAGTTCGCTTTTTTTCTTGTTACCTGGAAATTTAATTGAATCGAGTTTTATATCTACTCGTTGAGTAATTTTTGGAATAAAGCTTCAGACTGTCCTCTCACACCTCTAGTGAAAATGCCCAACTCAACGTCCCTGTATTATTAATTGGTTTTTAAGCAGCCAATGGTGGTAGAATTTGGAAATAAATACGTTCATCGCATATCGTCATCGAGCGAGGCATCCTCCATGATGCGGGCGTGTGCTGTTCCTCTTTGGCACCGCCTCCCACTTAAATTACGACAAAGGCGTTACACCGAGCTACACTATCAGGTACTACATCGAATATACAAGATGCATTCTTCGAAAATCCTGGCGATACATCATCAGCTCATGTTTGTGTATAAATTAACTCTTTGTACGTTTTGGAGAACCTCGAAATGGGATTTGAAAAGCTTGAGGATTGAGAATACTCATGGAATGATTGACTATGCGCGAAGCTCCCTCTTGCGGAGATTCTATACCATTGTTCGTATACAATCTAGTTGAAATATGGACTACATGCGTTTCATTTAGTCTCGTATTTCATGTGAAAAATAGTCATATAAACAACAGGTGCGAGGTTGCCATTTATGAATCCATCATTCTGTTTTGAGTTAACCTCTGAATAACATTTAATGTTTCCAGCTATAAATAAACAATAATACAGTGATGAATAATCAATAAAAAAGTGATGCATTTACACATATTGGGAAAAATGAAATAAAAACGATGGTTTTTATTTTATGTTTTCTATATGATCCAGGAAATTAGCTCCTTAGATATCACTTGACAACATAACATGTTCAGAATTCACTAGATCCACATTAAAATCGAACAACGGATTATGAGGAATTCGCTTGAAATATGGCAAATATGTTTGGCATCGTCGTGTAATGTTGCCAACTGTAGAAATGGAAAATTTCTATGATGAATTGGGATGTTCCATCAAGTCTAGTAGTGGCAATACTCAATCACTAGATGTGATGGACTATCAACCAAAAATAGACTATAGGTAGACTGGCCGTATGATATCAAGTTCTGTGGTCATGGAAAAATTCATTGGATTCAATTAATAATCGCTAGCCATCTGTTTATCATGGAAATAAAGCCCTGGCGAAGACAATGCATGAAAATGAACTTGTCGATATTGAGTTATCTTTGGTTATACCTTCTAGAACCTCATGAATAGTCAATATGGCTACCGTAACTGGATATCAACAATACCATGAATCTCCTCTGTATATGAGAAGATATCGAATTAAACATACAATTGGATACTAAGATGACTAGGCATTAAGTAGGCTCCATAACAACGTGTGAGTCTGATGACAAGGCAGTTCACTACATCATTACCATGTTCTTAGAATCTATAGAGGGATTTTTTTCTTAATACAGTCACAGCTTGATAGGATCGGAAATGTTGTTTGAGGCATATAATTTATGTGGTCACGTTTGAACTTGTACTTTGCTAGAACTCTACGAGTAGGTATAAGTGATGTTGTGAGTGAACAAACTTGGATAAGTCAATGATTATGTCAGAAGTTTGTTATTGGTCAGTGATTCAGGCAAAAGAGTTTATCAAAGAAGTTTATCAAAGAGCACATACTAGGTCTCAGAAGACAAACAATCAAACTCATTAACAATGTCGGACTTACAAGCAAAACCACTTGTAGGATCTGTCAAGAAGACGAGGAAATCTCAGCACACATTCTGTCCTGCTGCGAAGATCTATCAAGGCTGAGAAGTTGAAGACATAGAACTCGAAGCTAACGAGAGGGCGTACATGATTTTGTGGTTGTACTCAATTCAAATTGGTAGTTTCAGATGAATCACCCTGTATACGATTCTGATAATAGAGAGCGCATTGGACTGTCATTTGAATAATGCGATCAGCGAAATAAATGGCACGTAAAATAAACTGCTTATTTATTCCGACGGGCCAAACTAAAATAGAAAAACCGGACGTCCTGTAAGATTAACATAATGCCAGAAAGAGTCGAGCCAAAATGCCCCTTTTCTCGATACATCAACCGGGAACGGCGTTCCAATCCATTGTTGCCATCTTATATTTTATCGACTATCGACAATGCGAGGCGTACGATTCTCATTTCCATGCGAATGGCTCTTTTCTGCTATGTAAATTCTTTATTTTTTTCTCGAATATACACTGTAAATATTTCCACCTTTTATAATGGCCGACATGTTTTGTGGCTGGTGAATTGTGAGCTTTCGCTTGGCGTGCTGGTGTGGTGTTTGAGGACGAAATTGTCAGCTGAAGAAAATGGAGCAGCTGATCTTTCGGACAGAAATTATGGCCTACAAATGACGAGAAGGTAGATGGATAACAATTTATTTCATGGAGACAATAAAAATCAGGAAATTTTCATTAGTCGTGAAAAATCTGAAAAACTAACGTTTACATTATTTTTCTTCGAACTTTTCTTCTTTTTTTTTGAAAATCCAATGATGATAATAATAATCGCAACAATAATTCCACTTTTTGCAATATTTCCCCATTGAGTGCCTGAAATTTTTCTTCCAATCATTCCAAGTCCTTGAAGACGCGATGCAAATGCGATTGAAGGTCCAACCCTTCGACACGCTCCGCCGCTAAACTCACCCTTGCACCCCCTCTAACTCTCCATCCCTAATAACGGCAAACATATTGCTTAATTCCGATCTAGTTGGCTGGCTGAATGGCCGAGCGCGACGCTGCCCCGTTTCCGGTACCCTAAGTACCCGCTAATAGCCCTTCTCCCTATTTTACTTTGGAGATTTATCGCCAACAAGCTGAGAGAAAAATAATTTCCACCGCTTTGATTTTCGCGCAGATCCGCGTCGATTCGTACGGGAAAAAGTTATGCGTGAGTCACGTGATGCTCGATGAAACAATCGGGAAAATTTTTCGATTGTCTTGAGAACCGTGTTTTTCGAGACAAAATTGAGCCGAAATTATGCGTTGCAATGAGGATATTCAATTGGGTGATTAATTTATTACATGAACTTGCTTCTACGCATGCGTTGGGTGGTCGAAATTTTGGTAATTTTCGTGGATTTTTAAACAGCTTAGTCAAATGAGAGATTGTTTGAGGATATCAATGTTTTGAAGTACATTTAGGAATTTTTCAACCATAGTTTACTTATTTGTGAAAGATAGTTCTGACAGAATTGATTATTTTTCAATATCCTTAGTGCAAAATAAAAAGGATCTAGCTTATTGAACAAGTTTCAATATTTTTTACACCTTAATTAAAGTTTTCATAGAATATATTTCCCAAAAACATGTAAATTGATTGTGTTCATATATTTATGTTACATTTCTGTCAGTTTTGCATTTTTGCCCTGTTACACCATGTGTTACGCCACTGTTTGTGCGGTTACCATGCCGCCATGGCCGCCCCTAACAAGAGCAGTCAGGCATAGCGATACAGTGCTGCCAATATGGAACATAATCAAGGCGAGCTTGAAAAGTTTTAACGATGTATTCTGAATTAATAACTTGATGAAATACAAATCGGTCTACAGGAATATAATGCGAATGGCAAGCTTGTGTTACTTGGTATATGCTAGAATTGTAATATGGTACAATGTCGATTTATAATTCCTTTCAAAATTCGAAACGAATTAATGATAATGAAGAATAACAAATCAGGATCACTTCGATTGCATAAAAAGGAGACTTACTGAGAATTTGTGGAATTCGACCATTTCAAATATTCTCCTTAACTTTCAATGAAGTATATTTGGATTATCTTCCAGGGTAATTTGAAATATTGAAAAACGAACAATCAATATCGAAAAGGATCACCATCGGTATAAGTGGAGTTACAAAAAGGGTATTGAACCTTTATTTTTGTGGCATCATCGAATAAATGTTTTCCACCTCTTCTAACACCAATATCGATATATATAATCTGTAGATCTCAAAGAATTCTCAAAGCTATTTTAACCTATGAAGTAATCAATGCACCTCAGAAATATCATTGCTTTTCTAGTGTTACACGAATTTGTGCCAAGTGGGTCCGAAGCCATTTCCAGGAACGCTACAGAGAAGTCTATTGGAAGACATCAGTGGCTGTTTTTCCTTATCACAATTCTAATGGATTTAGTCAGACTCTATTTTGAGTATGGATATGTATGACAATCGATGGTTAGGTATTAATTCTTCATAATTCAACTCAGTATAGAGGAGTAGGTATAGATAGACTGAAAGTGTATTGATTACCAATTGACCTGATGATGCCTGGCGGGTCGAAACAACTGTGTTGCATATATACCTCTCACCTATTTCTTCCACATATTATCACCGTTTTTCTCTTGTTACAATTGAATTTGTCCCTGTTTGGCTTTGGAAATTTTGAATTCATATTTTGAGAAGACTTATTCTCAATTTTGATTCAATGTAGTGAACGATCCACAAAAATTAACTATGAAATGTGCCAATAGGATGACACTGTACTCATTCGAAAAATTATGGATTTAATCATGAGTAACTCCAAATTTTCTCACAATAAATCCAGTCAGTTAATATTCTTCACATTCGCTGAAAACGATAAATGCAAATTCTGAGCATTTCAATTATATATTGAATTTCTTTGATTTCCGAGCATAAGTAAAAGGCAGATAGAAAGCTGCTCGTGCTGTACGTTCGAATACAATGAAAAGAGGAATTATGAGACTCACATGAAATGTACTAAAGGAGTTCGGCATGGCATTATAACGATTTTCTTTGAACATGCATTCACAAAGAAGCCTGTATTGGGAGCTTATGAGTAGGTATGACTATACGCGCTTTCTTATGTTTGACAATCTACATTTGCTGATATTTCACATGGGGCTTTGATTGAAGGATTAACTTTGAAAGCAATTATATGGATACATGGGCATTTTGAAGTTGAAATTATTACCGAAGAGACTCAATATTTCTACTGAAAGCCACCAGATTGAAATTTTGTTGATGATTGTTGTTGAAATACATCTTTTAAATCCAGTTCTAAATTTCTGAACTTGCTGTAACGGGTTTTTCTAAATGGTGAGATAGGAGAAAGATAGAGGAAAGAACTTCACATGAAATAGATGGTCATGTCATGTCAAACTACGAAGAATTTAACCCTATAAGAAATATTTTGTTCTACATTTTGACGTTTATGTCAACAACATTGTTGTAGTTAATTTCTTCGTGTAGTTTTTCTGCTTAGTTATATTACTGCGATTTTCAACCAAGATTTTTAGGAATGACAGGATTGTAAAGCTTTGTACACATTTTTGATTCACCCTGTACATGTATATATTTTCACCAAATTCAATCGTAAGTTCATGATTATCTTATTGATTAGTGATAACTTATACTTCTCGAGTGGAATTCCTGACAAAATCGATTGAATTTAATCATCATCACCTCCAAACCGGAAGTCTATTGACAAAACAACATGAATTACAGGTTAACCGCTGTTATTTCCAGTAATTGAATTCACTGCTGCTACCTAATCTTGTGGAATAATCAGCGAAACAAACAAATATTTGACATAATTAAAGCCAGTGCGTGAATCTAAATCGAATCGAGTACCCCTTAGCTTTACATATCGGCAAATCCACATTTCGTTACGAATACAGTGGCGTACTCCAACCCACCTTCGAAGATTCCATGAATGGCTTGGTAGATGAAAAGTAATACAAGAACAATAATTGGCAGATGTGCCAAAAAAACTTTGAGAATGAGATAGTAGCGATGAAAAATCGAGACATGAGTACCTAATAGAGTTTCTGGTACTATTGTATTTTTATTCCTCAAAACTAAATTGTTTTTCTTGAAGCTGAACATCAAATTCGGACTCTCAAAAAATATATTGTTCTTATAAATTGTTTTTAGGTTCGACCTAGATATTTACATTTCATACATTTTTTATCTCCTTAATCCTAAAAATGCAACGGAAAAATTACGTACATGAGCTAAAGTTATTTTAGATCTGAATCTCAGAAATTCTTCAGTTGAATTTCATGCTCCCCACCCCAAGAAGGAGAGAAATTGTCAGATTTGCAGTTGTTATGGTAACGACCAGAAATACATGCTCTCGATTGGTTGACAATGCGAAGTTCCTCATCGAAATCAATACAATCTTGAGGGAACGAAGAACCCCCTTCGTTACCCTAGCGCACGTCCATGCGAACGAGATTTAGGGTGCGATAACTCAAAAATCTCGACCGAAGAATGTTGGGGGGAAGACAAGAGTTTTGATTGATTTCAGATTACGATTGAAGGGATGGATGGATATATCTGTTGAATGGGCCGTCCAAAAGTTTTTCCATCGCGCGGTTCAATTAAAAGGAATGAGTGGTAACGGCGTACTCGTATTCCTGGTAATAAGGGGGTGGTTTGATGGCTGTTGAGATTTCGATGTCGCGATAGCAGGGCCGAAATACAAACACGAAAGAAACGGGGCAAATGCCGTCTATACAAATTAGTCGCCATCGGAATATCGGTGGGGAACTCTCTTTTTTCGCTGTAGATGCCTAGAAGTTTCAGTCGAATAGTTTTCTATATGTGTAAAAATATCTCAACAAGTTGAAACTCAAATAAAATCAGGATTGAAATATTTGATTTATTGAATCATCATTCAGAGACTATTAATATGTTTCTCATACAGTTTCAGAATGAATATATCTGGGGTATAGGTAGAAATCCATACGAGTAACAAGGAACGCAAGTGTAGGAAATTCTGTAAGATCAAGAGAGACAACGAGTAACACGTCAAAACCAATGACAGAGTTTATTTTCTTTGAGCTATTCGAAGAGAACTTGTAATGCTCTCTCGATACTTAGCAGGCTATTCATTCCGCTCCAATTGAATGACAATACTGTGGATGAATTATTTCCGAGACTGTTTGCCCTTTACTGTTGGCGTTCATGAAATCGACCAAAATGCAGACGTGTATTGAGACGAAACGAATTCAAATTCAATAAAAAATACCCAAAAATATTATGAATGAAATCGATTATTCATAGTAAATATGTCTTTCTTCATTCATGTATAACAGTGTATAGATATATCTTGTATCTTTTTTCTTCGAAAGACACTTACTGAACGGAAACTCATAATCCCACATATTTATTAACTCAACGGAAGTTAAAATCGCCAATAAGAAGTTACAGTTAAATCATTTCCACTTCACCAACATGATGAAGGAAAAATATTATTACCATAATTTTTTCTTTTCAAAACTCTCTCAATATTACACGTATTGAATTCATACCTGCTAACTGTGAGATAGTCCTGCTGTTCACCCGATAACAAAATGTACCGGAATAAAAAGCCTTGTCACTCCTATTGAACCCGTGTATCTTTTATCAGCTCCAGTTCATTACAAATGGATCTTTTATTCACCGGTCAATCTCATCTGAAAACGATCTGGCTACAAGAAAATGGATTTGGTCTTTTTGTATGAGGGGGTATATTCCCGATTCTATACAGCCTGGATAATCTTTATCGAGCTGTTCCAGGACCGCATTCAGTATGTTCGGAGATCAAGAATTGTCCAGTGTGACTGGCTGAAATGAATATTATTTTTTGTTGAGTGTCTAGGTTCGTCCTCATGGATAGATCCATGGGCTAGATCTCTAGGACTTTTAGGTCATCTATGTATTGGAGAGGTTGTAATTTTTCTTCCTCGGTCTCGGAAAAACTGAGACAGGCCTTCGCAATAGCACAGAACCTACAAATGGTTGTGTTTGATAGTCCCATGTGTTTTCATTAGTAGTTCTTATTATCCACCAATTGTGACTTCACAGGTTCAATTCTGACAATGGTTTTCTTCTGCTTGGTTTCCATTCAAGTACTCTTAGATTGTCTTCTTAGCGTTTTCTCTTATCGCACAAAAGTTCTGGACCAATTCTACTACCTAGTGCTCCATCTCGTGCTGATGGACCAGCCTCTTGGTAGCTCCTGAGTGTGGCCTTATATTCAGGCTCTAGATATTCCATTTTGACTGCACAACTCTTGGAGCAATCCCACACAAGTTTGAAGTAAATTCAGCAGTATGTGGTGGTAGTTCATTTTGTTCCTATGTTGAAAACATTTCCTGCAAGTCCATTCCTGATACCTTGGATGGTCTTTTCATATATTCCGCTCGACAGTTAATGGGATCTGAACTTTCTTTATTCGTTGACAATCAGTTATTCTTTTGAAATAGCGTCCTGTAGCCTTTCAAGGAAGGACTTTGTGATTTCGTTCGAGATTTTTCACGATAAGAGTTCAATCGAGGGTCAAGTTTCTGTGGATTAAAGTGACTATACAACGAATGAGAAGACTCTGTAGATCTGTAGATGTGTAAACTCAAATGAAAATAAATGACATCTACACCCTTTTCGGTAAATTAAAGCTCCTTCGAAATAACAGAATACAAGAACCGAATAATGGCAATTTTTTTCAAGGATAAAGGTGACATTCATTACGTCTAATCAACCAACAGGCAGTGGTGGATAAAAATCCACTAGATTTTCACTGCCGCATTCTCAAAGCCCTCATTAGAAAACCACAAACGTATTCATCAAAGACAAGTGGAGACAAAATAATGATTATAATTCCAACAGTCAAGATCAGGCTCTCGGAAACGAGATTATTTTGAAGACTCCTCCAATTATGTCATTATGCTCTCAACGCTGATAAAACTGCAGTCAGGGAGTTTTCCTTCACTTCATTAAATGACGGTTCAGTGGCGTCACCTACAGGAATATTGATCGACTATTTCAATTTTATAACTGTGGTTTTTCGTTATTGGGGTATTCTTATTTTCGAAAAATATTCATTCAATAGTCGATTATTTTTTGAGAACTTTTTCTGTCCATTTCTTATTGTTGAAATATTTTCAGGAATAGTTGAAACTCCTGGTTGAATATCACGAGTATCAAGAATTGACATCGTTTCATCAATCCTTCATCAAGATCATTTGATATAAGTGTTAGGTTTATTCTAGTTGCAAGTCAAGTTCGCTGGAAGTACGAGTATATCAGTTTCGTCAGTCTTACCTTGTAAAAAAATATGAGCAGCCAATGCCATTCCATATTGAGATAATCTGAAGATGAAAAATCAGGGGCGAGCCAAAGTGTGCTAATTTAATGACTTCTACATACATCCGAAGGCTCGAGATGAAAACCGTATTCTTTGAGGGTTTAATGATATACTATTAAGGAATAATTGAGTGTCAAGTATTGAAACGGATGCTGCATCGGCTTGAAAAGATAATGTGATGTATTATCAGGTGTCGATCAGCACCTAGCAGTTTGGAAATTGATAAATAACAGCGTGGCAAATGCTATCACTAACTAAACTAGGTTTGAAAACAGGTAGATTAATATTTAACAAAACGAGGTGAATTCTTATGAATATGCACTTGAAAACATGTTATTTTGCTCTGTTAAATTTAGTGACGTTGCTGAAGAATACAGAATTTCACGGACCAAGCAAATCCAACCATATGACATATGCAATTTGATAATTGACACTTGACTTTGACAGATAAAATATGATATGTTATGACGTGTGATACAAGGCACGTTTGTCCGACGTTTGACAGATGATATACCTCATTCAACACCATGACATAGTTTCCTGATTTGATTTTGAACGGAACAAAAATATCAATATCGAATTGTATTATTCTAATTTTAAATTTCGAAATTTCATTCAAATTTCACTTTTTATTTCCGGATTTCCGGATTTTCCGGTTGCTGTAGATATATGATATGGATTTTCAAGAAAAAAATGGCACAATTTTTGAGGACACATAATTATTCCGTCATTGGTATGATTGACAACTGTTGAATTGTTTATTATCGATGTAAATGTCAGGTATATTCAACACATCTGTTTTTGATTTTAAAAATCCTGCATTTTCAATGTTTATACGAGAATGAATTCATGAGAAATCCTTCATATGCTGTGTGTCTCGTTATTGAAAAAATTCACTATAAAGTTGCAGAAAGAGACAATATTTCAGACTTCAGAGTGGGATATCTAGAAGAGTATTGATTTCTCAACGATAATATTAACAAATTCGTGTTTTTTAATGTCAAATGACGTAGGAACCAACGAAAATTTTTATAGAAATGTAGGTCGTATAATGAGTAGTAATCAAAAATTACTGTGAGTCGTCCGAGAATGTCTGATACCCTACCAGGTGGTTCAGCCTCAGCTGGGGCACTCCGTACAACCAGGAGTACCTCTTCTTCGGAGGCTTGCGAAGTCATCGGATGGCCGCGAGCTTCTAGGATTCAATTCCATCACTTCGATTTCGTCGGCATTGTTTGGCCCAGCGGCCGCTACCGATTTCCATTCGGTCCGAAGAATGGACCGCCTGATTGGAAATGCTTCTGACGATTCTTCGATTGTGGATGTGTCGGTGATATCTCTCCGTTGAAACGCTGTATCACCGACTTTTAATTTCGGACTTTTCGGGAGGTCGATTCGACGTGAAATTAATGCGTGAGTGGTACGTTTTGGATACGAGGTGAAGGTTTAGGTCAATCTGAAAAACTGGCTTATTTTTTCTCTTTTCAACTGTGTAGTGTGTTGGTTTGTTTTTCAGTTTTGTTTTGCGAGTCTTCAATATCGAATATATTTGCTACTTTCCTATTTATAGTTAGTTTATAGTGGGAGTACCATACGAATAGTATGATATAGTAGAACGCTTTATTCAATGTAATAATAATGCATAAACAGGGTGAATCGAAAATGTGTACGAAGCTTTCTGAGGGTGACAGTACATTGAAAAAAAAAGGTAGTTTCATAAATAAATTCATGGCCTAAAATTAATACTAAGAAAGATATATCCTTCATCCTCCAAAACTTGTAGAATTACATACGATTCAATAATGTTGCTTCACGGTCTTGATGAATCTTCAATTCATACTTTTGAATGATGGAATTCTTTCAAACTGAATCGAAGGTTTACCAAATTTGAAGATCGGTTTTCTTTCCGTTTTTTTATGGACCCAAGAAATGTTAGTAAATCCACCTTTTTTAAGCTTCAAATAAGTGGGAAAAGAAAATATTACTTCATATAATGGAATTGAATCAGGAATACTTTGATGAAGAGCCGAAGAAAATTGATTGCTTTCACGTGGAAAAACATCAGGATAAAGGATCATTATTACGTGGGACATCAATTCACCCCCATATTGTCCCAATTCTGAAACTCAATAATTACTATTTCGATCACAATAAGCTCTGTTTATTTTAGAATTACACAAAACCGACACTCACAAAGTATCTTGACAAAGGAAAAACGCTATTACAGGGACTATAAATCATTATCTCCGACAGCGAAACGAATCGCCGCGAAAATTGTTCGAAAATGATCGTTGATATTGGCCCACATAATTAAAACGGTGATGATGATTATTATAACACGCTCCTGGAGGTATTGTGAAGTGCCAAATGAGGTTGATCTTCGATTTTTCTATTCATTGACAAGTCCTTGACTAGTCAGCGGATGATGAGAACTAAATTACTAGATTTAATTTGTGAATATTTCAAAAGTATGTACGGTGAAGAGATATACAAAAGAAATAGCTATTGAATGTCCAATGGAACTCCAATCAACGTCTATCATTATTTGAAACTGAATCGGACGTGAAATGGATATTGTGATCTCTTTAATCCAACCAAAACACGAAATATTCATTTGTTCCTCAGGTTATCTCAGAGACATAATTAGAAGAGAAAAAAAATGGCTGGTGGTTAAGAAATTATTGTGATTGATTCTTTGTCTGAAACCTTTTCATTTAGGGGAAATCAAACTCGTATTCGAAACAAACACATTGTATTTTTTTTGTTTTCAGAATTTCACATAACATACCATTTACAGTATTTCTAATATTCATTCACTGATAACCAGTTACATACTTCTTGAGTACGGATTGCTAAAACTCAAAGGAAGAAACAAGATAAAATTAACATAGATATATTTTGTACAGAAAACATGAAGTGATAAAACAGATGAAGCAATAGGATTATTAGTCAGATAATTGGTAGGGTACCGGATTAATCATTTTGAATGTATATTTAGATATTTTGAGGACTTGAATGGAATGAAATGAAATATTGTGAATAACTCATTATTTTCGAATTATAATTTTTTTTTAATTCTGAACTTGCAACATATAACAAAAAATAAAAATTGATATGGCGCCTCTCAAAAAAAAAAACAGAAAATATATTAAAACACTTATTAATATCTGGTTGTCGAAACTAGTTTCCAATTCGTTTTCTGGCTGTCATGGATTGTTGGATTTCATACATGTTATTCTTTTCACGATTTTTCACATTTGAATCCTGTTTGACAAGACCACTTGTATTGCCCAAGAGCTTGTGCTTCTTTAATTTGACCAAACTTGCAAATGAGTGAAGTGTTATTGATATTCCGGATGAATTATTTCAAAGTTTTTGAAAATGTTTCTCTGATAGGAAGAAATTAATTCAAGATAAATCCATATATATAAATATTATACGACTTTGATAAGCTACTATTCTTATGAATCGAAATTTTGATACAATCAAAACAGTACCTAGATTGTTTATCAATGTCGTTATATTAGCTTTGATTATCCAACTAATATTCCGTCATATACCGATGCTCATTTTTTACAAAAAAGACAATATCCATTACAAGTACATAATAGGGTTAAAATAAAATATTACAACTATTTACATTTTATACAAATCTGAGTATTTCGGAGTACTAATCTCTTTTCTATCACACTATAGTATACAGAGGAATATAGAATATTGGTATGGACTCAATTCAGTACAAAGAACATTCTATAAAATAATCCATCACAAAATGATTCACATATGATGACACGAATTTACCTAAATAAGTTGTTAGACTTGTCAAGGTGTGCATATTAAGTTACAAATGGTCTGAGATCCAAATACTCTGCAAAAAATAAACGATAATAAAAAGTATGTACATCTAATTACATCTCGACAGTTTTGAATACATAATCTTGCCTACATAAGGGGTAGCAACATAGTATATAAACTCAACTACGACACCCGAACCATCGACTCGAAAGAAATTCTCAAAACAAGAAACGAGCTGTTCTTGCCATGTTTATCAAAGAAATGATCACAGAAAATAAATATCTAAACCATTGCACATGCTTTCCAAAAAATTGGCCACTACTAAATGCAAATACAATCGGTACTTGCTAGACAACTGTAACTGAAATAGTGTTCACATTTTATCTGGTCAAAACAGCACTGTCAGCGGTCGCCTGAACTCACTCCCAGGACTCTGAGACGCGTACTGTCCAGGATACTGCGACATGGGCAGCAGTCCAGCGCCCTGCTGCATCGGATTCGCAGCGTAATACCCCGGCATGCTACCAGGCGAAGCCCCCGCAGAAGAAGTCGTGGTGGAACTGGACGAAGAAGCCCCTTCCAATCTCTCCTGGTTCGGTTTGTTGTCCGGAGAGTCCGTAGACCTTGGAGAGCTCATGTGCAGTTGCTGCTGCTGCTGCTGGAGTTGCTGCTGCTGTTGCTGCTGCTGCTGCTGGTGATGTTCCGAGTACATTTTGGTGATGTCCAGTCCAGGGTAGGACCTCGGGGGTTCTGCGTGGCTGTACTTGTTCGCGTCCATGTACATTTTGGAGGATTCGAAGTAAGCTTTGGTTAGGGCCGAGGTGGAGTCGAGGTAGCCGCGTTCCAAGTAGCTCTTGGCCGAGGTGTCCATGTACTTGGGGTCCGAGTACATGGACATGGCAAGGGTGGAGGGGGGCATGTAGGGGGAGCGGTACTTGTCGGCTTCCATGGAGTATTTCATCGCGTCCATTGAACTGACGACCTGAAACGATATGAATTGTTTTCATTTCTATGAAGTTATAGGCGTGAAAATATGCCCGCAGAAACACGAATGATGAATCATTGACGTTGGAATTCGGTGTTTGTGGTAATATTGAAGTTCTGGGACTGTATTTGTGGATATTTTTATGAAGATATATACATCGGATTGAAGGGTACGAAGAATAAGAGGTGTAAATATGAGATAAGCCAAAGCACAACAAGAAGGGAAACTTATTTCACGTCATATAGAATAAATACGATAATATAATACGAAACAATTTATTCAACCGTTGTTATTTAAATAAGCAAAGTCAGTAGCGTACAAGTTTTATGAAAACGGAACATTATTGTATCGTTATGAATTCATCTATCGTCATTATCAAGTTATTGAGTGTTCTTTCATGTATTCGTCACAAACAGTCCATTCTGTCAGTTGAAATTTTGAATCGTCAAGGTATTAATTATTGCCTCAACATCTTCAGGATGATTTGAGTGAAATATTTTCACGGATTTCTACACCTTTTTCAATAGACAGCCAAAGTCTTGACGTCACAAATGGGAGGAACTTAATAGTTATTTGTTTTACTAGGCATAAAAGCACAAGATTTAATGCCGTGGCACGGCATTAAAACTTCTTTTTTGCCGTGTGAAACATATAATTTTTTCTTCAAATTTGTTTCAATTCCACGCAAAATCGACTTTTTCATATTATCATCAGCATCATTTTGAGTTTTCTTAATGTCATTGTCAATTTTAATAATTATTACTTGGAAGGTTACCTAGCAACGAACTTTTGCTGCCTAGGCAGTAAAAGTGTCATTTGGAGGAAAAAACCTTTCCAAACAAAGCGTTGATTTCACGTTTTTGCTTCTTTCAGTTGAAACGAAAAATAAAATTGTTTGTATATGGTGTTATTAAGTTCTCATTGACTCATTGTTATAAAAACTCTTATGGAGGAAACAATGCAATATTTCTTTGTTTGGAAAGGTTTTTGACGTCACACTAAGGTATTCCATTGTATTTCAGAAAGCATCGAATGTATTTCTGAAAATACTGAGGATAGTCAAATGTAGTTCAGAAAACATGAAATGTATTTCATTGTGGTCAAATTCATTCGAGGAATCAAAATATGTATGTCAGACTAATAAAATGTCTTTCAGAAAGTGTTACATGGAATTCGATATAATCAAATGTATTTCAGAAAGTTATTAACGTATTTCAGATATTTCAAATGAATTTCAGATATTTTTAGACAATTCAGATTACAAAAAAATGTTTCAACAAACAAACGCTGTTATTGAGTATAAATTTTGGCCTATTCAGGATTTTTTCCTTGAACTATTTACCGGACTCCAAATTCGATTTGACTCTTCCTGAAATACATTGAATTATCCTGAAAAATATTCAGCATTTTCCAAAATACATCATACTATATTCTGAATTAGATTTGACGCTTTAGGAAATACTTAAATCTGACTATTCTGAAATGAATTCAACAGTTGGAATAGGTGTAGCAGGAACAAGTTTTCGGTGCCGCTACTGTATCTGACAATTTATCCCGCCGTTGTTATTCAAATGAGATACCGAGGGAGTCACCCGGTAAGGCATGATTGGAAGTGGATGCTGTCACCGGGATACGGACAAAGATTATTAAATCAGGATTAGCGGCCTGTTTGTGACGACCTTCCTCGTTTTTTGTACGGTTCGGGCGAGCAAAACAACCATTGATTCGTGTCTCGGTGGTACGAATGTGGGGTGTTTGATTGTAAAGTGCACGGTTTTATGTTGTTCTTGGGCAGTACGAGGTGATCAAGTACCAGGTTTATGGTTGGATTTTGACTGCCGAGGTAGACCCAGACACCTGTACCGGTGATATATCTGCCGAGTGTTCTTCCGCCGAATATTTTAACCTCGAAATGTTACAAATTAGTTAGAAAAGGTTTATTGGTTAGGTCTAGAGATGGGGCCCTACCAAGGTGACGAAATTTTGAACAATTGTGAGGCACTAAACTACTTATTAGAGAGTAACGCAACTAGGGGAATCTGATTTTATCCTAGAGAACGTAGGAATCTTGTAACCTGACGACTTTGGTGAATTATTCAAAGGGACTAATGCCTTTTAAGGTCCCAGTGTGATAGAGGAAGTACAATGAGTGCCTCCTTTGGATCCTTTCACTTATAATAACAATAAATGTTCAATTCCTTCACAGTGTTCATGTAGGTGTGATGATTTTTTGACATTTTCATTTAAAATCAATTGAACTTGTTCAAGACCACTCAAACAATCTACATATTACCATAATGAGTTAATTTTAAGTACTCGTAATGACTCCTAACAGTCATAGATAACGAAATCGAATCTTTGGACTTTTATTAATGACGTGCAAAATGTTTTCCTTCAATTACCACCCATGCACCCGCATTCAATGTGACCAGCAGGATTCTATTCAAATCACCTGGACGAGCGGCCTCCCCGGCATAATGCGGTGTCCGGTACTACCATGACAACGCAAATTCAGGCCTGAAAAGGTCACGTGACGCTTCTCACACTCGGTTAGTTTCAAAGAACGTTAAGTTGAAGGGGATATTTTTTATCATCACGGTCTCGTAATAATCTTACTATTTGTCATCCTTTTGTTAGAGAAACGCATCAATTTTGAGTCTGTTGGAGCTAGGGAAATGGCGAAATTTGCAAAATCACCCATAAAAACAAAATATCCAGGTCCCTGAAGAACATCATTTACATGGAGCTACGAGAGAGAGAGCACCATAACTGTTTGATAGAGACAACATAAAATTATTACGATCTCAGAAATATGTATAACAACCACTCATTCAAGGAAGATAGTTGTGACAGCTTGTCAGAATGTGTGCTCGAAAATTTTCGAAAATTACTATTCTGACCATGGGATATGTTTTTAGCGAACGAATTATCAAATGTACAATTTTCGATAGGCAAGGTTATGGAATTTCAAGTTTATATTTCGACGTTGTATTGATGTAATTCAGGCTTCGTTTCCATTAATGATCATTCAACTTCTCCATTTTGAATTCAAAGGAATCGAAAAATAAGAAAGTCACTCATTCGACTTTTTGGATTTGGTTCATCATTCATATTCCATGTAATATCGAAAATAAGTTCTTAAACGAACAGATTGATCTGGCGTCTTGTTCCACCTTTCTCGAGACTGTTTTTTCTTCCAAGAACAGATGGAAGATCCTCCCAATGTTTTTCCTATACTGCGAAAAGATTCTGGACCAGTTAGAGCACCTAGTACTCCTCTTGAGCTAGTGCATCAAACCCTTCGTCCTTTGTGACCTGGAGTCAAATTAGACTTCCCAAATCTTCTACAGTTTACAAGCGATCTCCTACAAGTTTTAAGTTAGCTCCACTAGAGTTGATCACATTAATGGCCGCTTGGCTATGTATGTGGTGATGGACATCAGGAAATATCATAGTTTCTTCAATGGAGACATAATTTCTATGAATTCGGAATTAGTGCTAGCTGTGTATGTCCTGGAGTGATAAAGATCTTCACTATTTTGAGATGTGTGAAGCAAAGGATCGTGGAAATTTAATACTGAACTCGTGAATTGGAGTCTATAGTCATAAATTCGAAGCTAGACAACTGAAGTAATGGAGAATTTGCCCATTTTAGGACCACACCACCTCGTCTAAGGTGGGTTTCACAAAAAGGCTAGACAATTTGAGATCTGGTTGAAGCCGTATAAACCATGAAACGTCTTCGTGAAAAAAAACGTGGTATGAAAGGTATCGCCAGCATTAAATCTTTTGTCGTATTACTACGCCATTCAAGAATTATAGAACGGCGTAACGCGGGGGGTTTGTTTAAATCGTTAGAGTCCTTTTGTGCGGAATGATGAACGACCGAGAATTGTCCCGCAAGGTGCTGCTTCTCGCGCTCACAATGTCATAACGAATTACACCGGTTCTTTGTCGAAAGAATTCTCAGCTTTTGCTGCGTCTGATAATATATGAGCAAGTACAGAAACGAAAATGTTTTTCATAGTTGAGATACCGAATATACGCTACTAGATTACTACCAAAGAGGAACTGAAGCTCAATGGTTATGAGAAATTGAGAAAAACTTGTCTTAAAGTAAGGGGAAGTACATTCTGTCTCTCTTGATCAATTTCGTGTGATTACTATATGATCATAAAAAGTTCATAAATCATAGTCTTGATTATAGTCCTTCAGAAATACCAAATTTTTTTCACCTCGTATTGAATAACAACTTCAACAGGCATCCAACAGTTCGTTGTTGTTTAACTTGTCATTTGTCAAAAAACTATGAATGTTGTTTGAAATGGTCTTCAATTAGAGCCCATCTCCCATGATAATTACTGGTGTTGAAAATAACGAATGATGTACTGAAATTGGGAATAAAAATTAAAAACACATCCAAGTTCGTTCGTGGAAACTTTGAAAATAAGAAGAATTCTGCATCGATTGATCTGAAATTCTGGGATGATACACAAGCTGCTCCAAAGATAGTTTTTTGGTACTTTTCGCATCAGTAATATATCCACAACCCCGGATGATGACGATGCAAGACAAAATTCAACTTTATCAATTTGGAGTTACTCTCTGTATATTAGTGATATTTTGTTTACAAACCTCTAATGTTGAATTTTCAATGACGTGAAGATGAACGATGTGTAAAGTTCCAAAATCAATCATTTCAGAAAAATGTAATAGGAGATTGAATGGGCTTTCAATATTTTACTAAAGAAGATGAAACATGTATACATTGTGAAACCGAAACACCATTTGAAACCTTTGAATTATCTCTTTTATTTATCAACATACCTGTCCAGGTCCTGCTAGTCCTGCTGACATAGCTGCGGCGGACTGCTGAGCAGCTGCAGCTGCAGCCGCCATAGATGCTGCGCTCAATGAGCTGTAAGCTGCAGTGGGGTTATAGTAGGACGCCATGGATTGACCCATTGAGGAGGCTGCCATTCCTGAAACAGAGGAAAATCGGGTAATAAACTTCATCGGGATTGTCCAGATGATTCAAGGAACGAAGTTTGGGGTTTGGGAATGCCATGAAAATTAAAATAATAGTGTTATTAACGACGTAGGATTGATAATCACACTGTGTATAACTGGCCTCTTGGAGCGTTGTCGTTGTTATTGTGTCATGGTATAACAAATGGTTGTTTGATTTTCTCATTTGGTCTTGTTGTCGCTGTTATTCCAACTATTATTTTTGTGTTGATTATATTTTGTGCTCGTTTCGCACTGTAACATGAGATAATCTATTATAATGAAATTAGCATTCGAAGTGTGAATTTGATTTTTGAATTATCGGTACGATGTAGCATTACACAATTTTTTTATCTCTAGTTTTCGTATATCAAGTTGTGAACGGGTTCAAGTACATGAATTAAATTGGAAATCTGTCAATGGGTCATTATGGAAATGAAGAAGGAAACAAGTATAATATTGGACAAATGATATATGTATTTAAATAGATATTTAAACTCAGAAAATGGTTCTTGAACAGTGATGAGTTGAAGCAACTTCAAAAAATAAAAATACACCAAATCAATGATAATTACAAAGTTTTCTGCCAATTATCGAAATATTCTAGAGTAACAATATTCGAGTGGAATACAATCGAGAGTTCGTGAAACTCCCGACTGAAAACTTTTAATTGATGTCGAAATACGAGTAAAAATTATCGTTACAGTGTTAATGTTATTGTCCAATTAGAAAGGGAATTTGTCAGGAAATTTAATGACTTTGTTAAAATGTAACTTTATTATTCCTTTTACCTGCCGACAAAGTAACAATTCAGATTAACAGATATTTTATGAATGCCGTAGAATGTGTGCCATAACATTCTAGATTACTAATGGAAGACTCTCAATAAAAATTACCCCACCTTCAATTGAGTCAGAATATTTCTCTCAACATTTGATCGAGTCTTTCAATAATGTCAAGGTTACTCAAATATATTATCGAAGATCTGATTTGTAACTCTTCTTGATCGAATTCGAAAACCTAGTTTAATCGAAAACTTAATATTCGGTGTATTTCTAGAATACTAATTGTCTATCTAGAATGTAGAATAACATACGATGCCAATAAATTATTTCCTCATCAAATTACTTCTCCACTAAAATGACATTGACATGACAGCTTGGGCGTACACATCCCCGTTGGTTTGTTTCCACACCAACAACACTTCTCGGACGTGTTTTTATTCCCTATACCGTGCATGCATGGAGGTCGTGTTCGTAATTTACGGCCTTTCAGGCACGCTACGTCGTTTCCGTCGCTAAAAAATTATTCCAAGAGATCTCACTTTTCAGATACAACTCCAGAAATAATCTTGAGTAATACCGATGAATGGTAGGCCGTATCTTATGCATATCGGGAATGTCAAGAGTTCTCATCCTACAAAGGGTTGGTATATGAGGATATAAATCTGGTGTTATTCTTCAACGGTGGCGACGTATTGTGGAAATGGAGCACCCATTGACTTTTTTCGAATTATTTTCCACTGGTGTAAAAAATTTAGTTCAATTCATAACAGAACCATAAACGATGTCTATTCTCTATTCTAATTCAATTCTCGATGGCGATTCAATTTGAGACCAGTAGAAAGTATGAATTTGAAAGTTCCACATACTTTTTTTTCATCAATTCTCATTTTGTTCCATTTTGATCCTCATTGCATAAAATCTTCCCCATCTTTTGACATCATTGTCGATCATCGTGTCTATGATCGTGGATTATCCTGACCTTTTGATCGTCACCTGTCAACTGATAACCCATACATCTGGGGGCACCACTTGACCCAACTACATCTTTGATGATGATGATAGTTTCAACAATACGGAGACTGTTTAATTGAATTTACGGGTAATGTTACGATTGACCTTGAGCCCGGAACTAACAAAATGATGTCAATACATGATAATTTTCCAACTAATTATCGATTATCACGCTGTGCATAGTGCTATTATCAAGAAGAACGCGAAATAGGAAGCTACGAGGTGTGGCAGAAAAGTATTAAGTCTGGTAAGAAGGAATTTCTGTGGTTCCCTAGCCTACCTATTCACCTGATCTTAGTCCCTGTTACTTCTTTCTGTTAACCAAACTGCAAAGTGTATACAAAGGACGTACCCATTTGAATACCAATAATGTTTCGAAAAAAATATCGGTCAATGAAAAAACAGTTTCATTACTTGTCTGACAGACCTCGTACATCTGATTTCGTTATATATACTTCCATACGACAATTTCCTATTAGTTTATATCTACCAACACGATTCGGGTTCGTAACGATCCCCATAAACCTGAAACAGGTTAAAAGGTGGTGCTAAAGCTGGTTGCACGAGTGTGTTTCGTATTCATAAGCAATTTTATGAACAATAACGCAACGAAATTCAGTAGTCATTATGTAAATGTACGAATCGTTTTCCCCGTCTGAATATTGTATATTCAGCTCGGAGTGAGTTTGATAATGGAATTAGGATCTTGAGAACAAACTCAGCTCGGATTGAATCCGCTCGAATACTTGTTGAGAGTTGCCAACATGTTATATTTGTATTGGAGGATTTCTGATTCGGGCGGTATTGATCTGCGCTTTCGCGACCAAATAGAAAATGAAAAGTGGGTGGAAAATACAATTGAAATCGTGAATAATACACATGTATGGAGGGATTATGATTAGATTCGAGAAGAGACTTCACATTTTCATGGAGAACTATTACAATCATGTAAATTTATGGAAGAATGTAATGAAATTCAGCTTCTGTCAAAATTTAATTCATTGGTGGGGTACTTTGACATGTATTTACCCATAACGCTTCCATCCGAACAAGACGAAACAATTTCCGATTGATTTTTCATTTTTGAACAGTTTTGATAGTGTATATCCATTTAATTTGTTCGTACAAAAAAATTGCTCATTGATTCAAGAAAAATTATTTACTTCCAATAAAATACCACACAATCCTTAGATATTTGCTATACACGTTCTCTTACTTCTACCCTATTGACTGACCTATAAATCTTAGGAAAAATCCAGGTCCGGAATAACAGGAATTCGATTTAAATTTTCATGCTCTCCTCAAACATCTCATGAGACTACAAAAAAAACAAGAATATGTCGAATTTTTGTTTGTTTCAACCTTGAGTTTTCGTACGATCAAGTAGAAAAGAGCGTGTATACGAAATATCTAAGAATTATACTGGGTATTTTGCTAGTTATGGCCCAAAACCGAAATTAGTGAACACCTCATATCGCACTCATGAAACTTCTGAGACCCCACATAATTATATGGCATTTTCTGAACCAGATCGGTGACCTCTACATGGTATCAAATTATTTCCGTTTTCCAACGAAACACCCTGTGTATTTTCAATTATCATAATTCAACCATCTTGGGTATATTTTTATTGGGAAAAATTTCAATCTGCAAGTGTTACTTCTGTCGAATTGCTGAATAAACGGCGGTTTCATTATTGTTAATTCTCTTCCGACAGATTATAGAAATATCCTTGGGATTATTTCCATAGCCCACAACTTTAATTGCTGGGTTGGTTGAAAGAATTAATCGTTGTTATTATAGTGTTTCTGATAGATGCAAAGAAATCAAGCTAACTACAATTTACAGCAGTCTGAAAGTTCATGCATTTAAGAATGAAATGGGTTAGAAATGTACTTCAATTGTTGTAGATTTCATAGGGCTCCAAAAATCCCTTCAATATTACGATGATACTTTATTGGTTGAAAATATTTATGAAACGGTTGAAAGGAATCGAATTCCAAACATTTTGTATTTTCGAAATGGCCAACTATTAGACTAAGGTTAGTTTTTTCCGTACTTTTCAGAGACACCGTGTATGACAGCAAAAAAGTACTGAATCTACGCAATTATAGGTTTGGCGCAACTGACGATCTCCTGAATCCTGAATCGATCGAATGCATCGAAGATATCCCGAGCTGGAACATGCTAAATGATGAAATATTGGAGCTCATGGCGTGCCATGTCCATACTTGTCATACTCGCTTATTAAAGTTGTTATTTAACGAACATCTTGCCTAAATTTCTTACAATATTCCGTTTATTTATTGCCATACTTTATGTTTATGCAAATCGGTACGAACGCATAAATAATATCGTGGAATTCATAATTGTTTCAAGTTTCTACTGTTGGCGTGATTTATTGCTGGCGAAAAGAGAAGGCTGATAAATTACTTCATTCTATATGTGTGTACGGCGTTTTTTTATACGGTACAGATTAAGTGTGGTCTACACGATTTATTGGTTCAGAATTTGTTCAGCAACAAAGCTTTACCACACAAGTTATTTGAATTGAATTTGAATTTGAAAAAGTCGCTCTGTTTCTCAGGAATGAACAACTGAAGCACATCAGCAGCTTAGTAGGATAATTATGGCCATATTCATGAGAAAAATATAGAACACTCTTTCATATTCTATATCATCAAGAATATTCTGAAATGTCGATGATTTTTTCATAAAAAATTTTCAAGGCCTCATTGAAGAAACAGAACGAAAAATGCCAAAAGTAATTCGAGAAATATATATTCGAAATCGAGGAAGAAATAAAAGACTCATTCCAATCAGCCATCTGATTTATATTTTTAGTGAAATTATGTTCCAACGATCTTTAATTTGGAATCTGACATTCAGCCGTGTTTTCATCATTAGAGAGTTGAAGTAATCACAATACGTGAGCAGTCCTAGACACGGTAACGTAAGAAATATGACGTTCCTGATATACATCTAAAATGGTGTTGAAGTATCTCATCACGTTAGCACAGAACTCGCCTAGGCAGGGAATGTTGAATAATTTCAATAATCTTAACTTCCATGCTGTTTTATGTAGTTTAACTGTATGTCCTGTGCCGTTCGCAAGTTATCGTCCTCGTTTCGTGAGATTTCGGTTAGCGTATGTACCCTCTTTTAGCACCCGTTAGATAGCGTGAGTCTACGTACTCCCGTAGACCCACAAAATACGAAAACGTGAAAACTTGTGCAATGCGCATGCCCAGATGTCAGAATGAATCCTAACGTTACCGTTCGTGAAACCACTTCAACTCTCTTTTGAATTCCTTTCAATTTCAGTATAGTTATGGGTCAAAAAATACTTGTGAATTATCGAATTATCTGAATTTTATTTGGTGCTTTTGTTTCTTGGAGCTATATTTTATATATCTTCCATCCTGGTTGAGCCAAGTTTATAGGTTATATTATATTTGCTATAGATGAAGCATTACTTCCAACAAGGCCACTAGATAATCGAAATGTTACATAACCTATTATTATTTTAAAATCGATTAGTCATGTCGTAGGAGACAATCATCCATAATTAACACCTTAATTACATTTCTCTTTAATTTGCGTTACGTAAAGTAGAATTACGTTGCTCGTTACATTGGAAACCGATAAAAATCAATAGCTACCAAAAGCAGTCTCAAATTAAGGTGGAATTTATAGAAGGGACTCGAATTTGTGTTGAGTGTTTGAGGTTATAAAATCAATTCATCAGAAAATGATCATGATTAAGCTTTGTGATAACAATAAGCCCGCAAACGTATCAATAATCAAACTGAATAACAAAAAGAAAGAAATAAACAATTATTCATATCTGTTGAATGCTGAACAGAACTTTCTAGACAGCTTATTGTACGAGAATAAAGTCATCATTTTTAACCGCCATAATCATACATTCCAAATAGGAAATTATACGTACACATCTGTCATTTACAAGCATTTCTGTCTTCACTATATACGCTATAAATCACCGTACTCTCTCCAATCCAACCTGTCAAATCTCGAGGCTAAATGAGCTTTGATTGACAGCCAAATGCTCGGTCTCACACCTAAGAATGCAGTCTGTAAACAACGTATAATGAGAAGAAAATGGTAGTGTTCAATTTGAAAGAGTTACTTCCACGGTAATTATTCCAATGATATATGTGTATAGGTTATGTTCTTTTCTGGTAGCTAATAGAAAAAATCGACTGTTCGCCTGCTGTTATATAGGGTGATTGGTTGAATTCAAAGACAACAATTCGAAATCAATGAATGCACGCTTCAAAAATTCAAGAAAATCTGCACCAATTTATATGAAATTTCAAAAAATATAGACTTTTCGTATCAGTAACATACCGACAAGCAAGAGAAATTTTATTTTCGTGTATACCTCGATATCATTCAGGAGAAATATAATGAAATTGTGGAATGATTGATAATTTTGAAGTCAAAATTCCTGAGACGACGTGTACAGCTAACAATATTACTACTGAAAATGTATAGCTGTATAATGAATAATAATTACATTGTTCCGTTTCAGAAGTGGTACTACAGTATGTTAATCAATTATTGAAGATATACAAGTTATGTTTACTTTTCATACTCTGAACATGTGTTTGAATAGACTCAACTAGCATTCGAACAAAACAATATGTATTAGTTGAATGACGCTTTCTTCTGTACAACATTAAAGTTGGCTGTGGTTACAGCAAAGTTATGTTGAAATATCAGGCGAGCTTATTTCGATAGTACGGAGAATTCCGTATTATTTTTCAACTGTGTTTTTGCCTAGCAAAATAAGAAATCACGACTATTTCATTCACAACGAACGATAGACTCAATGAAACGATTTATTTTTGAATACCATGTCCTTCAATTGAAGATGGTACGATTGAAAAAAAAAAAACAAAAGCAATCCGTGGTTGACAATTAACTTATTGTAAGACACGATGATTCTATGACATTCACTTTTAGGAACGATGAGTAATAAATAGTTGGAATGAAAATTCATGAGTAATTTTCCTTTTGTTCGGAGAGGACTTCAATACTTCAATACAAGCCTCCCAACAAATGAACAATTGAATAAAGTAAGTTGAAAAGCAGCTTTTCCCGATAATACGAATACGGGCCATTTGTCTCGAGGACAAGTTCGAATTTCGAAAGGCGATAAACCAGCGGTATTGATAAATATTGAACCCGGCTCTGTCCTATAAATTTCAGGAATAATACGCGTCATGAATCACGCCGCGGTCGCTTGGATCTGTATCTTTTTGTGTCGATCCTACATCGTTACCGATCGAGTTACTTATGATAGAGTGTCCGGCCATCCGTAAGGATTTGAATGTTAATGTTTTCCGACGTGTCTGTCTGATTATGTTTATGAGTTGCAGTACGAAACGTCGTCGAGTGTCGACGTTTCGTACCAGGGGCGTAGCAGCAGGCTGGGAAAATGTTTAGGCGACCCTGCTCCGGTTTCCTTCATATGTTTCTATAACTAGACGATTTGAAAAACTGTTCCTCCTAGACCCAACAGTTTTAACAATTTTTATTGATCGATAATATTAGATATTAATTAATGGATTATACATATACAGTGACATTCATTGAAGATGCAACAAATGGAAGAATATTCATTTGTATTTTTCCAAGAGAATAAAAATTGTTATCAATTCAGGCTCATCCTTGTCCCTTATCAGATATACTGAGTATTTTCATTTTCTTCAAAAATTGCCTGACAAATAAGTAACATATCACGCTTTCTTTGACGTCATGACTGCTAATACTAGGAGCATTTCAGAGTAACTAGAGGATTATCATTCAATTTCAGAATGCTATTTGATTATGGTTGAATTTAAGATACAACATTGCTATTTCTATTGTATTGTCATGAATAAAATCAATTGTCCGCGGTCAATAATAAGTTGTGACGTCACAGCGCTGCACGTTTTCCAGATGATTTCTGAACGCATCCAACTTTGGGAAATGATACTGGCGAACTACTGAGACTAAATTATTTATTGGGTACGATTTTCTGGATTTTGTGGTATTTTTTTCCAAAACCTACTGATCTCGCCTGTTTCAATTCAGCACGAGCGTGGAAACAATATAATTACAGTCACTACGCCACTGCTAACTTTCAAAATAAAAATTACTTTTAGGATCCTCATTCATAAGTGAGCAACATTATTCTCATGGATTTTCTTTGTCCTACGGATGGTTTTCGCTTAAAAAAATAAAAATCGTTTTACTTCACGGTCTATTCCTCAAAAATCTGTTATTATCAAGAAACTTTTTTCAAAATTTTATCATCCTGGATCTAAAAAGTTAAGACTTTTAGGACATACGTTTATAGAAAGTTTTCTTCTTAAAATGTGTCAAAGAATAACCTTTTCAAATATTAGCATGTCTTTAAGGAATACCCTGTATATTATACAATATTCTTGTAGCTTCAAATGAAATAATCATATTCTCCTTCTTTGTAAATGTTATTCTGGTTATAATTGTTATAAAAGGGCATTCAAGAAATGGCTTTTGAATACAAGTAATCCTATTTATTGGTTTCAATAATTAATTGTGAAATGAGTACGTTTTAATTTGTGATTTCAGTGTTCCTTTTATTCGCTAGAATAACTATATGTTTGAACTTTCTTTTCTATCTTGTGTTTTATCTATCTATCTTGTGCATTATTTTCCCTTCCCACAAAATAAATTTGAAAAAACAAAATCATTGAAATTTTAATTTTTTCAAATTGTTACTTGAAATTTTTTTTTCTTCTAAGCAATGAGGGGTGTTACGTCCCCAATAACCACCCCCTCGTTACGCCTATGATTACAGTCACACATTGCAACAATTGCATTGGTATTGAAGTAGAGAGAAATAATTAAGAACCTTCTAGCTAGATGAGCGTGTCCTGAGCGTGACCTTCAGGGCCTACAGCATCATTTTCTCGGTCCCAGATGGACCGCTTGACCGAAACAGGATCCGATCTCGCAGCAGGGAAGGTGTGAGGAATTTTGTATCTGGCACTCTGACACTTGGTGGGGGGGCCGACCGCCCGTTTGTGTGGTGGATCGGGCCGAATTGAATCTACTTTGACAGGGTATGCACCAAGTTTTATGCACACGATAAATACGATCGATTCAATAAACTTCCATTGTGGTTTGGTGTAGCGAGCGAGAAACGAATGAATTGTGAGGTAATTGCGTTCGGTGTCGTTTCAGAGTTGAATTTATGGAAATTCACTTTCTCATGGGTGTCTTGAGTATATTAGATTGGGAATATATTGGCCTAGGAAGAAATTACATCTTGGTCTAGCTGGACAGTTTTCAATTATTCAGTGTTCCAAAATGATTCACTCGTCAGAGAATCAGTATTCTGATACTTCCAACTAATAGTCTCAAAGTGCTGTGAATTTATGTTTAAACATCATATCATTTATTTAAAGTTGATTGATACGTCACTTCTGGTTCCAAGTAATATAACCTATTTCGTCGTTGAATATTCCATTTCAAACTTTTTCCACAGTTGGCAACACTTCACAACGATGTCAAATGTATGTGGCAATTTACAAACAATTTTATTCTTAGTTTCAACTGAAAGAAGAAAAAACGTGAGATGAACGCTTCGTTTGGAAATGTTTTTAAGCTTGTGACGTCAAGACTTATTATTCACACATTATGACTTGTCAAAAGATATGCTTGCAGTTCTAATCCTGTCAATATGAAAATAAAACATTATAACCATGACAATGTCCGTAGTTTTACATAATTCTATATTTTTGGTTTTCAATAATTATCTGCTCATTATTCTCATCGAAACTGAGTGATACTATAATTTCGACACGAATTCCTTCATGTGGTAGGAATGCTTCAAGAAATGATTGATACAAATGCCTCTCACATTTTCAAAGGAACGATTATCGTTCTTCTGTTTTTGCGCTTTGAAACGCCGAAGATGCAAATCAACTCAATACCAATATCTAAAAGCGAGCAGGTATCTGTTTCAATCAGTTACTTAAGGACAATTGAAATCTTAATAAGTCAATCAACCGGACACACCTAAAGATCAGACATTTCCAAGGCGTTAGATAATGTATTAATATCTGAAGTTGACGGTAGACGCAGGAGCGGCTTCAGGAGGAGCAACGTATTTACTGACCAAATTTATTGATAGTACGAGGGTGATTTCAAAAGTTTCGAACCTCAATTGAAGAAAAATATCAAGAAAATTCGTCCAAAAATTTTCTGACCATCCTTGTAAAGGTAGTTCCAAAGAAATAGGTTCCTTATTACTTTTTTTTCGGTTCAACTATTTGTAGAAAAATGATGACAAAAAACGTTCCTGCAAGGTTCAATTTTGCCTGGTACGATGATGACTATACAAAATATTGATTATATTCATTGTATTTACCTCAACATCAAACGAAATATAAACATTCCATTCGATTTTTCCCTCGTAATGTGCTTTGTCATGGTTTTCCCGTATTATATTTTCGTGTTTCCTGTTGAATGTAATATGCTGGTACAACAGTTAATGAAAACACGGGTGATGGATTTACTTGTAATGACTTCAGCCAACATGAACAATCATTCATTCTATCCTCGAAAATAATCATTAATAACTGTCAGTCGCTCGGTATTGTTTTTACTGGTTGTCGTTACCTTCTTTTTCGATAATTCATGCACGATAAGATGTTTTGTAGGAAGTTGATGTTTCGTTTTCACATGAAAACCTTCATGGTTACATTATTCTGTCAATTCATTTCGTCATGTTATCAATAGTCAACTGTTTCGTCTGTATGTTTGACAAATATTTTATTTATTCCACAGCAAGTGACAAAAACAAACCTTACAGCCTTATATAGGGCAATGAGAACTTCACAATACCCAATCGTTATATCAGGAATATTGTTGTAGTTGACGATAAAATTCTCATTTTTCTCCATTTTTACTATAGCAACAGTGTACAATGACATTTTTTCACTCCGCTTAGTCAACATAGTGTGATAATTTATTGGCACAAACAAAATTCCTACATCGTATCCATATCCGTAAATTCGAGTTGATCAAATGATCTGTCTCTTCGATATCAATGAATACGGATCATCACCAAAAGTGTTATCGCATGAATCGTTCAAAAAATCATTCGTATTTGCAATTGTATCAATTTTCAATTTCAATTTATCAACTCATTGGACAATTCCCTGTAAAATACGGCAAACTCAATCTACTGATCATAATTTAACAATGCGTATATTATTTGGTGATTTTTTTTCTATCACTTCTATTTACTGCTAGTTCTTACATGTAGTTTTCTCACACACTGTCGTATTTTCAAATTATTCGCCGAAATGTTTATATTGAATATTAATATCGAAAAAAATTAAATTTCACTAACCTGCTCTTAGAGCGTCCATTGGTACTGAAGGGTAAGGTATGGAATATGGGTAACCTTCTTTTCGTAACGTTTTTGGTTTCCGCCTGGGTCTATATTTGTAATCAGGATGTTCTTTCATATGCATGGCACGCAATCGTTTTGCTTCATCTATGAACGGCCTCTTCTCATCTTCTGTCAATAATTTCCATTCTGCACCTGAAACAGAAAAAAAGATACTAACATTTCAGAATATTCACATACAATATAACAGGTCTCAAAGGTTTGAGTACCGAGTGAATTTCAAAACAAAAGAAATTTCAGACCTTTTGAATTGAATTTCCTGGAGCAATTCATGATATTATCAAATTGATGTGATTAAGAATATGTTAGTTATAACAAAAATCAGCTGAGCTGAAAAGACAAACTGATATATAGAAGGAGCTACTAGTACAAACATCAAGTTAGTTCCAACTGTCAAAAGATACGTGTACGAGTTTGACAGCTGTCGTTCTATTTGTGAGTTATAGCATTTTGACTAAAGCAACTGTTTGTTAGTTTGAAAAAACAATCTCTAAAATAATTTCAGATAACGGTACGTGTGGTTTATTGCAATAGATGAGACTCTAAAGATATCGAAAAAACGTGTTGGACATATCATAAATTATTATTTGAATTTATGAAACATCCTTCAAATGGGGTGCTGCTCGAGATCATAATCAAAACAATGTACTGTGTAACAAATCGATGAGAACGATGGAAAAATTACAAGAATTGGTTTTCGAATTCATTCGGCATCCACCGTGTTTTCCAGATCTAGCCCTCAGCGACTTATATTGTTCTGTTAACTCGAGAATGCTCGCTAGTCAGATTTTTTGCGAGATAAAGGAGTACTGGCCAAAACTGAAGCCTATTTCGAGGCTGAAGACGAAATGTATTGTCTATATTGCATAATAAAATCCATTGAAATATTCAGTCCAACTGTAAGTGTGAAACTACAAATTTTCACTAGTTTTCGAAGATTCATAAGCAGCCTACAACTGATAGGTGGTGATTTCCAGCGATAGTAATCCTGATATCAAGATAAACAAGTACGATGAACTCAATAAACCGTGCCAGATGAAATGGCAACAAAAGCAGCCGCAATTCAGACAGCATTGTCTTCTTCTTCTCCATCAAAATCGCCGTCCGCTCGACACCGATAGCAGAATCGACTAAGATAAAGCAATCAGAGACAATCTCTTAGAAATGATGTAACTTGAAGTATCTATTCTGCGAACAATGAGGCACGACAAAGCCCAACTAAAGAGACATCGCTGCCAGCTTTGTCTCATTCATTCTGTTGTTTCGCATAAAAGGACAGTTTGAACTGCAAATCTATAGGAAAATATAACTGCTAGTCGTCGTTTTCTATTGAAGCGTGTGCTCAAAATCACCTTTTGTCGGGAAGAACAATGTCCGATGGTGGACGTAAACTCCTTCGGTCAGAAAGGTGACAATAGAATTGAGAATGTACTTTTGTGATGGAATTGGGATGAATGGAGCTTGTACCAGGTGTGCGCCTCCAAATGTCGACCGTTCACACGAAATGATATGTGGAAAGAAGAAAATCTCTGATAGCTTCTTACTGACCCACTGGCCTTTGTGCGAATGAATATCAATCCGAATACTCAATTTCTGGATGTCGATATGCAGGAAAGGACTCAGGACGAAGTTCGTAGAAACGGTCATTTTCAGTTTGTTCGAGAATAGCGTTCTTCAAATTTGAAAAATCTTGGAAGATATATTTCATAACAGATATGTGTCAAATGATAATGATGTGAAATTTTTGGTGATGAATCTTTCAAATGAAAATGCGGATTTGAACTTCTCAGAAATCAGTTCTGGGGCCAATGAAAATGATTGAGACCTTCAAAAAAATTTAAAGTAATTTATGGAATATAATTCAGTGAACTTTGTTGACTTGAATGTTGATGTTTGTAGCATTATAATACTCGACATTGTGTTGCTATGAGGTGAGGAATTGAACAGATGTTATATTTGTGAAAGCTTTAATTTCGAAGAATTTCAGGAGATAATGTATTACAAATTGTACTCTGTGGGCTAGTACGTCACTGTTCGTATGCAAATTTTCAAATCTGAGTGATACAGAGGACATTTCTGAAAATGAAATTTGAATACATTCGACACATTAACGGAAATTCTGAAGAAATGACACAAGAACCTAGGAATATATTTTTTTCATTGATATCAAATTGATGTGTCAAGTAACTGACATAGAAAAGGCAAAGAAACAATAAATTATTTCAATTTTAATGATTGGGTTTGTTCTGGAAATGTTTTGAAATAGATGACAGTATAGCAAAAACAAAATACAGTGTAAAATATTTCAATGGATTGTTGATTTGTCTTTAAAATAATAATTTCAAAGTATGGGTATGGATGACAATCTATTAGGAACATCGAAATTCAATGAATTCTAATCGAATGTCATCAATAATTTTTTCACCGAACGGTATGCTGTTTCCATCATGATATTCAATTCTGCTAAAAGGAAACCTTTTGCTGGCGTAGAAAGCATTAAATTATCTTCTGAGCGAAAATGAGAAAGCAAACAAAAGACCATCATGGCTCGTAATTAATTCTTATCTCGCTCCAGGAGAGGAGCACAAAGGGCCTCACAGTAGCGCTTCACGAAGTTTCAGACACAAAATGACAAAACACGAGACAAAAACGAGAGTAATGTAATACAGACTCTCTATTGGGTACATCAATCTGCCGCTGACTTTATTCCACCAATGGAAACACGGGAAGTAACCAAGACGTTCAAATGTAAGGGAATCTTGTCATTATAATCATATATATTCATCCAATCGTCATAAAGATATCATCAGGTTTCGAAAATATTCTGTATCAGGAATCGTGACATTATTTGTGAATTATACACATAACATAAGCTCAAGCTTTCAAAAATTCCAATTGGAAAGAAAAAATAATAAGTTTGAATATGAACCTACCTCAACACTGCATAAATTATTTCTTGAGGTATTGATTTGTATTAAGAAATGTATGTGTTCATACGGAAATAATTGAGAAATTAAAAAAACCTGTCATAAATCTGATTAATTTATACATCACTAATGGCCCTATACGTTATGTGTTTGTGTTAATTGTTTATACATAACTCATCTGTCTTAGAAGTTGTGGCACAATATTTCTTAAAATTTTGGAAATATTTCAATCATGAGAATAAAATGCTACTTTAATTGATCGAAACGAATTTTGACAGTTTGTCAGAATATTAGGAAGAAACACCAATTGAAAAATCACCAAATCGGTCACAATTATCTTCCTTAGTTTATTATAGAAATTGATTTCTCAGATGAAATTTCCTGAATTGGAATTCGAATTTTTGTATTTTAGTATTCTGTATGGATATCCTCATTGCCACATGATTCCAGGTCTTCATTTTAATTTCAATTAGCGTTTGTTGATATCAGAAAAAAAGATAAGCTTCGATGCCAATTTTTGACAAATATTTTTTAGATTTTCCTATTGGATTTTGAAAAATTTAGTATGGTTAGCTGATGATGAATGATTTCAATCTGATTCACTAGCATTAATATCGAACATACGTAATTTAATCGAGGTTTTACTATTGGTCTGAAAAATTTCAGGATCAATTTTTTTTTCAAAATATATTCCTCAATCTAATTGAGGAATTTTATTCTGGACACGTTCTGGGGTGATGAAAAAATATCCATAGCTTTTTGATTGCTGGAACGTGTACAACAAGAAAAAACTATATTTTTCTCACTTATTTGGCAACGCCCTATAAAAGAATCGTCCTTGTATACGCCATGATGAGTTCCACAAATTTTGTTTATTTTTTGTTGATCATCCATCGCCTCTGAACAAATACCAGGTGCAAAGAAATTCTTGTTTATCAATAAATCAACATCGAAGGCATGAAACACCCCCGAACACCTATCAATTCACAATGCAGAAACATCGACAACATTCCGAACGGTTTTGTTTGAACAGTGTAGCTCCTCTCATTGTGTCCCTAAATTAATGTGCCACATTGAAAAGAATTAGTAATAGAGAAGGATGGTCCTTAGTCAAATATTTAGTTAGGAAAGAAGAAATACAAAAGCTCGTCCACATACTCCAAGCTCACTGAATAGACTATTCATATGAACTTGCCACGTAGGATTGGATGGAGAAGAATTACAAAAACCGAACTTTGCATATGAATGCGCGTTATGTATCCTGTAAACGTCAAATTTTAAATGGGTTTTCCACCCTAAATGGCAATATAAAGGCATATCATAACACATTGTGTTAGTGTGTTTATGTAAGTGGGGAGTCCCATGCATTATTCATTCCATATTCGGATCATCTACGTTGGCTCTGATCGACAAGTGACAGTCTACAGCTGCTGTTTCACGGCTATACGGTCTTTCGAGTGTTTTGATATGCACTTCGCCTTATTTACTCCGGCAGTTTTATGCCTTTTTTATTCCGGTGGACAGCAGAATGCTGAAATAACATTTTTCTTCCTGACGTCCACGTTTTGAATATAGAAACAGCAGTGGGATTATTCACATATAATGAAGACATTAACGGCAGTGAATTTTGATGCTATCCGTTGGGGACTTTTAGGTAATTTTATGATTAAAAGGACCGAGAGAGAACCCTGGATATCTAGGATGACCGCTAGGGGGCGTAATAGACATCTGAAACTTATCATGTGATTGAGATGACCATTATTGGAATTATCTTTGTGTCTTCTTGAGGAATCGTTTGGAATGAAGTAGGGGGAAAGGTTCAAAGTTCTTTTGAATAGACAACTGCGACTCCTGAATGACTCAATATTGAAACGATCTAGTAAAAACTATCTATATATCTCATTCCTAGTCCAAACCACCAGAGAATTGAAATTTTCCTATCTCAAATAAATTCAATAACAAAATCTTATAATTTCATATTTCTCCGATTATATCTATCTACTATTCTCGATTCAGAAAAAGTTTTCTTCTATTTTTTCCGTTTTGGGGCTTGATGAGCAAAACAACGCTCTCAGCTCTCAACGTTTCTATTTGACCATCACATTACAAAGTGTTATTTATTTTTTCGTAATATTGCTGAATTCGAAGCAAACCAATGATATAATGAAGTTGTGGTGGGGTAGATAACTTCATTTAAAATATGCTCTGGATTTCAGTGACTTCTGGCAAAGCATATCGATGTTTTTGTCAAAAAAAAAATATTCAGATCAACTGCAAAAATTTCTACTAGGCCATAACTAAGTGGTTTGAGGGTGATCAGAAATATTTGTTGTTTATATTTTAATGTCTTTGAAGAAATATTCTTGAACTGGTAGATATTTGTCACTCTTTTATGTTACATTTTCTGTGAGATCGTTCAACAATATCCAAATACAGGAACAACGTATGAGATCTACTGTTGGAAACAGGGCCAAAACAAACAAAATCTTGGCGCCAGCCAACAAACAAACATTCATTCGAAGGGCAAATATGTGTTCGAGCTCAGGGTGCCTCGTCCAATTAGAGCCGAATTGATAATTACGTCATTACGAGGTAGCAAAGTCGTTTCTCGAGCCGTTTTGAATCGTTCACGAGCTGCGAAGAGGAGGCAGGTGCATCCTTGACTAAAGACTAGATAGTTATCTTGGTGCTTTCGGGGACTAAAAGATTGTTAATGTTGCGTCATTATGATCGTCATCAGAATTTGTTGTTCGTATGTTCCTTCAACATGCTTCGTGTTGAGCGTATTTTCCACTATTTATGTCATGCTCCAAAGTGTACACGAATATATTCATTATATTATTCAGAAAATGCCCTGAACCCTCCAGATTTCTTGAAATTTCTTCGAACCTCTTCTGTGTTTACTCAGAAAATCACTTGTAGGACATTGAATCTTCTGTTCAATATTGTTTTTCCTTATTTGAATGAGTTTTTCAACAATTGGATGAAGTTGAAGAGAATGATCCGATGTCAGTGAAATGTTCATAGAATGTGAGAATACCAAAAATAAGTGAAGGTATTCTCTTTCTCTTTCATTGTTTTAGTAAGATTTGGGTAATCCTATCCTCAATCTCAATTTTCCTTAGGTTGTGCTGCCTAAATTATTGAAACTATTGATAACGAGTAATCTAGAGCCTACTACCAATTCAAAAATGAAGAATTCGGCTAGTAAAAACAGATGATACTTTTTATTTTTTTTCTCGATCGCAGATACAAAAAAATGGAAAGAGGATGAAAAGATTATCTCGAGCAACTTATTTTGTATTTAGGAATGTACCAGCGGCACCATACGGGAATTCTGGGAAATAAGAGGTGATACCCTCTTTTGAAAACATATGTCGTAGATATTTGGGAAAACCCTGTATAATCCGCTCAGCATAACTATGACCAATTCGTTAGACTTCGGTGATCTTATCACATTATGTCTTTCGTTCTGTGTTTCATCATGTTTTATTATTTCACTCCTTGCTTCGTTCTTTGTTTCAAACTCTCTTGTTCTGCTTTTTCTTCTTTTCTACCAATTCATGAAGTTTTCTCGTTTTGTTCTGTAGATTTTCTTTCTTCCTCTCGGCTTTATCCAAATTCGAAATGTTCAAAGGTTTTAAAAGGCTCCACAAATCCACTGTTTCTGTATTGATCTGCCGTCAAGTTAATTAATTTTTCAGTTTCAGCTTATGTATTCTGGGTTGTTGCCTTCATTGATTTCATCTCGTTTCATTCAATCTCAATTGTTATTATCGGGAAATATTACTGATCTCCACCTCAATTAAATTTGATGTTTCAGCAAAGAAAAGGGAGGATATTGTACTAGAATATATGCGATTGGAGTTAACAGATTCACGGACTTTTATAATCAGTTGAACTTCAATTGAAAATTGAAGGCGAAAGAATTGAACATTTTCGAAAAAGAAGTGATACATTTTCACATATCGTGATAACATCTTCAAAAATTATGTTCCTTTCTGCTCGTTAAATAAAAATTTCTCGAATTCGTCATCATATTGTCTTTCTTCGAAATGGATTGTACTGTTACGTGTTTTCTGCTCTATTTTGTTTTAAAATCGTTTTGTTTCATTGAATCACTCTCTCCAACATTCTGGAACTTGAAAAAACTCCGGAAACGAACCAAGCACTCTAGAAGTTGGTTGTCACACGACGGATTACCAAACGAATAATTTTCTTTGTATGAATTATAATATTCGAAACAGTTAATCGAAAGCTTCGATTTCTGTCCTGGCATTGCGCCATGCAAAATCGGTGACAGACTAAACATTTTTCAATAGATCTACACACTATTCCATCTAGAGTTTTTTAGCTTTTGTCCAGGTTGTTTTGGAACGTCATAAAAGTTCCAAACCGACGTATATCAAAACTATCGCGTCTCAACTATTGGAATTAACTTTCAACACTGATATTTGTATGGAAAAAATGCTCACCCAATCGTTTGGATATCTCTGAATTGTGCATTTTGGGATTCTCCTGCGCAATTTTGCGTCGTTGTAGCCGCGACCACACCATGAAGGCGTTCATGGGTCTCTTAATATGGTCCTCTTGTTTTTTGGCTGCTTGGCCAGCTTGCAGACCTTGGGGAACCCCTAGTGGACCTCCCAGGGAGGCCATCCTCGACAGGCCGTCGGCGGCATTGAAGCCTCCACCTTCACATAACTGGCCAACTGATCTGAGAACAGGAAAATTCGTTATTGGCAGAGAAAGCAATCGGTGAGAATTTCAACAATGAAAATGTTAGCAGGTATGAGCTAAGTGTCAAAAATCCCCACATTCAAAATATCTTCAATGTTATCTCATGATTTGGAGCATCGTCTTCGTAAATTTTTCGCGATTTTTGTTCATTATCATTCATTTCTTTATTCAATCCTCTTTATTAGTTCAACTATTTTGAAGTTTTTTCTACCTTGTCGTTTTTATTACATATTCACTTCCTATTTTCTCTATGGATTCGTGTAGAATATTTTTGGCAGATGCCTCGTACTACATTTGAAGTATTTTGTATAAGCATAATGAATCTGATTGAATATCATTAAGAAATTCATTCAAGCAGAACTCAATACATGTAAGTGCATCTTCAAGGAATAAAATCAAGACATTAATATGAACGGAATTGTTTTGCATAATATCCAGGCTGTTTGTCAGTAAACTAAAAGCAACGCAACGTCTATTATTCTAAACGGCCGAAACAATGGCCTCATGGTAATTGAATATTTCAACATAAATATCTCGAGACTATTAAAAACAGAGGAAACAACAGAAAGCATAACCACTAGTGTAAATGAAGTTCTCAAGTCTGGCATTAAAATTATCTGGAGTCTTTGTAAATAGGTATTAACAATTCAAATGAACTTGGCGTTCAGTGTTCGAGACTAATAAAGAAAATTATGAACGAGAAATTAGTCGAATCTGAATGGGGATTTAATAGCTCGATGTATTTTGCATAAACATTTTGTTGGGTTACATACTTTCAGCTTTGTGGCTATTCGGGTTTCATCAGAAATGACAGCAATGATTTAAATTTGACCAAGGCCAAGAACTTGCACTGAAATTTCAACAATAAAAAAACGTGAAATGACAAATGGCTTGCAATTCATATTTTCAGAGCTTTGTGAATACGAGTTCAAATAATATAATTATTGTAATTTTGAAATGGAGTTATCTTGATGTAAATATATTTCACATTATTTCCGTAGTCTTATGAGAATTATCATCAGATAAATGATGATTCATTAAGAAATACTTCGTAAATCTATAATCTACCTTAACCTAACATAACTATTGATCTCTCTTGATGCAAGAAGGTTCAATAGATTCGATAGAAATTATTTTCTTTATAGAAGGGTATATACTTTCCTGAATCGTGAAGTTTTCATATAAAAAATAACGGAGTCATCCAAAACTAACATCGAAATTTGATTAGAAAATATCGCTCAGACGTTGATTTTTTTTTCGAATGACAATTCCTCATTTTCATTTCATTATCTCGAGTACCTATCCAAAATGATAGTGACCTAGGTTCTTCATGAAAAACTAAAGTTTTCGAAATATCGACGAATCGTTGTTTCATTTCACTTAAAAAATAACATCACTCAACCTAACCTTGGGTTTATAGTTATTTATTTGTTTTCATCGTTATTTCAAGGCCATTCGTTGGAATTATGACAAAATGTTTCATTATTAGGTCAAATATTAAGAATTTCATGCATTGAAAACATTATGATGACGGATGACTATCGATGTTTTGATATTTTCAAGATATGTTTCTCGATCAATGTGTCTACATTGATAAAATATCGAAACTATCGATATTTTTGAATTTCTAAAATATCGATATTATCGATCTTCAGATATTCTGATAGTATCGATGTTTTTATATTTTCAAAATATCGATATTATTGATGTTTCGATATTTTGAAACCATCGGTGTCCTTACATTTTCGAAATATCGATATTATCGATTTTTTGATATCCTCAAGCTATCGATTTTTCCATATCTTCGAACTATCGATGTTTCTATATTTCTAAAATATCGATATTATCGATGTTTCCATATTTCAAAACCATCGATGTTTCTTCATTTCCAAAATATCGATACTATCGACATACTTATTATCGATAACAACCGCTACTTGTGCACCAACGACGTGTACTGTTCTGAACCGCCAGGCTCAATTAGCGTAAATTAACTGGCCGACGATAGGCCAACGAAACCCTGGCGAGTCAATGAAAACACTCTGGAGGCCAAACGAGGGATAAACAAGCGACCCCCGCAGGAGTGAAATGGTCCATCGAGGTATTCGATGTCCTACTGCGGAAAGGAGGAAGGGCGTTTATCGTGCCAAGTCGGTTTGGACCTAAGGGCAGTCGGACGATCTGCGAATTTGCCAAGAGATTTATCTGCGAGGATTTATTATTACCCTTCAGACGGAGAGACCTGTTGAGGTTGGGGGTGTTATCATTAACACGTAAGGGGTTGTTGAAGATCGGAAAATGATACTGATCTTCTATCAACAAGGAGAGGATTTTAGTTTGTTTATAATATTGTAATATACATATAACATGCAATATTCATTAATCGATTGAATGAAAGAAATTTGTCTCGTATGCACTCAACGATTTCTTTATCTCTTTTGAATTGTTTATTTGAATTTCTTGCAGCTCAATGGACGACTTGACTGATTTTTTATCACAAATTCTACAATTACACATGATCAAAGCCTCTAAAGCGTTATTGAAGACTATTTACTCAGCAAAAAAGTGCGGTGTTGCAGCTTTTTTTTCAATAATACTCCGAAACAGAAAGTTGGGTTAGGTTTGTAACTCGAATTGTTTTGGAGAATGATTTATATTTATAGAATATACACACCAAAATTGAATAACTGGTAGTGGTTAATCTTTGAACAGTTTTTCAATATTTGTGAAAATTTCGACTAGAAATAACAAACTCTATTTACGGATCAAAGATTTGTCTCCAATTGAATTTTGCATCGTTGTGAAGTCACATTCAATTAATGATGCATAAATGTTCCCAGCTGTCTCAACAGATGCCTTCTGTACATGATATCATCACAACAATTGTTCAAAATGTCTTCCTCTAACCTGAATATACCGATTCAAACGTCTCACATGATTTCGATGGACTTGGCTAAAAATGTTATACTCGTTTTGAATGCTGCTGTAATTCGTCCAATAAGCCTTGCTCTATTTTTACTGGAGTTTCGTAGACCAAAGACTTTACATGTCCCCACAGGAAAAAATCTAGCGGTGGTAAATCGGGTGACCTAGGAGGCCAAGAAACTGTTCCACCTCTGGCAATCCAGCGATGTCCAAACCGCTGATCCAAATCCTCACTTACTTGTACGCCCATTATGTGAATTCCTTGAAATCATCAGCTATAAAACTTTTAAACATTGACATTGACATTTTGAACGATTGTTGTGGCGATATCACGAACAATGGGCAAAAATTAAATGCATTAAATCTTATTTAAGCAATTTATCGTCTTTCTGAATTTCAACGCGTCGTTAACCCCTCGAATTTTGATCCCATAGTTCTGTAACACCTTGTATAGAATTGAGTAGTCTGACGAAGACGAATACTTCTTGTAATCAGGTAAGATATATTGCACTAACCCTAGAATAACCGTAATAAATCATAACCCTTCCATCATTTACTTGTACAATATCTCTTCAAAAGGAAGATACACTCATCTATTTGTCTTATAATCATTTGAAGATATTTTCTTTTGGAATATCCCGTATATGTTATCGCGAGCAATTACGAATGAGAATATTCGATATTATCATGACAGAAAACCAACCTTTTTGACTCAAATGCAGAATATTCCGTCAACAATAAAGGCTCTTCTCTGTCTAACACCGTTCTTAGATTTATGGCACTTTCTAAGAAGCTATAACAGAATTAAGGTGATGTGTACAGGGTGATTCACGACGAATTGTACATAGTCCAACCATAAGTGGTATTGAAAAATGCCTTATTGAATTTTTGATGGATGTACAGGATGATATTTGAAAATATGTAAATTATCCTACGTTAAATATCTCTGCAAGTGGAAAAATATATTTTTGAAACATTTCAATTTCAGGTCCGGACTGTAAGCCATATCAGACAATGTTTGATGTTCTCACTTTAAAGCTTAAGGAGGATACTAAGCAACAGTTAAAAAAAATGAACGCGGAAGTTTTTGTTTTCTGTCGAAAAAATAAAACTTAAAAAAATAGTATAATTTTGATGGATTCTCATTCTGCTTCAACTGATGCCGCACTACATCGATAGCACATCCTTATTTTTCAACAAAAATCCTAAGAAAAGTTCATATTACTCGTGATGAAGTATTATTCAATCAACTGATGGAATTCTAGGCCGTATTCATTTTTTTCCACATTTTTATTGATCTTTTGAATTTTATAATTTTAACGTTGCCAATGTTGCCGTTGTATATGTCTGAGAATCATATGTTCATTTTCAAAAACCTGTATATTCAACAATTTTTTGTTACAGTTCTAATTTTCAATATTGACTATCAATCTTCAGAATTTAGAACAACATTTCGATTGCAATTGTTGGTACCAACATTTAGACAAAATAAAATTGAATGATGACCACTCGTTTTTTTTTTCAGTTTCAAAATGACTGAAAATGCGTTGTTTTTGTACTAATAATAATAATACAGAGTGGCAAACGTATTTTTATATTTCATTTTGGTTCTTAACGCGTGCCGTCGGAACCATATGTGGACCCTCTTTTGTCATCTTCATCTATCCAACGTTGAATTCGAATGATAAATATTGAAGAAATGAAATTTTTAATAGCACAGTAAACTTATGTCGGAGTTTATGTAACACAGAATATAAAGGGTGTACAACAATTCATCTGACAAATTTCAAAATTTCAACCACATCGATCACATCGTCAACAAATTGTGAAGGAATTTTAGAGATCGAAAACATAGATAGCCTGTCTACAATATATTGACATTTTTCCTCTTCATTTTCGTCAAGACGTCCAAAATTCTCTGAACCAAATATATAACGATCACTTCGGACATTGGCCTCTGCGCTCTCCCGATCTGAATAGTGTGGATTTTTTTTATGAGCACTCAAAGAATGGACTTTCTTAGATTTGATTTTGTGCAATTGACGTTGTTGACGTGGTTGCACCTTGTCGAATGATTCCTAGGACGCCCAGTACAAGATGAGACTAGCTGACTGTCATCATTAGAAAACCAACAAATTTACATAGGATTCCGAGGAATGTCGATTTCGGAGGTGTGAACAATACCATCAATAACCCCATAGGCACACCCTGAACCATCGATATAAAAAAAAACAAGTCGTTCCGAGCCCATTCGACGTCGATGCTCAATAAATAAAAACATGCTAATCAACGTTAATGGACGGCGAGGCATACTGAAGATTAAAGGTTTGTTTACCCAACACGCGCATCATCCAAAGGTACCAACCTCATGAAATGGCCATTAGAGGCCTGCCGTTGCAGATCCAGATCAATCTTGAGACCGTTCGCGTACCGTTCCTTCACTAAAAACAATCACAATCACAACACAAATGTCCTTTATTTGTCAACAATCAACCACTTATCGGCTCTGCGTGCGTATTTCTTTGCAACCAACAACGCTCTATGCCTAACTGTGCAAACGGCCGAGTTGTGATCTTAGTAGGCATGCGCTCTAATCGTCGGATAGAGCCGACCAATGGCGGCGGTAGGCGGAGCCTGGTTTCGTTATGCTCGGAAAACAGAATGGGTGACTCCCACCTATTGTTATGTTAATTTTTTGTCTCTTATTCCATTGTACAGGTGTTTCGGGATTGTGTGGCGTATACGAGAGGTTTTTTTCTTGTTGAGAAAAAGTGTACGAGAGGAAATAGCATCCTCTCTTCTTCGGTCTCGATGGTCGTCTGTTCCGAAATAACGATTCGTGGTGGGTACCTGTATGGATTTGACAGTTAATCAACACGTTTCATTGGGTTTTATTATTCGGATTTTTCGGTTTTCCATTCAATCTATTCGAAGGTATAAGATAGACCAGAAGGTGGTTTTTCAACAGAAAGGAAACTTCGACAAAGTTCTTTTTTCGTTCAGACATTATTAAAGGACACTTTAATATATTTCCAGCATATTTCCAGAAATTGTTTTTTGACTCAAAACTCCATATAAGGTGTTTGAGATGCGCTGAAAACGACAGTGAAATCATTTTTCTCGATATCTAGTTTGGTTTTTGAGAAATTCACGATTTCGATATTTTATAAAAATACATAGGGGGGACCCTTTGGTATATTTGCAGCAAATTTTCAATTTTCAGGGACAGATTAGCTCAATTATGGCTGAAATGCTATAGGCAGCAAACGATCAATTTCAACCTTACACAAGTGAGAGTTTTAAATTTATACAAGGTGTCCCATAAAGACCACGTCAAACAGAGGGAGAATGTAGATCAAAGTATATCACACCTGCAATGACAAAATTCCCATTATAAAAGTCTCACCGTTTTCGAGATATTTTTTGCCATTGTTCGATCTACATTCTCCCTCGGTTTGACGTGGTATTCAAGGGACATCCTGTATAGCTTTATAGCCTAAATATAATCGCGCATATATTACTGAACTTGAATTGTGATTGAATCTCATGAATTCGATAGAAGTATTTATTCAAATACGTAATAATTTTAAGGAATGTTAATTGATTGCTTAGGTAAAAGAAACATGGCGTCATAAAAGACGTTTAGAAGTACCAATTATCACTTTCACACGAAATATAATATAACAAATATGTATATTATGTAAACAATAGATAGATCAGTTTCAGAAAACGGCCATATTGAAGTCATCAAAATGGTTGAGTGACTCCAAAACAACTGAAACAATCTTGTGGTTTCTTTTATCAGACGTTTCGTTTTCGAGTGATCATCATCCACTCCATTACTTCAAATAGGTGTCTTGATTCTGTCTTGATTCTATGATTTCAAATTTGACATGAACTTCAAGTTCAATATTGAATCTATAAGACCTCTTTCCAACAGTTTTTATTTACATTATACAGTATGAACCATTTTTGATGGAAACACCCTCCTAAAATTTGAAGTTGTAGACAGATTCTGATAATTTTTTTCTAGGTGTCAAGTACTGAAAGGTCTACCTTGGGTCAAAATTTGAAATGTTCATTCCAATTTTCAGGGCATACTACGATATTTTTTCTTAGCTGAAAATCGAGATTTTTCATCTCTTTATTCTTTCTACTGTTTTTGTTCAGCGAATAATTTTTCAGTAGGACTGAAAAATAATGACATTGTCACGATATTTATTGGTGGCGATTTTTCCAGATGATCGCTGGAAGATGGTGTTTGCTCGATTGTTTCACATCAATCATTATACACCAAATTTTGGATAAAATCATGCAGAAGCAATCCTATCGGTTCCTCAAGAATTTCTGTAATTTTATCGTGAAATAATATCTGAAAACCAAAAAATCAGCTTGCAAAAATTGCATCGCTACCACTCTGTAGGAATGACAAGAAAATCACAAATAATTTTTTTATGGACTGACATTATTGAACGAAAAGGAAGTTGATGTACTTACAGGCTACTAAGCGAACTGATAAATCTATCCTCCCCCTACTCGAATTGAATAATGACTGTGATGATCGAATTATTAGTTGAATAAATTCAAGCCACGCGCCTATTATCATCGCCTCATTTACTTCCATATTCAATTTGGTCGTACAAAAAGCTTATGTTTCTCTGGGTCTCTTCCCACCCATTGTATGTCATGTTGCCAAATGCTTTTTGAAATATATACACTCTGACATATGCAACACATCATCGCCGAAAGGGTCCTAAGCGTGCCAGCAACTCCATTTTGTATTACCATTACGACAGTGGCGTATGTCATACAGGGTGTCCCAAGAACACTGGACTACCAGGGAATTTTTGAGAGTTGATTTATTGGAGATGATATTTTTATTGAGGGCAGTTTATTCAGATTTCTGAAGAAACGACTTTATACTTAGCTCAGATTTGACTGGTAAATTTTTGGGGTTTAAGTAGTCGTCCTGAGACCAGCAAGTTTTGGACGCATTAAAAAAATCGTTAATGATTTATTTTATGAGGATATGAGGATCCGAAATAAATTCTTACGAAGCAAAAAGTTTCATAAAACGGATTGACCAATTTGAAACATATACAGGGTGGTCCAGTTTTCAATGCGGATAATTCAATATCAAGTATTTACATTGCTTCAGACGCTTCGCTTTTGGAATATTCAAATAATTTTCAATTACAACCTCAAAAATCTGTCCATTGTTGTCCTTCTGGAACATCAAGTTGATTATTTGTCTTTCATTTTATGGGTCACTTCAAACATTTATGCTTTTTTAAGGAAAGTTCAATATTGGTAAATAATTTTGTTTCAGAATATCCTCCATAGTATCATACCGTACATTGTGATATGAATGGACAATATCATAAAAATTACAAGTGAAAAATAAAGGAATATTGTCAATATACAGGGTGTTTCATCAACATGGTAAAAAAATGAAACCAAGAGTAGAGAGGACCAAAATATGACGATTGAGCGCATCGCTTATACAAATGTTGATTGTTAAAAAGATACAGTGCGTTCAGAGTTGAAATTTGGGCATTTCCAACAATTTTTATAACTCTGTCTAATCAGAAATAAATCATTATTGAAGCAGAAAACTGTTTGCTTGTCTGACAGCACCCAACTTCTACTTTTTTTACGTAGTTTAATAAATGTATGATCGAAAATGTTGATTTTTGACGGACAAAAAAGTTGTGTGTATTTTTAAATTGTTGTAAGCGGGTAAGTGGCGCCCTCTAAGGATTACGTTGATACTAATGAAATATTCTTGTTTGCCGTCCTAATGAACCCCTATGTATCAATTTTTAAACCGATATCATGAAAACTGTCGAAGCTATTAAGAAATTTGCGATTAAAATTTAAACTTTGAACGCACTATATCTTTTTAACCATCAACATTTGTGTGAGCGATGTTGCGCTCAATTGTCATATTTTGGTCCTCTCTACTCTCAGTTTCATTCTTTTCCATATCAATGGAACACCCTGTATATTGACAACAAACAAAAATTTAATGGTACGATTGACTCTTTGAATTTGATTCTACTGTATGTTGTTCAGAAGTAGATTGATTAATTGAATTTTGTTTTTTATGGACCCTATTATAGCCTAGGGCTTCCCCAAACTACGCCAATGAGCGATGTTGCCGTTGCCGTTAAATTAACATCACAATGGCCATTATAGGGTAATTATGGAATATTCTTGTTCGTGCTAATATTAATATTTCACCCTCTCTCGAGGGTACTCTCGTGGATTATTGCCGTTTTATTGTGCCGTTTTTTATTGTACGGCTTTTATGCTCTTGTAGAAAAGGATTTGCATATGTTAGTATTGAAAGTTTTGAATTTATTCATGCCAGCGTGGTGTTAATAATCTTTGATATATTGTGTGGTTAATATTTAATTTTTTTGGCGCACTTATCTTTATTGTGTTGAGTCGGTGAATTATTTATGTATGATGTTTATAATGAATGTATCGATCTTCAGTGCCACTATGGAGATCTCGCGTATAGAGATACGAGGTTGGTTAAATTGGGGGGAAAAGTTGTGCATCTGAGAACAAATTAGGAATATTTGTTATGGCTACATAGTTTCGAAATTATCACCAAAAATCAAAATGATTTTTATTTTCAATTTCTTTAAGATGACCTTATCCTACTTACTGGACATTTTCAATCAAAACTTCATTCGGGGACTTTTTCAATGAGTTCTTAATATTGCATCGCCTTTTCAATGATTTTCAGAATGATGGAGAACTACAGTCAACTTTGGTTCTTCTTATAGACGCCATTTTAATTTTCAACATCTTCAGATAATTATCTTTGTAACGATGTAACACACATGGTGGTTTTTCGGTCAGTTAGATCGGTTCAATACTTCATTTTGCGTAATATATATGTATTTATACAGGGTGAAACAAAACTTTGTACCAAGCTTTCTGAGAGTGATAGTATTTAAAAGAAGAAGTATGGTTCGATGAATGAAAGTATGACCTTAAATGCATACTAAGAAAGATATATTCTTCCAATCCTGCCATTCCTTAAATACTCGGTTGAAAATCACAGAAATATAAAAATCGAATGAGTATAGGAAATGTAGAAGTGTATTCGTGAAATGTAATTCAACACTTGAACTTAGAACTTAAATGGAGAAATAATTTTGATTCTATAAAATTTGGAAGGATATATCGTCTGTCTAATAAAACAGGTCCATCTTTCTCTCAATCTGCCATTTCGATTATCTACGTATGAGAAATAACATCTGCAAAAATACACTCCAATGGAATATCCAAGTTGGAACGTTCAAATAACCGAATAAAAACAACCGAAAGTGAGACGCATTCTTCGACAATATTCCAATGAATATTCGGCGACACGACGTCTAGTCCGACCTCCCGAGCGCAGCGTTCGGCGTTCCCGAAAATTCTCTGTTTTATTGCAGACGAGAGCACCAGGTGCTATTGATTGGACACCTGCACGAGAACAATCGAATGTCGTCGCTAGGTTACCGATCGTTGCACGCTAAATCTGAGGATTTGAAAATTTACATGCATCGTCGGATACTGGGGCTTTCAACCTCTTCCAGTTAGCTCGCAAACTCCTTTGTAGCGTTACCGATTTACGGGAATTCTTACCCAGAAATACGCGATTATCCTCTGGGAGAGACATAAGATGGATGAATTATGAATTACAGGGTAAATTGTAAATTTTCATGTTTCTAACTGTCTCCTAAATCCTCAGTGAGTCTACGCTACAGATTCGTTATTCATGACACCGACGATATATTGAGGTTTCTGCTTCGATATTGACATTTGACATTCTCAGACGACCGTTGTGTTTGGTGCCTTCAATTTTGCGACATTCTATACAGAGTGTTTCGTTGGGAAACGGAAATAACAATATATGTGGGGTCTCAGAAGTTTTATAAGCGATATATAGGGTGTTTTATCAATTTTGTCAATTTACTTTCAGGGTCATAACTATCAAAATATCCATTATTTTTCTCAGATATTCGGTATACACGTTCTCTCCTCCTCAAGTGACGTAAATCACCTAGTTTGCCACTATCTTCAGATGACTGAAATTCAAATTTGAAAACTCAGTAGCGGGAAAATTAAAAGAACACAGTTCCATTAAGTTCCTATTATATTTTTAAAAATCTAAGATGCAGAATGTTTTTTGGGGGACCAACAAATATATTTAATTTTCGATAGTCTGAACCTGGATTTTCTCAACGATTCATAGGAATTCCTAAGAAAATAGTAGTTATTTTGTTAGTTATGACCCTGAAAAGAAATTGGCAAAATTGATTCAACACCCTACATCTCGCCCATAAAACTTCTGAGACCACATCTATTGTATTTTCTGAACTAGCTCGGTGAACTCTACATGGTGTCACTTTATTTTCGTTTCCCAACGGAACATCCTGTATAATCGACTCTTTCAACGTTTGATTCGATATATTTTATGATATTTTCAATATAATGCTAAGAATCACAGAAATGTGGATCGAAACGTGAGAACTTGGGCAAAATAAATGTCTAAAAAAATTCGAATTCCATCCGTCAACAATCTAAACAATGAGAACCGTTATACTACAAACAGATCCATCCAAAGTCTCTGGTGTCCTCTTTCTCGTCTACAAAAACCAGGACCCTTGATAACCTGACCTTTTGTTCTCGCCTGATGCCTTTATCAATAGCACGAATCAGACATGGGTCAATCTTTGGAATCCCATCTCGAAACCAGGAAATGTAAAATCAACAATGTGGCGTTTTTAATATGGGAGAATCGGATCCTTGATCTTTCGAAATCTTTATCAGATCGACGAAATAAAAGACGAATAATCTGCCAAACCTCGAGGGGCCTTTGAAGTCTAATCGAAAATAAATACTTGCGTAATGTCATAGAAGAGTGATCGGTTTTGGCGAAATGTGGACGATTTTTTCTTTCAATTTGTCTAATGGGATTTTACACTTATTGGGCAATTTATATTTCGAGAGATTAAGTCGAAAACTAACAAACGTTCCTTTTTTTTCGAAGATTTCTGTCGGAACTGAGGATGATATTGAGCCGAGATAAGAATTCGTCAAAGGAAATGATGGGGATTTGGTTTGTTGGTATTTTCAGATTATTTCAAACTATTCATTGGATCTCAATTGTTATATTATTCTTCGTATATGGAATTTGGTTCAATCGAACGAATCTGTACAAACAGATGTACAGATTTTGTATTGAATGCTTCTGAAGGAAGAATACAATGCTATTGCCTTCTCTCAAAATATTAATTCTTATTAATTTTCAGCAAGATTTTCGCTCAAGTCACAAAAATCGTTCACTTCAGGATCAACTTGTTTACAATCTGCATCGACTCAAAGCAGAACGATAAATAAAATTCACATCAAAATAAATAAGAATATTTTTTTCGTGAGAAATGCTCTCTTATTAATTGAATAAATCAAATTTGAATTGGTGGCGAGCTGCAGGATCCTGTATGTAAAAAATATACAAGGTGTTCCACAAAGACATGCTGATATTCAGCTCATTCCGAGCCCTATGTTTTGAGATACAGAGTGATAATGATTATTCACTGCGATATGAAGCAATTTTGATTTGACTATTACAATCAACAATTGAACATCTGAAGAGAAAGAATATTTTCAACATTTTCATCCATTTTGAAATATATCAGAATTTTAAGGCATTGTACCTGATTCAGTGAATTTTATTTCTTCAATTAGAAATCGTAAATTGACGAAATGCAATGCAAAACCCGTTTCATACTCAAATCACTATAATTCCAGAAGTTCTGACTTCCAAGACACCTTCACAGTATTTTTTTCCTGAAATGAGCTGTAGAAACTTTCTCTTGAATATAAGCAAGTGTTTGAGGATTACCCTCTAAAATCAAACGAAATATATGAATGAATGTGGCGAGAACCCTTGACAATATTCTATACTGGACACTTTTTGTATTCGACAACGAGAACATAAAACGAATCCTCTAAGAAACCATCGAGGCGACGATAATAAAAATATCATTATTCCACCCTACGATCGCCATTCAATCCTTTTAATTAAAAGTGTCTGCAATTGATTAAATCCTCGTAAAACGACACCATTAGACACCCCAATGATTTCGCAGAGTACACACACCCTCCACTCTTGAGGATTGTGTGGGGGTAAACTCATCAGGCCGGGTTGGCATTCACGACAAAGGCACTTCTACTCGATTTTAATAAGAAGTCTCTCATAATCATTGATTGAAAGCTGATCGTGAGAGAGGACTATATAGTCTTTGTTATCCGCAGAGGAACCATCATTTATTTATAACTATAGAGATTGGTGCATATTGTTAGCAAAGCAACAAAAGTATATAGAAAGGTGCAGTTTTCTTAGAAAAAGAGTTGATATTTACATCAAAACCGGTAGATGTGGACTGATAAATATAGGAAGATGGGTTTCATATGTTCTTTCACATAATGTGAACAATTGTACAGAATCAGAGTGAATGGAAAAATAAAAAAACTAACAATATACATTTACAAGATCAAGACCACACATCTATGGTAAAACCTCTGACATACAGTGAGCATCAAGAGTGATGGATAAATCAATTTCCTATGTTATTAGCTATAGGACCACCCTTATTTATATTTTTGGGAAAAAACTGGATAAAACAAGCATTCCTTCTTCTTAACCCCTCAGTATGATAGGGAGTTGAAAAATTTATGAAGTATAACAATGGCAAAAAAATGAAATAGTCAAAATTGAGGTAACGAAATTCAGTAGTGATACATTTTAACATTTTGGCGATTATTTTTCTAAGACGCATTTTTAGATTTTCGGAGAATAAGTATAATTGAGAGGAAACTTTTAGATTCAAAGGGAACGAATTCTAACACTCCCTGAATTGTGAATCGACGTGTTCTAGTGTTTCCTTTGAATATTGCATGGTATTTCATTTATCCATGATTTAATTCTTGTGCAATATAATAGAGACAAGCAAAGAGGCATTACAATAGAGGGTGCAGTATGCTATCAGAGATATCAGAGAGCTATCTTCTAGATCATTATTTTGGACACAGTGTAAACACTTCTTCATGCTGAACTCGACTATGATTTTGAACGTTCCTCTTCCAATTCATGACATGAAGAAACAGCGCGCGATCTTTTTTCCCAAGGGTCAGAGCATATGGTACGTTCGAGCATAGACAAACAGCTCATAACCACTTGCTATAATAAACTTCACGAACACAGATTTGAGAAGGAATACAAACAAACATCACCCCCTCACTACTTACGCCTAATCTCTTTACTAACACATCATCGGCAAGCACGCCAAGTATGAAAACAAAAGACAACATACAGACAGACGTATGGGATAAGTACGAACGATGTACAGGGTCATTCTAGCATAAATTTCCAGTCAGACTACTTTCTATTCCAGGAAAATAGATTTCATCTGAGTTTGTTCACTGGAGAATAAAAATTTGAGATAGTTCTGTTATATGTTCTGTGGAATTATCAAGCTATATTCTATTGAATCTTCACTTAGTTATTCTCAGAGAGATATATTAAAAAAAAAAGATTTTCATACAGAAGTTGACATACCTAAGATACTAGAAATTGTGCATATTTTGTTCTGGGTAGGTGTATTACTACAAAAATGTCGAATTCTTAGTACAATAAGTACAATAAACTGTCCCTTCCATATTGGAAACTGAGTTAGTAATGGCTGGTTTTATATCAATGTTGCTTTCTTTGTTTTTTTTTGCATTACAATCCTTAGTTGTAGATGTTGATTGATTCCAACTACTTCGACCATATTTTGTCTTATCGATATTTCCTGTTAAAATATAATATTCGTCCTGAATTATTTTCTATATTATCTAATAATATAGTTATTATACTAAATTAAAGTACTATTAATATTGTTATCATTATTAAAAAACTTCCATCACCTTCATAGAAATAACTCATGCAATTGAATGGATTGATCACCCTGTAAATCCATCAGTAAACATCGCGCATCCCCCCAATCGAATAAATCCACTTTCCACTTGTAGACACTCGTAAAAATCTCTATTATACGCCAGCAGAGTATGTAAATATACGGTGCAAGTGACGCTCTGTATAGACGGTCATTAGCAGGGGACATCCCGTAGAGCCACGACCGCTATCTGCAATGACATGTAGACATGTACTATCGCTGTGGCTGTACAACGTATTATTAGTCGGAGTATTGGTTGAGACTTTTTCGTATTGTTCGAATAGGACGATTATAAATTGGAAATATTGTTTCAACATGTGTGATGCTGGTTTAAGAGGAGTGACTAATACATCAACCTTCCTAATAGGGATGTGTCTTGTAGTCTGATTGTCCGACATTTTATAATATTTTCAAGGATTATTTGATTTCTGACTGCTGAAAATGAATCCTCAGTGTCTCGAAGTGTGTCTTAATGAAAGGGTATAAGTCAGATCAACTCGAAAGCGGATAAATATTTACAGGTACAGTTTTCAACATCGTCTGATCAAATAATAATCAGTGATACCAAATACAACTCCCCATTCTCCATACATTTTTTTAATTCTCGAGAGGTTTTCACTCGATGATGCTGAAAATAATTATACTTTCAACGAAGTAGTTATTGAATCACATTTTCTGGCTTTGTTCATCAACTCAACAGTACGCATTTGAAGCTGTTATGAAACTCACTGTACTTGGCTTCAAAATGGAGTTTTTCATATTCTAACTATTAATTTTTTACCTCTTTACAATCTTTAGTATTATAATTCATTCCCTTTGGTTTTCAGACATTTGAATGGCACTAATATGTGATTTGGAAGAAGGAATGATAATTTCGGTTTCAATCCATGACAATTTCCAAAAACTAATACTTGAACTGACTCAGAAACTATCCGTTCATTGGAGCATATGAAAATAGTTGAACTTCACGATATGCTACAAATACTTCAAGTTATTTTTCTAGATATATCATGGAATGGAAAAAGATCTGTGTTTCAATATTTTCTCCCTGCTTTCATTTTTTGAACTATGAAAAATCATGTAGTCTTGATAAACTTAGCCAAATATATTCATTCCAAAATGTTTGGTCTATTTTGATCCGAAGCGATTCAGAAATGTGATTTTAATTGAAAAAACAAACCGTGTGTTTATAAACATTGTCCCACGGAATTTCACCATCGGACAACAAATGCTACATGAATGGAAGATGGATGATGGAACTAATAACTATTACATTCATTTCCTATATGGTTACGAATGTATCCCTCGTCAAACAAAGTATTTGATTGCAAAACGAAATACTGAAAAAAATATATATACCATACCGGATCCCATTCAAGGATATCCCGTTTACCTGGAGCATACAATAGCAGAATTATTGGACCGTGCTTCATCCCCTTTTTTCCTCTCGATCGTAACGAATTAAATTTCTCAGCTCCCTACAGGTCCAGTAGCAGACGCACAGTGACGTACATAACCTAAACTGTCAAATTCGCAAACGTATTTTACTGCGACAAATGAGTAAACATTGCGTAGTTGTAATCTTTGCGAGATCATTGATTTTCAGCCAGAGAACACGAAAAATCCCATATTTTCACGAAAATACTGTCTGAATAATGAAGAAGATGGGATTAGAACTGGTATGCACTAAAATTCTATGTATTGAGTTTTCTGTGTTTATGTTTACAAGTCGTACCTAGACATCGTAAATCATTCAGGTTAGTTAAAATTGCCCTTGTGACTTGTTCAGTATTACTAAGAAATTTCCTGATATTTTCAAAGTGTTGACCAATATGAATTCTGCTTCTTAAATTTTTTACATGATCTATATCTTTTCTAGTGCTAGCATCTTCTGTTTTTCAAGAACACACAAATTTCAACTGACTTTCTGACATGTTTTTGTCTCCCCCATATCTCAATAATCGATTGCACCTTATAAAGCCACAACCATAAAAGTAATCTCAATTATTCGAGGAATTATTTTGATTAATACATCATATTCCCCAATTCCAAAATTACGATGTGACAAGTGAGACCATTATTTTGTTATGTTTGGCATCTTTGGTTGTAAATACAAAAACAAAACTGGTGTAATATGGAAAACCGACTGGAATAATTCGTCAGCTACTATTATTTTTGCAATATGGCGTTGGCACGAACAAATTTTATTCTTCTGATGTTTACTTTAGCTTCGGGGACCTAGATGACCCCCATTCTACGCCACTGTGTACTGCACGATTAAAAATAAACGGGGTGATCTTTAAGGTGGCTTCGAACAAATATCTCACAGCATGACATCGGGATGACAAGCTGTGCTGTTTTTTGCTCGGGGGTCTGACTTTTAGTTTCGGTGACTATACTCGATTGTGACGTTTACGAATTAATGTATTCTTTTGAGAATAATCAGTGTGTGAATTATTTGTATTTATTTTGGGGGTCCTGAATGGACTAGGAATCTTACGAGCAGGTAGATGGTACTGTTTCAGAAAATAGTGTAAACAGAAGGGGAGTAATTAGTTTCTGAGGCCCCTGAAAGTTATTCATAATGTGGTGAAAATATTTCATTCTGACAAAGATATTGAATTACTTGTTTTCTTCATTATAAACTATCATAATGCTTAGAGCATCAATTTTCAATCGATTTTCATTTTCATTTGAGCTATAATAAATAAAAAATATATACTTTATGACTCTATTACCTACTTCTATTGGAAATATGAAAATTAAAAGTGTCATTCAATATACTAGACGATCATAAAATTGAAGCTACTAACACACCTTACCAAATGATATACAAAAAGTCGAAAGAAATACTCAATATCAAAAAGAGACCCCAGAATGAATTTTCAATGTAGAGACAAATGTATATGAAGTAGAATTTTTGCTGACCGATAAATTTACCAATTTCCGAAATGAAACTTTCGAAAAATGCATCTGTAAATTTCATTGTAAAATATTTCACTTCACTATTGGAAAGTTTTCCTCAACTTCATTATTCAATTTACAACACTAAAACTCACGAAAACAATATTGAATGTTTTGAATATGTCACTTGAAGAGTAGAGAATTGATGCGATGTTCATTTTTTTATCCACAAATTAAAGCCCGGTTTGTCAAATTATTGGATATCTGATGCAATAAGGGCATTCACTGATACTAAATAAAAACATTTCATTTCTGGTTTTCTGAAAAAGAATTCTAGGTATATTATTCCCGAATAAAATATAGAAGAGATTGAAAATTATGTAATGGATTGATTGAATAAATAGAAAATAAGAAGAATCTGAGAAAATATAATTATATTGTATTCATTTATATTTCGTATCATTGAATTTTATTATTATTTATATAATATTATCAGTATCATTATATTTGCTGTATTTTTGTATGAATCTGGATTTTTAGGGTATACGGTGATGAACTAATTCTATGTATAATTTCAATTGAATGAATTGCGTTGCTATCATGTTATTTTTGTTGGAACATGTCAAAGTTATCTTCTTTCCACTTAGTATGATTGAAATAAATTCCTGCGGGATGTGGACAGCAGCATATTTATCTTCATGATCTCAGTACAGTACGTTCTGAAAAACCATATCTCCAATTTATCGGTCAAGTGTAAGTGCTTCCAGCAAACACAACACTTATTGTTCAATTAACATTCTGGGAGAGCCACAATGGTCCTTGAAAAGTAGACATCTCACATTCTTCGGGCCCACTTACCTGAATGCATATTCAGATTCATTTTGAGGTATTCAAGACCGGCTACTGTTATCAAAATACACAATATTATCCTCGTTTGAATAATGAACACTGCATTTCGGTCGATGTTTACAATGGAAAGAAAGAAGAATTTTAATATGCGTAGGAGATATTTTGTTGAATGTAGTCGTGAGTAGTGGTTATTTGAGAAGTAATAAACATCTTATGGCTTTTGTGTTCATCACCTTCAATGATTTGGAAGCATAAGAATTAGAAGATTTGCTAGATACTCTACATGGTCTCTCGATCATCCTTCTCATTGAGATTATTTTGTCATTGTCTGAATTATCACATACATTATCGAATACAATTTTCATGAATTACGTTCTCTATGTCAAGACCGCACATTTTTTCACAAACAGAAATCTTGATCTTCAATTCCACTTTTTGATATAGTTGGTCTCGTTAAAAACTTCACAAAAAATAACATTTCGGAAATATCAAGAATTGCTGTACCGACTAGATCAAATAAATGAGAATTCCTGACACTCTATCAATAAATATCATTTTTAATCTGTTGAGAAAAAAACGTTATTTGAAATATTGAATATACACTTATTACCCAACAATAGGCACAAGCATTTTTTATTATTAGGATTGTTCAAGATATATTCCCTGTCCTGTATGTTCTCCTAGTTAGGTACAAAAAAATAGATTCCTGGAAAGGTTTTAAATGATTTTTCGGTTCATCGTTTTATTAGATAGGATTAACTTTTAGCCTCAGGTATCACTGAATGGTAGTCAATAAACTTATTCTAGGGGCAGTAAATACCCATTCATAAACTTATAAAAAGGAACAGAAAGTCGATGTCAAAAAATCACATTTTGTAAAGGTGAAATTTTTGGTACAGCGTTGCCAAATTCCGCTAGTTGTAAGGAGTAACCCGAAATTTATCAAATAACTGGATTATAATTCGATTATGATCACTGGATCATCAGCTCTGGACAAGAGTGCTAATTTTCGAGTTGATATGACTTTTTGAGATAGGTGAAAAACTCAAAAATATTTTGTAAAGTAAGGTTAAGGAATGTTTGTGATCTTTCAACTCGAGACATTTTCATCAATACAACGTTGTTCCTAAATATGCCTGATCCTGATTCCTGAAGACTTTTCTATGCTAATGGTAAAATAATTATAATCGAAAACGGATAGGTTTGGGGAAGTATAGGGCAAAACGATTGAGAAAACGAATGGATGAATATACTCCTGCTGAAATTTGAATTCACGTGAATGGAAACGCTGCATCGCTGGAAAATTTTTATTCGTTACATGACCGGCGTATAGGTCTAGTTCATTGAAAAATATCACTCATAATAAAAAATGTTTGGGCATGAAGATGAACTATCAAGAATTGACTGAATGTGCTGAAAGAAATTTCCAAAATTCCTGAATTTATTCAGCGATAAAGGCACGTTTCCCTTGTCAACAGACATAGAAAAATAGAGAAATCTATGTAGGATAGATCAGGTTGCAAACTGACCATAAAAGTTAATGTGAAGGCGGGGTTTACCAATGGTACGCTTACCACTGAAAAATATTTTTGACTTCTTCATTATAAAATCGTTCCTGGAACGAACCATTTATTCCAAAATATGAATGAATATTTGGTACGATGGGGCTGCACGAAGATTTTCGAACGTAAATTGTCAGAGGTAAATTGGCCTATTTGTACTAGGAAGTCAAAAATCTTTGTTCGAGTTGAATTCAGAGAAAAACTATGTATGCATTTGGATTTAAAAATCGTTCGTTTATACAATGAGTATTGAAGAATTTCAGGATATACCAAACATTATTTTTCATTGAAATCCATGATAGTGAATATCCAAGGTTTGTAAAAGTTTAATTTTATATCAAGAAAAAATTCGAAATTCATAAGTATACATATGAATTCTTCTATATTCTCGCAAAAACATGGGATATTTTCAAAATTTTTTCATATACGCTTATGACCCGATTACTGTTCTCCGCCATCATTTACATTTCGCAGCGCCCTCTACAATGGTTTCAATCGCCAATAGAAGCAAGATGCCTCTCGTTACCTCACTTTTTTTTTCTATTTTCCGTTTCATTATCGTGAGCAGCATTATTTGAATGGTAACAAATGATCAAAGCGAATAATATTTCAGGATGAGAATAAGCATTGAGTGAGAGCATATCCACCACTTAATTTTCCTCCTAATAATGTTTACAAGAGTGAATCTGTTATTCGTATCCGAAATTCATTCTACGACGTCCATTCACGTGAAAAGGGTCCTGAGTACCGAATCCCATTCCGACCCTTTCAGATGAATCGGAGATAGGAAATAAATCATGTTCGATTCGGCAAAAGGTAAAAAACCGTCACGTCACTACGGACGGACGTTTCACGGACAGATATCGGACCGTGGAGAACATTAGTGATTTATTGTGATAAGCAAACGAGCCGGTCGGTTGTATGTTTCCAAGTTGATATATTTCAATCAAACCGAGCCGTCGCGAACAATGATTCGTAGAAAAAAACCACTCTCGATCGTCCACTGACGGTCAATAATGGCTTCATTGGACGATTGGTCGGCTAATGCATTTTCGATCGAAACGTTTCGTTTGTCAGCCGATATGCAGCTGTCTGTTCTGGTCGCTGGCACAGCCTACTAGAACAACGAGTTGGTTGTGTGTACTTTGTACTACTTCATGCGTTTGCCATTACTAAGTATACAATTTGTTCGATAGTAAATTGTATAGTAACTTTGTATTCATCACTAGAGTATCTTGATTGAAAAATTACAAATTCGACCATATTATACACTTAAGGCAACACACAGACATACGTATCTTCTCGTTGCTGAAATGAAATTTGACAGTCTTTTTACAATAATAATCAATAATAACGAGAATCAAGAATTCGTTGCAAATAGGTTATGTTTTCAATATCATTTGCTCCCAAATTCCATAATTAAACTGCACAAGCAGGAAAAATCCGGATTTTTTTTTTTAATACCCATACGATTGAATTCAATACTGAGATTATTCGTTAGTATCGATCACTTCTGAAGAATTTCAGACATAATAATTCAATTTCCACACCATATGCGACTTGTAGATAGTATTTTTGGATAAAGAAATTGTGCATTTTGAAAGTGTGAAAAGTGGAATATAAAATGTTCAATAAAATCTGATGGACAATTGAATATAATTTCTGATATTGATAAAAATGATGGAGTATTCCATTTGTGCAATAAATTTGTGTGCTATGTAGGCTCTAGAACAGAATTAATAAACTGTGCCTGAATATTCACCCATACTTCAACAGGTGACAGTGCTAAAAAAGTGTTGAAGACATGAAAAGATTCCGGCTGATACTTTGTATTTTCACTTCCTGGTATTCCATCGAGGAAAACAAAAGCCTGAAGTGCTGAAACACCGCTCACATATTAGTAAACATAATTTCAATAATTACGACCGGACCACCGTGTGCCTTTTCACTGACGTGCTCCGTGGTTTTTTCGGGTGTTATAGACGGTTCGGTTCACGGCCGATGCGAGGCATTTTTCTTACCGGTCGTGAAGCCAGCGGGGGTGCCATCAGGGACATTCTCAGGTGCAGCTTCTTTCGTACACGAAGAGAAGAAGAAACACCGTCTTGGCTCTTCTCTTTGGAGTATTATTCGTCGCCGTCGAGTCTGTAGTAGAAGTCTCTTCGGCCACTTGACCGTATACCTTTTCAAGGTTGGTAGGGGCATTCATTCATACGAGAAATGCGTTTCGGGGGGTTGAATCATTCCGTTTAATACAGGGTGATTCGATAGGTATTGTCAGAGAGATGTGAAAAATTAAAAAAATCTGTTGTTGGAAATTATTATGGGACGACAATTTCTTCTTCATTATTCGAAGGTTTTCATCACATTTTGTCATTCCAACTGGATTCTGATGACAAGTACTGTTGGTATCTTCATATCTTCAAGAAAAAAAAAACGAGGATAAGTCTAAATGTTTTGACTTATGTCAATTGACAATTCTAGACTGGGAATTATGGGAATGCAATGAAATATACTAAAATTTGAATATATTACGAAGAATACGTTTATTTCTCTCGAAAATATTTCGTTTTGTACAAAAAACCTCCTAATTGCATAATCAACACAATTTGCAAGATGTCAGAGGAGTAACACTAAAACAAAATTAATATCTTCAAAAGAGATATTGTAATTGATTACAAAGACGAATACAACTCTGACCTCAAAATGCTCTATCTACTATTGATCGAGATAGGGTACTTTATTATATTAATTCCTCTGATTGATGCAGCAGCCATTTCAGTTTCTAGCACAGAATATGAATCACCCGATATTTTCATCCGGAAGAGTCAGAAAACGATATGTCCTGTTTTTTGCTTCATCTGAAAGTATTAATGATGTCTAAATCAACTCAGTTTTTCAATAATGTCGAAATTTTCGATGATATCGCAGTTTATTCATTATAAGTTTCGAAACTGACTAACTGATATGAATTATAACTACTATGAAAACGCGAAATGTTTTACCAACATGTTTTTTGTTCGGACAATGCATATGCAAGTAATATCAATGTTCTCATAAATGGTTATAATATTCTATCAACTATCATAAGATCAGAGTAGAATGAAAATTGTTTCAGTTAACGTTACGTTTCAAGAATTCTCTTGATTCATTTTGGAATTTTCAATCTAACATCTGATTTCTTAGAGGATTTTTGATATTGAACACAACTGAAATATCAAGATTTTGAAAGGTTGTTATAAAGAATAAAATTATATAGGTAATTTTATATTTGCGGTCTACTTGGGCTAGTTTTGGGTATCATGAAGTGAATCAACATGAGGTTTGAGATACAAAAAGTAGGCTTGGGAAACAAGAAGATATCTACAATGTTTCATTCACATTATTTTATGAAACCTGTATTATTGAATGTGACTATTTGGGAAAACTAATCAATTTTTATTATTATTAAGTTATTGCATATGAGTACTCGTTAGTATTTCTTTGAGATGAATTAGAATAGCTCAGGAATGGTGAATTCTGATAATGGAGTATTTGATTCGAATCAGAATAACCAGATCGAGTCAAAAGTTGTATGGAAATCAGGTTAGCTTCATGCTCTAATTTCTACTCCACTTATGGATAAAACCCCTGTATATATTTTTGGAGAAAAATGAATACGCTATCCAAAATTGGATGCGTGTATGTAGTAACAACTTGATGAAATGTTGACCCTTCAACAAGCAATAAGTCTGCTTTTGACAATTCTATAATAGCCGAAACGTCGATAATGGCGTAGGTTTCTATAAGTCCGGTTGTGCTGCGACAACAACTGCTCATTCTTATGAGGGTGGTTTAAGGGAGGAAATCGGATTTTTCAAGCCCACTTCCACTCACATAATGGCCTTTTGGAACCGAATGCTGAACACAATGTTGGGTTTTCAGAGAGCTTTATGTCTGCACAAGAAAAAGCTCTTGTTATTGATATTGTTATTATTTGTAATGCTTTTGGTAATATTGTGCAAAGTTGGGGTTATTTAGTAGATGATTGAATGGGAACTATCGGGGATTTTATGATATTTCATAGTAGAAGGCAGGAAATAAGGTTTGTGTTATCGATCATTAACTAAGCACACCTTTACAGGATTATCCTTTCAACTCTTTGGGTATTTTTGTTATCTCTATTATGGTCTTTCACAAGTTTTCAAGTGTAATAATTCTCTCGAATCCTGGATACTGGACAGGGTGGAACATAAGTATGTTAAAATATTCAGGTGACGTATTCCTGAGACAACTTTGGCGAAGACTTGGGTCCAAAAATTACGTTTCTCCAATGACCTCTGTAAAACATTTGTTTGTCGCACAGATTTTTTGTATTGAAAAGTATTTCGATATGGAGAATAATAATTTCGCTTATTATTTCAATTATTCATTCATTTAATTTCTCGATTTGATTAATATCAACTGAATGAAGTTGAATATCATAAGGAATTTATCTAAACCTGTTCATTCTCGAGATACTGCTTTTATTTCACATTTTTTCTCACCCCAAATTTTGTAAATCATTCTGAAGTTCGACCGTGCTTCATCAACAATCGAAGCAATAACATAATTTTAAATAACATCCATTCACGAGGGATCCTCCATTCATGGTGAGGATTTTCATTCAGTGAAGTAAATTTCGTATGAAATTAACCAAGAAAGACCAGGTGTGTTAACAAAGAAGAAAATACTGTTAAAGATCGGAGATCAAACAGGAAGACAGAGGTGGTGAAAGAAAATACCTATACTTGATTGGGTTTCCTGTGTACAATGGGGTCGAGGATATGAACTTAAATGACAATTTCATGGTATTCTAGAGCCTCTGGAACCCCCACGAGTGGGCGTGTATCAAGAATCTGATGCTCATCTAATGTATTTCAACATATTTCCATCCACTTTTGATGCCATTTCGTGTTTTCTCTTTATTTTGCCATATTTAAGATCTCTGGATTTCAATTCGAATTGGAGTGAGTGACAGTCGGGGCACGAAATATATTTCAACTGATTTCGAAATTCCAAACTCTCCTCCAATTTGTATTTTTACTATCGAAATCGAAATTCTGCAATTAATACAATGTTGATTTTGAGTTTATGGACTGACTCTTGTAGTAAAACGAATCATCATGAATCGCAACTTGGACATAATTTCAATTCCATCGGATATATTTATATACACCATCACGATGATGAAACTTTGCACAGAAAATTTCAGTTTCTTGAAGGATTCTCAATTGTTGAAGTAACCAAAGTAACCAAAACAACAATTCTTTCTTTATAAACCGTGGGATGGTTGCTCTTCCACTGAAATAGTACGTGGAATATTTCGTGTAGTTTTCAGTTGATATATTCGCTTAAGAATGAAGAGTATTGTATTTCCAATCATCTCATAGAATTCGAAGGTTCTAACTGATAGCAGATCTGAACCCTTCAACAACGATTGGATACCTTCCCTGACAGTTTTTCAAAACTACAATATAAACGTATGGAATAAAAGCACAAAAATAAAATTGGCATATACCTAGCGTATCGTGCATCTGTCAGCATCTGTAATGCAAACTATACCCAAATTTTCATTACAATTCCAAATCGTTAGCTGTAATTGATACTTTACAACTAAATCGTTGGATGACAATTGATTCCAACATGTGTTCCGTGCCTCTCTGCATACAAATCGACACAAAAGTCATATTTAAATCGTATTAGAAGTATTTTCCGCACACGCCCCTCAGTAGATTTCTCGAAACGAATCGCCATGATCGGTTATTGATCACTGTTATGGTAATTTTTGATTTGTTACAAGGCCGTTTATGACCATGTATCCCTCGGGGGTATATCTGCCCCAAATGAATTTAAAATTGGTCCGCCAAGCTATTGTGGCTGGGCACCCCTTTTCGATATGTCTTCGTATTGACGTTTTTCCACAAAGGAATCACCCATTCATGACTTTTTTCGGGATCTTTTTCGAATACCTCGGGGCGTACATTTTTAATATACGATATATTTTTCATTGTGGAAAAGTAAGACGCTGAATGTAGTGTTAATGGGTCGATAGAGATGTTCGAAGTTCGTTACCAGAAAAGGGTGAAATGGGATGTGACTGTTGCGAATATATCATTTTAAATGGGGTTTGGTTTTTGTACTATGGTGGAGCCTTAAATTTTTTAATTCAATTGTCACATATTTCAAAGAATAACTAGTTCACAGGAAGAAGCGATCCACGAATCTTTCAATCTTACCTGATTCGAAACGGTCGACAGAATGATCAGTATTACAAGACCGAATTAACGATACTGTACTTGGGAATATTGAATTCGATTGAGACTGACAACTATTGGGTGTCGTTCCTGTCATTCCTTGGTTGAAAAAGGCAGCAGAAAAACCTCACGAAGAAATTAACCTCAACAATGTTGTTGACATAAACGTCAGAATTTAGAACAAAATTTGTCATGGCCTTCTGAAATATCGTTACCGATGAATCTTGCGATGAATTGATCATGTTGACATCATGTGACTTCAAAAACTGTTGAATTTGACAGGCGTGCTTCTATTTTTTTAACCATGACGATTACAAGGAAGTGGGTTGTCCCAAAAAAAGCATAAATCATCCTCTTAATACATCCTCAGAAAGCTCGGTACACATTTTAAACTCACCCTGTATGAGATACATATACAGAAAAAACACTGGGTGTTATACTGTACGTCAAGCTTAGACACTAATAAAAATACACAAAAGTTTTTTTTTCATAAAAAATTACCCTTTGTAACATATGAATATCAAAATTGGAAATGCAAATAGTAATTTTGTTCCTGAAACGGCAAACACCTGAACACTAAAACTTTCTACTACAAAATAGTACTACGATGCCTATTTTAGTCTCTATGATGCGATCCATCATCCTTTATGACTTTTATTCCACTCCATACTAATAATTCCATAGAAATCCGTGATAGATCATTGAAAAAAGTCAAGCCATTCTAACACCGAATCACGACATAGAGACTATACAGAAAAAACACTATATTCGGCACTGGTATTTATAAGCTAAACAATCGACACTAACAATGTTGTTGAAGAAGAATAGAACAACAAAAAACCGGAAACCCTCAAAATGTGTGAGAGAACTATTCAAGATTGATACAAAAGGTGTGGTCACTTTTCAAGAAAACAAAATATATCTTCTCTACCTGCGTTGTAGCATTCCTATTGGAGACGCTATTGATACAGAATGTTCTTTTTAAAGAGGAATCTGTGAATCAGAATGGGCTCATTCAATATTTGTGTCACTAGTAGGAATATTTCATTCAGGGTATCCATGATTCTAGGTTGTTGAATTTCGTCGCTACTTATTTTATCTGTTGTAAAATGACAATGTACTTTCTGAAGATTTATGAAATTTGATTCTACAATCCATGAAATTGTGTCATCGGTTCTTGAAATACTTGTATCAGCAGTGAAATTTAATGATCGATGCGTAGTAAGGAAGAAGATTTTTGCATAGAAATTGTCAATTTAGAAGTGCAAATGAGATATCTTTCTGATGACTTATGAATGCAGTGAATCTTTTATTTGAAGCATACTACAGGTTTGCCACCTTGTATTTTGTTATGAAGCTACAAAACCTGTGTAAGGTGAAGATCGTTCAAATTATAGCTAATGCAATACTATGATATGTTTCACCAATCATCTCCCAAAAACCTCCCGAAAATAGTCTAATGGTGGTAGATCTGGCGAGAAGGCAGGCCAAGCTATTTATCAATCAGTACCATTCCACTGAATGTCTTTTGCAAAATTTTACAACGTCAATTGGACAAAACTCAATGTGCTTTTACACAAACGGTCTCAATTTTGATAATAAATTGACTCCATTGTTTTTTGTGAGATTTTGAAAATGACGGAGAGTGGAACCTTGATAATGAAGCGCTTTGAAATTTGAGGCGTAAATTCACCAGTACTGAACATTACCACAACTCTTTTTCAACCATTTGATCTTCCGAAATGATTCATGAAGTGAATGTCACGAGTTCGATCACGATGGTTTTGTCAACGCATGCTGTGATGTTTTCCATTCGAAGAATATAATGATGAAGATCTCTCGATCCGAGATTCTTGTCGATTTCGTCGTTTTGACAAATGACGACAATTTTCAATGTGGAATATTAATGGTTAGCCCGTAGGTAATCGCAACCCTCATCCCTCTTTACATTGATTAATGAACGTTCTCGTTTCATCAGAGACATTCTAAACAGTACTCGAATTCGGGACGTACAAAAAATCAACCCCTTCAGATTTGTCAACTCATCTCGGTTATAATTATTAATACAAGGCTTTTACTACGATCGATTTCATCCATTCTTAACGCATGTTCGATTTCAATCCATCATGGCCAACGTGATCTCTATCGAAACACAGGGAAGGACTTGGTTTCGAGGAAATGAAGAGGTCAATGAAAAATGACAGAGAACATTGAAATATACCACTTGTATTTCCACATAATCTCACTCAATATTGCCAATTATCATGTTTCAAAAGTGTCTATTATTATATTTTAACTGCAAAGTATGAAGAATTAATATAATTTTTCACAGAAGCATCTGTGGAAGTTATGATATTATCTGAATAATGATAAATTAATAACATTTGGAAATTTTCACACAAAAGTAATGAAATGCATATCTCAGGTTTTCTTTACAAGTATATTTGAATAAAATGAGTCGAATCGATAACGAAATAATTTTTGAGTATACAGTGTTCCTTGAAGACATGCTAATTATTGAGGAGTGATTATTTGACTGAAATAAACTTTCTAGAAGTCTTGACTTTTGAAATACAGAGTGATAAAGATCATCAATCGGTAGGTACTGCGGTATGGGAAAATTTCATTCTAATTATTCCAACCAGGTACAAATCATCTGACAAGAAAAATATATTCTTTGGATTCTCATCTAAGATGCAGATTTCAAGTTTCAATGAATCGATTTTAATTTTAAAGAAAAATCAAGGAATAAAAGTTTACCAGAGATGAATGAGAATCGTATGAGTCTTTTTTATTTTGAGAGGAGATAGTGACGAAGTTTTTTTTTTTTTAAATTGGCATATGTTAATGGAGAGTTTTTTCTTGGAAGTTTCAGAGAATAATTCTCTCTAGTATTAGCACGTCATTAAGGGATATTTTGTTTAGACATTTAAATGTCTGAAAAATTCACTTGTGATTATGAAATAATAATAATAATAATAATAATAATCAACATGGCGAATAGATTATTGATATGCAAAAAATAAAGTAGAATCACTGAAATTGTCAATTTTTTCCTCAACTAATTTCAAATCTGAATCAGCCCTCGATTAGGCCTGAATTGAACAAATTATGTTTTTTGTCATTGTTTTCGAGACTGAGAGAAGAATAACGACGAATCCAACCCTGTCTTGAAAGCACGCAATCGAATTTCGAAGCCGACATGAATGAACTCTCAGAGAATTTGGAGGCAAATCTTATTCACGGCCACCTGTGTAGGTAAAAAGAATCACGTCGTGAGAGGGTGATGAGGGTCCAAGATGACCAGGCCAGACACTGTGACGCCTTCTGAGGGTCTTCGCCAGACTGCTTGGCACCGACTTCGGGAGTCCCAGAGGATGACAAACGTAACAAATTTGCCGTTAATAATTCTTCGGCGAAAACGTACTTTACTGGGAAGTCCAATACAATAGGAAACGTGTGTAACCACGTTTTTATGGAATTAGTTCTGCTTTTCGTTGGTAATCAGATGGACAGAGCGATTTTACAAAAGAACATCAGGTATACGATTTTGTTTCTGCTGCTTTTTTCAAAATTCAAAGCTTTCACAATGCCAGAATGTTTAGACATTGTTAGCAATTTCATTTCGAATTTCAGACGAGTCTTCATCAAGTGGTTCCTTTAATTCTTAATCTTGCATCACTTTGCTGGTTTTCAACGCAAAATTTAAGACTCTTGGAGCATTCAAACCAGTCACGACATGTCTTTTCGGTGGAACTCAGCAACATTTTTTCTTGATATCAATCTCAATAGAAGAGTTTCAATCTCTAGTAAAGAAAAACTGCATATGGTGAACTCAAATTCAGGTTTTGTTCACTAAACATTGAAGAGTTGTAAATTTTTCTTTGATATTTACTTTGTCGCGAATGTCAGAAAAAATGCGCACGTTTATTTTCACATTTTATTCATCATAAAATTCAAACTATCATCAAAGACAATGGAAATCCTAACCTAACATTGATGATTTATTGAAAGCGATCACTACGGGCGGTTATTGGTTTTCGGTGTCTTCTTAGAATTCCTTCAAATAAAAATAAAAACTTTTTTACGACACATAATTTTCGGTATTATCGAAATAACCGTAACTGTTGACTATAACTAACCGAAAGAACATCTGCTTTACTGTCATGGACTTGGATGTTAGACGTATATGGTATAGTGCATCATATAGTGAATAGTAGCAACTATATAAAGAAGGATCGGTACTTTCATAAATAAATTGAGACGTTAATTTTTAAGAGAACATGAAATCAGCTCCATAAATAATTATATTGATACGTCACTATCAATACATCATTGTGCGTTTCTTTGAGTTCTTCGACAGAAAAGAGCATCAATGACATCAAAGTAAATCAGTTGGAGTGAAGGAATTGATTTCAAAATGCTGAAGTATTTCGTCAAATGAAACTAAAATGACCACGAATAAATTGGTTTATGGAAATCTATCAGATTCGGATAGAAACTGATGAAACTGAATGATTACCACTGAAAATCTAGTCCAATTTTTATTTTCTCATAGTAGCTTCGTTTTCTTCAAATGAGCTGCTCAAAATGGATATTGACTGTATCAGGTTTCATTTCAAAATGTTTAGTGCTCATTTGCTAGCTGTCAAAGCAACGACAAGCAGAATAGGAAACGGAACATCAGATATTCGTATCTGTTTCCCATCAGTGTCGCCACACAATGGCCAATTCTTCAGACTGAACTCGAAAACTACATTCTATCACGAAGTGCAATTGTTGTCCCACCAATTGTCAAAAGAAAACCAAATCATTGTGCTACCATTTGCCCATATAATTATCCACATAATGTCCAAACAAAACCCAGTATAGTACCTGCATACACCTTCCTATTGTGCCGCTTACGAAATTTCAGGAAAAACATCAAATCCCATCTAGACGTTTTATTTGGTACTTCCTTCTCGACAAAAATACGTGAATGGAGGCCCAACACCGCTCGACAATGCGCTCAAAAACCTTTTCGGGCCTTTTCGGCATTAGTAACGCGTGTATATTTTAGCTGGCGAGGCATTGTTAGATTTCGTGAATAGAAAACTGCAGCGAATTCAATGCCCGATATAATATATTGTCATACGGTCTTTGCAGAAGTGACAATGCGTTTGTGTGTGGCGGAGATATTACCTGAACAATGCTGATCTTTGTCTATGGAGCGTTGAAAAGAGATCGCCTGGATAGCAGAGGATGCTGGAATTTGCGTGATATATGGATCAGATCACTTGTGATTCGGCTGGATATGCAATGGTTCAGGCCGGAGTTTTCAGAAAAACTACCAATAGAACGTACATTACTATTTGAATGTGTTTTTCATTCCAGAAGGATTCTCTTTCTCTGAAATTATTATATTCGAGGAAACAATGACATTGAATTGTAAATAAATTAATTTCTATTGAGGGAAATGAAAACTCTGTCATGTGTCATACTTGTCAAATATTATATCAAAATGAAATCAGACATTTTCGTGTTCGATTATGTAATTTTGCATCTACCATGCATGCTATATCTTGATGCAAATTATTGCAATTTTCAACATTCTGCATCGGTTATTTCTGAAGGTATCGTGGAAAGTAAAGATTGTATGACGTGCAAAATGATTTATGAAATTTCATTTATCTCTCTATTCCTCTATTTCTCTCTCTATCTCTCCCTATCTCTCTCTCTCTCTCTCTCTCTCTCTATCTCTCCCTATCTCTCTCTCTCTATCTATCTCTCTCTATCTCTCTCTATCTCTCTCTATCTCTCTCTATCTCTCTCTATCTCTCTCTATCTCTCTCTATCTCTCTCTATCTCTCTCTATCTCTCTCTATCTCTCTCTATCTCTCTCTATCTCTCTCTATCTCTCTCTATCTCTCTCTATCTCTCTCTATCTCTCTCTATCTCTCTCTATCTCTCTCTATCTCTCTCTATCTCTCTCTATCTCTCTCTATCTCTCTCTATCTCTCTCTATCTCTCTCTATCTCTCTCTATCTCTCTCCATCTCTCTCTATCGTTATTTCTCCAGCTCTGTTTTATTTATATCTCAGTTTTTTCTCTGTCTATCTCTTTCTAGCTTTTTATATATTTATATATTTGGCTCTCTCTATTTCTCTATATTTCTCTTTATCTTTCTTCCTCTCAGAATGTTTCTATATCTCTCATAATCATAATATTGACCAAGACCATTGATTATAATTGTAATGCGTGAGTCTCAATTTGATATTAATTTCATCAGAGTTGTGATAAAAATTACATCTGTAAACGCCTCAAATTTGATGACCCTTTTATAATAATAATATTCTGGTAGATATCATTCGATCTTTTCCAGTTTTTCAAATTATTCATTTGGGGACAAAAAATTATTATTTTCGAATGTATAAGAATTCATCCAGGAATATGTCATCTGATATAAATGAAGCAAAATCATGCGCACTGTGGTCTTGAAATAGATATAGGTTCACTAAGTAGTTTGCTGATTTACCAAAAAGGAATTTTGATAGTCCAACAGCTTCAGAATAACCGTCTATCAATACGAAGACATAATGGAGTGGATTGACTCTAAACATATCTGATCCTTTCTCCATCAACCGCTTTTATTTATGAGATGTACAGAATCCATAGGCGTTCCATGAGATCCATCAATTTGTATGAGATGAATATTTCCTGAGGAATATTTTTTTTAACTATTTGTTTGACTCCAGTCACACTTCACACACTCTCTGTGTTTGTGGAAGAATTCTCAAAAAACATTTTTCATGTCAATCATTCGATTATCAATGAACATAAACACAAACTACTGACACTTTACATAATGCATAGGTAGTTCTCGTTCATTATAAAGTCAAGATTTTTTCAGCGCTTATTTTCACCAACATAAAATTTTGTTCATAGTTTATTCATTTAATAAATTGAGTGATATGTTTGGTGATATTTCAATATTATGAGGAAATCAAACAGTATCTAGTCCATCTTCCAATTTTCATTGGCTGGGATCCAATTGTTTCGTGATGACACTTCAGACTGATGACAAATGAATATCTCATCGTATATGATTTCTCAACCACAACCAATCAAGTCAATCTTTTTACTTGAAAATTTCGACAGTTGTTCAATCATAACGATCAGAAACTTGTTTTCCTTTAGAGTATTGATGGAAAAAATTACGATTATACTCTGACGAGCTGCAACCTCGAATGAATAGTCTATAGCTCAATTCAAATCGTCCAACTTCAGTGAATTGTCTTCTACATATGATGTAGTACTAATTTCATGACCAATTTCTTCAGATCTCGTGCCAAATGTTCGTCTATCAGCATTTATCCAATTAATTCCTGTGAATTAGGTAACATTTCGTATTGGTGAATAAACCTCTGTCGATACGTCACTGTCCTCATTCTTTCAGGTGTTCGTTTCGGCATCTAAGACGAGATCCGGGCTTTCAGATAGAGAGATGGTATCTCTCGGAACCGTGTTAGGGACATCACTATCCCCTGTTAGTAGGCGTACATTGGCTATTGTTATGTAATTGTGTGTTTTTTGTTTGAAATGGGATGTTGGAAACGCCTCAGATGTCAACTGTCTTCATTTGGAATGCCACCTGGCCGAGCCGACACAAAAGACAATTTCGCTTTTTATCTACGAAGATTGAAAGAGAAAATTCCAATCTCATGGTTTATTATTTCATTCTACTATTACGCAGAGGGTGTATCATTGCATTATTTTTATTTTTTATTGTTTGTTTCATTTGGAACGGAGATTCTTTCTGGAAAATCAGATTTTTTAATCCAAATTAAAATAGTCTCTCATTTTTCCTCTCTTCATAATATTACTCAAATTCAATATCGCAGAAAAGTTGGATATGGTAACTGGCAAACGTTATACCCTGTATGCAGGTTTCAACACGTTGAAAACAGAACTTCTGATTGAATACGTCCTTTTTTGAAAGAAACAACCTTCATTCAGATGAATTTTGTTGATCTATGAATCCACGAATCGAACATTCACAGTTCATATGTTCATCTTCAAAAATATGTATCGACAAGATTCCGATGATCTCTGGAAGAAGATCGAACATTCACCCTTTCTGATTCTGGATTGTTTTTGAAATATATCACAAGAACACGATTTTTTTTCAAGATAACGAAGTGAACGTTGTACGATCAACCATTTTATTAATTCTTCGGAAAATATAAGTTATAGGACGGGTCAAAAAAACATTTCTAAAATATAAATAATATATTCAGAACTGGTGTATATGAAAAAATATATATAGGAGGACAATTCACAAATTAAACTTTAGCCAGAAACAATAAATTCTCGTATGGTGTAAGGACATAGATCTATTAGGAATTTCCAGGACGCCATATTTTTAAACTCCTGTGGAAGCAATTTGTATAAATGGACACCAAAGTATCAGGAGATCTTTTGGGTATTTCCATTTGTTTGAAAGGTCCTTGTATTGTATAAATGTGTTTCCTACAAAGCTTGGAATTCTTGATAGCAAATATCATTCTCGTTTTATTAGGGTACAGAAAAACTTGCCTACATACTCCCACGGTAGTCTTTCAGAACGCATAAAAAATGTTCTACTTCCATTCTTCCTTTCACATATCGAGATAACAGTGGAATGTTATCGAAGAAGCAATATCAGGACGTCCATTGTGGCAGAACTTCAGTGTCATTCTATTAATTGAAAATATAAAGCCGACAATTAGTAGGAATGATGAAGACGGTATCGGAATGGTATTCACAAAGCTGGCCCCATGGAGAGGCTGTGATTGCTACTGTACGCACTAGGGGCGAGTGCGAAATAGCACAACATGATGAGGCAACTTTCGATGCACTCCCCGTTCAGGTGTTGAAATTTTTACCGGGCATTGATATTCGTTGATTATCGGTAGCTAACATAAAGCAGCGTGATCATTATGCGAGGTGATTCATTAAATTGAAACTTATGATCGACAGGTAATGAAATGAGGAATAATTTTGTTGTGAGTATACACATAAATCATATTTATATATCTACAGTTTCGGAAAACAAACATTCAATTCGCGAATGAATCCAAAAAAACAGCGCCAAAGTGGGCAATCACAATGTACAGGGTGTTTCATTATTATGGTAAAAAATGAAACTGAGAGTAGAGAGGACCAATGATACAAATGTTGATGGTTAAAAAGATACAGTGCGTTCAAAGTTAAAATTTTATTTGCAAATTTCTCAATAGCTTTGACAGTTTTTATGATATTAGTTTAAAAATTGATACATTGGAGGTTTTTAGGACGGCAAACAAGAATATTTTATCAGTATTAACGTAGTCCTTAGAGGGCGCCACTCACCCGCTTACAATTATTTAAAAATACGCACAACTTTTTTGTCCGTCAAAAATCAACATTTTCGATCTGACATTCATTGAACTACGTCATCTTTTGAATAAAAAAGTATTCTTGGAAAAAGTCGAAACACCTCACCGTTTTTACGATAAACCCGATTTTAAGTATCTATTGAAGTCGCAAATAAATTCAAATAATTTTATCGAGAAAAAACAAGTAGGTTACTGTCAGACAATCGACTAGTTAGTTTTCTAGTATCAGAGAAACAAGAGTATTGTATTAATCACTTTCAAGTTCACAGTGCGTGTTTTTGTTTGAGTTTCATTCAAAAAATGGTGTATACAAATAATGAACGCACTGTATCTTTTTAACCATCAATATTTGTATGAGCGATGTTGCGCTCAATCGTCATATTTTGGTCCTCTCTACTCTCAGTTTCATTCTTTCACCATATTAATGAAACACCCTGTATATAGGATTCTGATAACTTATTTTGTTTTGACTTGTTTTTGACTGCAGAGAAAATTATAATTTATGTTATATATTTTCTTTTCGATTACAAATATCGTTTATTGAATATCTTTCATCTATCATAATAACATCCTGTGAACTTTGTAACTTTGTATTATCTATCGCCTTCGTATACAATTCCACATATATATAGTTTACTTCCCTCGAAAAATCCTGAATATTAATCGATTATTCTCTTATGGAAGTGTTTGTATCGCTTGATAAAACCATTAACCTCTAAAAATAACTCAACGATGCAAAGATGGCACCCAATATCTTTTGAAAGGTAATGAATTGCAAAATCCTAATTGGCTGCACGGAACCTCGAACAGCCTGTTCAACATTTTTCCATTCACAAACAAAAACACGGGCACAATACAAATCATATTTGTTTGTGTGTATATCCTCCTCTTTGTAAGGATTACCGTTTTCATATTCATTCTATATACACTGTGTCTAATTTAAAAAGCGGCAGCTCACAAAGGCATAATATATGTGCATAAATAATTCGAATAAAATTTAAAATATTATCCTGGACCTGTTCAGTTGGTTACTTCGAACCTTTAGACGAAGTGACGTCTCGATAATATACTCCATATTTTTTTAGGGGGATCGTAAATTCGTGTTATGTGAGGTGATAAGACAGTATTCTTTTCAATTATAATACGTGGGAGAATGTCTTCTGTCAGCTTTAATGATCTGGGTAAGCTGGTAGTCAAACACCAGACAGTGCTGCCGATTTTCAAGTAATTGGAGGATTCGCAGATTATTCGAAGTAGATGCGTATGCTTCTCAATATCCACAATTTTGTGACCAGTACCTCTGATAACACTGCAAAATGGAGACATATATCATTAGGGGCTTTGACGTCATAGCCCCGCTTACTTGTTGCAAGCAATGGGGGAGACTACTTATTTTTCAAAACAGCATAATCGTGTTCTGTATGTCCAAAAAGTACCATTCATTATTTTTTTAATTTTTCATTCAGTCTATATCATGAATAAAATAATAAAATGAACGGAATTGATTTCAAACATACAATTTCATGCGCCATTTTCAAAGGTTGCTCTCATTGGTGTAACGCAGAGTGACGTGCTAGCCAGACAAGCTCATCGACCTTGAGCTGACCAATTATAGATAATTGTTCCATGGTAAATCTTGCTGTGTTGCCGCACCAAAATAACACAACTCATTCTCGGAATAAAAGATGTAAAAGTATACAATATAAATGATATTTTTTCCACAAATTATCAAGACATGATATAATTATCACTTATCGATACTTTTTTGGGAAAATATATCGAAGAAATAAGGAGTCATCCACAAGTAAACTTGACAACATTCCATATAGTGTGAGAAAAAGATATACGGAAACAGACAAAGATGGACTTAGGTTGTAGCACGTCATATGCTCATAGCACCACCCACTTATTTCTGGCGTTTTTAAATTTTGAATGAAAATGCTGATTTCAAAACGCTGTAGAGTCTATTTGCTTCGATATTGATCCTTGATATCGGATATACATTTAACCAATATCATTCTTCATCGATTAAGAGAGGTTTGGAAGGATTTCATCACATAGTGGTCTTCCCCATTCGTCATTCAGAAAGCTATATAATCTATACGATTAGTATTCGATATACGATATGATCCAAACTCTGAACCAACATCATTATTCTTCAATCTGAAAACGTTTGAGCATACTTCGACACTCATTGATCTCCCCCACTCGATTTGCAATAGTCGAGCCGTAAATTTTCGGCGACGAATTAATTTCCCCCCTAACCACTTGGACTCGTCGCCGTCGATATAAATCTCAATCGACCGCTTCTTGGTCACAGCAATTAAATCGTGGGGCTGCCGAGAGCCTCCAGATTCTCCCCACGGGGCACTCGAGCCAGTCCGATCCGGCTCAAACGCTTTCTCACTCGAGCTCAATCAATTCGCATTCATATTGCATTAATCACATTAGGCCGAAGTGAGAGACACTCAACACGGTTTACCACCGTGGTCGTCTGTTTTTGTACCGGGAAGAGGAATCTGCGTGGCGTGTCTGGAAAATGCGGGCTTTTGGATCAAGAACGAGTCAGAGGATGGTGGCAAAATTAGGAGTTGATGACTGTTTTTTTTTTTCGATCACTCGCACAGAAATTATAATCTATTCATTCAAGACTTTGGCAAGAATAGAAATCGAATTATGAATTTAAGAACGAATATATTGAAACATAACCCGATGAAAAGGTATTCTACTGATTATTATTGTAACAAGACTGCGAATAATGATGTTATGCAAGGTTCAAAGACATAAATATATAGTGGGGTAGCAAAAATTATACTTGACTCCATTTCTATTTGCATTTTATCGTTCATTTTAAATGATAATATCCCAAAACAATCACGAAGAACTCTATGTATTGAAATATCCCGTTTGTGATATTGTGATATTTTACATATATGAGTCAATGAATCGCTCTCCAGAAAAAAGACAACCCAATGAAGCTGTTTTCAAGAATTTGAAAAAAAAGTCTTCATTCAGTAGGCCGAGTTACTCATTGTCATTTTAAAATAATTTTCTCCGCACAGCGAAAGCGACCCAACGTGTGATACATGGTTGAAACAGTAAAAAAAATCTCTTCAATCAGACTATTCCCAACTATGACTTCCGTTTAAAGGATAAAACATTAAGTCATAGCTCGAGATTGAACAGTTTTTTCACTAATAACCAAGATATTTGTATGTGTCAAAAAATTGAACTTTTGTTTGTAACTCGAAAACAAAAAACGATAGTCAATTTTTGTTTCCGCCCTTGAACGTATTTCGAAAAAAGCGATCGAGGTTGCGACCTCCATTTTTTCGTATCTCCTTTAGTTACTGAGTTGCCATATACAGACATCGAAATTTGCTCACCCTGTGAATTTGGAGAGTCCTTTTAACTATCAGACTTTTTCTCAATTAAATGTGAATTCAAACGATAACTTTTTTGGATGATTTGGCAAAAGCAGATGATCTGTTTGTCAAATTTGTTTATGTTGAAAAATTAACTAGTTTTTTGAATTTTTTTATCTGAATTCAAGGAAAATACAGATCTCTAAACGGAAAATATTGCACTGCCAACAAAAAATCAATTTCAATTCACCAAGATCGTTCGTGGATTCGAAACCAAAAAACCATACGTCTGCATTGAATGTAAAATCGAACCAACAAAGAACGGGGTAGCAACATTGCACAATAACCACAATGGATGAAAACACGTTTTACCATCACAATGACGGGATTTAATTTAATCTAGCATGGCATGAAATGAGAATGAGGCCGTCTGAAATTCGCGGAGGGCTCGCGCTCGCTCTCTCCACGCCAAAACACTCCCGATAATTTTGTTACAATAACAATCGAAGGTGCAGGGTGCCGGGGAGGTCCACCCCTCACAGCGATAATTTCGCATTCAAAGGGTTTGACCGCATGAAATTGATTTAGCGAGCAAAATATGCGATTGCGGTGTATGATTTACTCTGCGTGAAGGAGTTGTCATCACGGAAAGTCTCACGACCATACGAATTTTCTCTGGGTTTCTCACAATTAGAGATTCACGGCTTGACTTGATTTTCAAGCTACTTGACTTGACTTGATTTCAAGTCAAGTTCAAGTCAAGTAGTAGTTTTTGATATCAAGTCAAGTTCAAGTATGTATTTATCAAGTACTTGAAAAATCAAGTACTTCTATCAAGCTACTCGATTTTTAGCAGTTTTATTGTGTTTCAATAAATGATGAAATGAGAATGGAATTTGCGAAGAAAGTTATGTTTATGAAACTCATTTTATATAAAAAACAGAGATATAAACTATTTTGAACTGGATTCAGACAGCTCGAAAGTAGGGGAACCCCCGTATTAAGTCTGAGCGCGCGCGAGCTTGCAGAAATATATGCCGTTCGACACTTCCGTATCAAGATTAAGTAATATCGAGTAGCTTGATTTCAAGTCAAGTAATGAATATCTCAAGTCAAGTCAAGTATATAAATTTTCACGAGCTCGATTTTCAAGTCAAGTCAAGTAGTTCCTCAGAATATCAAGCTACTTGACTTGATGAATCTCTACTCACAATCTTGAGCTGTTCATAGGTAAGTATTGCGAAATAGTTGATTCACCTCAAAACGAGAGAGGACGGATACGAGACAACAACGCAAATCTGATGGCGACGTTTCGTCTATACAGGGAGTAGTGTAAGTACGTGGCCAGACTCGGAGGGGTGATTCTTTGAGTGATTCTAAGACGAAAAGTTCAAATAACCAAAGGTCTGGTAATGCTTCGTTTTCCAGATACAGAGTGTCAACATTTTAATAGAAATAGTTTTTTCGTGAATATCTTAATACTCCTTTAGCCGATTTTGTTGAAATTTGGCAGTGTTATTTGGAGGAGTAAGGGGCTAGTTTAGCTCCTACTTGATTGAAATCATCATGTCCAGTGGCGTCTCGGAAGGCACTTTAACCAAAAAAATTTGCAATTTTTGTATTTTATCGCGAAAGTATCTGAAACTAAAACTTTTTTATTTTTAGCCTTATTTTCCTATCTTGCTTTGTTTCTGAGAAAAAACAAAAACCACTTTATTGTCCCTGGGACAACGAAATGATTTTTTGTTACAGGGTGTTGAAATAATATAAAAAAATCCTGAATAAGTCGCAAACTAATAACACTGGTTACAATTTTTGCATGATTTTGCCAGTGGCATGCAAAAAACTATTTCTATTAAAAATGTCGACACCTTGTATCTTGAAAACGAAGCATTACCGTACCTTTGGTTTTATGAACTTTTCGTCTTAGATTCACCCAAAGAATCACCCCTTCGAGGTTAGCCACGTACTTACATTACACCCTGTATATTCAGACTTCTTCAGGGCAATATCAGAATATCTGATAATCAGCGTTGAGAAAAATTAATTGTTCATTATTTTATCGAGTTGTGACGATAGTAGTATAATAGGAAGATACAATGATCAAATAGTTCTTTGTGGTCGACAACTTTTGTAACTTTTTGCCCGGAAGGAGTCTGAATATATAGACGAAACGTCGGCATAAGATTTGCGTTGTTGTCTCGTACCTGTCCTCTAACCCAAGAAGTCATTTTGAGATATCACTCCAGGGACAAGAAACCTGGGAAGATATCTGGCCAAGGTCGTCCTATAAAATTCAAGAACGCAAGTCATGAAAACAAAATTATGGGAGGGATTTCCAAACAAAACGGAAATATCCTTTTTCCTTGTAATTGTCAGCGTTCCCAAACATATTTGGCTCATCCAGATTTTTATGGCGTTGTCATTTCATTGGACTTGTGAAGAACATTTGAACATTCGCTCATGTTACTGATCTTCATATACTTTCAGCTCAAGAATGTGATTTCAATCAGCAATTTTCGTGGACAGGTCGGATAAATTAAGCTTTTCATGTGTGTAATCGAACAAATTTCTCAAACATTTGTGGATTTAATTATTCAACAGATTTCATCCTACAAATTGAATTCGATCTATTTTAACTAAGGTATGAGTAAAGGAACGAGATAGAGTACCTATTTTAAGAGGGTCAATCATTTTTTGTAGTAAAACTTGTTCGCTTATACTTAATTTAAGAAAATGCGCAGTACTTCAACATTGGCTAGAAAGTTTATCACTGGTTCGTTAGAAATTAATTAATTTTCATTATACGAACGAGCAATATTTATAATTTTCAAGAGTTTTTGAAAATGTGAGGTATCAAAGGAAGTGACCTACAGTTCTGAATTTATTACATTTCCAAGAGTACTTCAGTAATAAATGACAAAGACAAAATATGAGAGAATATCATCGAGAAATTAAGAGGTTCATGTAACTTTCTCTCAACCCATATCGCTCCGATATTAGTGCTAAATCAAAGTCTACATATATCGAGTTTTCGATCACAAATGTCACCTTCACTTAATTTATCAAATATTCATTAATGCCAATCAAAGAACCTCATTATCAGACAAGGGGACATAACAATGGCCCTTTACGAACCAAGCCCAGCAACATTTTGACGCAGATTGAGTTGTACCTATCAATTTGAAAGTCAATTATTTCCTGGGTTATGTAATAATATTCTTGAAACCAGGAATTCATAACATAGAAATTAATATTTCTCGGCATGGTAGTTGTTCAGTTTTTTATGCATAAAATAAAGTTCTATGATATATCATATAAATCAGTTTCTTTGTGAAAGGCCATAGGACAGAATATAGTCCATCGTTTGTTAACGTAATCTCTATTATTGCACCTAACCTCCAAAGTGTACCATAAAGTTTTCTTCAATTATTTCTACAATTTCATGAGATCAATTAATTATATTGTATGAATAGTCTATACCCATTCTCATATAATTTGTTTTTCTGTAATATTTATTAAATTTGAAGGTATTGAGATTCATTTCATTCGCTAGAAATCTGTTCGGTAGAGAGCTCATTTGTTTTCCGGAAAGAAACAAGGACTCCTTTTCATCAATTGCTAGTACAAAAATCAATGGAATCTTCGTACTCCGCTCTGGTGAAAATATCACAGATCTTTTGCATTTTCTTTCAACGTGTGATGTACAAATCGAGCGCAAACCTTTTTGAGACCCAAATTCCGATCTCACCACGTATTGAAGCGACGAATTTTGCATGAAATGACTTTCAACTTCTGTGTTTCCTTCGTTCACAGGATATATTCCAATTTCTTCCATCCTTATAATGAGTTTCACCAAGTTCAAATTGATGTTTGCACTTTGTTCGATACTAATTTTTCGACTGACAAAACAAATAAACTGTCACATGTGACATGTGACAGTCCCGTAACTTTCGAATTGAATCTTGTATATAATAATAATAATTATAAAAATAATATTGATAACAACATGGATATATTTATGCTATGATGATCGACCATGTCACTTTTCACAGCAATCCCTAGATGAAATATAATTCAATTAGTTTGGGAAAGACAAGAAGGCGTCGTAGCTGTTTGAGGCACCCCAACCAGCCGTCAGACTTCAACGTCTTGTTGTTTTCAACGTTCACATAGAGAGGAGCTTGTTTTGTCGACGAATTTATCTTTAGACAACACACAATTACGTATACAAAGATGGCAGTGTGTTATTGTATCCGAATGTGGAAATTATAGTGGGATAAAACGTTAGCGTAGTGGCAGAACTGGAGAGAATGCTCGTGGAGACTCGTTTTAGTGTAGTTGACGGTGAGATTTCATATAATCTGACTCTATACATACAAGGTGTCCTAATAAAAATGATGTACAAGGGTAATAGTGAAGGATATTTTCAGTTTTATGTGTCCTAACCTCAAATTCTAATCTTCATTGACTTTATTGACAGAAAGTAATTGGAAATCCATCCACTTTTGGCCAGTAGAATTCGAATTGGATTCAGATTATTGCTAGACAATATTAATTAACTGCAAATATAGACTACACATCATTCGATAGTAATATCCAGATGAAATGAATTACATTTACTATCATTTGTTCGATACTGAGTAAATAGAATAAAATAAAAGAAAAAGAGGTGCTGCGAGGAATAGTACCAGGAGTTACTATCAGGAAACTACAACAGACATTTATAGGTTGAAATTGTATCCAGATTGTTTGCATATTTTGGATGAATAGACATGTTTTCTTGTCAAACTAGTGAATCGAAGACGTCACATAAACGGTTTTTACTTCTTTCTGTCGACATTTTCATTGTTTGCTTTGATATTTTCTGTGACGGTTTTTCGAAGGATTTATATACAATTTCAAAGTGAACTCTTTGGTGTTATAAAGTTGAGGACAAGTACTGGAAAAAGTGAAGATTGTGGTCATGAAATATTGAAGTCACTAAATGACACTTTTGTAAAGGTAAAGAATAACGTTCGAGACATTTCTCATGTTAACATGGAAACTGTAGTCAAAATTATCTGGAATCATCTCAACTTCATTCAGTGAGAATCGGGTATGTTCCACGAATCTATAACAAACAGTGTTTTATACCACGTTCAAAAAAATACTAGCATTTCTTCGTTCTTCGAGTAATCCAACTCTTCTGTGGTAATAAACTAGGATTCATCGTATTGCTAATCCATAATTTTTTATCTTTTCAATACATGTCATCTCATCTCAAAACAATTCATGAGAAAGTTTGATACGATTGAAAAAAATATTGATACTGTCAATTTTGTAGAATTACATGGATCCTGTCATTTGAAATATCTTGTTGGATATTCTCAGATTCGTTTATTGTGAAGATGAAACGGAATATGTGAATTTATCTTTATTTACCTCTTATATTACCAATTGAGGTGAAACAAAAAGTTTCTCTACTTCTATTTAGCTCCTAATTACTTACGCAATGATATCATCTCTCAACGTGAGCTCCAGACAAAGGTCGAATTACTCAAACAATAATCTTTCATTATCAGCGTAGGTGGCTGTAGTTTTAATCATGTTTGTTCATATGTTCTCATTAGCATGGCAACGTGAAAAGGAAAACAGTTGACAGACAATATTCACAAGGATTACTGAACAACGAACCAGTAGCCCAAACTAGAAGATGATGGGTTTTTATTTGTTGTTCAAACATAAGAGAGAAAGATTGGACTCAATGTGACTGGAATATTTCGTGCCCTTTGGCCAGTGGAACATTCTCGAAACGATTTATGATTCTGCGTAGAGGAGGTCCAGAATTTTGCTGTGTAAATTGAATCGTGATGAATCAAAAAGCCGCAAAACGGTTAATGAAAATTACACTTTGAAACGTGCGAATCAAAGGGTTTCGGATAAATTCATCAACGTTTCCACGCCTTGTTAATTAGAGGATTCGCACGACAAATTATATAATTCCCAACCGTTAATTAACATTTTGACGCCATGATTCATTCGCATTACATGGATGTAAACAATCTGTTAAGGTTGGGACAAATTAGTGAAAGCTATACTATATCACATAAATATATACCAAATGATATCAAAATGAATAATTGAAAAAAATCATAGTCATGAAATATTGACGATTTTCAAGTTGACAAATGACAAATATTCACGATGAAATTTTGTTGCCACTGTTCAATTCATGATCATTCTAGTTTGATTATGCTTTCGAGAATTCGGCATTTTTATGTGTATGGATGTCATATGTGATATTTGAGTTGAAGGTAGCATTGATGAAATAAACATGCATTGCTTTCTGCTTGCCTTAAGATATTTCTAGTCATCATAGCTTATCAATATCACCCAGATCATTTGGTAATTACCACCTGAAAATAAGACATCTGTGTTCTACTTTGAGGAAGAAAAAATCGCTGTTATCCATACAATAATCGTATTGTCACTCTTGAAATGTAATGTATAATTGATAAAAACCCATTTCAATAAAAAGTGCAGCAGGATATGTAGCACACGTCTAATTGTATCCTATTTTCCTTGAAATGGCAACTAGCTGCTGCTAGCCTGACTTTTAATACAGTTGACACCTGTCAAACCATTCATCTTGGTATGTTTTCCACATTACGGCCAACGTTCCATGCGTAGCAAAGAGAATTTTTATCGTGTAATGATTCCATTCAAACATTTTAATGGCGACTACCAGATTCTGAACTGGTATAAGAACATAAATCGACTGAACAGACAATGTTGTTGGCATTCGCGCTATTTGATATACGGCACCTACTACATGATGGAATACCCACCACAATAAACCGTAAATGTATTATAAATACGTTCCTTCGACACAAGAACCATTAATTCCGTACAAATATTTATGGTTTTATTGCGCCAGGTGGGGCAGAGCGTTTGCTTTGGTGGATCAGTGGCAGTCTTCAAAAGGGGGTAATTCTTTCTCGCTTCATTTTTTTGAATTTGTAAATCACAAAAGTAGATGCTTTGAATCCTCAATACCATATCCTTCATTTCATTTTGGTCTAACGACATACTTCGGCATGTTCAGGCTTGAAAAATTTTCATTGAATGATTTTATCAGTTGAAACTTCATCTTGTTGCATGAGGTGGGATGTTTCACTTCTCAAATATATAGTCCATGTTTCAATATCAAAATCCGAAGTTGTTGTGAGCCCTTTTTTTGGCAAATTGATTGTTGGTAAGAATGCTCAAGACTCACCAATTTCCTAGGCTGATGAAATGTTCAAATATTGCAGACAAAGTTTTGAAAGCATCGTTTTGAACGTAGTAGATGTTTTCCTTTTCGTAACAAGAGCATTTCTAAATATATTTGTGAATGTTTGAGCTTGTTTTAGGCGATAAAGAGTAGTGAATAACCTGAAAACTATTCTAAATTGAGAAAAACAAAAATTTTCAGTGAATCTAAGACATTTTTCATGCAAGTTTTTGGGCAAATCTATTTTGAGCCATTGACCAAAAGGTACAGCAAAAAAAGTCAACACTTCTTCATGGAGAAAACATATATATTATAAATTAAGGTTCAATGAACGATTTTGAGTAGTATGTTTTCATTTGCTGAAGCCACCATCTTGGATTGATCATAACATGTAATTGTATTATTGTTTATGAAAGAGTAGTTTTAACTAATCTGATAATCCAAGTTCACAATATTGTAATTACCTTTCGACCAATAATTCCTTGGCCAATGCATTGTTGCTCGCGACTTTCTCACCTCCGATATAAATATTTATTGTGACTCGTTCAGATCCACAGGAGATTCTTTACTGCCGTTGCCCCCCTTCTCCCTCTCTAATACCCCAACATTCACAATAGGAATTCCACGTATGGAAATTATACATTAATTTATCACTCATTTTCCTTTTGTCCATTTACATTGCGGTGTTAATTTTATTTATTTGTCGTTTCCATTACGACTCGACAGTGCTAATGCGTCCTTTTGAATCTTTGTTTTTCAGGTCCGAAATATTATGTGGGTGTTATTTGGTACTTGAATGTAATGGGAGGAAGATACAACGAGTTTTACTACCTACATATTGAAACTATACAACCGATATAGTTGTGACCAGAAAGTGCGATGTTGTTGCTGGTCTATTTTACTACGAAACAAAAAGTTGGGTTATAAGGTTTAATAAATGTTTTTGATTCATGAATTATGTACACCAGAATTGGGTAATTATTGAATAACTGTTGAACAGATTGAATAAAAGAATTGTCAATTCACAATTGATACAGGAATACGTCATGAAACAAAACTCAAGGAACTGTGCATATTTTGAGGTTATAGAGAGAAAATCTGCATCAGAAAAGGAGAGGTTCATTTGAGCCTAGTGCTAGTAAAAACAAAGAGAACAATTCCTATTTGAAAGCTATCTGGTATAGTCTGATATTTTCGTCTGCCGTCTTTAGTTCCACCAGTAGTTTTGTTGAGTTTATTTCCTTATTTCATTCATATCTTGCCATATAAAGCATCTTGGTGGTGAAGAAAATACTTTTTCAATAATTCATCTGTTTCCAGAGCTTCTTTAATGCTTGGTAGAGGCTCAGGCCCTTTCATCTCATCTTCTTCATGTTCTTCATGAGTGATTGCGTTAGTAAGCAGACCTAGCGCACCAATTCCAAGAGGTTTGAAGAATTTGTAGACGATGAAAATCTCTAGCAATACCTTCATATGTCAAAATCATCACTCATTTCTCTCATGGGGATAATTCTTCTCAAATTCTTTTTGAGATGGCAGGCATTCTTTGTAGTTATGACTGATAGAAAAGGGTTCGATTTGAAAGGATGCAGAATCGTTGAAACCTGTGACGCTATTCTACGTCATATAGATGATCAGCAAACCTGAGGTTCAAAGAACCATACAAGTCTCATCAATTCAAAGTATCGACCTACATACATCGAGAACCAAAAAAAGCACGGATTATATCTGACACTAATCCCACCTAGAAAAAAACCCATGAATGTTCCCCGGCTTACTAAAATAAATACCCAACAAAGCACGCTACTTGCACATTGCCAGTGCCAACCTTCAACAAAAGCAGACAACAAATGCCAACAATGAAATAAAACACGCTCGATAGACATTATAAATCCGACCAACAAACATCCGACACTTCACCAAAAAACAAAATCCGCCCTTACACAATGCTGGCTAAGGGCGAGTTTTATATCGCGATCGTTGAACCATCATAATTCCTTGCAAACGCTAGCTAGATTCTAATTCGTGTGGACATCGATATGGTGGGGAAAAACCGGCCTTATGGCCTGCTGCTTAAGGACTATGGGAGATGTGGGGATACGCAGATGATAGAGTATGGTGTTTGCATGGCTATGGCTCAAATGTGCCATCACTAATTTGGGGTGCTTCTGCAGCATTTGCAATATGGAGGAGATTAATTGTGGATGGGTCGGTTGAGGTTGAACGTTATGGGTATCAGATAATGATTTTTCGAGTGTTTCGAATTACGGGGATATGCTTGATGCAATTAGAGATCACTTCAGAGGAGGTTTTTCAGGAAGAAACTGGTTTATTGTGAGCAGTGTATCAGATCGAAAACAACAAATTATATCTTATGTTATAGTTTTGACAGAGATCTGAAAGAGTAGGGAAAGATTACAATTATATTGTGATACTACCAAATCAAGAGAGACGGCAATACTATTCCCCATCACAATTAGTTAATGATATGACAATAGTTATGAAGTTATTTCTGATAAGATACTTATAACTTAAAGTTATATGAAAAAATTTTCAGGTGTAGATATCCAAATTGAACTGAACACAATAAATTTACTTGAAACTGTTTTTGTACATATTTTTTCTTCGTACAAACAATTGAAGATCGTCAAAATGGTTATTCTCAATTTTCTTCATACATGGTCTTATCGTTATTACTATTGAATATTTTTCAATAAAATAAATTTCATACTCTGAAGAATATTACTGGCTCCGCCAATGGTTTCTCACCCGTTTCGCACTCATGGCATTCGAAAATTCACCTTATATCACCTGAGAACAAGACAAACATTTGCAACGCAGCTAGGCCGATCAGTCATGAGTAATGTGACATGACAGCGAGCATGGTACTTCGCCTATTGTGATCTGCCTATTGTTGAGGCGTATCTCTCTCTCGAAAGAGTTTTTTTTTTCGTTTTTCTAAATTAAGCTCATACTCCAAAGGGGTTATTTCGGGTTTTGTACGACCCTTTCGCTAATTGTGCATTGTACTGATGGGAACAATATTTCGTTATGAATTTATAGCTGGATATATAAGACTGAAGGTGTTTTGAATTGGATTTTGATTAGGTTAAAGGTTTCATCAGGATACTGGGGCTATTTGAATCTATTATAAATCAACTACAGCTACTGGATTTTTGTTTTTACAACGACCTTTGTTGTAAATGACCCAGATAGTTGGTATCGCAATCGAACTCTGATGATGATTCAAAAATCCTCAATTGAATCAGCAATCAAATAATACTATTTGAAAAAAAAATACATAAAAGTCTTCATTTCGATAAACTGTATAATGAAACGAAATAAATCACACGTCAGAAGTCTGGATTCAGTTCAATGAAACGAATTTACACAAAATTAGAATCAAGACAATAGAAATGCATGAAATGATGTTTTCGTATAACGAAATTATAAAATGCATTCAGTTGATCTCAGAATTTTTTGATTTTAATACATCCAAAGAGAAATATAAAAAAAAATTCTCGTTATTGATAATGAACCATTCATGAAATTACTGAAAAATACATTACTGTTACAACTTTCAAGGAAATTTTTGGGAGATTTATAGATAGTTATATGAATTTCGAAAATAAAATAGGTAAAACAAATAGATGACTCCCTGTGAAAGAAAATGGTACCGTCATTATCACATCCAATTAAAGTGTGCAATGGCCTGGTTTAAATCTCTTCAGACAAAAAATATGAATTTATTCCAGCATACACGTCCTCACTTAAAATTATTCATATCCCTGTAGCCGGTGGACCCTCTGTACATATTTTATTTTTTCGAGGACTGCACAAATAACCCGCCTATAATCAGAATTTTATTACCCTAACAACTATAAATAAATTACAAACGAGTTTCTCTTTCGCAAAAAAACAATAAAGCACAATAAGCTTGTTTTGGACACAATAGAATTACATTGTATTTGTCGCTATAAAACGAAAATTCAGCAGTAAAAATTGTTTACAAAAAACGAACCCCTCGTATACCATTCTTATGAGGGGCCAAGCTGTCTAGGAGCGACCAGGATGGTCTTCTTCGAATGAATACATACAGATCGTTCTCACAGAATGTTTTTTCTCCAGTGGCGGAGAGATACGAACTTTTGAGTGGCTAATTCTCAAATTTATTATCATAGTTTCGAAGATTTTCTTGTGATCAATTGATATCACTATGAGTAGTAATAATATATACTGGGTGTATCAAACTCAATCTTCACTATTGGGAGTTCGGAAGTTATAAGAGATAAGAACATGTTGACAAATAAATGAATACACAAATCTGAGTGGAATCTCAAGCTGTTTTAATGTTTAAATTTCCGTTCGACCATTTCAAGTTATTTTTCAAGAGTTCATTTGACTGACCAAGTTTTTTTTTCCTATAGGAAAAGCTGCCAACTGTCACGATCGATTTTCCCGTATTCCCTGCAAAACTAGACCATTCCAGATTGGTTGGCAGTTGATGAGATGCCTTCTAATTTCCTGTTTGCTCAGCCAGTCGGGTGGGCTTCAATCGGCCATTAATCTTTGTGTTCGACGTGAATACGCCGTTTTGTAATCCCCGTTACAAACACACAGTATACGCAGCTCGAAAACGGCCGGTGATATGTGACAGGCGATAGATTGGTTTTCAGATTTCGTCTACTGATTAGCTGGTGTTTGATGGGTTTTAACCAACAGATAGAAGAGTCGGTGTATCGTTCATTTCTAAGGATTGAAATTCAACTCTTTGATCTTGTCATGTACGTCTTCAGTGGTGGCGATTGCGCCCCCTGGCGGCTAGCTTAGAAACATGACCGCACTAACCAGGCATCAAGGATGTTGAACTGAATAGGTTGGTTCAATTAAGATATGCTATCGGCCAAAAGGCGTGGCCTCCAATGACGTGAGTTATGTCAACAACGGCCCTGAATTCAAACTCATTCATTCTGTGTAGCCATATACAGAGGTGTGCACAAAAATCGGCCACAGCTATAACTTCTGAATCACATTCGAGATCGAAATTTGAAATTTGGTGGGTAGCAACTGTATGATATTGTTCATTTTTGAAGAGAAAAAGTGTATTCCATCACTTTCGGTTTAACTTTTTTTCTAGTTTGTCTGTGACCACTAAGCCTTCTTCCTTAGGTATTCCAGATTTTTTCTTCCATTTGTTAGTTTCTGAAATTCATCCCCATTATTGTTCGCATAATCTACATATAAACAATTCACAATACACATTAACGACACCATAGAAATCGAATGGCTATTAAACATAAACAACAAGAGGTTCGGCAGTGACGTCACAATCACACGCTCTTGTCCTTCGTACCGCGAAATTCACCAACATTATGGAAATGAACTATCATTTTCAGTTCATCATCCTTGGCCAGGCCTTTCTATTGATCACTTTCATCGCTTGTTGAATGATTTGCAAATTTATTTGGGCACCTTGGGCATCCCAAACCGACATACTTTTCATGAAGCTTGACACGGTGAATAAATCCATCAAACCAGTTCCTAGTTAATCCTTCCTATTCCCATAATATAAACTATCATTACGTACAGTTGTGCTGTATAAGGGTTTTAATGAACAAAACAAACCACAGAACAACACAGATACCATCAGTACTTATCGAAGAGTGGAAGTGAGAGAGAGAGGGATATGGTGTAGGGAATTTTGGGAATAGCCCTTACAAATTACACTCGGTTGTGTCAATAGAAATGCTAACCTAATCATTCGATCGCACATTTAACTTTCATTGTTGAATTTCACAATGAATGTTTGCAACCAGCACATCTGGTACCAAAAATGAGACGTGGGGATGATGGAAACAGTGGAGTAGAGATTGTTTTTGGGAAGTTCAGTGTAATCCAAACTCTCATCAAAACATCTATACACATACAGTGTGAGTCAAACATTTTTACGAGCCTTCTGAGAGTGACAAATCTATGAAAAAAAGTATAGCTTGGTGGATAAACTTATGGCCAAAAATCATATTATATATTCTTCCAATTCTGCCATTCACTGAAATCTCGGTTGCAAATCACAGTGATATCACTAGCAGAAAACCACACTAAGAAATAATCTGCAACAATCTTGCTGACATAAATATCAAAATGTAGAACAACATTTGCAATGGTCTTCTGAAATATCTTTACTAATGATTCTTGTGATGAATTATGAATGACTACAAAAACAAAAATATATCTCGAAAACGGTTCAATATTTTTGTATTTTGTCAAAATCATCTCATTCATGTAATCTTCTCACCTCTGTCAAATGCTTCTACTTTCAGACTAGTACGAGTTCGAGGAAATAAGCTGTCTAAAAAAATTAGTAGTTCACCACAGTCGTTTTATCCTCAGTGGGACGTCTCTGGTGTTCGGTCTCCCCTTCAATCAGTCAATAATTGCCATATTAAATAAATAGCGTATGTTGACAACAAATCTGCCGTGAATCGATAGATCCAGGCAACAGATAACATTTCACACGCTCTTGGTTCAGTCGACGGCGTTACGAGTGATACGAAATTTCACACGTCAAGTAAGAAGTGAAGAAAATGCAATTTATTGAAGTGAAAATAGGTACGACTGGTGTGGAGTTTACATTTCGGCGAATATGATTTACTGTTCTGAATAAGTGAACTGCCGGCAAACTGCTGGCAAACTGCTAAAGTAATGCTGGTAAAGTGCTGGCATACTGCTGGTTGATTGTTATCAAACTGTCGATAGACTACTGTCATATTTCTGAAATACTATGAGCATATTGCCTGGGAACTGCAAAAAATGATGCTTTGACTATAAAAACCAATTGATACTACTTTGATGTCCTGATCCGTCCGAACAATAATACATTAGGAACATACAGAGTTTCTCAACATTGAATTGTTATTTTTTATTTAATTCAAGTTCATTGAATATTATAAACATTGATTATATTCGAGTAGTACATCCGGATCTAACAATATAATCGAAATAATATCATAAAGATATCCGCTTCATTAGATAATGTTTTTCCGTATCACAATACTAAATTCACCCCTTGGAGCTACACAAAGCCCAACAAATCATATATTTACTACCAGGATGTTTGCCCCGATGCTCTAAATATTTGTGTTAGCAAACTATAACCGAATAAAGCACATTATTCGGAAGGTTCTTTTGTTGAAAAGTGTGTGAAAAAACGGATTTTTCTATAGAAATATTAATAGCCATACGTTTGCAAAGAATACTGCCACTTATATTTCGGGTAGTCCATTGTGCGGGACAAAATAGTGCCAGTGTTATGGTAATCGAAAGGACGATTGTTCATGGTTGATCGGGTTTTTCAGAATTTTCGGTTCATATTGGCCGTACAGTAGAGGATGTTCTGTTTGTGATTGGTTTGTTGGTGACGACATGCATCACTGGACAAAAATCAAATTATAAACCATAACCATACATATGATCTACAAAAGTCTACACAGATCAAGAAAACAACCCTCTTGAGTATCCAACGAATCGAGGAAATCATACTGGGTCCTCAGTATTTTCATAATTATTTGAGCCGAAACTTGAAGTGCATTCAATATTTGCCATTGAACTCATGTCAGATGGAAACCACATTTTGTCCACTCTTTTGATGATCCTATGATCCACAATTTTCCACTTTCTCATATTTTCTCACACAGGATGTAGGATGTCTCATTATTTGCCTGTCAAATGACCAAAAGCACGCAAGTAAGTTTATCAATGAAGGGCTCTTGAGTAAATTACGGTCTACCCACAGGGGGCACCTGAAGATGGTGATTCCAAAACGTAACGTTATGTGATAAAAATATATCAACTTATTCGTTTACAATTTCAACAATTCTTTCTGAAGGTGTGAATAATATTTACACCATACCAATATATCCATCATACCATTATGTTTTTACAACTTTGATTACCACATCTGTCAGTTCTATTGACATCTTCATTTCCATCATTGAATGTACTCTTTCGCTAGTGAGTAATCTTATATTATTCCTTTGAATATCATGCATGACCTCCGATACTTTCGATATTATTCCTTCAAATAAAACAAGTCTTCACTTCTTAGTGGTTACAAAACAAAACTCGTCGACAGTGGTTTGAAATAAACCACATTCATTCGTCAGCTGTTATTCCAAATTAACACGTCACAGAGAAAATTAAAACGTTACACAACTCAGAGACACTTATTAAATTCTTGGCACTTTGAGACGATTAGCGTCACAATAAATCGTTGTCCACGTTTTTGTTCTCATATTTTCCATGGTTTGTTGGTCAATTACTTTGCCGTTCAATAAGGCTTACACTTATTACAGTGTCTTCGACATTCATTATTTCATCTCTAGGATTTTCAGTGGTATGCATGCACGGAGTGCATGCAGTGGATGTTATTATTATGAACGAATGTCTTGAAGTTCTCTACTTTGCATGTAATGCGTCGTCATTGCAATGTATTGGGTAGCGAACTGGCTAAAAATCTCAACGCGACCTGGTGGTGAAATTCTGAACTTTCGTAAACAGTCATTGTCGTTCATTTGCCTATATACAGGGTGGAACAGCCAAATGGAATAAATTCAATAACGAATAAATGAGAGCGTGTTGGGAAAAACGGACACGTCGATTTGTATTTTTAGATGCACATTTGAAAAAAAATATATATAGGGTATGTCATGTGACAGTGGCTGATACCAACTTTCTTATTTTGAAAACAACCCCCTGTATATTATTAGTTTTTTTGGATTCTTCAGAAAATTCTAGATATAATTCATGAACAATGTCCCATACCTATCTTCAACTGTTTCGGAAACATTAAGTGTTTTAAAATGTACAACATTAAAAAAAGAAAATTATTTTATTTCACATGTTATGTAAGAAAAACGAAAAAACATTAATTTCAATGTAAGAGATGTTCAAAATGTTTGCCGCGAAAATAGAATAGCTTCAGAATTCTTTTGGATACAGATTGTGATGAGTTTATTCTCTTGATGAGAATATATCGAAAAAAAAAATCCGAATCATAGTTTTATGTAGTTTTTCATCTATTCAATGCAAAATTCTATTCGCTTTGTATTTTTTTGAATAATTGATAGGTACTTGCGAAGCTTTCGATTTATGAATCTACAATAAGAGAAAAGTTGTACTGAGTATCAAACGACTTTATTCTTGAAGTGTCATGTCATTGAGAACTTGTCAAAAAATAGCGTAGCAGATTTTGAATGGAAATTAATAAACGTCTACGGAACGTAGACGCTTTATCCGCACATCCTAATAATATCGAGTCCTCCTTTGTATTAAATTAATCTTCTGAATAATATTAGCTGCATACGAGAATGCTGGAACCATTATTGCAAGATGACAATGCCGTATCTCCACCCTCAGACAATGTGAGCATTTTGTCAAACATTTTAATATAAAATACTTAGCTACTGTGCTGTCAAAGGCAGTCATTATTCACAGGCAGTTGCTGTCTGAAAGTTGGTTTGAAAAGGGCCAGCAAATCACCAACTTCGTGTTACAGAAGGCTATGGAAATGCAACGAAAGAAAAAATATATTGTGCGAATATTAATAAACGTGAATACAAAACAAATCGTTCCTAGCTTCTTACTTCGTAGCAAAGAGTATGGATTTTATTATGGATTTTCTTATGCCATCATGAACAGAATGAAACATCCTGGGATAATTTCCATGTTTATCACTGAAAAGTCTTAAAATTTTATTCGTCATACGGGTCTGAATACTTCTGATACAATTCGACTGTTGATAATAAAAAAATATTTTTTGCTCAGCAACCTGTACCTATCATAAATTTCAATTTATTCCTGTCAAAATTTCTCTGTCTCCTCTCCTTCTAGCATGTAGGTTTGTGAAATAACGGATTCACTATGAGATTTTATAGCATCCATTGACTTTTGGGCTCTTAGGATTCATACCCTGTTCCAAATAATGAACCGTAATAAACTAACCCCACATTTTCAAAAGCTATCCCAAAACATGAAATACTAAGAATATTTTCAACCTATCGTAAAATAATATTGCAAATTTGAGGCTTGAATTGTTGTCTACGTGCGAATTAGTTACAAGAATACTAAATAAGATTTACAGCATTGATACGAACAAAGACGAAAAGTTGACTTTTTGATGAGTTCAATTGTTATTTTACTATGGTTTGTCCTTGGAGGTATTGGAAGGACTCAAAGGAGCCTCCAGTGAGACGACTAATGGGTAGGTATGGGTTAGATTGTTGAGTTTATAGTTCCTGGTTCATTGAAGAGGTTTCAACACCTTTATATCTACTACGTCACAGCCAATGAAGTATTTGTGATTGTTTCATGAAATACATTGTTTTCAACCATTTATTAACACACGGTATTATTTAATGATCCGTTTATTGACATCATATAAAGGATAATATATGTTTGCTGAAAATGAAAGAGAGAAATGCATTCATCATCATACAAAGTTTTTGTTTCGAAATTTTTGCTGTTGATTGAAAGAAATATATTGGCGCAATTTTGACATTATTTAACCACTTGCCCAATTACCAGACTGAATTCGAATAGAATATTGTTGATGATGTTTACCAATATGTTTTTAATTTTGTGCCAATTTTTGCTGTTTCAATTCCAACTTGATGCCTCCAAATCAATTCAAAAATAGCTAATCAGAATTTCAACTGAAAAAACTAGTCCAGCTGTCCATTTTAATCTTTATTTCCATTAATTTCCCGATGGAAAAATTAAAGACCTATCAGAAATTCAACTCACAATTCCTTAAGAAATATCCTATTCTGAAAAGATTTGATTTTGACAGAAAAAGAGACCTTCCATAACCTCCAGATTCCACAGTGTTGTCAAACGATTTAACCGAATGCTCCACAGGCATGATTATCTTCTTCAAAGTTCAAATTCAATACATGAATTCAAATATAAATCTGCGGTGAAATGCGACCGTCAACAAATCCATTATTCGCGAGAAGCCGACTAGCTTCAGAGGCCACTAAAATGGCAGGCGCATAAAAACTGTCATAATAAAGTCGTGGAAGACAAACGAATTTCGATAACAAAAACGGCCAAGCAAACTTCACGGAACATCAAAAACAGTTGAAACTTTTGAACGCATGTCGCCTTCAGTCAATTTATTGGTCGTTGTAAAGCGCACCATCTTTTATGGATGACTTCATTGTCAAGTCTGAGAGAAAGTCAAATAGGTTTTTGTCAAAGTTATTTGGAAGGATGCGATACATGGTAATTGACCTTGTGATATACTGGAGATGGAAGTGTCTGATGTCCAAAATTTGGTTGCATCTCCTTAGGAGAGACTTCGTCCTTGGAGTGCCATATTTCAGGTGTTTACGTTTTATTTTTTTTTAAGGAAACGAGTAAAGCTTTCCAAGTGCGGTTTCCTTCTTGCTTTTATCCATGATATACAGAACGTCAAAAATATTTTCGGAAGAAAAAACAAATTGGCGGCTGTTGCAGCTCCGCGAAAACAAGTCCTCAAATCGTGTGAGGTAAATGGCTGACATCCCTGTCCCCTCTTTGTTGATCCGAAACATAAATTCAAAGCATATTATCAATGTTTCAAATTTCAGAAAAATGGCAGCAATTTGAACGTAAGAATCGAATTTTCGCGTTTTTTTTTCGCATAAAAAGATGAATAATAAATGCAAAAATGTATCTATCATCGTCATTCCGTGAAGACATATTTCCTGAGTTTGCTCTCCAAATTTCAGGTCGATATGTTAATTACAGCTGTCAGGAGAATGTCAGCCATTTTTAAAAACGTGTTTTCGAGAAAAGATATCGTAAACGTTCGAAATCCGGGAAACGCTTCGACAGATCTAATTTCTACTTACATATAGATTAAAAATCAAGGACGATGTCTCCCTTAACCTCACGGTCTTATGATTATCTTGTAATACATGGGTCTTCAATATGCTGAACCTCAAATATCCAGATAACGTTTCTACTAATATCAACTGGGAGCCATGTTTTGAACACAAACGATGAAAAATAATTATTTGTCTTGAAACAGGTAGGAAGAAGAAAGTAACAAGTTAATATATGCAAAAAGTAATTTCCAATCATCAGTATCGAAATGCTATAATATTGGGGAAGTCCAAATTGAAATGAAAAATATGTTGCTACTATTGGTAGATGAAAAGTGCACATAGAAATAAAAAAAAAATCAGTAGTATCGTTTCTGTTATCGTCTAAAATATCGTCTACCGTTTACCCTGTACAATGGAAATATAATCATCGACAATACTGTATTGTTTTTTATTTTCTTATGACGAGACGTCATTCACATTTTTTCACATAGAGTCTTGATGAATGCTTCACCTAGAGTCAGTTTTTTTTGTCAAATTCCAGAACAAGTTCTCAATAGATGAAACATTGTACTCATTCTGTTATATTCTTACTATGTCAGATCTAAAATAAACCAGTTGATGTTTAACGTTTTAAGTTCGAGAGTGGCATTGACTGATGACAGAAGTGGCTGTGTATTATTCGTTGCTATAAAATTTGCATCAAGCATGAACCATCCATATTCTCAGAACGTATTCCGAAAATTCCTCGCATACCATCTGGGCAAAGTGGAATATACGCGTGTCCATCACCATTTTTCATCACTGGACGGGTCCTCATCAACATTTTCATACCTGCAAATCGATTGGTATTCGAACAATGGACCATTTTCGGCAATAATTCACCAACAAAACGCGCTATACCGAATTGGAGGACCGCACAATGCGCCTGTTGTTGATGGTATTCACGAAAAATTCGGGAATAATGTGTTCGATACTCTCACAGATGGACAGAGAGTTAGTTCATTAACGATGGGCCGTTTTTTAATTCGGCTTTCGTGACTTGCTTTCGAGCTTCTCTTTGACCAATGTGGCCTCGAATTTATTGTTTTCTCTGTTTCAATAGGAGTTCTTTGGTGGTCCAGAAATGATATATTTGGTCTGGCAACGATTTGAAGCAGTTTGGAATTCGACATATTCATTTGATCTAAAAACATTTCATAATATTTCAAACACAAAAAACACTTGTTACAAAATTCTATACTCAGTCCAAATTGTACTGCTTTGTATACTAAACTATCCAGAATATATCAGAGGTGTAACAATATGGCATCCAGTCGATATCAATCGTCGGTTGTTGCAAATCCCTTAAATTATGAGGGATTTCAAATCACACAGTGAAGCCAAAAAAAAAACCACAGTATAAGTGAACATACAGAAATGTTACTCGATGTCGGTCCCTTTGCTGTTTGATATTTCATGAGACGAATCAGGGAATCTTAGACAGTCACCATTTTGTACAACCAATGATGAACTGTCCGCCAATGTGAATTTTGACCAATATCTGATTTTTGTATCATTAAACAGGTGGTTGAAACACAAAAAGGCTGCCCTGTCTGACTTGCCCACATAAGTCACCAGTGGACATGCGCACAAATTTTAGAACACGAAAAGTGCTAAGTGATCCAATTATATCAAGGAAAGTTGTCTAGACTGTGTTATCCAACTCTACTTCCGGACTTTATTCAATCTTTTTTTTTATATCAAAAAAATTATACAGTTTTTACGGTGAACCCTTTCTGGTAAACTTTCCCCCTTTCGGTATGTTGAATAGAAGACACTATATGAAAAAATCCGTGTGGAAAAGTACTTTTATTACTTCCAAATCCCGTTAGTGACAACGGTGTTCTAAGAAAAAATCTGAAAAATCAAATCCCATGTCAAAAGGCTTATGACTATTTTCTTTTGTGTTCTTATCGTTGACTCTTCAGTGTAGAATTTTTCCCATAATAGGTGCAATAAAACTTTATTAACACAGACATGGTGAAGATACCGACACTAATATTCTTAGTAACAACAACAAAACGGTTTGCCTAAGCCCAAGCAGAACTTTTGTCTTCTGATCAACTGCCTGGGTAGGAGTATTGAAAAGAAGTATTAAGTCGTACAATAGTTTTCAAGAGATGTTGTAATCCTTTTTTTCATGGAGATTAAAGTGTAAATGTATAGACTGAAGAGCAAAATTCTTAAACTAATAATGATACTATAACATATGCAACATTGGCATTAACCACAATTGTCTTCAGGTGGTGAAGTCTTTGGTGACTTTCGTATATCCTCATTACTATTATTGAGAAAACAAAAAACATTATTAGATTTTTTTTTCAGTTTTCATGAAAGATCATCAATCATTTTCCTATTGAAGTAATTATGTTTTCAAATTTGCTATACAACGTTTCGTCTTTTGAACACCGTCATCAATATTATCGACACTATTTTGTTTTATTTCAACTAAACTTTATCGTTTCTTCAGAGAATCAGTATCTTCAGGATATTGTCTATTTTGAATATGTTTTTCTCAATTACTGACAGTTAATACTGAATTCTATCAATATCTATAAAAATTTTAAATGAATTTCTTGAGGGGTTGTCTGTTCGATTATGATTTATCTTTCATTTCAGCATCAGCAGTATATATAAAATAAAATTAATATTTCCAGACTATATTTAATCGTTTCTATTTCTGTTACTCAATAAACTTCAACGAATTAATCAATCTGATATCAATAGAAACACCACCGAAAAGTCGAAGAAATGTGATGAAATTGTTTCTAATGTAAATGGGCAGAGTAGACCCATTAATTCGACTCTGAAATAATATAATAATTCCCTATGGAGAGAGAAAAGTCAAAGGAACAACCCGCTAACGTTTCACAAAGAGCCTAGCTGGCAAGAATGGCAAAACTCGGATGGGAAAACAAAAGTTGGAGCCCCGATTCGATTCGAGAAAGGCGGCCATTGTTTTGCCGTTTTAAAACAATGTTTTCAAAGGGTTTGACGTCTGTGCAAGAAAACTACGCTTGCTTTCTTCGGCACTTTTGTAGAGGCCTCGACAGGACAAGAGTGTAATTGAAATATCAATTGAATGAAAACTGTGGCCGTCGACTTTTGGCTTTTGTTTCAACTGCATTAAGGGAGGCTGAAAGGGTTGGAATGTTATTCGAGATTTGTTGAGTCTATTCACTGTTTTCACCCTGTTTCATACTCACTTTTGAAGTGGACGAAATCTGATTCAGGATATTTTAATTGATCCCTATCAGATGGTCTGTGAACGTTAATTATTACAATTATAACTAATTGAAAACAAGTTCCTAATTTGATATGCGAACTACTATTTTGATCGAACAATTGAGATATATTTCGTTCACTATACAGGGTGTCAAAAATGTTTACTCAGCTTTCCGATAGTGATAGTGAAGAAATGAGTTGTTTCAAAAATATCACAATTCAATCTCCAAAAAGACCCTAGGAATATTATAAATGAAGAAGTGTATTCGAAAAATATACTTTCATAACAAACATTTATGCAGAAATTTTCAATCTGGTGGCTTCCACCATCTAGAAATTACTAAATAAATATATGTAAAAAATCGTTGAAAATGGCTGTTGAATCGTTGAGAATTCATATTAGGTAAAGGAAAAAAATCGAATGACTTCCTCGTATTTCGATGTGATGCCTCCGAATGATTCAAGTTGACTTGTAGACTGTGACATCAATTTTGGGAATACCACTTGTAAACTTTAATAATATTCTGATAATGAAATATTACACAGTATTCAAGTACTGAAATCATCATAATCATATTTGGACTTTGATATACTCACCGTTGTACTCGATAAATGAACAACCTGTATAGTTTCAACTTGATTGAGATAGGAACCAAACATTTAGATTCAAAATATTCCCGTTATAACCCCCTGTGTGAACCTACATCTTCTTGCCAACTCGTTGGTTTCAGTTTTTCTAATGAAAAAATTTCTGAACACTCTCAAGTACTTACTTCTTTTATTTGGATGAGTTTTTGCCTTTTTGTTTCACTGAATGTTGTCTACATTGAGTTTTTATGAACGCTTAGGATTTTTGACATTTATTATTGCATTAAACAGGAATTTTATGTGATATAATTTTATCCAAACTCAAGCAATTTGATAATACTTACTGTGTATCACAACGATATGAATACAAACTCATCAAACAACTGATCGAATCAGCTCTTTTCAAGACAATTTTTCTAAATTCTTACTCTTGATGAATAATGTATTAAAATTTTTGACATTTGCATATCATTCAAATCTGACGAATTTCTGGTTAGGTATAGGTTTCAAAATAATATTGAAATTCATTTTCACTATGGCCGGTGTGAAGTACCTACTCCAAAACTATTCTATTCTATAGGTTCAAATATTCTTAGAACTCTTCAGAAAGTCAATGGTACTTTCTTTATACTTACCTGTGAAAAGTAATAAATAATGCATATGAATTTTGGGGTTTCTTTCTAGGGATGAATGAAATAGTAAATATCTTCGTAATGGAACTTTAATATATTATTACATACTGCTTCTATATATTTGAAATATTATACAAATGGTCATAAATGATACTTCAAAAGGAAGGAAAAAGGTCAATATCAGTATTGAAAAAGGGATATTCATATCATTTAAGTTGGAATGATTAAAAAAATTATCAAAATTATCTAATTGGATTTTAAATGGAAACGAAGTATTCCTGTCTCCTTTTATTCTCTCCCCTTGCTCGTCTCATTCATTACATTATACACATCATAAATAAACTAAATCAACAAAATATATCAACATTCCACGTTCCGATAAAATCAATAAATATATGAGTATGTACAAAAATAATCAGTCGCTATGATCACAGGTTAATCAACGTCCTGACAACCGAAACGAGATAACATATTTACATCAGTAACAACAAAAATTAAAAAGAGAACTAACTAATATATCACTGGTACCGGTCGCCTGACGTCCACATCTGAACCCGTTGGACTTGGTGTTAAGTTAGGCGTTGGATACACCATGGCAGCAGGTGGTTGAGAATAAAACATGCTCATGTGGGGCGCCGGAGCGTAGCCCTTTGATGGCTGATAGAACGAAGAATAAAGGGAGTTGTGCAAAGACGTCACCACAGCTGGCTGGTGCTCTTCCTGCTTGATATTCGGCATCCTCGGAAATTCGAATGCTGCTGGGTTGAAGTAAGGATAAGGAGCATTCAAAGTTTCCATTCCCGAGAAAGGATAAGGAATACGAGGCATCGGGTACGACCCCATCGGCGGTTTCAGCGCGCCAACCATGGGTGTCTTGGGCTTCCTCCTGGGCTTGTACTTGTAGTCGGGATGCTCCTTCATGTGCAGCGCTCTAAGTCGCTTGGCTTCGTCGATGAACGGCCTCTTATCGGCATCGGAAAGCAGCTTCCACTCGGCGCCCAACCGCTTGGAGATTTCGGAATTGTGCAATTTGGGGTTCTCCAACGATATCTTCCGCCTCTGGATCCTGGACCAGACCATGAAAGCGTTCATGGGTCGCTTGACATGCGCGTCCACGCTGGCTGGGGGGGAAGACCGTTGGTTGGGTAAGTGGTTCTGATAGTCCTCCATGATCGCGGGATTAGCGAAACCGTACATATTACTCATTTCGTCGATTCACTACACTATACGTTCTGGTCTGCACTTCACAAACTAAAGAATGAATACGAGACGTAGCGAGGAATTTATAAAGTTCGTCGTGCTATCGGAAGGCGGAGCAACTGACTAAGAGAATCGGTGGAAAGGGGAAAGGCACGCCCAGTTTTTTTTGGATTGGTTACTTTCCTCCCTTCTCTTCCACTTGAGCGTACACAATAGGTTTTTCTCTTTTCATTGTGACCGCATAATAATGATATTCTTACAGAATAACGTCTCATGTTTTCGTTGCTATTGTGATGTGTTTTGCAAATGTTTGAGGCATGCTATTTTCATGGAGGTTATGTTCGTTATAATGTATGATGTTTATGAATGCCTGAAAGCGTGCTACAATAATGAGTGATGAAAAATATGAATGGATGCGTTAGAGGAGATGAATATTGTATTTTGTAGGTAGTATAATGATTATATCTAATTATCAATTTGAATGAAGAATTGACAAGTACACAGTAATTTATATATTACAAAATGATGAGAATATGGAGTCATACTAGAGAGGAATGTCACGAAAATGTTTTTTGTATATTTCTTTGTTATTTTTTTTGCATTGCTTGATGTATAGTTTCTGAGATAAAGTCATACCACTCTGATCAATAAGTGGGGTGAACTAGTTTTATGGATTGTAAATTCTTTATTGATCCTTCCAAATCCATTTGATCCCCTTCAAAGTAATCAACCGTCCGATAAAACGCAATTTTCCAACTCTTTTTCTACTTCTAGCCTTTAAGACCTACTTTGATTTGGTTTTATGTTCACAACCGTATCAATACGGCATCTCGGCCTATTGAGGTTGTAAATAAGTCACACGGAGCCAAATCAGGCGAATACGGTGGTTACGAAATGATGTAAAGTGAACTTACTGGCGAAAAAGTCGCGAAGACTAAATGTAGATAGTATTATCCCAAGAAAATTTGCGATTTGTAACAAAATATATATTTCAAAATGGATATTCCAATCTACAAAAAATGCTTCTAACGAAATTCGAGATGTTTGGGGGGACAAGAGATAAAAACGGTGTCTATTTCTTCAATGAATCTACAGATGGTTGATATTTTCAAAAAGTTGACATCATTTATGATATGCTTTATGTCTATCCTATGAACTTTGTTGGTATTCCGGTGTTCATTAACATGACGTTTTCGACGCAACCCCTTTGTCATTTTCTCACAGTTCCCGATGAATGCCAACAATAAGAGACCAAAGCCGCTTGGTCAAAGACAAGGGACTAAGGGTAAGTACAATAAGTTCACGTCGTGGACGGTGATCCCTCGACAGGGTCAATTGTCACAACTACGGAGATTCATTGTTTCAAACAGTTGTGGTGAAATGAAAACATACGTAGATGGACACAGTGGATTGAGTGAGTTAATAAACAAAATGCCATTCTCGATTGATATAAGTGAAAGAGTGTCCCATTTAAAAATCGAGAGTCATAACCAGTAATACACAACCCCCAACTTCCATTTTTTACCTTCAATAATGAAAAAAACAAAGTAGTGAATCACCTTTGAGAATCACCCGGTATGTAGACGCTCTGTAAAGTGTTTCAGATATCAAATATCTAGTAGAAAGGGGCATATATCTCTTCGTGCATCTCCTCAAATATTGCCCCGAACTACAACTTTCCCCAGAAAAAAAACTCAACAAAACACCCAAACTTTCACACAACAAAAAAAGTGTCGACCAAAATCGGATTCGACAAAACGCGAAAGTGTTTAAAGTCATCAATCCCGAGGGAAATATGGAATATGGAATGCCTTTGTGCTACAAGAGTGCGAAAAGGTATACGCTTACAATGTGGGTAAATCGATGTCTTAGAAACGCCGCAAACTGAAAACGAATTAAATTTCGCTGGAAAGTACAGAAAGTTGCCGATTCTGAATCTCCTGTAAATATACAACGGGATGTGTATACCGTTTGTCACTTCTGAATCCATACACTGGAAGGGATTTTTTGGGATATTTTTTATGAGATATCTCTTTCAATACAGAGTGGGTCTGATAAGTCTACCCGAAATTATCAGTGTCAATGAACTGAATAACTCACTGTCAACCAGCAGCTAACTACTGATGTCACCTCACCTTTCGTATTTATTCACACTTGACATGACCTGTATAATTGTGTGCAAATCAATCATTGTTGAGGAAAACTGTCATCAAATAATTAAGCATGTTTTTCAAACAAATATCGTGAATTAAAAGTTGAACAAATACCTACTGAAGAACAATTGAATTAACAAAAGTAAATGAATTTCCCACGAAATAATTATTAACAAGGAATGTTATCATACTCCAAGTTATGAAATTAGGGCTGATGATAAAATTGAAAAGTGATTTAACAGACGTCTATCACTGTCACTGTGTCTTGTCACTGTCCTCTGTCACTATTTCCTTGTTTTGTCGCCTAGCACTGTTTTCTGTCACTGTCTCCTGTCACTGCCTCTGATCGCTGTCTCTTGTCGTTTCTCAGCATTGTCAATGTCTTCCTTTGCAACTTTCTGTGCACGGATGATATAAAAACAATGAAAATTTCAATACCTAATTCAATCTTGGAAAGGATACCTCGTCAATGATGCGGACTGCATGAAAATGGTTCATAATCTTGTTTTTTATGCAAACATAGTTGTGGACACACTGTATAATAAAAGAAGCATATGCTCTAGAGTGCAGCAGTGTAAATTTTCAACATAATGGTGAATCGCGAGGCTCTTTCAATCGAATTCGGTATACAAATATCTGCAGCATACAGGCCCCACAGTAGATATATTGAAATCTTTTGAATTGCTTTGTAAATTCAGACCGCACAATGCTGCATTTGTGTATTTTATTTGTAGCAGTCCGCGTTGCTTGTGCGAAGGAAATGGGTTATATTTGTTGGATTAAAGATTTTTCACCGAGAAAATCATTGGAACTGAATACCGAATTTTGGTTTCACCCAATCCGAATGTGTGATTGTAAATGTTAAGGAAACTGAAGAAAACTTGAAGGCTCTCGAGTTTTGATTATTCAGATCATGAATGATAAATTGATAATGAGACAATGATATTTGCAAATACACTCGAACAAAGGGGTTTGTATCATAAGGGTCAGAATTAGTGGAATTTTGCGTTAAGAATTTCATGTTTATTCCATTTGAAATAAAGAAGTTATTGGGATTTGAATTTTCCAAAAAGTAAACTGAAATATCGAACACCCTGTTGAATATTTTGTAGAACTGTGAAGGATAACTGATAGGATACTCTTTCATGAATGTGTATACGGAGATTGAACTCTCTATCATGAGAGTGAATAATACAGACATTTTAGTTGGTGCATCCGTCAAAATTTTTCTAAAAAATGGAATATCCCAAAAACAAATCTCGATAAAGGAGCGATTCAAAATGCAACCGATGCAGAATTTTACGTATAATTCGAAAATGAGAAAATAAACAGGGTGTATCATTCAAAAAATTGATATCTTTTTCGGTTTAACCGGAAGTAACAGCGTATTGAAAATATTTTAGGGAAATAGAACACGATGAGTAGTAGCATCCATCAAAATTTCAAGTTGATATCTCTTTTAGTTCTTCATAAACCTATAATGAATTAGTGAGGTGAATCACCCTGTATACTAACAATGAATATTTTATGTACGTCGTTCAAATGCGAAAAAATCTTTCTATAACATTTCAATGAATCAAGGATACTTTCGAAAAAAAAGCAGAATACGATAATTTCTAATGTTCTCAAATTGCTTAACAATTTCTTTCTTCCAATATATGAAATTTTTTTCGGATTTGATTTGACCAATCGCAATTGATATGTAGGTATTTCTCCTGTATAAATATCATCTGTATATACACAGAAGTGATATTAGAGTCCATTTATTCGAGCAAGATAGTTGTGACAGCTCGACAGAAAGTGCGGTGTTGCTGCTTTTTTTTCAGCAATACTCCGAAACAGAAAGTTAGGTTGAATTTATCATTCATTGTTTCAGAAAATGTTATCGATTTATAAAATATATACACTAACATTGGATAACTATTAACTGTGGATAACAGTTCAACAGTTTTTTCAATGTTTTTCGAAAATTTCGACTAGAATCAACAAGTTTCGAAGATGTTTGTCCAAATGAATTTGGCATCGTTGTTAAGTCACTGTGAAGTGTTGCTATAATTATTGATGCCTAAATGTTCCCAGCTATGTCTCGATAAATCAAGAATCTAGTGGTTAGCAACATATTTTTAATTTTGCAATAATAGTATGAAAAGGTAACCAAATCTTCGTTCAATTTTCCTGATCTCAAAGTCAATTCAGGACGTAGATAATAAATCTGTTAATGTCAGAAAAACTCACTTCAATTCAGAATATATATTGAGCTTCATACTGTTGATGTAGAGGTGAAATATATATTTTATTTCTGTTGAGTGATGTACAATGAAAAATGCCTTGATGTGAGACATTTTGGCAACTCTGCATACATAAACTCTGAAAGTTTTGTTCAATGAAAATTCATTCACGGCATGGTTATATTCGATATAAATCCTGGAATCATATTGGAATACAAAATTTTATTGATCACACTGAAAACATTCAATATCGATAATTGAATAAGTAGTCTTGGATGAGATCCCTGTGGTACAACAGTTCTGTGAACGTACCGAGTAACTAAAATTCGCAATCAATATCAGAAGTGTTCAGAAACGGTTCGAGAAGCCCATAAACCCAGATCGTTCTTTCATCTGAACATCTTTCCATCAAGTAGACCTCATTCATTATTTCATGCGCCAAAGAAACACACTCGGCTCATTATCCGCTGTTATATCGAGCCCTCGAAATCGACCATTCCCTCTACGAGCGTCAAATTCACAGCAAAACCGAATTAGATTTATTATAAAGCTATTTTAGATTATACGAGGGTATCCGCTGGAGTGGTTGCGACACAAAGAAAGCTGAACTTTGGAGAGCAGCTTCGATTGTAGCCTCAGACTCGCCGTCCACTCCAGATAAGTGGACGGTGGTTGCGCTGTGGGAACCACTCGGTCTCACCGGTGGTTTCTTTTGTCGAAGAAAACAACACGCATGCTTGAGGTTCGAGGAGTCTGCGAGGGGAAAATGCTCCGGAGATGGTAACAACAAGAGCAGTAATGGGTATTGGTGTTGAGGAGCATTCTGTGCTGGAATCATTGAGGTTGAATGAAAGTCAGGCTGAGACTGAACTGTTTACGTTTGTACAAAATTGCCAAAATCTGGTCCAGTGCAGGATCTTAATATTACCTACTAAGTCAAATATTGCCAAAGTTATCGATTTTGAATATTTCAAAAAAATAACTAGATTATCGAATATTTTAAGGGGTTATATTTGGAATTTTCGAAAAATCGATTTCTATTATTTTATTTTCTTAATGTTCATATATTTAAGAATACACACATAAAATTTCATAGCGTTCCAGTAAATATTTTCGAAGTTACACGCAAATTTGAAAAGTACAAGGCCGGAGCGGCAGCGATTACACGGAAATTTACACGCGTTTTCCTCAAAATGGTGTTTTCAAAGTCAGTGACCAACATTACTTGATAACATCTAAACCGATTAGTCTAAAATTTTAACACGAGCTTCTCAAATATATCTTTTAGTAATTAATCGAAAATTTTCTTCACACTGATGAATATTTTTACAACAATATAAGGCCGAAATTTTGGTCATAAATCGATTTTTTTTGAGTAACCGCCATTTTGTCAAAAAAATGTATTTTGCTTATTCCTTCAATTAATTACTGGATTGAACATTACTTCAACGGAATCTGTTTGGTTTTTTATATTCAAATGATCCAGTTCTGTGATATACCTAGTGGTCACGGCAAAACGTCTTTTTTGAGAGGAGCTCCTGAACTCAGCTGTAGCTCCTTTCCGAATGAATATTGTAATACTAAGTCTCAAAATACTGTTAAAAGATACCATGATATGTGTACAAATCGATAGATCAATTAATTCAAAAGTTTTCTCAAAGAAAATTCTGGAAAATTCGCTTTTTCCTTCTAACTGTATATAACCTCCATAGATTCATTCAATTCGTATGGATCAAGAAAATTCGTTATTTGACAAACGACAACGATACTTTTCTTTTATTGATGCGATTTTTCAATGCGATGTTGTCTAAACGTTAATTGGCTGTGTTTCAAGATTTTTCGTTTATTTTCGAAGTATCATTTGATTATTCTCTGAATCAAAGCAAAAGTATGGTTCGTCAGTGCCATCTATGAGGAGACTGTGGTGATTTTAACCTTGATTTTTCTTTTCACGAGTAAGTATCCTAACCTATATTATTGTTAATTCATACAGTGGCGTGGATGTGAGAATCTTTCGAAACGAATTCTCGCGAAATCATTCATTTCAATTTTATACTTCTCCAGATTTACAATTGATAGAAGATAGATAGGAGAAAATCGATATTTTTATCTCTCATTTGCTGATAGAAAGTTAATTATGCAACCAACTTCCTTTATTTGAGTTCAAGCCATTTTTATCTAAATGGTGTTATCAAATAAAAAATAAGTGAAACGCCAATGTAAGATCATCAATAGAAAAGGATTTTTTTCAGATCATTAGCAGGAAACCTATCGTTGTACGAAGTCAAAAATACAAAACATCGCTTCATTCGAACAGTTTGAGATTCATATTGAAAAATTTATCATATACTTTTTTTCTCAACTTTTTCAGAAAATCATAAGTGTCAACTGGAGATGAAATGGAATATTCAATTCATTGATCTTCTTGAAATACAGCTACTAAAATTGAAATATATTTGTAGATATTTCCTATCAAAATAGGATTTATTGGGATGATTTCTGATGATATTTTCTTGGTTGAAATTTCCATCCCTAAAAAATGTTATTTCATGTGAAAGAGATTTGAAGTTATTTTGGAGACATTATTGTTTTTATCATAAATTAAAACTGTTGTTTTTTTTATTCGATATCCAATTTTTTGGTTCGGTTATTCCTGGAAACGTTTTTTGTTCAAGTTTTTCAAACATGATTTATCGATATACACGGAATGCCAAATATCTCAACTATTCTTGATACTGAAAGAATTGAAAGACATTTCGATATGACAACAAATATTGTTTTAAGAAATTGTCGATTGGAAATTTAATGAATTGTAGATATTTTTCGAAATTATTTATAACAAATTCAACCATTCACTCAACGTGATTTATAGGCAAATATCTTCCAATCACACAATCCCATAAAACTATATTTTCCCATCAACACCGAACAGTACCTACCGGTTGTCGGCCCTTCGAAACGCCCTTCGAAACAATGGCACATCGTCGGGGTGTAGATGACATTATCAAGATAAAACATTCGCATGGTCGGACAGGGTCAACCGCGGCTCTCACACCCACCGGCCTAATTGCGCCCCCCTGTGGTCGTCAAAAAACACCCCCTCGGTATAAACTCGACGGCCCCTTGTCGTTGCCACTGTATATAATTAAAGTGTCAAAATAGAGGACCGGTAGGTAACTTGAGGCTACGGAGTTTGCACCAAAATAATGAGCTAGGGGGAAAATGAAGTGCTGATTGTTATATACACTGACAAATATTAGTTTGAAAAATGTGGAAAAGATTGAACCAAAATCTCAATTCAATTGACAATTCTGCTCTCAGTTCCATTATTATCATGAAAAATATCTGTCATCCTGTGAGTGGAAAGACTGAACGAATAAAGGGGATTCGTTCATTGGCGAAAGTAGGTCAAAGTTGGATTTCTATGTAGAAAGGGGGTTGAAACTGTTGTTTGTCTCCTTATAAATAAGAGGGTTGAATATACGACCGTGTGGCCTAATGGATAAGGCGTCGGACTTCGAATCCGAAGATTGCAGGTTCGAGTCCTGTCACGGTCGCAAATTTTTTCTTTATTTAAATGCACAATGGTAATGTCTCCACTCTTTTGGCGTTCAAACCTAGTTTGAAAACTTAGTTTTTGTAATTCATTATATTCATGACTTCCTTTGCCTACAGTACAATCCCTAAATTCCGTTTTTTTTTTCTTATTTTATTTCAGAGTTTCATTCCATTTCAGTAATATTCTTTCTTGATTTGCTTCATTCTTCGATGATAATGCAAAATCAACTATAAACTGAACGATATCCCATCTCAGCAAGTACTGGATGCTTTAATAACTATCTGTTTCCGAGCGAATAAGTATATTTGTATCATGATTTCATTATATGTAGCAACTGAAATAATAAGAATGATAACTAAAGTTATAAAAATAAAATTCTCATAGTTATCAAGTAGAATATTCGATTGTGGAACCAATTCTGAAGTTTTTGGAAAACTCTTTCCGCCTGGTTATATCAGCTCAATCCGATTCACTTGTATGTATTATCAACTTTCAGTTTTTTGATGATTGAATGATAATTCATTTATTCTTAGTTTTTTATAGGAACAGTTGAAAAAAAACAGAATAATGGACTCAAAACAGCTCTTTGTAGAATGCCATATCAAACCGTGACTTCATGACTCAAATGAAATTCTATCGAGATAAAATCCAGCTATTGCATATCACATAAAAGGTATTACACACTATCAAAGAAAAATATACGAATTTCAATACAAAACTTTAATGTTTTGTAATCTTGATTCGAAATGTTTCACAGTAGAAGTCTTACTGAACACTTACTGGTAAGCTCTCTCAATCCTTCTATAAATAATGTAGAATTGATTCTTTTGATTTGGTTCTCAGATCTTTCATTTGTATATCCATTGAAATATGTTGGGGCTTGATTATCGATAATTCTGTATATCAGCTACAGGTTTGACCCCCTTATAGGTTATGTTACATTTGAAAATTGAGTGATGGTAACATCCAATTAATTGAGCTACATCTATTTTATAGTGAAAAAATACGCATTGCTTTATTTTGAAGAATTTGTAGCCTTTGAATATTCTTATTGTATAACGATAATAACACAGAGATACCATAATTAAAATGCAAAAATATGATACTATTGTACACCAATTTTCTGCACCAAAGTGAGAGATTCTCAACTGTAGAAAAACAACCAACTTTTGTTAGATGAACTATTGCTTTTTTTCTCTTTCAATCAATACTTTATCCGAAATGATCACAAAAATATATAAATGAAGAAGTATCACAATGATGAGTATTATTATTATTATTTTCTACAACGTATGCTTCGAGTTTCTTGTTGCATCGTTTGTAACCATCAATATTCTCTCAAATATTTCAAAACCGAATTGTCTTCACCAATCCCCAAGATGTATGAACCCGCCTCTGATTTTTTTTTCACCGCAAACCATGAATCGGATCGTTACTCCGGGTACACGAATCATTAGAGATGCATTGTGCAAGAAGCGAAGAGATGATACTGAATCTCTCGACTAAGGGTTAATGATTAATTATTTTGATCGGTACCGTAATCCTTTTTTAATCAATTAAATCTGCCTGAAAGGGACCCTGATGGCGATGTCATCGGGCCACAATACAGGCGCCAAAGATGCCATTGTAGATGCTGGGATGTGCCTCTCTTTGCCCCTTTCGTTTGGTTTTTGTCGAAAGAGATCGTTCTTTTGGGAGGCACAAAGAATAATCAAGAGGTTTTGTTTGGTGTTCGGGATATGGTTTAATCGGAGAAAATAGCAGTCTTTTTTCCCAGGAGCATAGTATAGGGTTAGTATATCATGATAATAGTCGTGATTTTAGAGGAAAGAAATAGATCCAGTATGTTTCATCTGAAACTTGTTCTCACAATAGTGTTTGATCATCTTATAAATTTGTTAACACGATTCTTCGGACTGTTGAGCTCCAATTGGAACACTTCATGAAGAGATAATCAATGCTTCTGTCTTCCTGAAGCTTAAGAGGACAATTCATCATCCAGACTGTAACGTAATTACCCATTTTACTTCATATCAGTTATTCTCATATATGTTCAACTGTGATTTTTTTTAAATTACATATCATCATTGTATTCGGCTAAATTGACAATATATTATCATGTCACAAAGAAAAGAAGAATTTGATAAACACAGTGTTGTCAAGAAAACACAGACATTATTGAATAAAAAGATTATAATAATAAACAGGATAAGTTCAGATAGAGAATCAATTGTCACTACTATATAAACTTTCTTAAAATAACATTCCAGTTTGAACACATGATAGATTCTTATCTGATATTAAAATAATTTCATTTGAACTATATAATCCACTTACAATTATACACAAATATTGAATAGACCCAACATCAAAAGCACTCCGTTTTTAGATAACATTACCACAATTATTCAAGTGAAACGTCAGCTCATTGAAAAATTAAATTTCACTTATTTTTGTCGTCAGGTTTAGGATCCTTTACTTTTTTGTCCGCGTCATTTGGCTTCTTATTAGTACAGAGAAGTTTTATATATATAAAAAAAAACAGATGTTAATTATTGTATCCACGCCTTTCAGTTCTGGTTCGGTTATGTTACTTTCTTAAGATTGATACCATTTGAGGAATGAATCAAGATGACGTGGCCCAACTCATCCAAAGTTTCATTTATTTTGTCCGTATTCAAGTTTCCTTGATTCTTACTCCTTTTTTCACCTCCACCCTTGTTTTGATCAGGGCATTTCTTTGAAAATTCCTGTATATTTTCAGTTAAATATTGGTACAATACTGGTTCACAAACAATCTCTTGAACTGTTGACTTCAAAACCTGTGGTTTCTGATGTATATGCTATGCTGAAATGAGCTAATCAGATTTGTTTTTTTTATATCTGGTGAACGATTCACAGCTGCTCTTTTGGACTGAATATTTATTGGTTGAAGTCAATCTGTAATTCTTTACTTTGCAAGAAAAGCATGTAAATCAAGCAGTTTTCTCAGAGGAGTCTAACGATAAATTTTTGTACTTAATATTTCTGAAGTTAAAAAAAAATTAGAATATCAATGGAGTAATAGATTATCAAAATAATTTTTAAATTTGTATGTAATAACATTGAAATCATTGAATACCAATTAAATGAGGTATTTTCACAAATAATCCGTTTCGAACTCCAATAAAGAAATAACGAACAATTTTTTTCTCTGCGCATGTAGAAAAAATACTGATCAAAATTAGTACATAGGTACTCGTTGTTGAAAAAGTTGTTTGAAGTTGCATTCACTGAATTGCTAGAGGATATTGAATGAAATGAAATCAATAAACCAATTCTTAGTTCGAATATCGATGGTTGACTTATCAAAACACATCTTACATCCGAACCCATGTTGACTCAATCCACAATACGAAAACCACAAAGCCACTAGTAACGGAAAAAAAGGTTTAGGCCCCACCTCATGCGCCATCTTGAAGCCGGCAAGCACATTAATTGAATTGATAAAGATCATCAGTCATTGGAAGCATCTGCAGTGTGTTGATTCTTCATCAATAGTCAATCAGGCGTGCAAGGAATGGCCGAGAGCTGGTTCTCCTTCACTCCGAATGGGTTTTCTTTGTATAAATAGAAAAACATACACGTCACGATTGCCTAATGATTTGCCGGACCACAGTGGCGTAGTTGAAACTGAAGACGTTTTCGAAATTAATGAATTGGTTTATTCATTACAAGATTGGTGTATCTTTTTTGTGTACTGTATCCAGTTGTAATATCTCTTATATGAGCTATCGTTCTCTATTTATCATAGATTCCAATCTTTTATTCGAATGGAATATGTTCTATAAGGGATATAGACAGTTGAATATTGACAAGATACAAATAAAAAATTGGACCAGGAGAATTAGTAAAACAATGTCAATTTTGATACAACATAAGTGAAACACTAGTACCATTCAATAAATCAAATTGAGGTTATGTTATACAGCAAATAAAGGAATAAAATGAATTATTCTAAACGTTTTCAATTTAATCATTGATTGATTTAATTGAATTCAATTAATATTAATTTCTTATTATATTTTGTTTGTTGTATAAAGAAGCAAAAACAATTCATTTTGACATAGGAAAAAATGTTTTCAATTCCCGGCTCCTTCGCCAAAAATTCAAATTGAAGGTTCTGTTATCACAAAAGTGCCTTCTGCCTAAATGCACCAAAAATGATTTTCAAAAGGAACTTATGAATCTGATTTGATATTGTCAATATACAAATGTCGCCCAATTTCACAACGGTCGTCGTATTATTGTCGTGAATTTTGCCCCTTTCGCGAAGAAACTCTGTATATATCGTCGTGCCCTCGATGCCATGAAGACATTAATCAGATATTCAAGTTTGCCGTCGCAGGAAAGACCCAGAACGTCATAAATAACGTGAATAAAAGCGGACATAACAGAGAACAGAACGCATTACCAGCCAAAAGTTTTAGATGAACCGGGAAAGAGCACAATGCCGTCTAAAAAGAAACATGCTCTTGGGTCGTGCCAACAAATATCATTTATAACACGAATTGGGTCCGAAATGGCAAACAAGGATATCAATAATAATAATCCGCCACAATGGGGAGCAGATACACTGAGAAAAAACTTCATTTGAAGTTATAATCTTGGCTTCCAGTGTATTATTCAACGAACTATTTATTTTCAGAGTGATTAGACTGGTTTCAGAACACTAATAAGAGATATATTCCTCCAAAACTCAATTGAACTCCATGAGAAAATGTCTAGAGATACACAGAAATGTAGAACATTTTATTCAATATGGATAATACTTGACAGATCATTTCTTCGAAACATGTTATGACACAATATCTGAGAATACTATTGATTGTTTTTCAAACCCAGCGCTGAATTGCCAACAATCGGATCTTATACGCAACATAACAATACATTATGACGTCACTTACAACCTCATTCCTGTTTCTGTTGATATTACTGAATATGAGCATCGCATATCTTTTTGTGTATTCTATACAGAAGTAAAAACTTTAGACAAATGACGTTTCAGCTTGCATTCCTTATATAGATTCATCAGACTTTTTCGTTTGTTTTTCAGAATCACTGAATCTCGTAGTCCAAGTTTTTTTAGTGTACGCCATTCCACAAAGGCAATTCTTGCGTCTGAAAAACAAGTTATGATTAATGGCGGAATATGAGCCGACAACAAACGGCCAATGTTTCCGGTAAGTCAGGAAACTCGCTAAATTGCTGCCTATAGCGAGTAGAGGAGCGCCACCCTCTTCCGGTGGCTATTAGCCGTATTACGAAAGGGCGGAGCTGCAGGGTAGTTTGTGTTGAACGGTCAGATGAGTTTCAGTATGGAAAGCTATCAGAATAAAAATAATATTCAATGTGGGCGTCGTTCATGAAATGAATAGTTTTGTATTGACTGTTTTCATTACACCAAGTGGAAATAAAATGACCAAATAAAAGATCATGAAGCATGATGGTATATCCTTTCAGATTGACACTTGACACTAAGCTATGAAAAAAAAAATTTGGATACCAACTGCCTGTATCTTCAACGACACATTTGCAGACCGAATAAACACTGAATTAACTTCAAGTCATCATATTCGGAAACACCTAGTATAGGACTAGACCATGTGTCAACATTGCAATAAAAAGAAAATGGTTAAATCAGTTGAATGTTCATGTGACATTGGGGTAATTGTGTAAAGACAAAAAATCAGATTCATGAATGGATTAGTTAGTTGGATGAGTATTCTTTCTTCAATTATGATCTGCATAGATTCACTTCGAGATTTTTTTTTTGAAAAATAATGAATTTTTGCCCCTTTTTGCCTCTTGTCTTTGAGGTTGGTACAATTTTACACCTTTTTGGTTAATTTTTTCAGTAAAGAATTGCTGAAGAATGATTTTAACGTATATTATTAAAAACATTCTCCGAACATTTAAAAATTGGGGCTGTGAGAAATCATTATAGAATAGACAATTTATTGGTGTAATGTGCAGCAGTAGCTCAGTACATTTTTGATTCCACCATGATGGGCTAAACTTCATGAACAAAATAATCCACTACCAAAATTTTCAATAAAAATATTTTTCAAAGCCTCCTTTTTGAAAGTTCGGAGAATGTTTTCAATATAAAAGTTAAAATCATTCTTCAGCAATTCTTTACCGAAAAAATTAACCAAAAAGGTGTAAAATTGTATCAACCGCAAAAACCAAACTATTGAAACGGAAAAAAAATCGTTATTTAAAAAAAGTATCTCGAAAACGGAAAGACTTTTGAAATAAGAATTTTGTCACAGCAGGTGGCTCATCCTTGGATCTACATTCTACTTCGGTTCGACGTGGTCTTTACGGGACTCCCTGTATAATAAAAATAGAACCAATAACACTCTGAGCGATATGAAAACCACATTCAAGTGACTCCATTTCCGATTATTTTTTCGACAAAATTCCTCCAACAAAGCCGCGATATAGTATCAGAAGAAGAGGAACGACAAACCCCCCCTACCTCTCGCCCCTCGCTTCCCCCCTCCCGCGATGCATTTCCACTTTTTGGACCGTTATCGGAGCACAACCAGCGTATATTCTTTTTAAAATATGTCAAATGCACGGCAGCTCGTCCATTGTGGAACTGTCTCGCCGACGCCATTGTCGACGTCAGGACGGCTTTCATTATGTAAGTTGGCGTTGAAGGAGCTTCAGAAATAATGCAGATATTGGTAATGGATTTTCGACGCTTTCCACTTTTGTCGAGTTTTCAATGCGTCGAATAGCGCTGGGAAAAGATGTGGTTGTGTGTATTCTGAAGCGGAGCGCGAAAATAATATTGTGTGAGTCTAATGAGGTCATTATATCTACCTCTATTACATCCTCCCGTCAATTTTTTACAGTACACTCATACCTCGCTTTACGACCTAGATATGTTCCAAGAAACATGGCTGCAAAGCGAAAAGCCGTATAAAGAAACACTTGTTCAAATACAAATTGATACAAATCTATTTGAATCAGAAAATCCAAAAATTTGTTGAATATCAGTTTATTCAGTTTTTATTCAGTTTATTCAGTAATGAGGCATATACATGTTGTGATCATATTATTAATGTAAAATTAAATTATATCACATGGATGGCTGATTTGGTGCAAATGCCTAAGCCAGGAGGGCTTGTATTGCATTTACACCATTTCAGCCAGCCTGTCTCAACTTAACTAGTACCCCCAAATTGATTATCACTAATTTCATTACATATTTTCTATATTACATCAATGCCTATACCACTGTTTCCTCACCCGATCTGTCTAGATTTCAAATTTGAAATTGTTGGACGGAGAAGAGGATTTTACTGATGATATCATACAAAAACAAACGTTTTTTTTTTTTATTCAAATATATTTAGAATATGCTGATTTTGGGAGACATATAATTTACTTGCAAGTTTGAATTTGTTGAGACTCTTACATTCTTTTATTTCTGCCGGCAGGGAGTTATATATTTTGGGGCCTAAATAGAATATGGTTCTTTGTGTATGAGATTTGCTGAATCTAAGTATGTTTATTGTAAGATCGGTGGAAAATCTCGTAGCCCTAGATTTTTGGGATCGTAGTTTATTTTTTTGTTTATAAATCCAGGTTGAGCTTTGTAGAATGTAAAGACTCCTCACATTCAAGACTCTGGTTTCAGAGTAAAGTTGTTGTGTAGAGAATAACCTATTTTTTCTGAAGATAATCCTCAAAATAGAATTTTGTGTTGTTTGGAGTTTGTTTATTGCGTAATATGTCATTAAATATGTTATTTTTCTATTTCATTCAAATCAAAAATAAATACCTAGCATTTATATAAATACATACTTCATTATGTTTATTACTTGTTCGAAAAAGGAGATGGTTTTGATTGCAACTCAATAATTTCCTCAGATGGAAAGGGTTCTCTATCAGCTTCACGTAGATCAAGCGCATAACGTTTTTTAGAAAAACCTTCAAAACACAAATGTTTCGACTAATTTCATGAAGGAAATTGACTTCTGTATCATTAATTTGTACACAATCTGGCCATATTCCTTCCAAAAATGGTTTATTGTTATTAATTTCAATCAAATTTGTAACAGAAGAAGAACCGTTGGAAGTTTGGGAAGATTACAAAGAATGGGAATATATTTCGTATATCAAATGAATTTCTTAGCAATCATTTTCATGGACACCAAGTATATCGAAATGCGAGTATATAGATCAGGTATCTTACAAGGATCAAACTTGGGGCCGCTTTCACTTTTCAGACGACTATTTAGTTGAACAGATTGATTGTCCAAAACTTCTCGAAAAGAGTCATCGAGACTGTTCAAATGAAATGAGATCAATATTCAATCTGGAAAGCAGAAAATGATAGGTAACTGAATGAGATCGAGTTCAATCAACCAGCTAGGAAATCATTCACCCTCATTGATCACCAAATCAATGTACCTTTTATTACTTTTGGATGAAAGAGAGGAAAAAAATTAGGGAAGCGAACCTTGCATTGTTTTTCGACGTTTCATCTCCGCTTCCTCAATCCCGTCCATTCAACATTCGATTCCACCCCCACGTACAAGGGTTAAATCTTCGATTAAACTGTAGAAGGCGTCAAATATCGCCGAGAAGCACCCCTCGCTATACTACTATTGTTGTCGGAAAAGGGGACCCAGTCGAAGCTCGAATTTCCATTCAGATGTTATTTTGCATGCGTCTCTGTTTGTTGTTTCTGCAGTAAATGGAAAATCTGTTCCACTTTGATATGTTTGCTGAAGCTTGCTCCATATTTTTCTTAGATCCGGTGTAAATTTAATCACAATCTACTCCTACGCTAGTTGATATTGAAATTTCATGAAATTGCAACTTTTTTCATGCACATGATGATCTGGTGCTCTATTAGAGTGTAGATATAGTTTGGACTAAATCATCAACTGGCCTAATGCGATTGACAATATTGATATACAGTCGATTCTCTCTATAATTCTCTGAAAATTATCCAAGAATCTCTTCATATTTCGGAATAAATCAATATTTTTCCATGCATTCGACAATTCAAATTTGCAGAGAGAAAGAAACAGAAAGATGGTAAGTATGTGCCTTAGAGCAGCGAATCCAAAGGCGACAATGAACATTTCAAGACAAGTTTGAATGTGTGTGATTATCCGCTAACTTTTGTTTTTGTGGGGATCACTTTTGACAACGCAGAGGTGTCAGGTGAGGAAGCAAAAGCCTCATTCGAAAGCTTCTATCTACAGGTCGAAAGTGATGAAGAAGTATTTCAGACTTTTTCTCTCAAGAAGTCATTGAGCAGTCTGAGCAGCAAAAATTTGCTTTGAAGCAAACAAATCAGAGTTATTCCTAAATAATAATTAAATACCAATAGTCCCATTCAATTGACTCTTTATCTTCAGTAATAACGAAGTTAGCACAAAGGACAGGTATTGAAAATGTCATTGTTATTTTTCCCCCGAAAAAAAATCAGGACCTACGAGGACATCAGATGGTGTTACTTGGTGTAAGCTCGTGTGATTCTCGATTTTTTACTGTGTTTCAGGAAGCTCACGTTGACTGACCAAACTATTTGAAAGTCAGCCAAACCCACCTAGATTTTTCAAGAAATCTGTTTGCATATTTTTTTCAACAATGTCATTCCCAAGGTCATACTGAAATTGCAACCACCCTTCACATTAATCTGACAATGCACTAATTGAACTATTTGTGTTTTTCGTTTCCATCCCAACATTCTGCAAGAATGAAAAAGCTACTGCATGCATCACTCCTATGTCAATCGGTTTTGTCTTCTTTGTACCGATTGAAAATAAATTGGAAATTCTCCAACATCCACTAGCCTTTCAATAGAAGGCTTGACTCTCATGAATTCGATTAAATCCTATGTAAGCCGGATTCTAGATTCAGTGACAGTTCAATACGTCGAGTTAGGAATTGGCTGTTATTCCAAAAGCGATGACAGTGAGGCTTTCGCTAATCTGGCGAATGAATAACTTCGAAATTGTTCGAATGCGTATAGCTGACAAATGCAGACAGAATGATGATAATTGATTTTCGATAGTTTTCTTCAACTAACAAACATTGATCAGTATACAGGGTCTTGCAGCTCATCTCAATTTACACCATCAGTCATCACATGGTGTGCAAAATTCAGTAGCACACTCTTAGGAATAGTACGACTTTCACTTTTCAGTTTACAGAAAATTCTATTTATTAACCGTTTGAAAAAATAGAAACGACGAAAGCTCTGATGAAGATTTCACTGATACAAAATATCAAATATTTAACCAAGAATTGATAAAAATATAATTCATCCTCGGAATTTTCGTTTTTATATTTCAATGACTGAATGAAACCATATGGATTTTGGTTTGTGATTCTGATACACTGAAAATGCAGATGAGTGGCAACAGCGTATATTTCAATAAATTGTCATTGGTGTTGGGCTGAAAACCGCTAAAAATGCTTTCATTCTCTGGATTAGTATTACTGATACAACTGATACGTTACATTACTGTCAAACTATAAAATTGCAAAGTAAAATTTGATTCTATTCCTCCAACTGTTTGTTTATATCAACCTGATTTCATCGTCATCCAGGTAATTAATTTCATATCAACTCTATCAACGAAATTGAGAATGAACCATGTACACGATACATTGATGGACATTCTTGGACTGATAAGTATGTTGTGACACGTCCTAATTAAAGAAAGTGAGAACCGCGGCATTGTGTTCGGCTTATCTCCTGTGCATGTGTCTGTCGAGGCGTGATAAGAAGTCCCCCGAGGATCCGTTTGTTGTTCCTGCTGCATACTAAGGTCGCATTTGCGTCAGTCGGGGACCTAGGGCGGCACGCCGTCATCCTATTATTCCCATCTAATTGATATTGGGGAGCGAATTTTTGGCCGAAAACTCAAATGTGTACGGTTCATGCCGAAATGATGACTAATAACAGCACTTCCATAAAAAAAATACTACCTGTCAATGGAATAGAGTATAATCTCCATGAATTTCAGAAATTTAAAAAGAGTTCCTTTCTCCTCTCCCTTGATTCTCTCGATGTTCTCTGAACATTACAGGATGTCTCCTTTCGTGGGAAGTTTAATATAAAAAAAAATATCCTCAGTGTGAAGGTCTCATTGAAATGGTAAATTATGAGTATTCGTGATGATGGGCCTTCAATTTGGATCCGCCTGTGCTGAAAACGAATCATCAGTCATGAAGGTAACCAATTTCACAATCAGGAGAAGCAAACATCTTGGGGCTTATGGTAACATCCCCAAAGGTTGTTCCATCGTCTTATATTTCACTGGGTTCAACTTTTACAAATATTCAGAGTGTTAAGTGTCATTGAAATGGTAAATGATAAGTATTCATGATCAAGGGCCTTCAATTTGGATCTGCCAGTGTTGAAAACGAATCATCAGTCATGAAAATTCCCAATTTCACAATCAGGAGAAGCAAACATCTTGGGTCTCATGGCAACATCTCCAAATGTTGTTTCATCGTCTTGTATTCCACTGTGTCCATTTACCCAGATCAGTTTGACTTCGATAGTGTCAGAAGTTGGTTGATACTTTTTCAGATGTCTGGACTTCACCACGTACCCTGACTATCTGGATGAATATGGATTTCCTTTCCTAAAAGTTGTCTACCACTCGAATTTTTAATCTTCAGATTCTTTCGACATGCTCCATTATTGTCTGGAATCTGAATGAATCATTTGTCTACAGAGGTTCTGTTTGTCTTTTCATTCTCAGTTTATCGAACCGAACAATTCAGAATGCCTACATTTTCTCCAGTTCCAAATATCTATCAGATACTCGACATCACTATCAGAGTTCAGACCTCACGTTATAGGAAAGGATTTTCCTATTCGCCATTCAACGTCGTTTCACACCAATTACCTCTGGATATTGGCATTTTCCATTCGGAACCTGCATTTGACTCTTCTAATTATTATCAAGATGTGTGAATAAGCCTTTCTTAATTATCGCATTTTTACCGGCATTGTTCCGGTATTCGCGCTAAAAGCAGCGCAGAGCTTCAGCTTATGATGGCTTGTTTTCTTCGACGAGACTTTTTGTTCCTACCTGATCCTTATCCTGCTAATTATACAGTCGGCCGTGCACTACGTAGAGAGCTTTTGTTTTTCAATGCAATTAGGACTGGGAATGCTATTCAATGGAGCAAAGACTGAACTGAATTGTGATTCGAGGACTTGGATGATTGAACATAATATATATCTGGATATCGAATCGAGATTCTGATCGTAATCGCTGATTTTCTTTAGATTGAAACCTCAAGTTGAGTGCCAACCATTCTTGATTCGCTTCCAGTTGAATGGACATTATATCGACATGTATTATTATTCAGTTTATTCATCGCGAAAAAACATGTCAACAACTGTATCCATGTAATTTTATGTTCAAAAAGTGTAAAAGATAAACTGAGTTCTGAAGACAGTATCTCCGTACAATTATTCTCCGTTCGAGAACCTTGCAGAATAGTGTATTCAAAGAAAACAGACAGTGACATATACAGAAAGGGATTATTGCGTCATAACAACGCCCACTTGTTTCTAATTTTAACTTATTCTATTTCAAAATGCTCCAGGATCCTTTTCGATACATTATATTGTCTGTTCCTACATAGTTCATCCATTATGGAATGTTTGAAAGGATTTCAGCACTTAGTGGTTTCCTTGATTTCCGAGGTACAATAATAGTCATTCATAGTAACGTTTCGGAATTTCACGTGTAATGTTTTTATAATTTTTTTTATTCAATTTACACATCATAATAGTAATTAATGTTGAAAAAAATCGATTATTCGAAACTTCCGGAACACGTTATATTCGGCTATGACATTGATGAGATATTGAATTAGACGATGTAATACTGGCAATTGTTACATATTTTCCGTGTGATATAATGAAAATTACATGAATTAGGCACATGTAGATAGTGATAGATAAATAATGTATAAAAATTGTTCAAAATGAAAAATTGAAGCTTAGTAGATATCACAATTCAGACAGAAACTGAGAATTGAATAATTTTTCAAGGTCATGAAATCATTCGAAATCAATATATGAAAGCTGGAAAATATTGAGAACTAATGCATTGGAAATTCACTTCCTTTTTGGAAGTATATTATAGCTCCGTAGTTTGTAGTTTATTCGCAAAATATCAGATTTTATATTCATATCAACTTCAGCGAAGAAAAGAGAAAAAAAAGGAATAAAAAGAAAGACAGATAGATGGAAGAATAGAAAGAAACCAATATGAATATTAAATATACTTTACATACATTTACACCTTCACACCATGTATCGACATGCATAATTGAGAACAACCTTGTCCATGTTTTATCCAAGATGATTCATGGATACATTAAATATGTTCCCAAGCAATATCTTTGAATTTGAATACAGGTAGACTGATTGAACAATTTTTTCATGACCCACCCCGTATTGAATTATATAATTATTCGAATTCAAGCTACCGGCGTCGTATGCACAATACCCAACAAATTCAATTTCGAACAAAAACATTTTTCCAAAGTGACAATACATCGCAGACAATGGCACATTGTCGATACCACAATGAGATTTAAATCAGTGTTTACACAGCGTTAAATGCGAGCACAGCTTCACTTCAAATCGATGACAGATAGATGAGGACAGTCCGATTCAATAATGTCTCGAATGGAGCACGTGAAAAGACCCATGAATGCTTTCATGGTGTGGTCCAGACTGCGAAGGAAAAAAATATCTCTGGTGAGGAAGTGTTTTTCTTTTTATTCTTCATTGTGTGACGTTGGAAATTCTCCTCTCCTCAGGAGCATCCTCGACTCCACAACTCAGAAATATCGAAGCTACTTGGTGCTGAGTGGAAACTGTTGTCTGAGATAGAAAAGAAGCCTTTCATCGATGAAGCTAAGCGGTTGAGGACCCAGCATATACTGGAACATCCAAATTATAAATACAAACCTAGGAGAAGGCCAAAGTTACTACCAAGGGATATCTTCAAGCCTCGACAAGAGCACACTGATATTTCCGATATGGAAGTGAGCAGAGATTTCTACAGATCAACAGGTACCTGTCACTCAATCTCCTACTGCATACCCCACGTGATATTTTTTCCAGATACACTCCCTTCAATTCCTTCGCTACCATTAGACCAACAATCAAGTCAAAATTTCCCTTTGAGCATGCCAATGCAACACCAAGAGTCTTTACCGTTTGCTTGTCACCAAGACATCCAGAAAACCTCTTGCGTCCTAAGTCATCAGGAGTATCCAGATGGAACTCCTCTTGTTGACCAGAGAGAGTATATTCCAACTTTCAGATCTTTGCCACCTTACACGGCTTTGCAAGGAAGCTTGCATCAGAGGGCGCTGTTAAGAGCAGCTTCGTTGTGTGCGTATCACGATTTTGTGTCTAGCAGTGCTTTGCCATTGTATTTTCCTTGAATGTTTGAGTCAATTTTGAACACGATTTATGTTTTAGTGTTGGTCATATAATTCAAACTGCTCGGATGTGGTTCCTATATCAACTTCAATATGTTTGAAAACATTCGACTATCAGTCCCAAAACATCTGAATGATCAGCAACACATTGTGAGCTTTCCATCTGAATATTCTCATCGTATGAAAATGTTCACTAAAGATTCAACTTGTAAAGTTGAAAGTATAACCAATCTCAATCACTTTGAGCTGTATGCCTTGCTATAAAAGTTGAGTAATAAATTCACCAATTTTATCGTGGTATCCTTCCAATGTGTTGGGCAAATATTTTTAGTACCAGAAAAGATATTAATGTTCTGTTTATCCAAGTCGTCATGTTAGTAGATAATAAAACATAATAGCTTCTCATTACTTTACCAATGAACGTATTTTTATTGTCAATTAAGTTTCTATCCTCGTTTCATTGTGAATTGAAATCATTTTGTGGCATAGTGATGCAGACTTTCAGAGATATTTTTCATGGATTCTGATGTCAGAGTTCAGAGAATACTCTGATAGCACAATGACATTTTACGGACGTTTGACGGATGTTCTGTCAGGAGATTTAGGAGGTCTACACGAATTTTGTGTCTTACATTGAATGTTATCATTTTAATGACACTGACTTATGCCACCTCAGAAAAATTTGTGATATCACTATCAGATGTATCTGAGGTGAATAAAATAAGTCAGTAGCTGATACTTCTTTCATATTGAAAATCTGAGAATGTCTCTTGATTATTCTATTTCTGTGGCATTTGAGAATCCTTTGTTGATTTTTTTTGTTTATGTTGATGAATGAATAAAACACCACTCACCTTCAATTTGTATACTCCACAACAGAAAATGGTTATAGCATTCTTATGATTGATGATGACTGACCAACTAAGTGGTCGGTTGCTTTATAACATGTTCCATGGAAGTCCTGTTTATGTCATTTGGACGTTAATTGGATCAAAATGGGACGTCAGTGAGAACTAGAATGTGGTCCAATATGAAATACTGAATCCACATATCGAACATAAAACATCGATCAGGAAGATACAACCTGGACATAGGACACATCACCAAGTGCTATTAGACTGAAAGAATCGATCCAGATTTTGGGGTTTCTATCCTTCAAAAGGTAGGTGCTTCCTGACTTGTACGCAGGTTTGAATTGAAATATCTCTAGGAACCGAAAAAATGTTCAATATCAGCGTTTAGCGATATTGGAAACGTATATTCGATGGTGAAATCCTGTAGTGGCACTTCCTGGGTCGGCTTGTCATTTCCCGGCATTGTAGTAGATAGATGGGTCTGTTAACAATGCATACAATTCCATGTGTGTCGCTATTGTCTACTATTGTCTCTATTGGGCAGACACAGTCCTACTATTGATACAGTCAAGCTATAACAACTAACTATAGATTAACTATTCAGTAAACGATACACCCATTACCGATTTGAATTGATTGTTGTTCGATATTGTTCGCCAAACCATCCGCCATTATCTTTGCTCATGAGTATTTCGCATCGAGTGCCTTGTTTGATACATCACGAATTTTGTTATTCAATGCATTGACGTTTGTTCAAGCTCTCTCGGATATTTTCTCTACAAAATGTTGAAGTAGATAAAGGCTTCTGCTGGATTGGTTTGAATTAACTAGTATTTTTAATCGAAGGATCACTTGAGGAATATTGAGTATCATATGTAGAACTTGGAATGACCCATTTCCATGAAAAAGAATTGGAAATAATTAAAGTCCTTGAATTTTACACTGAGAGCATTAGCAAAATTTTTATCTGCTACCAGCCAGAATCAAAAAAATACATATTCCTCACATCCTCTAATTGTAGAGAATATATTTTTGATTATTTCACCTGTTGACCTGACTGATGTCACTAACTTTGTCCTGTGGCTGAATTGGCAGATATGAATTGAAGGCTTCGACTATTTCCTATTTCAGCCTCTTTACAAACATCTGTACTATTTCAATGGATCTCATGAAAAAAATGTAGCATTTGCTCGAAGTATAAAGTGAAAGCAAAAGATATAATGCTTAGAAGCGAAAGGTGAAAGAAAGAGCATTTGCTTCGTTTCTGATGAATAATCATTTATTTTGGCTCCGTAGTAAATGCTCCGGATCTAGACCATTTGCTACAATTTTTTACAACAAGTTCAGACAGAAAAATAAGATATTTTGGTAATTTTGCTAATAAGCAATTTAGTGCGGAAGAAGCAACACTATGAGCCACGACGAGGAAAGTACGTTCGGTGAAGAGAACGATCAGGTGAAATTAATAGCAGCTGGAAACGAATGAGCTTGCTGCCAAAGACGTTGGGCTTCACGTAATTCCTCTTTGGAAGATGGGAATTTTATCCAAAGATTTGCTTTTCGCAATATTTTGTCCATTACTTTGGCAATTGTTTTTGATACAGTGCTTTGGTGAATTCCAGTGATTTCCCCTACGCCGTTTGGAAACCCGGATCAGCAATGTATGGCAAAAACACTTTCATTTCCTGCAGCGGTGATAATGCCTCTCCTCGTTACTTATTATTCTCCTCACCAAGGAAATGGATAGTTAACCACTGCACGTTTACTTCATTGAAACGAAAAATGTGTCCAAAATCAGCCGGTAGCTCTTAAATTATTTAAAAACGCCATAATTATCACACACGTGTCACTACTACGGATTTAAAGTCTGCACTGGAGATACCTTCAGAAAAATTAAGGTTTCTATAGATCCATAGCAAAAGCATGACTCTACTCATATTACCTGAAGTATTTGCTTGTAGTGTAGCAAATGATGTTCCTTCGACTGTAGAGCAAATGCTCCAAATTGATTTTTCACATACTTCGAAGGTTTTGCTTCATTAATTTGAAGTAAAAGCATTCGCCACGTTTTATTTATTAGACCCAATATTTCATTCAAAAATAAAGTCATGTATAGCTTTGTACTTATCAATAATCTTTAATGGAATCTATCAGTTTCAGTTTCGAATTCAGTTGTAGTTTTTTTTGTCGAAAGTAGGCTGACACCAAAACCAAAAAAAATGTTGAATCTCTTAGGATAGCTGCTTCAAATGAACTACGCCATGACTGTGACCTTCAAATTCACCATGCCAACTGGTACACAACATATTTCAAGCACTAAATTCATTAGGAAGACTCGTATATGGCGGTATTCACACTCGCATACACCCTAAGATCTCAGATTGCTGTCACCAGCATTTGATTTGCATGATAAATTCTCCCGACGAACTCCAAGTGATAATGCGATTTTAGCGATGAAAGGTGAAAATAAATTGATTCCGCACTCCCGGTGACATATTAATGCACATATTAAGATTTGTGACGTGGCTCAGACGGGTTGTTTGGTGGGAGGGGGTTGTAATGGGTGGAGGTGATGAATCGGTATAGAAGAGCGCACCTCGAAATTGCGTTTTGACATTGATAGGTAGGATCATGCATTTAAGATGGCGGTGAATGCGATGCGAATAACGAAGAATCGAAGTAATGAATTCTGTTCCTGCTATTACTCACCTGGCGTTTGGGGCGTGTTCATGAAGGATTGAATATTCATCCTACCAGCGGCCATTGTGGCTAGTACGGAAGAATCATTCATAATAATCTACATTGGCAGGTTTGTATAGGTGAATTATTAGATAGAATTCGACTCCAAAACCCAAATAAGTAGAATTGTGGATTCGGGGATACTCAGTTCATCCAAATTATTTTACAATATGAATTTATTCTGCGGTTGTATAAATAGTCGACATTTTTCAAAAGCCTCAGTCGGGTGGGGACAGTGGAAGGGAAGCAATTTAGCGGGAGAGCAATGTGTCTCTCTTCATTATGTGTGATTATAATACACCTGATTTCCTTTTTACTCCAACAGACTCCCCCTTATACCCACAATAGATTCTTCAAACCTGTTTATTCTTCTCATGTATCTTATTCTAGTTCCCTTCGTATAGATTTTCCTTGAGAATTCCTTTATAGGGAAGCTTGATGGTCTTCTTATACGAGTAAGCAGGATACATTTTATCGTAGACTGGAGACGACTGAGAATTGATCCATCCTGAGTTGCAATCAAGTAAATGCATTCTAGGAAATGCACAGCGAAGTGAATACTCTCATGGATCTGTTATGCAAATTTTATGTCGGAGCACTAATACTGAGGACTCATTTGCATATCCAATTGTTGCTAATGGAAACGTGAATATAACTATTGGTTTTAATGACAGTGATGCCTGAATTGATGGTTGATTAATTTGGAGGATGAGTAATTTGATCTAGATCTGTTGTCCATTGCTTCATTTCGTTAGAAACCTGTTATTTTTAGGCTCAATCTGATATTCTATCATCGGAATTATTGTCTCAGTCTTAACCTCAAAATAGATAACTAATTATTCACATGAATCACTCTGTATTTCCACTCACCAATATATCTGATTTCGGGTCTTTCGGGTAAAAAGCACCCCTTGCTCCTTGCCCCTTGATTAAAAATCTGAATCTGGACGTTTACAATAGAGGGAGCCCCTAGTTCGGAGCAATACATGTTCGCCTAATCAAGGCCAGCCTTTGTCAATGCAACTTCTATTTGTGATTGAGTGATTCTAAAATTACATTCGCTTTCTCGAACATTTCGTCTTGAGTCCGAATACGGTGGATAGAATATAAGTTTTCAACGAAAAATATAGCAGTGGTAATAACAGTCGAATCAAATGGAAAATCGATAGGTTATAAAAATTTTTACTATTTTTCACTTTTTCACAATTTCTTTTGGATACCTATCTATTCAGATCAAATTGTGATAACAAAAAGATTGAATAATTTCGTAAATGAGAAATGTTCCATGAATAATGATATGATTGTAGTTGTGATATATTCATTAACTATGAACAAAAAATGTCATTGGTAAATTTTGTTGCAATGAAAATATCAGATGAAAAATATAACAAATGTTGCATATTCGACTGTTTTGGAAGATCTCGACAAATTGAAAAAAATAATTGAAAAAATATCCAGGAATATTCTCTTTTATTGGTTCCTACAACATGCTTACAAAATGTTATTTTTTTCACATCATTAATTCAAATGACCAATGCAATGTTTCTTATTTTTGTTCATACGAAAGACTCCCTTCAATTTCACGACAAGAAATCACTTTTGTTAATACATTCCTGTTTTTCAATGATATTTCTTCATAATTTTTCTGAAAATACTCGACATGTTCGTCTAATGATGATACTTAATGAGTATTCCCACATTTATCTAAGAGGATCACAATTTTCCAGAACCTGAGAAGAAATAGTTTTCGATGGAGAAGCACTTTATTTTTCCCAATAATTGTAAATATAGCCGTAGTCGAAATTCTCGCGATATTTGTCACAAGAACAATCTTCCATTGAAGCAGATGGAGGAAACACAGGGAAATATTCCGCCGGAGGCATTCTTTTCAGGAAAATAGCAGCCACAGTTCTTTCTTGGAGTGAATCTCTAGAGAACGCGCTCGTTTCAACAATGCGCATTTTTCCATCGAAAAGCTCGTCGTTGTATGACTTTTACGTTTCTTCCTATAGCTTTGAGAGAACAAAGCTCATTCTGGATGCTTTCACGTTATTCATCCGATACTGAGGACGATAATGGCGTTTTATATTATGGTCGGATTGAAATGTTTTGTTCCGTGCCATTTTCAACAGAATTTCTCATTTCCAAATGTTTCACTACCATTATTCGCCATTTTTGATTTCTACTATCATGATTATATTTTTTTTCACGATTGTATTTCACGCAATCAGTCTTTTAGAAATATAAGTTCTCTCTCTATTATTTCAACTATCCTAAGAATATTTGTATAAGAAGAAAGATGATTTATAATAACCAACCTGCCTAACGACCTTCTTAGTCTTCTCAAATTTGAAACGCATCTTCGATGATTTCATGCACAATGTTATTCATCCTAACTCTCTGCACTTTTTTGGGACACACTATATATTCGATAATATTTTTCCCATATTTTTTCCAAGATACAGAAGTCTGTCAAATAAGGATGTCCTAACCCACTTGAAAACTGAACAATAGAAGACGGGAGGTGAACGGCAGGACCCTGAAAAAATAATTCACACTTCAACATGTCGAAATTTCCCTAGATCTCATAGTTATTGGATATATTAGGAAATTTCTTCTGAATTCGAGACTTAGTTCAACTCAAAAGGTGAATTAACTCGATTTGAGAAATGTTGTCAAACGGTTAGTGATATTAATGTGCAATTATCAGGATCTGATTTTTTGCAACAATCGTTAAAAAAAGTGTCAAATTCGGACCACCCTGTACACTCTAGAAGTTGAATTAACTTTCACTTAGAGTTGTGAAACTTACAAGTTCCATAGCTAACAAAATCCAGACATTTCAATTCACCAGAACCAAAAATAAATCGTCCATTGTGACGAGACGACTCAGAAGCGAAACTCAGGAACGAAGCTGCCTGCCATAATCAGAACATTTCCAAATGGGGGCTTCGCCAATTATAAAACCCAATCGGTTTCTTTACAAAGTCGCGGCTAGATTTAATCTACATCGTTTGATCTGAAAACCTGTCGCGATTACCTGAAAGGTTTCCAATTCAAGCTGAAATTGAAACTTTATGAGCGAAATCTTCCGAGAATTATTTGGTTTGGCACTCAATTAGCGGCCACAATGTTGTTGTCGTTGTGTCATTTACAGAAAATTATTATCTCAAAAGCTGTGGGAACGACTGAAAGTAATCATCAGAAGTGTTTCAAAATGAGCATGTGTCAAAAGTATAATCTGATTGAAATGAAAACTCGATAGTTGATTTTATACGCTATTAGGTCTAAAAACTTTCCAAAATACATTATCAGCTGTGCTACAATAATCACAAAAACGTTCCCTTATGTATGCCTGTCAAAAAACTTCGGAATTGAAACTTCAATGAAGAAACAGTTTTATTAAAAAATCGGTGATAGTTTCTGATGGTAATTAACGTACGCTCTTGTAAAGCGAGCAAATGGTCTCTGATTCTTATGATAAACAGTTAGTTGTTACAACGCATTTGAAACTCGTTAGCAACTCGTCAATAGAATTTGTGATCTCTCGTGAATTATTGTTTGTTTCAAATATTGTCAGCGATTGTTTACTGGGCAAATCTCTATCATTTTGGAGGTAAATCGATTAAATTTATGACCTTCATTATAAGATGTGACACTCAGAAAAAATTAATAGAATAGCTAATTCCATAAAGAACAATGCTCATCATCTGAAGACGGACCTGCTGAGAAGGAGATTCCGAAAGGAAGGAGGAGAGATCATTTCGCGATTGTTCGAATGGCGTGGCCAATCCAGAAAGGGAAAGCGTTTTCCGCGAGAATAATTGTTTTGTGCGCACAACAAAGGAAGCACTTCGTATGTTACACACACCCCCCAAACACCCGGACCCCTCCCCTGTCGGAGCATCATCCCTTGTCTGCATCCAGGTGTTATAATGCGAGTCGTTTGGGGGGATCAATCAATTTGGAGATTTCCGACTCCTCGTTAGGGGTGTTTCTCTCTTCTCTTATCTCTCACGTCGTTTCTTCGCTGGTGCTTATTATGCGATTTCGATAGAAAAAAATTGTCTGATAATATTATCACAGGGGCATCAATACTTTTCCAAATATTCTGAAATTTTGCATTTTCTTTGAAGTTTTTTTTCGAGCGAGATAGTATAACTTCCTGGCAAATCTCTCAGGAAGGTAGTCTTAGAAAATTGAAAATTCGATTTTTTGGCATATTTTCAAAGTTCAGACTTTCGAAAATATGCGCTTGAACGGATTTTCCGAAATCCGAATTATTTTGGGAGATACAGCGCATTTTGAGAAGTGGCATCCAAGCCGGCCGAGCAGAGTACCTAACCAAACTTCAAACGTCAAAACTCCTGTTCTTGAATATATCAATATCTCAAGTTCTATCTGACCAATTCGTTTGATATTCTGTTGAAATCTTTATCGACTGGAACTTGGATTTCGAAAAATTATGATTCCGGGTATTTTAAAAATAAGAGTAAATTTAATTCATCAAGTGGACGCCATTTTGTGAATTTTTTCTTCTGATCGAGGTCCAAGCGATAGCGACATCTTTACTGATTAGAAAATTCATTTTATTTATTTGATTGAAATCATTACAAGGCTCGGAATCATGTCAACCAGGGAGCACCGTTTGACTGATAACCCTCCCAGTATATCATTTGATAAATTTCTAACTTTTTTTTTAGAATTCTCATCATATACATAAAGAATCAGTAACAATATATGAAGAAATGAATAATAAAAATGTTTTTGAATTTTATTTGACCCAGTTTGAAAAATACTCAAAAAGTAGGCCTCTAGACTAGAAAACCCCCTTAAAAAATAATATAAAAATATCATTTATTGATGGAAAGAATGCATACAGTCGTGAAAATGCAATACATGAATGATAAATTCTCGATAAATGAGCAACCACTTGTAATATAAATAAAAAAACCTAAATTAATCACACAAAAGAATTTGATTCAATACAAGAATTCGACGAAATAAGCAACACATATAAAAAAAAATATAAATTTAAAAAATTAAAATATTAAATAATAACGTGACATTTCAGATTACAGTAATATTTTCGTATACTATATTTTCTTGAATGAATATAATCCATCATTTTTGGGTATACCCAAAGTACAAGTTTTGAAAAATCTCAATCAAGAAAAGAAGGGGGTCAAAAATCCTCGAAAATGTCTCATTCTAATCATCTTAAACCCCACCCCGTAAGACCTACTTATGCCATTGATTGTTTCATTTTGGCTAAGAGTATAGTCTGACAGAAAAGCAGAAGATAGTCCTGCAGATAAAGGGACAATGCGATTACATACTGTAGGGTGTACAGACACAGCTTCAGCAGAGATTTCACACCGGTTTCACCCGCTAATTACCAATTTAGAATGTCGCAGGTGTAGTCGCTACAGCCTTTACAGTGGATGCTTCCATTCATTGTGCAAAATCCCGATTTCGCATATTGTTACTCTCCTGTATGCGAAACTTACTTGTGGCAATGTTTGTGCCTTGTGCTTTCTGGTTCTCTCTTGCGTATTAGAATAGTACGTGGTGATGGTTTCAGACTGAAACAAACACTAAACGAGAACGTTGTGCACATGAAAACAGAAAAATTCTATTATTCTCAATGATTTCTTCAAATAAATTTGCCAAACATTCTCTCAAGTCTTTCTTATAAACTACAAACCAACTAGCAACTGAAAACAATACCTATCGATATAAATATAATACAAAGAGATATTTCAATTCAATCAAAACATTCATAAGTATGAATGCTGCGATTTATAACAATATCAGCGACATTATGAATAATTCAATAGTTTAGGAATACAAAAAAGTTGGTTTTGAGAATTGAACTCGATGTGTGAAATGTTTAATTTTTTCAGATTTTTTTGAGATTTCAGAACTAGATGAATCTTTCATGATTTCACTGTATAAAATAGTTTTTTTAGTTAAACATGTATTAGATAATAGTATAACCTGATCGGAGTACTCGGAAATTGCATAAAATCTGCTCAATATACAGAGAATATTGACAGTGACTACTTTATTGGACTGATTTTGTGTATTATTGATTTTTATACTGAAAACGGGAAGTATATATCTTACTTGTTACAAAAATTGCATAGACCGTGTGGCCTAATGGATAAGGCGTCGGACTTCGGATCCGAAGATTGCAGGTTCGAGTCCTGTCACGGTCGCAAATTTTTCTTTTTATATTGATATAATGAAACAATTTAGTGAATTTATTGAAAATTTTCAACTCCTAAATTTTTTGAAATCTCGCCCATATACGGATATTTTCGAAAATAATTTAACAGTTATACATATTTATTTCATTGCGTATCCACTCAATATTTGTAGCTCATGTATCCAATGCTGTTTCAAATTCATACAGAAACTACGGAATAAGAAATTAGTTTTCATTCTCTTGGAATAAAAACGATATGTTTTTTCACCATTTATTTAAGCACGATGTTCAGTAAATATTCTCAATGGAAATGGGTTATGGTATTACTATCGCCATCTATTAGCTTTTAACCGAACTTACATTGAAAGGTGTCTGTATAGTTTCCTTGAAGTAGTATGATATAATATAGAATTGCTAGATGGCAATTATTGGAACGAATCATTACAGTTTCTCGAAACATTTGTGGATTGTATTCAATAGATGGTGCTACATTTATAACATTTATTGGGATTGAAAACTACCGACGAGCCATACAGTTTCCTGAAAATCAAATCTTCACGTATCGATTTCGGTGTTTTTGAGAACTGAGTTGGTCTTGGTACTAATACAGACGTTCCTAAATAGATGGCGCGACAAGAATTTCGAATTCTAGAATTTCAGCATATAGGAATTGAAAGAATAATCGAAGAAAAAGAGGATGATAGTAATGAAATGAAATAAGCAATACAATATTGATAGTTTTTTCATTCTGTAGGTATTTGGCCGCTGGATAAATAGACATTATTTTCAGAAAAAAATTAAATGAGATGGTATGAATTTGAGCCAATATCGTGAAATTTTTTAGTTATTCCTACAATCGTCCTTAGTTGGATATATTTTATTATTTCAAATTGGCATTTCGAACAGTTGAGAAATGCATAGGAATTACTTCAGCAATGAAAAAAATGTAATTACATTTGATCTGTATGTGGCAGAGCCTCTAATTAATGTGGCAAACCGAAATGAAAAGCTTATAAAAACATAGAATTGTGTTCGGTAACAGTTTGATACTTTTTAATTAATTCTCGTATACGAATCAGCTCTTCAAATGGAATGAAAATTTTTTTAATCAGATATATTTTCGTCGATGGGAAACGTTCTCGACCAAATTCGATTGTAATATATCGAGGAATAATTGAATACATGTCACAATCATTTGGATGTTTCGTTCCGGGAATAAATGAATAAAGTTTTGTGGTGGAATTGCATGAAATTGTAAAATCAAAAGGTTCATCGAAATCCTATTTATCTAATCACTTGGCAGTGATGCGATACAGATGTCAATAATAATAACAATTCGAAAGCAAATTGGATGAAATAAGCAATAATGATACTAAATGCAGAAAAAAATCCAATTTTCACATTTATATTGAACGTTTCTCATTTTACTTTGTTTTATTTCTTAATTTATCTTTTTTGCTGTACGAACTATAGTTCGAAGATAAGGATTTTTCATAGACATATTACCTAAGGATAATAGGTCTTTGGGATTTTTACAATTGGGATTTATTATTCTTCACCTGATTATGCATTACCTTTGGTCTAATGATATTACTGATTATATAATTGACTATAGATCTACTCTACGCCTCATACATGACGCCGATGAAACTCATATTCGAATGCCAGATTTCGACTTCTCCTTCGCGATTTTTCTACAGCTCCAAATTGCAAATACGTCGTGATAAATATATTCGGCTTTTATACTATACCCCACCGTCTCTATATTACTTTGGTAATATAGAATACATTACCCCGAATATTATATATTCGTTCGTTTCAGCAATTACAGAGGCGTCACCTGATATTGAAAAACCGTTCGCAATTTCACGGGGTATGATATCTTTTTAAGAAAGTATTCTCTTTCAGAATATCTAGCAATGCGTAAAATCTAAAACTTGATAATTAAGAATGATAGTTTATTGAAGCTACTTATAAAAACTATAAGATAAATTATTTATGGTATTGCGAAAAGAATATCCTCTGCAGCTTCTAGAAACACCTCTAAAATGTCACAAATCATGCTTGGTGTAAATTTCACACACACTATACTTACCTATATTATGTTTGTATCTCATTCATTGTTTTTTGATATTCTGGATAAATTCTTTCGAATTGTTCCAAATAGTCCATTAGTTATCAAGGTTATCTTATATCACCCTTGATATTCAATAAAATATCAATTTTGTTTGCTGTGTTTCATTTTTGAGAGAAATTCAGCTTAACCCTTCACCTTTACGTACTGCACTGGATACCAGGCTTGAAAGACATGCAAAATACCCAATACGACTTTTTCAGCCCTATAAAAGAAGCTCGTTTGTGAGTTAATGATGATAGATGTAAATTTGATGTCTTTAGTGGATAACAACAATATATGAGCATATATGTATATTCTGGGTATCGAAGAGAATATTTATTATTGATATATTCTTGATATTCTCTCAACGATTATTCGATTTGTCACTTTAATTTGTTACGAAAATAAGTTGAGGATGATTCCAATGATAGGAAACGAAAGAAATTTCGATTTCATTGAGTTGAATCCTTATGAACGTTGCTGAAAAAATGCGTATCGTGAATAGTTTTTTTTTCTATGTATTAGGTCTAGAGAGAAAACTTTCCATATATCCATGATATATTGATTTTACTCGAGATTGTCATGGTATACAATCATGCCATTGTCATATACAGGGTGTTTCTTAAAGGCATGCTAATAGGACATACGTTCATAGGAAGTTTCTTTCTTAAAATGTGTCAGATATTAGCATGTCTTCAAGAAACACCCTGTAAATATCAATAGTATCATTATTATATTGAGAGTTTTTGTCAATAGTATTCTGATACTAAAATAACGTCTTTCATTTGTATGACTCCGTGGCGCAACGGTAGCGCGTCTGACTCCAGATCAGAAGGTTGCGTGTTCAAATCACGTCGGGGTCAACCACATTTTTTGTTTTTTTTTCTACAAATTTCCGGGAAGTGACAGTTATCCTTCATTTAGATGGAACAGAACCAAGTTTTATCACCTCTAGTTTTCTTTACTTCCGAAATTTGTCAGGATGTCAGAAAAACTCACGGAAACCAGACAACTCAAGTATTATAAGCTGTAAATCAACTTCATTATCCTTAAAGTCACATTACGTATTGAATTGCACCAATCGTGAAGCTCCAAAACGTACACAGAGGCCTCCAAGTAAATATTAAAAGGCCATTAAATCTAAATGGGGCTTGATTACGTTTGCACTATCGCCCTTGTCTATCATCCAGACACTGAAATATGAGGAAAACAGAGATAATACCGCATGAGTAATGAAGACAATCAAATATTTGCCGTCGAGCGTTATTACATCACCGCTGCCAGCGGCTTGTGACAATTTAGGTAAGGGTTGATCCCTGGATTTGGCACATTTCCCTTTGGAAGTTACCGCATAAAAAGCGTATCGCTAGGACACCGAGAGGAAATCGAAAAATTTCAACTTGCATCTCAGAATTTATCGCGAATGGCAAATGAATTTCTGTGAGTCTATTTCCTGAAAGCGTTAAAATGATGTGATCGATTTCAGAAAATGTAACGTCAATTCCAAGAATACCAACACCGATTCGAGTGTGAAACAAAATATGTCCTTGAGAGAATAACGAATTTTGGAAAATAATTTTGATTCATCAACCATTTTAAATTTTGTCTGTTTCAATGATGTATCACAAGTTACTGATCATTTTTATTTCACATAATTAGCTTGGGCTTGAAATTTATGATTTTAATTGAAGGGCACTCGTCATAAATTTTCTCGAGAAAATTTTATGAATAATCCATAACAGTTTTGAGATGGAAAATTACCCTTTTCTCCCAAAATCAAGTAGAGTACATTCAACCAATCTATATATTTAGTAATCACACCTGACACAATATCAAATATATTCATTTACATTTAACAAAAACATGGACGTATAATTATGAATTGAGGCATATCTGCCATTATTTTTGATAAGAGTCCCAATAATGAATCAATCGAGAATGATACATTGGCAATCAGTGTTTAATGACAATGGAAGTCGATATACTGACTATTTAATCACAACTATTGATAGCTCAGTGTTTTATCAGCCTTATCTATAATTGAGTCCTGATTGATATCGACTTAAACGATTGTGTTGTCAAAGCTATTCGACCCATAAATTATATCGGAATATAGCCCAATTTGATCTACGATCATAAGTAATCATTAATGCGATTTTGAAATGAGTAACTTCGTGTTATCAATGAATTTTGTTACCTACAGCAATGCAATCCTTAGAGACATGATTATATTTTAGAGGTGACTATTATGCTAATTTTGAGGAGAATCCTCTCTCAAGTCTGAACTTTTCAGATAAAGAGCGATGAATATTCAGAAAAAAAAACAACAACAACATTTCAAAGTGCAGTTTTATATGTATGAAAATCTTCATATCATCTACCAACGTTCGTATATGGATTTTGCATTACATATTTTTGGAGAAAATAACAATACGCCATACTGATTCAAATCATTGAATCGAAATTGAGCCTTATCGCGGAAAAACACTTCCTTTGTTTAACCTCAAAGGTTGGAACAGTGAAATAAAGGAGAAGTGATAATATCAGAAATTTTGCTTTGTTCAATTGTGTTGAATCAATGTAACATAACTTGTTCGAGAATTTGAGTTTTTTGTCTAATTTAATCCACTATGTACTTGAATGATCTCGAATTCAGTAACCTACAGGAATTCTTCGATAAATTCCATGGATATAACTTCGTGAAATAATCCTCAACTCGTTTCACCCGACTGTATATCTTATTTAACTCGCAAAGAGGTAACCCATTTAGTTACATCTTCTTCGCTGAAGGCAAATGTGAAAATGTAGGTTGTTACGACTCTATGAAATATCATGGGCCATTAGAAAGCTCATTTTCTAGACACTGTTTCGTGTTATAAATTTCATCCAGGTCTAACTCACTAATTGAAGTAATATTAATCTTCGTTTTGACCTCCTATTCTGGCGTTATTCCTAGACTGCATGGGTAGTTTTTATAAAAAGAATCTTGAAAATATGAAGATGAAAGCAATGTTCTATAAGTAAGTTTGAAAAACGTTTGTTATCACAAAATGAAAAATAATATATTTATTGATACAAATAGATTATATTTTTATTCATATCGGAAACGGTAGGTGATACAGGGTCGATTAAATTAGAGAAGAGTAGCGCATTTATGTGCCTAATAATATGCCATTTAGAAAGTTTCAATATTCCGAGTAGTTTCGGAGATATCCGGTATAGAGTCTTCTTCAGACTTGATGAAGTCTTTAAAGAATACTAGTAATATTGATTCGAGGTGATAATTTTTCTCAAATTAGTTGAATTCAATCCAAAAATATGACATTCGATTCTGAATTCTTGGAAATATTCACATCAGAATTTCTTTGATACAAGATATTTTTTTATTCCAATATCACGGAATAAAAAAATGTGGTGGATACCCCTGGACCGACTACTTCTAGAAATATTATCGTTTGGCAACTCCTGCGAGGGGGCACATTATCATGTGATCACGAGTTCCACAAGTAAGATTCCGGACCTCACCTGAACGCCTTTAGTACGTTCCACTTCGAAGGGTGATTTATAGATCGACGCCTTCAGGCTTCTGATTCACGGCTGAAACGTGAATGCGATTAATTATACCAGCATGTGATTCATGCGCCTTACGAGATATTTCAGGGAATGCAGAGTTGCATTCATTATCACATGCCTGCCGGGGCGGAATTACGTCGAGAAAACTTTATCGGGGCTATACGGAAACCGCATAAATATTAGGATTCACGGGATGTGAGCAACGTTCAGCTAGGGTCAAGAATGGAATAGCATAGAATTTTTGATGAAAGAGGGGTTGCCAAAAAAATACATTTTGCAATAAGCTCCGTCAACTCCAAACTCGTCTGGGGTTGCTTGAAAATCCTTCCATAACTAGGCAGTCTATATGGTCTATCACTAGCCACAAAGGTTACAAGGGCTCTGATGAGCACGAGCTGACCTAATCGGTCCAGATCCTTCCGGAGCTTAGCAAAAGCACTGATTGTGAAAAGAACTTCCAGTAGAGCTTGAGTCAACAAGCAATCTCCTGAATAAAAAGGGAAAGTGTACCAGAAATGATACTAGCCAAAGAGTTTCTCAAAGAACAATCGCCAAAATTCTCTTTCACATTTGAGGTGGAGATGTCAGTCATCAAATTGTTCTCTAATTGGTCTATTTTTGAACTATCGAATGAATATTAGTTTGATTTCTTCATTTGCTTCTCGGAGTTGTGGTAGTGCCACATTAGCGATCTCGAAAGTCCTCAGTATGATTTGATGAATGTTTGACGAATAAATCCAAATTAATGTTGATCAGTAACAAACATATGATAGTTTCAACTGTAATTAAATTGAAAGCTTCTGTAAATGAACCGAGGCACTTACTATTCCCTAGGAAACCCCTATATTCATGTAGCTGAGATTTCCATCAACATATATCGGGACAACTGGGAATATATCGCTGTGAATTGGAACCTGAGAAATTGCTTTCAAGACTTCATTACGATTCGTCGTATGACCGCAGATAGACCGAAAGTTGCAATGAATATTAAACAACCTCCATTGCGCACAATAAAACGTCTTAAATCACTTCCGAGAAAGGGTAATTTCTATTTGTCAACGCGGATTTTGAACTCGCGATAAATTTCCTTTTTGTACGAGTTCAAATCAGGAATGGAAGAGGATCGGGAATGGGGATGAATCGTTAAAATAATTTCTGGTTGAATGGATCAATTTGTCTCCTTGTGGAGTATTTTAATAGAAACATCGCGATGAATAGGAGTGATTTTCTCGAAGGAAATCAGATTTGTTATGGGATTTGAATTATTCGAGGAATAATCAGGTAGATTCGACATATCTCTAAATTGACTCAAAAACATGTATCTCTCTGTCTGAGTATAAAAGGACCGAAACTGTTCAATCAGAACAGGAAAGCTTCATCCCATCCTAATCAACATTTTTTCGGCTGGATTAGTTATGTTCCCGGATCCAACGAAAGTGACATGGAATGACATTCTGTCGGCCTCAGACTGGATTATAGTCGATCCTGCGTGAATAACGCGGCAGATTCGTATAAGCTCGACGATGCCTGTCTGAAACAAACTTATATTTCACCGTTCAGAGCCAATTTCCTGAGGATCCATTCCGAGATAGGCCGAGATTAGAGAAATCCAGGCCGGAATGACTCGGATCTTGATAGCTGACAGTGGCCAGTGCAATTAACACTCCGGTCGGCGTGGTAAGAAGAAGAAAACGACAGGAAAAAGCCCCGTCCAGAGATTGAACTTACTCGTTTCTTATCGCTTGGGTTATTATTTCCATTCAAGGGAGATTTCGCGATAGAGAAAGCTATTAGTTCCGTGAAAAGTCGACTGGAAAAAGTTTATAGTCGCCCGAATCAGAGCTGAAGGATCGAGAGCTTAATGAGAATTATATCTCTATAAGAGATCCATATTGTGATCCAAATTTATTTCCATCATTCATACCTTGATTATGTAGGAAAGTTTTTCAAAATGATTTCCTGCAGTATGATGAAGAAACGATTTTAATAAGGAAAACTTACGATTGAGATAGAAATTCCACATCTGTACTTTTTCTCGTGGTTTCCGTCCCACTTGTCTTGAAATTGAGTAACATTATAGGAAGGTAATAATAATATTTCTAGGGAGTAGCATTGGTTAATTGTCTCTCTTTGTCTAGGAAAATCATTCAATTTAATTGCATGAATATTTATTATGAAACAACACCTTCACTATAAACACATAATACAACATGATTGGTCCTGTCTTCGAATATTACAGTGTGAACTCTCCAAAATCCTTTGGCTACGACTATATGCCAGTTGTCCATGTTTATCTGTCGACTTGCCGTCTTATAGATGCCCTTGAATCAATTTTGATGAATTTATGAAAGAGCAATTGCAAGATTCAACATTCAACGCATAATGCAGTGTTCTTCAAAGTGTTACTTACAGGCGTTACAGGATCTCCCAGTGGAGGGTCATATTGCATGATTTGTGCCCATTCACTATTCTTGTCGGCAACCATTAGGTTGATTTTTGGTAATGTAATGTTCCGCAGGTTCTCACAACTACTTTCGTTTTCTGTGAGCGTTGGACATCTACTCAACTTGAAGAATATCTGTGAAAGTGTAAAGTTTGAGAATTATTCAATAGTAGGTATAGTGTCGTACATTTGAGGATGAAATATTTTAAAGCGTCTAGTTTGATTTCGAGGTTATGTCTGCAGATAACCGCACTAAGTCGTACTGATTTTCTTAGGATCATATTTGTTTCGATGGATTTATTGAATGAATGTGAGAGTTATCAGTTGATTTGAAACAGTCTTTCTATTCTTCATTGATTTATACTCCAGTCTCACCTTTCCCATTCTAGTGTATTGTTGAGTTACATTCAGAGTCGTGGATAAATAAACTTGTCCTTGTACATTGGACACATTCGTGTTGAGAACAGCTTTCGTATGTGGGTAATCCTTACAATGACCTTCGATCTTCGTCATCCTTACGTGATAACACTAAAAAAATATTGTCTTGTAGAGAGTCGAGTCGACTTTCTGTATTTTCTTCAGTACTCTATATAACTCCTATTGTTATCGAAATGCAGAAAAATATATCTCAACCCATTTTTGATTGAACTCACCTCGAAACATTTGGAAATGAAGAATAAAATTAATGTCAGATGGATGAACATTTTCCATTGCATCAAAACACGATTTAGGTATGTTATCAATTTCTGTAGATGATTTTATGGTATCCATGAATATCCATTCATTATGGGTAAGGTAATCATCATTATGGTTGACAATTTTGATCGGCATCAGTTGGTGAAATTTCAGAATCAGAAGATCTGAATCGTAGATTGCAAAATCATACAAAAATAATAATTATCTGTTAAATACGACCTATTCGTTGATGTCATGTTCATTGTTTTTCGAAAAATCATATAATATACTAGACTTTTTCACGTCCAAGGCAAATATTTTGGTGAATATAGAATGAGAAATATCATTGAAGATCAGCATAATTTGAATTATTCGTAGACTGATATTTCAGAAAATTTCCACGTGTTTGAGCAGATGATGGAACTATCGAAAAGGGAATAGTAGACGAAGTAAAAAAAAAATCATAGACTAGATCAAAATTCTGTGAGGAAATTGAGTCATAAAGTTTTTTTTTGTTCTATGTCACCTCTTGGAGATGAAAAGAGAGTAGATGTGACAGTGTCGACATTGACAACAAATGGCTGAGGTTGGTCAGCCTGATTAATTATTGAGTCTGCATCCTTGTTCTATGATCCAGTGTGTGTATGATATCTGTGAGGATGAGGTGCCAAATCAACCGAATGACCTTCTTCTGTATGAAAAATAGAGGAGAAAGGGAATTCGTGTGAACTACAGAGGGCGACAGGTTTTGTACATTTTTACTATTATCTAGGTTTACTCCGAAGAAAATGAGAATGGAATATAGATACGAAATTTTGAACAATTTTATTAGCATTAATTAAGAATTAGTCTGATGAATGATTATTATTACTGCAAAGTATCCTTTATCAAATGTGACTTTCCATCCATAACTTTATGATCATTTGGCTCTAATATTTTCTGGGTGTGATTTACTCCACACTATATTGACTCCTTCTGCTAATGAATTTTCCCAATTTAAGAAATCTTATGATTGTATGGCGAAAACGAGAAATCTTTTATACTTATGCTTTCATCAGCTTCTTTGAAGTTTTTAATTTCTTTGACAAAGTTGTCTTCGTTATAGGAGTGTGATTATAGAATCCTGCATATGGAATATTTTGTGTTCAGGACAGTTACGTCGTCAATTGAATGCAATCGAATAATTGAGGGATCGAACATTGATTGGGTTAGTCTCTTGGGTGATAGATGATTATCGCTGAAGCCGTAATACATGATCAATGCTGCCTAGAAACGGCTTTGGACAGCTCGCAAAGCCCTACCAAGATATTTATGACGATTCATGACACGTGCTCATGGATTATTGAGTGAATTGGAGTGGACCACATTACAATATTCGATTGATGGATGATTTTGAAACGTCGATTGATTCGATTGTCATTCGCCCATTGAGATCATAAGCTGAAATTGAATATTTACCAATCCATCTGTTTTCTTGAAATACGAATTGTGATGTCAGATTGTTTCAAACGTCGAATAATACCAACCCCGTATTATGAAAACAAATTAACAAAATCTCATATTTTGCATCCGATATTGAGGTTGCCACCAATAGTCAGTTGTTTTACTCGGGACATATTCGAGTTGAACGCCTCGAGGATGAAATAAGTATAAATCTGTCACTTTCTGACGGTGTTCTGAGAAAGCGAGCGCGCCAAACCGTTTTATAGTTCTCTTGTGTGCTGTGGATGTCGTAAAATGTTGATTGGTAGCAGCGATACTAGCGCCGTCTCTATCGTAACGGAAATATGCACCCCAAAGAGTCCATTCTGTCAGATGATGAAGTTTATTCACGAAAAGAGAATTTAGGAATGATATAGATATAGTCTTGATTTTTTAAAAGTAGAATAAATATTCACTAATATGTAAAATATCAATAATTACTGGAATGATCTCAAGATTCTGATTCACTGCACACAATTTTCGTTGTACCATATACTTTGAAGTCTCGTAGAAGTGAAGAATATTTATCCAAGTTTTACTTTTCGAGATACAGGCAATTCATTTATGAGTTAATACGATCTATACATATTATAATGAGGACCAGTAGCATAATTCTGGGAAAAAATTACAAAACCAATCGTGCAATGATTTGTAGTCTACCGAAATGGCCTCCCGAAATCTAATTCTGAATAATCCATGAAACGAAACTCTCTATCGCAGCGTTGAAGAATACATTATGCGTATATCTTCTCGTTCTCATGAGATGACAAGTAGATTCATCTTTTATTTCCTTTCTGTTCGCTACACTTTTTCTACGGTGAAGTGATTACCGCTTTACGGTTATCCGACCATCCCCTTGTATCACATCCTAACATCCACAATTGGAGCTCGACAGAGATAGGTTCGAAGAAGCATCATAAATCGCTAATATCCACGATGAAATGTTTTTTCCATTCGATTAAACCGTGTCGAAACAAAAGAGGGTGAATAAAAAAAGAGATTGATATGCAAAGAGTACATGAATTGATATTACAATTTTAAAATGACATTTTGTATGAATAATCTGACTGAAAACTACCCGATATCTCATCAGAAATCGTAATATTGACCCACAACTCAATCACGTAACTGAAATCACAAAAAACATTATCAAGGAGTCGAATTCATTCATCACGTTTATCAGGATGGTGTGATATTTCTCTAGGGTAAAAACGCCATGTATAAGGAAGACATTAAAAAAATATTGGGTGACTTTGTAACTGAAACTACAAATTATTTGTTTTTTGTTGATGAAGATTATTGATATTAAATAAGAATAGAATACACAAAATATTGGCAAATAAGGAATAACATGAAATAATGAAGTATGCGATATACGCGTCATTAATTTCCATATCAAATTCCATCATCCATACGATGAGAGTCTTCTAGAATTTTTCTTTGTCGTCGTTCTCATTATAACGGCGTTAAGAATAGTTATTTGTTTAACTAGGCAGCAAAGTAGTAGATTGACTGCCGATGCTGAATTCATAGCCGAGCGCAGCGAGGCTAGGAATTCAGCTAAGGCAGTCAATCTACTTTGCTGCCGAGTTGAACATATAATTTTTTCTCCGATTGTTCATAATGATATAGGAGGATATTGTATTTGCAAATTATTACAATTCCCACAATCTCTTTATTGGAATGGTTGGTTGCCATGGAAATGTTTTATTCCCATGGAAATGTTTTATTCCCATTGAGTATAATCACTTTGCTGCCTAGGCAGGAAAAGTAATACTTTGCTGATTGATATGTGTCAGCAAAATTAATATTTGCTGCCTATCGGAGAAAAAATTATTTTTGCGATAAATCATTTCCTTCGGGCGAATTGCCTCTTCATTGAATTTCTATTTACCATTCTTTTCCTCGAGGAGCAAATTACAGGGAGTCTGCAGCTGTTTCCATTTCCTAACTCGATTATTTCCAAAAATACGATACCATTCGTTAGTGCCAGCCGATCTTTTTGTCGCGAGAGAATTCAACGGAATGAAAAGAAACACCTCGTTTTACTCGAATTATGATTAATTCTTGTTGGAATTAGCAAAATTTGATATTGCCTATCGAATAACTTATGGCACGTGAACAAGTGGTTGTATCTTTCTCGCTTAAGCTGTAAACATAAAAAATTTATATGGTTTGAATCACAACAAATTCACTTTTTCATTTATTGTTTACTCTCCTAGCAATGCTGTGAGATCAGCTGCAGATGTCTAGGGTGGTCAATATCACAGAGTTGATGCTGACTATTTATATTGTATGTGGTATAATCACACTTGTTGTCGAGATCCAATACACTCAAAATTATTCTGTGACGACGCTACATGAGAATATTGCACATACTCCTAATAAATATGTTCTGAAGGGAATTCAAAGTATTGAAATTAACTTGAAATCTTTGTTATGACGTGGTAACTTATCCTCCATACAGGTAATCGATTCTGAACTATGGAAGACCCATCTCTACCCTACTGAAACGACCCATCTCTATCCTACTGAAACGACCCATCTCTATCATAACGAAACGACTCATCTCTACACTTTCTTGTGTTCCCATCTCATTCCAAGTTTCGCTTAACCTCATTTTAAAATATAATGTGACTAACTGAACACGTTTTTGACGAATAATGAGTGATAGAAGTGATTGAATACATGCACAATTATGGGTGAGTACGATTATTCCATTAGTTAATTCATAATGATCAAGATCTATCGATATAGCTGCATGTTCTTTCATTATGGTTTGTTTACTTCGTGAACAACCTTGGATAACGTGGTTTCTGTTCACGCAGTGGTGCCAGATTGAGCTAAATATATGCAACTAGATGTTTTTCATGATGAATCATTTTGTTATAGTAGATTGAAAAAACGATACTTTTCAAATCTATTTTGATGAAATTGTTTAATTTCTGTCCATTTTCATGCTGGTTTTCGGTCAAGATTGTACAACCCCTAGCGATAACGTGTCTTTCTCGTCCGAAGGGAAAACATCCTAAAACAATTCTGGTCTTTTTTTATTGTGTTCCTTGGACATTCAAGTTGATAATTTGTAGTGTTACGCACTGCTAGTTTTTTTTTTAATTTGCTAGATAATAATAAGCCATTGTTTAACCTCCAAGCGTTTGAAATTCGTTGGCTATAATTAATTGGCTATCACGTCAGGTGCAGAAGCCCTATAGATGCGATGCGATGTCTTCAGCAGTTTCAATGTTTTTCTCCCTTAAGATTCTCACACAAAAACATTGCCAAAATCTTGATCGAGCTAGCATGGAAATAAAGAAGAACCTATGAATTTTATACGAATTATTTATTTCACCAATTCCTTGGATTTTCAAACTCATTATCTTTATAGGTTTTGATACACCTTCCGAGAAATTGCGGATTTGCAAAAATGGGACCGACACTATTGAACTACGTAGTAAAATTTCTGACGAAATTGATGAATCGGAAACAGTTTTGGTGAAAGAATTCATCGATAACGTTACATTGGCGCCTGCGTTACATAATCTGAAACTAAATCAGATAACCGTACTCGATATTGCGTACTGTGACCTCAAGGATTTAACGATAGCGAAGCTTATACCCAATTTGAGACATCTAGGATTTTCACACAACCAATTAGAAAGAGTACCTACTTGTCTATACAACAACTGGAAATATTTAGAATCCCTAGATCTCAGCCACAACATGATAGATCATTTCGATATGGAACCCGAATGCATACAAAGCATCAAAAAATTAAAACTCAACAACAACCGCATGAAGTGGCTCCCAAAATGGCTGACGATATTCAGGTGTGCAAACTTGGAGCAACTGAATTTCAGCTCCAACTGCGCGACACAGTATCAATATTACCGAAACAGTTACAACATCAACATCATCCAGCTCAGAAAACTCAAACTCAGAAACTGTCACTTGCTGGACGTCGACTACGGATTCCTGAAATGCTTCAGAAAACTCGAATACCTCGACATCAGCAACAACCACAAGGAAACTCTGAACAAGCTGGACGAAGTTGACGATCTCTTCGTGAAACCCAAGTGGAAACAGTTGAGAGTCCTCAAAGTGAACAACTTGGGGCTGTCGATGTTCCCCGAAGGCATCGCTTGGCTGGAAACATTGACGGAGTTGCACATTACTAACAATCACATATCCTGGTTACCAGATGGTATGCAATACATGGTGAACTTGGAAGTTCTGGACGTGTCCCATAACAACCTCGCTGCCATACCATCCTTCATAGTCAGCTTGAGCTACTTGAGGATCCTTTTGGCTCACAACAACTACATTGACGGCGTCCCAGACTTCACCTTGATGCCGCAGCTGCAAACACTCGATTTGTACGAAAACAGCTTGGATGAAATAACCTGCAACATCGAAACGCTGCAAGCCCTGGACCTGGAGTGTAACTACTTGAATACCACTGATTTGTACCCCAGTGAGAGCTACGAGGCCAAGAAGAGTACCTTGAGGAAGGACACGGATTACAGGGTCGATGGCCCCATACGAAAAAGGGAGGATAGCTTCTCGTCTTCATCTACGAGGTCTTCGTGTTCGATCACCAATGTGGAGGAGTCTGATGTTAGTTACAGTGTTATTGAGCAGGATGACTTGGAGAATTGGGATGAACCGGAGCCGGTCAAACTCCGCGAGAGAAATCCCGATATTGATAGCGAGGATGAAGAGTGGGGAGGCTGCGAAGACTCTCGTGTGATGAAGTTGGTTGAAGTGCCAAGAGAAAAAGTTTATGTTGCTGATGAGGACTGGATGTTCGAAGACATTGAGGAGTTTTATTGAATTTTTTTTTCGTGATTTCAAGAAAAAATGTTTTATGTTTTTGGAATGTACGTTTCAATGAAATGAATATATATTTTTTCAAGTTTTATTACGAGATCTTTGAATCTAGTCAACCCAATAGGATATCGCACTTGGTGTTTTGTTGTGGAGCACCCTCTCTGAACCGTTACCATAGCAACCTTTGGTGAAAGAGGGCAAAATGAAGTTCAGATGGTAGTCTATGAGAGAATTCGAAAGCGTTCAAAATTTTTATTCTGATCTTTCATCATAATGATTTAATCTGAATAAACTTTTTCAGTAATGTGAAATCTTGTCCAAACTTTGAGAAAATCAAAATAAAAAGGCGATTCGAAAATAGATAGTATATTGCTAGTAAAATATTTTTGGGGAAATTATTCAAAGTTGGTATAAAAACAACACTTTTGAAAAATATCTTCATATAGTGGGTACCAAATGAGCAGAAAGTGCTAAAATCAGCATTTTGTCTCATGGGACAACATATTCCTTACCACTAGAGGCGTGGCTTACACCACCTGATCCCTGATTCACTTTTCTTACATATGCAGTATCAGTTGATGCTATATCTATCTCTTATAAGCCACCTGGAAATTATAATATTGCATCATGATCTGTATGGATGTTATCAAATGAAAAATCAATATCAATTTCAGTCGACATGAAACATTAAATCATTACGAATCCAAAGCTGAGAAATATTGCAGCTGTGTGGTACGTTAATGCAATTTACAATTTGGATTCACTGTTCAATAACAATGTTGTGGAATGAATTCTTTTCGACATAATTTCTCAATGTGATTTATCGTATTGTTATACTGGAACGAATCTCTCGAAAATTTATTGGGTGATATTTTTCCCAATTTTATGTGAAGCTGTACAGTGGTTCGGGATGAATACGATCACTGGATGGAATGAAATAAATATTCTTTCAATTGGTTCTATATAAATTGATTTTATCTTACTCATAATGTATACCTATGGGTAAAGGAATAGTAGTCAATTATTTTATCACCTACTAGATTATTTTGAATTATCAATATTTACAATCAAAAAATCTCTACTTTGTGAAAACTTCATTCAAAATTACCGATTTGGAGAAAAATATACTTCTGTTATGGAGAGCACGAGAGTATAGAGTCTGCTCAAATAAAGTCTGAAGACTAAAGATCACGCATAATGAATTGAGACTGTGGTTTCAGAATTAATTGTTCTAAATTAATTTCTTGAAGAAACAAGAAAGATACGTCCCAATTTTTAGATTGAATATTTCATAAAGGAATTCGATATTATTTTAACATTGTCAGAATGAAATATGCTGAAGAAGTACAGATATCACAGTTTTCATCAAAAGTTAAAAAATTCTCTACATGAAATAAATTCAGCTCCACACCTGAATTAATTGAAACGTATGTCGTTGATTGATATGGATTAGATTTTTGCATGCATTGTAATTAACATTCTACTTCACTCATGACAGGATATTCCATAATGGAAATATTTCGTGCCAAGTTTAGGACTTTGTTTCATAACCACAACATGCAAATAATACAGAGTGTTGGCGAGCCATTGTCAAATATCCTCGCAAAGTTACTTGCATATTAATCAACGGACTATGAGATTATGGAAATAATATATCCATATCTACTCAGTATATTGTTCGAAACATTGCGTTTCATTCATTAAGAAAAATATACTACTTTTCGATGTACCCATAGAGAAACTCAGTCAGTATTCAATTTATTCTGCACCAGAGTATGTTGGATTGAATGAAATATACAACGAAAGCTATAACGTTGAAGTGAAATGAGGAATTCCAGAAAATAATGATCAATTTCATGAAATAAATAGTGATTTACGATTCATGATAACGAAGTACAATTTTTAATCACAACAATAGTGATAATAATAATAATGATAATGATATTGAAATGTTGAAGGTATAAAATATCACAAGTAAAAATATGAAGACACTTGAAATGTATCCAGAAATACAATCCACGAGATACGAAAATGTGGGATCACAATATCAGATACGTGTTTATTATTTCATGACACATTTGACGTTTTCCTGACAACACCCATTCTTTATTGGCATTCTTTTGTATTAGTTGAAACCCTTGAAATTCACTCATCATGAAATAAAAACTACGACACTTTTTCGAAGGGAACCCAAAATTTGACATATTTCTTGCGACAAGACATTGAAATAAATGTTAGTCATATCCAATATTCTGCTCGGAAATCAACGTAGTTTCTTGTTAAGAAAAAAAATCTCATTTTCAAAGGCAAACAAGAATTTTCCAAGAGCAAATTGTTGTCTATGATCTCAATCACGCGAAGTAGGGAAAATACTTATCAATTCCTGCGAGAATTGGTGAAGACAAAGCAAAGTGTTCTCTCGTGAATGAAAGGATATTCCGAAAAGACCATCTAACTCGATAACAACGTAATCTCAAGTTCGTATGCAAGAGGCTGCATAACACCGAAGGGGACAATAGCGCCCTCTGCGACTCGAAATTGAATGAGGCCTCGCCCGCCGGCTCTTTGATTAAAAACTTCTTTCAACTTTCCAAAACTTTCGGAAGTTCATTGCCTAGTCGAGATTTAATTGCATCACATCGCGGTCTGATTTATTATGCATTTGTCGAATTCTTAAGAACAAATGTGTAGACGGTGATATTTTTTCACGCGAATTGTTAGAATGTAATGGAAAAATCGAGTTTCTGTTGTGAAGTTTGTTCGGTGTGAGTTCTCGCCATCGAGTTTCAAGGAATGGGTATTGGTTTTGGCTCATTGTCACAAATTTCAGCAACTTTTTTATTCAAGATTCTTCAAATATACCGACACTATTTAATGCCGATATTTTTTATTTCAAAATTCAGACCATATTTTGAACGATTTATTCAATTGTTTTTTTATTGGTCCATTAAACATTAAGTACAACGTATTATTTAATATTTATGTCTAGCTTCTACTTTACCATTCATAAATTAATAAAATACTTGATGAAGTATTAGGGTTAGGTTCCTTATTACCTTCGTAATATCAAATTTCCTTACTATGACTTGATCCATATTGAACAAATCAGGAATTCAATGAGCCTTCCATACAGCATCTGATATTTGCAGATGAATTTTAGCAAACGGCAACTATGTTATCAAAGTAGCGATTTTGATGCTTTGAAATCTTGCAAGAAATATGTACTTCAATTCAAGGGGTTATTTCAGTGTGACATTTCCAAAAAAGGATTTTTTTTGACTCATTCGACTTTACTGTCATAAATATATTGTGGAAGCGACAAGGTCGTATCTTGAATAGTTTTTGAATGGCAGCATTTTAAAGAGCGACTGTTCGCAGGTATACCACGTTTTTCTTCAAACGACATTTTTCAAAATTACTGACATCATTCGAACAGAAATTCACCGATCCATTTCAAATCGAAACTAAGTATTCTTGAATATATTCACTATACAATGACCTACGATATTTTGAATTGGTTGAAAATTGTCGATTTGGCTTTCGATTGGAAAAAATTTAATTGTTCACCTTCACAACCGACCCTTTTTTCATAACTATCTTATTTCATTGATTCTCGATATTTTCCAAAAATTATACCTTCAACATTAATGACTTTTCATTTTTTTGTTTTTGGAAATATATCTGAAAATATAGTACCTTATTATGTCCAACAAAATTTTAAACATTCTATCCAGTACTTTCATTCGAAGAAAATCGGGAAATATGTCTAATTTTTCATGGGCTACACTGATTTAGCCCTCTCATGCATGAGTTTAAAAAAAATTGTCCAGTTGTGATAAAAATTGTGATATTAACACCTGTAACATTCATACAGTTTCTCATCTTGTAATTTCCACCATAACGGCTCGATTATCACATAGTGAAAAAATGAGTGAGTTTATCGCCCAAATATTTTTCTTTGTTAATTCGTTCCAGTTAGCATATTTGTACAGCCGCTTAAAACGAAATTATCCGCATTATTTCACGAGCAGTTTCAATCTGGCGTTATTAAAAAACTCCGGCATTGTGTCTGCGTCCGGAAATTTTGCTGTGAACTCCGTGAGTTCCTATTCTCCTTCTCTAATTATATTCGTTCCAAATGATTAACACGAGACGAGGAGGAAAAAAAGAGTATTTATGTTGTCTCGTACAGATGGAACATGTTCAACATGATAACCCAGAAAAGGGATTTTGTTAACGGGCTGGAAGGAAAAAAATAATGTTTCAAACGAGACGACCTCTTCTTTTTGGGTATATAATGTTGTGGCAGTCGAAACTGACGTTTGAATTTCGAGATTTTCAATGGAATGGTTGAGATAGTAAGATACTAAAGTAAAAAGATTTCAGGAATTTTGATACAGGTAGACATCATTATCTTCAAAATTCCTTTCACAATTTCACAGTTGTATTTTGAGGATATCATTATTATTAATAGTTATTGATGATGAGTTACCTACAAATGATAATCATAAGCGTCGTACCTATACATGATGTACAGAGTCGCTGATGGGTATGAAAATAGTCGATCATTTCCTTCAGGATTATCTACTTTAGTGAGAGAGCTAGCAAGAAATATTAGAATACAGTATACAGGATGAATTCTGTATGAAAATCCTGAAGAAATGAAGTTGCTTTTCCTTTAATGGAATACCCTTTATATTATTCCATATTTTTATTCTGCTCGCACATCATCACTCAAATTCAACTATTTTCAAGATATCGAATTCTGAAAATGAATACATACGTATTTCATTCTTATTATTGTTATTTCTATTCGATCGATAATTTCATAATGATTAGATCTGTTCTGGAAGTACATCTAGGGAGCTGTCCTGACCTAACCTAACCTTTTTTCATTTATTCAATCTATTTTCACTACTATAACTCGATCTGCCTTTCGAATTCGAAGAAATGTGAAATGTATTTATTGAGGTTGCAAAAAATATAAATCATTCTTCAAGTAAAAATAAAACAACTGTTGAAATGAAGGAATACTTCCTGGTTTCAATGTCTACGTCTTATTCGAGTAATAACATAAAGGAGTCACTGTGATACAACTCATCAGCTTTTCGTACTCTTTCACGAAGTTCCATCCTATCTATCGGATCGTCTTCTTTTGTTGGCCTTTTATTGTTTTTAACCGTCCGAATTTGCTACGATTCGGCCGAAACTCTCCCCCATTGTCTTTAGTCGAAGTGGAATCGAATGGCAATTTGTATTGTTTGAAAAGCGAAGCGAGAACTTCGACTGTTTCAGGCCATATTGAAACGGTGTAAGCGAATTTTATGCACAGAATTTAAACAGTTCTCTCTATGGTCTGGGTGACTGAAATTGAAGACGTGCAGTTGGACATGGTATGGTGAAATCAATCGATGACCATGTCTAGAATTTCGAATCTTTCTAATATCATCCCAAGTTTCCATAGAAAGAAATGAAATTGTTTTGGAGAGGGAGCATAAAAAAATGCGTGTTCAAAAAAGTCTTATCATAGGATATGTTTAATTACAACTTGAAACTTCTTTTTTCTCTCAACTTAGAATGAGCTCATCCCATCGTGAGAAATCTCTGTTTTCTAAGGTCAGATTGGTCGAGGTTACCCTCATACAAATCTAATGGAGTCAGATCAGGAAATCTATAGCTGGCCACTCAATTTCCACAGAGCTATTGTTTCGTATTTCTTCTACAACCCTGTATGAAGGTACTCGAGATAAAAAAGGTTCATTGTATTTGACGTTTTTTCAAACTCTTATCTGACGACAATTTTTTGTCGCATGCAATGAACAATTATTTTTTCCACTCATTGCATGAATTACTTTCATTATTAATGTGCATTACCAAAATGACATTGTGTTTCATTTGAACGCCATATCATGTAGATATTCTCTCTAAACAATCGTTTCGAAAGAGCATTACTATATAAAACATATTTTATTCATAATACTCACTACCTGATCTTTATTATCACTATTGAAATTCTGGATGAATCGTTATTCGTAGATTTGTGTTAAGTATTTGTTCTTGGCTTTGATGGGATCTAAGAAATTGATGGATATTCTTCCTGTATAGAAGCTTGTATAGATAATAAATCTGATGATGGTATTGTCCTCATTGATTTCTTGGTTGGCTATTATCAGTAATTATATTTCAAATCCAATGTTCCTGTCGATTCCTCAAAGAATTTTTCCTCTGACATTGTCAGATTGGATAAAAATTTATAGAATGAGAGTATCACATAATACGTTCTCTCGTTTCCCTTGTAAAACCTACATAAACCTTGTTTAAAGTTTCTGAATGAAGGTAACATAGAAAAGCAAAGTTATTCGTATTGTTTCCGTGGAATTATTGTAGTAAATGAAAGTATTTGCATAGATAATAGCACAGACATGAACATATACCGGAGCCAGCTGTGAGTATATGAATAAATGAATAGAATACTGCATTGGGGCGCTTATTGAGAATATTCTGAAATTACCAATCGTAAGAGGAAACTAAAACAAGGAGATATTTCCATACAGACAGGAAAATATACATATTGGCATACGATTTATTCACGAGCGAACAAAATCTCATAAAACCTAGTAATAAAGAGCAGGTATATATTCATGGAGAAGGTGAATTTTTATAGAGAATGGATTCATATTAGGAATACGTTATTCACTACGCTATGCAGATGTGAGTATATTAGATTCACAAGATGTTTTGTTATCATTTCGACTATAGGAAACCAAGCTGAAAATATTCCTTAGGCAGAAAAATATTGTGAAAGGGATGTTTCCTCTTAATCCAGCATACAAAGATATCTGTTTTTGTTTTGAGTGTATTCTCGTGAAGAAGCTGGAGTCTCTATTCATTTCCTCTTCAATGAATAGTTCCTCTAATGAAGGTTCTCCATGATATAATAGAGTATAGATATAGCATTTCCAGAAATAATAAATCTCTTAGAATATCGATTTTTCACACTAGTTATCATAAAATATGAATAGGATGAAAAATTTAGTACTTTTAATGCTTCGATGGGAATAGAATTCCTGTACTGAAAATATATTTCAATATTTCATGCAACGTGAACTACAGTAGAATAACATTGAAGAACATCACCCGTTTCACAATTTCCATTGGATAATTACAAACATAAAAACACAGGATATCTTAATGAAATTAAAAACTCATTGTCTGCATGTGTATGTTTGTGTCAGCTTGTCAGTTAGTTGACTTTTAATTTCGTTGGAGTACACGAGTTACCATGAAATAATTATGTTTGAAAGACATGATGAACTTAACATGTGTAGGTAGAATATTTTTTTATGTACAGAAAACGAGTATTTTTGAAATTCATCACCAGAAAACTATTTGTATAGAATTAACATTGAATTTGATGAAGAAAACCAATAATTTGATTCCTCTGATTGTGAATTTTTCACCAATATGGGTCCTTTGGTCCAACATGATATCATTTGTGTGGGAAACTCCATGGAATCGTATTATATTCTTTGGGTATTATTTTTATTTTTGACAGAGAAAGCTAACGAACCACTCAAGCAAGTAAAATATCCTGCAGAACTTGCAGTGTATCTTTCGCTTCAGAAAATATTTTCACGAATCATATACTCCACCTGATTTTGTCGTCTGTCCCCATTATCACGCTATGATAACTATGATTTCACGCTGTCATATTCTTTGACATTTCACAGGTAGTTTCTTCCAGTATACAGTGTGAGAAAAATCCAGAAGTTTGGTCACCTTGGTAGACCTCTAACTTTTGTGAGATTTTGCAACTAGTCCAACAGTCAATAAGTGAAAAATTATGTTTTTGAATAGTATGACACATCTATTCATCGTTTGTGACATTTTTTTCGTGTGAAGAAAACAAAGATATCTCACGCAACACCTTGTATACGAATGGTGTTTCTGATCTCATATCACTACAGAATAATATAACTTTCCCATAGACTACTGTATTTACTAGAGAAACATTGAATGAGAGCCGAAGGCAGAAGAGCTGATTGCCATTTGGGAGTTGGGAGTTGGTAGTCGAATCGAACTCCCACTTCAGAACAATATTATAATCTTAACGAATGAATGGTCGGGTGATTCGGAAACCGTTCGCGACTATCGACTAGCGAGTTTCAGACAGTTTGTTGATTTTCCTTCTCCCGACTGATTGTAATATCTAGCTGAATGGAATATTGATGGATGAACTAAGTTACCCAACGAAGAATAACGAAACTTCATAATAAAACTATTATCTTTGGCGCCGGGTCTGCTATTGATGGATGATATGAATTCAAGTTTTGTCATGAAGAGATGGATTATTCGATACGATGAGAATAGAAATTCATCTAGGAAACTTATTCCGAGTGATAGTCTGGGGAATATGAATTAAAAACGAATCCCATGGATTCAAGTTTTGGAACGACAATGATATGCATCATAAATATTGGACGATACATTCGAATTCATCACCTGTCTTGTAAATAACCGAAGAAACTATTTATTTTTTTGTACCTGGTGGTATGTTGAACAAACAATCTTCGATTTGAAAAGATACTTCCAAAAAGCCATTGATGTTTTTGCAGATAAACTGAATGTCTCCTACTCACTCCAGTCGTCCAATGATACATTTTTAATTTCCAATCTATCCATCATTCAGAATGTTGCCAGTATTGGAAATATTTTCAATTCGAAATCAATTAGGAGTTTGTTATTCGAAGACACCAAGTCATCAAACAACATATTGTTACATTCCTGACTATGCACCTGGCAGTCGGCGATACACAGATAAAATTTTTTCCAAGAAAGTACTCGACGGAATGTTTTGAAGTTTATTAGACGTACATTATTAGTGTAATATAAGTGTCACGGTGGTATAGCCCCTTGAAAAGGCAATCAGTTTCATTTGAAATGTGATAAAGTCGAGAATTGAATAAAAAATGAAGACATTGAGAAGATCAGTATCACAATAAACTGAAATGAAACGGAGTAATGAGTTTTTTTGCTGAAACATCATAGCTGGATAGCCTTGGAACTCCTTTCCTCGCACCTGAGCTCAAGAAAAACTATACATCAACACTTCATAACGATCTTCCTGGAATCCGATGACACCTGCAATGATCTACGACGAAAGTCCTGCGGTCGATGAATCATGGCCGCGTGATGTTTACCGGGTAGACAGAAACTGGGCCTCGCAAAAAGCCCGTTCACGATGTCACCTCCCGGATTTATAGGCTTATTATTTAGCTGCGAAAGCTGTATTGTGCAGCTGGTAGGTACGGACCAAATTGGCCGTTTCCCGAATGCAATAATTCACGGTGCAAGTGGCCGCTTCTACTGAGCGATCGATTGTTGAAAACCGATCAGAAAGTTTTGAGTAACTTTAATCTTACTAAAACTGTTGACTTTGGAATAATTTTGAATTAGTTTGATATCTGGTATATAAGAAAATCATTTTTTATATGTATTTGGATACTCCTCCAAAAGTATTTTGTTCATCTCTGTAGATGTTGAGATTCATGGTATCATATCGAATCCAGAGATGATTCTATATGGCCATGAATATCTATCGACAGCTTTTTTTGACGATAAATAAAATTATTCTCATCGATCAAATTGAATTTCCTTTCTATTCATGCATTCAGAATAACTTCTCGTTTCTGTTTTCACTTCAGCATTCGATATCGTTCGTGCCTTTCCGAAAATGAACAGATTTCCTCTGGCGGCGCGACCGGAAAACAAATTGTAGCATTCCAGGACGTCTCTGGAGGAATTCGAACAAAGCTGCTCCATAAAAATAACCGTAAAATTCGGGAATCAGTTAAAAATGATCGACATTGAAATAAAGTTTTTCCTTTAGGTCTCGAAACGACTCCGATTCGATATCGGCCTTTGAATGGCCCAAGTTTCGTGACGCCTTCACGAAGAAAACTGTACACAAAGGAGAAATAGTAAATAAATTGGGAATCAGAGGCCTTTTCAATCGATCGTGCCATTTTTACGTACACAAGAAACTGTTTCGAATACTTGAGTACTGGTGAAATTGATTGTCAATGCTTCAGCTGTCTTCTGTCTTCTGTCTTCTGTCTTCTGTCTTCTGTCTTCTGTCTTCTGTCTTCTGTCTTCTGTCTTCTGTCTTCTGTCTTCTGTCTTCTGTCTTCTGTCTTCTGTCTTCTGTCTTCTGTCTTCTGTCTTCTGTCTTCTGTCTTCTGTCTTCTGTCTTCTGTCTTCTGTCTTCTGTCTTCTGTCTTCTGTCTTCTGTCTTCTGTCTTCTGTCTTCTGTCTTCTGTCTTCTGTCTTCTGTCTTCTGTCTTCTGTCTTCTGTCTTCTGTCTTCTGTCTTCTGTCTTCTGTCTTCTGTCTTCTGTCTTCTGTCTTCTGTCTTCTGTCTTCTGTCTTCTGTCTTCTGTCTTCTGTCTTCTGTCTTCTGTCTTCTGTCTTCTGTCTTCTGTCTTCTGTCTTCTGTCTTCTGTCTTCTGTCTTCTGTCTTCTGTCTTCTGTCTTCTGTCTTCTGTCTTCTGTCTTCTGTCTTCTGTCTTCTGTCTTCTGTCTTCTGTCTTCTGTCTTCTGTCTTCTGTCTTCTGTCTTCTGTCTTCTGTCTTCTGTCTTCTGTCTTCTGTCTTCTGTCTTCTGTCTTCTGTCTTCTGTCTTCTGTCTTCTGTCTTCTGTCTTCTGTCTTCTGTCTTCTGTCTTCTGTCTTCTGTCTTCTGTCTTCTGTCTTCTGTCTTCTGTCTTCTGTCTTCTGTCTTCTGTCTTCTGTCTTCTGTCTTCTGTCTTCTGTCTTCTGTCTTCTGTCTTCTGTCTTCTGTCTTCTGTCTTCTGTCTTCTGTCTTCTGTCTTCTGTCTTCTGTCTTCTGTCTTCTGTCTTCTGTCTTCTGTCTTCTGTCTTCTGTCTTCTGTCTTCTGTCTTCTGTCTTCTGTCTTCTGTCTTCTGTCTTCTGTCTTCTGTCTTCTGTCTTCTGTCTTCTGTCTTCTGTCTTCTGTCTTCTGTCTTCTGTCTTCTGTCTTCTGTCTTCTGTCTTCTGTCTTCTGTCTTCTGTCTTCTGTCTTCTGTCTTCTGTCTTCTGTCTTCTGTCTTCTGTCTTCTGTCTTCTGTCTTCTGTCTTCTGTCTTCTGTCTTCTGTCTTCTGTCTTCTGTCTTCTGTCTTCTGTCTTCTGTCTTCTGTCTTCTGTCTTCTGTCTTCTGTCTTCTGTCTTCTGTCTTCTGTCTTCTGTCTTCTGTCTTCTGTCTTCTGTCTTCTGTCTTCTGTCTTCTGTCTTCTGTCTTCTGTCTTCTGTCTTCTGTCTTCTGTCTTCTGTCTTCTGTCTTCTGTCTTCTGTCTTCTGTCTTCTGTCTTCTGTCTTCTGTCTTCTGTCTTCTGTCTTCTGTCTTCTGTCTTCTGTCTTCTGTCTTCTGTCTTCTGTCTTCTGTCTTCTGTCTTCTGTCTTCTGTCTTCTGTCTTCTGTCTTCTGTCTTCTGTCTTCTGTCTTCTGTCTTCTGTCTTCTGTCTTCTGTCTTCTGTCTTCTGTCTTCTGTCTTCTGTCTTCTGTCTTCTGTCTTCTGTCTTCTGTCTTCTGTCTTCTGTCTTCTGTTTTCTGTTTTCTGTTTTCTGTCTTCTGTCTTCTGACTTGTGTCTTATGTATTCTATTAGAATGAAACAAGTTCGTAAACGTACGATAGTTCGGGTGAGAGTTGTTAGGAAGTCTTCAGCGAGAGAAAACTTGTTGGTAACAATTGTAGATCAAATCAAATTATCCTTGATTGGATGAGTACGAATCATCAATTATACAATTCCTTACGCTACAGTTAACTTTGGATGATTGAAAACTCAAATAGCGTATATGTGACTGTTCCGACTCTTAAGATGCGTGTCGAAAATGGAAATGTTTGCTGGAAATATGCTAGAATAATTTTTTATGATTCTCTGTTCGAAGAGTTATCATAACAGTTTATTGAATTGTAAACTGAGATGATATATCTCTTGAACTGTTAGCTCTACTTCAATCCAGTTTTCATTTCATTGGATGTGATTAGAAGATTATGTGTTCAGCCAGGAAAAAATGGCATATCTGTCGTAGGAAGGAATTTAAACTCATTCAACGTTAATCCCCGCCATGAAAAATATCGTGTTGCTATTTTTATAGCCCTGGTCATATATTTTTTATAAACCATACAAGAATTCGTAGCCCACATTTTCATGAGTATAGCACGTGCCAATATACCACCCGAGTTTTATTCGTTTATTATAAGTGGAAAAATTCCCGAAGCATTCCAGCTTCACAATAACCATCCATTTCATTGGGAATGGAGGTTACAAGGCTTGCACCTTCGAAAACATAAAAGACCTGTCCAATACATATTTCATAATTTTTGCGGAAGTCGCCCCATTAACCCTGTTAGACGGTCACGTCTGGAAAAAGAGTCAGTAGCGACTCGTGAAATGTAATTGGGTGTGAGCATTTTCTCAATCAATTTCTATATAAATATGAACTTTGCAGTACAAAATATCAACAAGGTTACATTGTTATTTTATATTCAAATAAGAATTGTAATTGTAGTCCAAGAAAATATTCGCATTCATGCATAATTAATGCACAATTCAAACTTCCAAATTGATTTCGTGCTTTCATATAACTGCTCGTCTCGAAAAATTGTCGATAATTTTCGTGCATTGTAATTTTGATGAATATTTTATACGGACTATCTCCAAGAACTTTTCACGAGTCACCACTGTTTTATACAGTTCATGTAGGGTCGCATATGGACGATAGCAGGAACATTCGCAGGAACATGCTGCGAAGGCAACCAGCCAAAAAACGAGATTCATGGCAGGGGACACAGAAGAAGTATAAATATTGAGTCATTACTAGAATCGCTCCATGACATTCAGTGCTCCATTCTTCTTATTTTTGGATCAATTGAAGTTAAGGGAATTTGTATTCGATTTGTGTTATTTGACTCCATGTCAATCAGGAAAGAATTGTTTCAGATGAGAAGAAGATGTATAGTAAAAGTATGTATACGATCTACACAGTATAATCAGTAAAATCGATTGGAAATGTCACATGTCACTTGAGATACTATATCTCAGTTTCTCTTTCACATTTTATTAGTATTTCAACCAAGCCATTCGAGGTCATGTTCATGGATATATGGAGACTTATTTCCAAACTAGTAAAATCTCCAGACTTTATATTATTGAGGAAAATATTTTTTATGATATCGGAAATCAAAATGACTTCATAAAGCACCTACATACAGCACCGTATACTTCATTATTTTATAATTCATGTTCCACAATTCCCAACGGTTTCTTAGTTGATGTGAGGTTAAATTTAGTTTGGGAAGTTAACCGTCACTCATGAAGTTCACGAACTTCGAAACTCGTAAGTGAAATTGGGGCTTTGGTACTGATATATTGTCATTAATAGGATACGTTCATTAATGGTTTGATGAACAGTTCTTATAAATATCGCTATAAACTTCGACTAAAGATTCCAATTTCGATCGTATCCTCGAAATAAATCTCATGGTATACAGAGTTGTGGATATTGGGAGAAAACTGCGATTCCCTTTTGTTTGATGCTGTCATCAGCTTCATTGAATCAATGTGTGAATTCTTCTGATCGATACTATTGTCACTATGAAGATGAATCTTTACTGCTCCTCTGTTTGAACCCAATGTTTTTATGAAATATGACAATTGATATATCTATTTCTTTGATTGTATCTATATTTTGAATATCACTTATACGTTTTTTGACATTTCATTCATCATAAACGAGTATTTCTTGAAATATATTTTTTTCAGTTAGATCCCCCAATATGGTTGAAACAAAAATAATCGTTTAATGATAAGAACCATCGAACCAAGGAATGGTTGAATTTTTGGTCTCATCCAAGTGTTGAAAATTTTATGGGTAGATATATGAGTTTCTCCTTTTTTTGTTTTTTTCTTCATTACACCCTCAATGACAACTTTGGTATAATGTATATTCTTCATAATTTGAATTATCTTTTTCTCAAGATATTGAGGGTTAGGAGAGTTCTCTTCTCTTTCTCCATGTCATTATATCGAGATGTCTAGCTTCCTATGTTGGCACCTTCTCAATGCAGACTTGAATTGAATGGATTACATCAGAATGCTAAACTGACCCATTCGAAGTTTTTGTCAACTTAAGTTTTTTCCCAGTGTATGATTTCTTGATTCTACTCTCAGAGTAATTTCTTCTCGAACACAAATAATGAAACTCGTTCGACTACAAATTCCCGCTAATCAATTCTCCAAAGAGAATCCCACCGCTAAATTTATAATGAAGTTCAGTACCGTATCAACTTTTCCCTCAGTTCTCCTGGCTACTTCGAGTGTTTACTTTCGAAAGTAATTAGAAACGTTACCCGACTGATGGAGGTGCTTGATATCCTAATCTGCCGTGGAGGGCCCTTGTCAGGTTTCCAGACGGTGGAAAATTCTCGAGATATGTTTCCCTGGTTTTTCTTTTTTCGGATTCCGAGCACGTAATAGCCGGTTATTCACAGTGGAGGAGGGAATTGTGGTTCTTTTGACGAACGAGAATATGTATGTTGTCGGGATTTGTGAGAACGTGGATCGTCTTCTTTATTTATGGCCGAGGAAATAACACCGTACGGAAAACTATGGACTTATTTTTCGTGTCTCATATGGTGGAAAGACGACTCGAGATAGGCGCAGTCGAATATTCATGTATATTTTCCCCACGTATAACTCCATTTATCTTGAGACAAAATTCAAGAAACCTCATTTGATTTTCTGTTGGACGCTTTCGTAACCATCAAGTGCTGATTAAAGTTTTTTAATCATCTTTTAATGCAGATCCCAAATGTGTGTAGCTAAAACCTTCCAAACTAGTTCATCAGATATGGCATTGCCTTCTATTCCACTGTTACCAGATCAATTTAACTCCATTTGACTCAGTGTTCATTGATACATTCCCAGAAGATACTGGACCTAAACCTTGTACCTTGCAAGAGCTTTTAGGTCAGCCATTTTTTGTTAGAAGCTTCTCTATGTTTTTTTTTTGGTATTACATCAAATATGTGATACTATCGAGCTAACACTATTTTAAACTCTCATTGTTTGGGACACCCTGTATACCCCGTCATTTTCCTAAGCTCTGAGAGTGGGGCAGATGGAGTTTGCAAAATACAATATCCAATTCAACTAATTGTAATAATTGAACTGAAGAAGTCATGAGGTGAGATGCAAGTCCCTATTTTTAGGCAAGGCCACTTTTGGACATTTTTGTCGTCGAATGGAGAAAGAGATATTTTCGGAAAACTTGTTTATACACTTGTTCGTGACTCTAAGCAGCAACTGTAAAACTTTGTCGTTGAACATCGTCGTAATATGTAATTATGTTTGGTGAGCCAACTATTGTTGCGTGTGAGAGTTTATGCAAATACTTCTAGAGTTCTGACGTGATGTGTACTTGGTTCCTGATGATGTTGAGGAAATAAACCATCGGAAATTATATGTCTGCTACTTGAGTAATGGCTTTTTCAGACCGTGCTCATGCGTTGCAAAAAATTGGATCAATAATACGAATAACCCACTCTTTGAAATCAGATTTTGCTCAAGAATTCAGAATTTGTTGCGTCTATGAAACATCACTGTATTGAACTGATTTTTAATATGAACTCAAAAGTTGATCAATCAAGAAATAATGATCACTTATCTATTATTTACACTCAGTAAACATTTCAAAATGTCTATAATTCATCGATTTTCACTACAAATCACATCGACCTCAATTTTGAGAATTTAAAAAGAGTTATGGCAAATATTTTAGTTGAGAATTTTCATTCAATATGATACTGTAGTATCTTCAGAATGTATATATCCTTTCTTGAGATAATCATAATAGTTGATTAAACAAAAATCACTTGGTATACGCATGAATCAGTCCCTGTTCCTGCCATTCGGGGGTGTTAACGACTCTTAACGATGTTAGAATCATCAGAGTGAATTATGATTCTGGGACGCCGATTTTGTTTTGATGGAAAAGACGCCCCTATACGCGTCGAAATCGAGTTTTTAGCGATGCTCAACGAAGAAATCGAGCTGACGGAATTCAATTACACTCCTCACGAATCAACGGTTTCACTGTTATTTTCATTATCTGGGCTAGTTCATCGCCTCTAATCGCTTTTCACTCAACTTTTCACGGGTTACCTCGAAGTCAGGTGGTATTCAATACTTTGTGGATCTTTGAGCATAATGAAAATTGTTGGGGCAAAAAACTGTGGAAGAAAAATCTGAAAACGATGAGGAATAGAAACTTCAAGGAATATTACTGGTGAGAACAGAATGATAGATTGTTGTTATACTTTATCAGATTTCACTAGACTACCAAAGTTATCAAGATGTGATCAAGATTATTAGAATTAGGAAGATCAGGCTACCATAGATTAAAAGAAAGCTACCGCAGGATATCAAAGAATGGCTATGAGCTTGAAAGACCACCGAAGCGTACCAAGGAATTCAAGAAACTACCAGACTCTATCAGATATTATGAAAGTCTACTGAAGATTTCTTGAGCGGAACACATTCCCATACTATTGTAGGATATTGATAGTTATCAGAAACTACTGAAGACTACCAGATATTGAGAGGGACTACCATAAACAGAGGTCAACACTACCAAAGACTACCCATCAGTACCGACAACGAATGAATACTAACAAATTCTACAGGGCATCGTGGATTCATGGAATCTAGTGGAGATTTTTCGACATTATCAGATACCACAAGAAAATATCTTATTTTTAGCGCGAATTAGTAGTTCTCATTCAACCGAAATATTCAAATAGTCGATATTATATTCCCCTGAATGGATGATCATTTCGTAGTTGATAGGGACACAAAATCCGATGATTTTCAATTAATATTTGGCAGAGCCAAAAGTCCCGAAAATCGATCACGATACACCAACAGTTGACCACATATCATTACTGATTATACTAAATTCATCATGACAACAACACTAACGATCCGTATATGAAAATTTACGGTATTTACTTTGTACATTAACATGGATGTTTGCAACTACAAATAAAGCCGGAGCCATCATCGTTTTGCCGCTTCTATATTTTGATAAATTGAAGCAAACATGTCCGTTGGTCGTGTAGTAAAATTATAAAATTACACTCGCTCTCGTATATTAAGCTTTGAGTCGAATTTATCGTTGTTGCTGGAGATAATCAAATATTTACGCAAATTTCGAATGGATATGAAACGGAGATGGAGCATCGTATGTATTTTTTTTTTAATTAACGATGATCAACCACTACCCAAACTCACCATGCGAAGATGTAATAATGGAGATGGATCTGCGGAAACCAAAAGATCAATTCATATCAAAATTGGTGGTCTTCGCTCCCTTTTTTGTCCAATGATACTTTTCATTTCGCTCTCGTTAACATCCACATGGAATCAATCGATACGCTCTCAACTCTATTCAGTACTAGAAATCCATTTATTTTATGAAAATGTAGATTAAAATGAACACCAAGATCATTGAAGTGAAAGACATTACATAGCCAAGATTCAGAAACTTCATCGCAAGATGCAGGTCACCATTAGATCGTTGACAATTTATAATTTGATCCACGTCATCTTACAGCTTCGAATAATCTGTCTTTACTGAAGTCGTTCATGAAGATAGTAGACAGCAATGGCTCCAGATGGGAATCCTGCTCTTCTAAGGATATTGCAATATATTCCATTTTCTTGAAGGCATTCCAACGATTATGAAACTTTTCTTTGAATAACTACAGGATGTAATCATTTGGAAAACTGGATAAGGGAACGTTATTCACTGTAGGAGAAGTATTGTAATTCTCGAAATGTCTACTTCGTTCTTGTATTTGTGTAGAGATATAAGTAACACATTTTGGCTTGTGTCGATTCAAATTTTCTGTTCGGGCTAGGGTGAGATATGTTGTTGGATTGTGTGTGGTGTTGTTTAATATACCGGCAGTTTATGTTTTCCAGATGTTTCTCCTCTTTTTTTTATAATTCGTTATGTATTCTTTTTTTATATTAAAATTCCCAAGAAAGGAGACTGTAATGTTCAGAGAACATCGTGAGAACCAAGGGAAAGGAGGTAGGAATTGGTGTTCTTTTTGAATTTCTGAAGGTCATATGCCTCGGGGAACACCTCCCTGGGCAATGTGTTCCAGAGCTTCGCTGTTCGTTGGATGAACGAGTCTTTGAAAAGAGATGTTATGCAGGTCACCAAATTAACCACGAAGGGGTGTGAAGACTGGACTTGACGGGTTAACCTCGAAGAGACCGCCAAAGAAGGAACGATTGTTGATATTTCAGAAGAGCATCGCCCATGAAAATATCTATAGAAAAGAGACAGATCGCTAACTCTTCTACGGTGTTCCAGAAAAGTAAGCGAGTTAGTAAGCGAATCTGAATGTTATCTTCTAGAGTCCTATGTTTCGAATGTATTAAATTTCTAGTTCTTTTACCTACCTGAGTGATGTTATAATTATTATAAGTTGACAAATAACTATTGTTTCATTGTACTCATACTGTGAAATTGGAATAAACTGCAGCTACGAATTCACGCCCTGGTGAGCGCCAATAAGAAAGCTTAATGCAGCGTGAAGATATCTGTTCTTGAACATTCCGTCATTGTCATTATCGTTTAAGCGTTTGGTTTTCCAGTGCGAAAAGCCGATGAAAGAAAAAAGCGCTTTCCTTCCATCACGGTAAATACATCGTGTGCTCGCTTTTTGAATGAATAGTGTCAAAATGGAACGAGGCTTTTCTAATTTGTGTTTTTCCTTCCAGAACAACGACTCCGAATGCATTTCTCGGAATCGGATAGAAATATAATTTTGGTGTCAATGAAGATAACCTGTTTTTTAGGTTATAACATCTACACGAACAGAGAGTCATCACTGGATCTGAAGTGGATTCACATATATCGGATGGATTATTATCAAATATCAAACTGAGGAATCGATAAAGTTGGCAGTCATCTCATCGTAACCTCAATAGCTTCAGTCTCAGTCTTTCTACTGAATTTCGTAGTGAAGTTTGCTGCAGAGTTTGAAAGGTTGAAAAATGCTTGAGGTCGATACTCCCAAACAGTATCCAAAGAAATTCTTCACTGTCGCAATGATATCACGTCTCGTCGTCGCTAAAATGCTTTCTAGTGGGAATGGCTTTCCAAACGACGTCTGTATTTTATTGTCATTTCTCTTTCGTTTGCAACATTCATCCTGGCGTTGCTGTATTTTTTTGTCCAGAAAAATATACGTTCGTGTCAAGAATCGCGGGTTAGGACAGTTTGTGGAGCGAAAGAATTACAACAACAAACGAATTATATGGAACATTGAGGAAGAAAAAATAAAACTCTGAAGCATCATGAGTAAATGAATTGAGAAAACAAACAAAATGAAGTTTTTCATTTCATCTGAAGCAGTTGCGTTGATTTTATTCCATTTCTATTTGCTAGGTTATAACATAATGAAATTGGAAAACATTGCTGCTACTTCCATATAGGGTTTTCCAAAAAATTCTCACGAATATAAACAAGTTGGCCAATTTATTAAGTGACTAATAGAAACAGTCTTTCTGTCCAAAATATCTTCATATTGACGAAACAGAGTATTGAAATCTTTGGATGAAAAGTTAACCCATGAATCTCTCCCGATTCAAGGAAAATGGTGGAGAAATATAAGAATCAGTGATGTAGAGTTGAGTATGAGTATAAATTTTCTCATCATGCACATCGTTCTTGATATATTTGGCATCTTCTCGGTGACAGAAAGCATAAAAATTCGAATTTCTTATCGAATGAAAACATGACCTGTGAAAGTTATGAACTTATATGAATTATGTAAAAACTCCTCAGATATCTCAATAAATCTATGAGATGGTTTATATCCCCTGATATATCCTGAAGAAACTGGCAATCAATAATCTACTGACATATTTCATTTGCATACTCCTTTGAATTGACTTTCCTTCAACATTCATTCTTCAAAAAATTTTTCACAATATGTTTGAATGGCTTCATTTTCTGTGGTGTACCCTAAAATTTTTGACCAAATCAACGCAGTTCAAACACTGAATAATTGACAATTTTGTGTATGATGATATCATTGCATATCGATAGCTTTGCATTGATATCGTTGGTTTCACATATAGAGCAACTACTGCTATATCAGTATCAAAGCTGGTAATTGGATTACATTGAAGCCGATATAGGTGCTCTCTGGTGTATCATATTTCGCTGGAAACGATCATTGCTATTATATTAATTGGTTTGAATTGATAGCTATTTCATTATGAACGATTTATTTTTCCTTTATATATTGTGATAGATCGAAAAGGGTTTCACTATTCCATCAATTAGGTATACTTCCGAAAGCTTTCAGCAAAATATTCACTCATTGAGGAAGTAACAGTTATTATATACAAAGCGATGCCCAAAAACACAGAATAATTGACGACACGAAATGTAAACTCTGTTGAATATCAATTACTAAAAATTCAATAGCGTATCTCTTGAACTGAACAACTATCGACATTGGTCAATGAATTGAAAAAATACGAAGACTAAGAGACTTCAATATTGAATTCTCAGTCTCAACTTCCCTCCACTATTTAGTTAGTGATGAATGGAGTTTTCGACAAGTGACTCGATTGAAAGTGGAGAGAGCACGACGACACTTCTGGAAATCTGTGAAATAGTCCGCCAGTTCTTCTGATGAAATCAGAACAGTATCAGAGTGATAAATGAATTGCAAACTCTTAATCTATCACCCTTTATCTCGATCTGTACTCAATTAAGATAGGAATAGTGCCTGGAATTGATCTGTTGTTGGAAAGATCATGAGTTTGTATTGGAAAAAACGTCAAGACAAAATCGGATGGAATGTGAATGAAAATCTCAAAGAATCAGGCATTTAAATAATCGATAATTACATTTTTCGATGATGTTGCAACTTTTTTCGATGAGAATACTCTTGAATTTTTTCGAAGGTATCAATGTTTTCGGTTTTGTTGAAGTTTGTGACAGTTTGGATCTATTGAAACCAGTACCCAGATAACTATTCGCACGTTTTAGTAACAAAGAAAATAATCGAAATTATCATTTCAACGAAACTTGGTGACTTACCGTTTCATAATCTAAATACTATGAAATTTTTTGAACAAAATTTTCGATGTTCGTCACCTCATTTCAATCTACATAATATTGAACAACCATCTATATTTCCGATGGAAAATTCAACATAAGACAATGAAAATTTGCCAAATTTGACTGAAATGAATATTTATGAACATACAAACGTAGGATATATCGAAAGAATGGATTACAATACTCTCCGAATCAATTATGATTTCGAGAATATCAATTAACAGGGAAAATTAGAAAATATTTTTCTTTCAATAGGTTTCAACCTTCCATGATTTCCTTCAGATCCGAAAATTGGTCCAAAATGAATATTCGCTCCACTTTGGTGGTATAATTCAAAATTGATGAGAAAAAAAAACGGACTAATTTCTTTGTCAATGCACAATTCAAGTTTTGGAATGGGACAGGAAATGAAAGAGGTAATCCAACAATAGCGAAAACGTCAAACAATCACAATAAATAAACTCATTAAGTGGTATTGACAATCACCGCTCCGATTTTCGCAACAAAATTGAATCGGCCTTAATACGTAATTACTGGGAAATTCGAATTCTGATTGATCGGGAAAGTGCATTCATTTCGACGTTCCGTTTATAATTTAGTTAACTTCAATTCACGTTAAACATGGTGGATAATTCGTTGTGAATCTTTCTACCGAATCATAGGATGGAGTCGGGAATCAAGTAAATAGCCTCATTACCTAACTTGATTAATCGGAACTGTTTATTCATTTATCGTAGCTGAAAGTGAATGAACTCACTACCTTTAACGGCTATCTAATAATGAATTCCATTTCGAAATTCGAACATAGTCAGGCAACATTTTATTTCCCACTTTGATCAAGAACAGTGAACACTGAATATCATTTCTGTTTGACAAATGAATACATGTCATCTCTACCATTTTTTCAATTGGTTCATAAGTATTATACCTGAAAATTTAATTCATCAGTCTATTCTTAATAAGTTGTGGTTGCTCAACCAACTATACTGCAAGGTAGAACAGTATTCAAGATACCAGATTGACAATTTTGCTGGATCAATCATTTTGGCTTCATTCAAAATCGCTGAATTCCGAAGCTTGTTATCCTGATAGCTTTATATTGAGCTTGAGTTATATGATCTCATTAGTGACGTTTCAAGTGGTCATGACAAAGGTTCGGTGAGTCTACTACAGGATAGTGTCCACAAGATTCTTTATTCACATGCGAATTGTTATTGGGTGTTAATAGTAATATAAGCAAATCTTGTCACTTGAAGTTAGAACATTGGCCGAGCAGGTTAAGGCGCAAATTTTAGTCAAAGATTCTTCGGGCGTGTGTTCGAATCCCGTCCATCGTCTAAGAAATGGAACTAAAATGAGAATGTATATATAGTTTGTAAAAACTAAGGAACAGGCTTCAAACATCAACGATGAATTCCTGTGCACCAATTTCCTCCAATTCAGAAACAACTAGAATAGTTCGATTAAAAACCATCGATGAATCGAATCGTTTGAAAATTTAACCGTATCGTAACTTATAACGTCCCTTGACTTTCCAGGCCAGAAGACACGTCCCACTCTCACCACCACGTCTGGCTATCTTTTGCGGAGGTTAGTTAAGTCCTTTGTCCCGTCGTAAAGACAAATGAAGGGATTTGCACTTATTTTACGGTGCACGTGATCTGAAAGACGAGATCCTTGATGTTTACGGACGATCTCTAACGTCCGGTCAGGTCATCAAAGTGAATATAATGGGATTATCTATGGGTTACCCTTCGGGACTGTTGGGATGCTAGAGGAAGATTGAGACTAATGCTTAAGCTGAGCTTATGACTGAAGGAGTGATCGAGTAGGAATTAAATAGGATTTCCACAAGGTGCCATTTTAGGACTAATTTTTTTGGACATCTATGTGAATGCCTTTCGTACGTTTTTATAATATAATAATAATAATTGAAAAAAACACCCCTGAGGTCATTGATTATTCTGGAATTCTGATGATGGAGTGTAATGAAATATTATTATACAGGAAGAGTCAAAAATGTGTACCAAGCTCTGGGGGTTTGAGGCCCAAAATGCATATATTATATATATTCCAATCTTGTCATTCCTTAAAATCTCGGTTGAAAATCTCAGTTATATAACTAAGCAGAAAAACCACACGAAGAAATCAATTGTTGTTGACATGTCAATATCAAAACTCAGAACAAAATTGGTTGTTGTCGCGATGAATTGATCTACAAAAACGTAAATATTTTGAAGACGGTTCAATTCTTGTATATTGACGAAAGCTGTTCTTTTATTTTCTTCCTTCTATCGAATGCTCTCATTCTTCAACCTTAACAAATACTTGGAAATAGGGTGTCCCAAAAAATTCACAGCTCACCCTCTAGAAACACTCTTCATAGCAATATCAAAAATGTAGAAGTGCACTTGGAGAATACATTTTAACCACAAACATAGAGACAGATAATTTTAATCCCAGGGTTTTAAGGTGAACTTTTCATTTCAATTCTCTATCAGCACACATTTGAAACTAACCCTGTATAATCAGATATAATCAATCGTATATTTGTGAAATTTGTTGAATACAGTATAGATCTAACTTGCCTTGTCGTATTCGAAAAAGAAGTGGTTGATTTTAGGGAATTTAGACGACTGTGTTACGTTATATTTTTGATTTCACCTCAGGCAATCAAACCCAACACATTTTGCTAACCCTACACGTGGCCTTATTTCCAATATCATATTTCCACTGTGTATCGCATGTAGAAAATTACTTTTGTAGAACAAGCAGAACAAGAAACCCGGCACCAGTAATTGACAAATTGTAACTACCTAAAAAAGCAACGCCAAGCAACGAAAATGTAATTTCCTCTTCTTGCGAACTTTTTGTTATTAGACAGAGAGCGGTGTTTTCCTCCGAATTAAACTCACCCAAGGCCACGTGACGTTAATAGATTACTTTTTTCTCCTACATTTCAATTAACACGACTTAGAGCTGTTCTCCCTTCCCAGAAAAAAAAAACGACGGCAACATCGAAGAAAGAAGGAGGAAAAGAAAACTGGTCCAGCCAGTCGGGTCGAAGCAAGAATGGACATTATTAATTTATTTCCGTACAGAATTGGAATGTCAACACATTATCATCAATCTTATGAGTCGTTTGTCTTTCGTCACTTTGACCATTCCAAAGCAGTGTGTCGCAGGCCTGTGGTCGTCTTCTGAAGTCGGACTTTCGGATGGTTTCTTTGGCATGGAAAAAGTTCGAGGATATTCAATTTATCAGTGTCGACGTTGCTCTTGTAATTAGTCATTGAACGATGTTTGAGATTTCGCCTCCTGCCACCAAAAATGGTACAGGATGTTGGTACATGCACAGTCCATTCGCTATTCTTTGAGGGACAATTCTCAATTGAGAAATCTCAAAGTTGATAGCTGATATATTCCTGATCCATGAGTCAGATTGGACGAGTTTGGCAGTCATTTATCTGATTTTCATCATTCATCCGATTCGTATCTAGAACAAACCCTCAGAGGACGCACTCGTCGGTAATGGACTCTCGATATCTTCATGCTGTGTGGCATTTCCATCATTTACACATTAACCAACGGTGATATCTCTGAATATCTGATACGGAGGATACTTGTGAAGACGACATCAATTTCTGAATATGTATTGTCCTGAATATCGGGCCCCTTAATAAACGGTGACACTGGATTGGGATTCCATGAATTATGCAGAGAAATAGAGCTAGCTGCAAATTTCTCGACAAGTGAATACAGAGTGTTGAATGAGATTTGTTCAGATAGAGTTTCATAATCCAGTTCTTCTAAATCACCCAAGAAGAATCTCTTCATTGTCACTATTGGAAGAAGTCTTCTTCGAATCACTGATGCTCCATTGTTGTTAATATGACAACACTAATCACCAAATTGTACCTCAATATTCTCACAAACGCTTCAGGAAGGAAACTTCGAAATAATTCGAATTGAAATTCAGGTATTTAGGCATTCAATGGACAGATAAAAGTGTCATTGTATTCAATGTTCGTATGCATTTTGGCAAATACAAATGGCATTCCAAAATTTATGATCAGTTACTCAAATCTCAGACATATAAACTGAAGTATAATTTGCATATTTCACCTTCGAATTGGTTTCATCGCTTTCATGAATATGACTGTATAACTGTATAACACTGTATAACGATTGTGAAAGGGAAATCATGTCTTGCAGCACATATTACTTCAAGTTTCAATTGTGAACAGTCTCATCAGATTTCGAATCAGAAGAAATTTCCTATTGCACCAATGTTCACAAAAAATCCTCTCAATATCCAAGATGAATTATTTCTGATGTTTATGTTGGAAATGTCGAATTCCACGAAGTTTCCTTGAGAAATCCTACAAGACCAAAATCATCTTGGATTGATCTATCCATATCATTAATAATTCAATTATGTTCTAGTGCAAAATAATCAGTAACTATCAAGCATTCGATTCATGTAATTAAATATCTGCAAGCTAGTTACTTCAAGTTCACAGAAACATCTAATCAACCCTAATTTTATGTAATTGATAAGCAGTGCATGTGGGAAGGCATCGCTGTTGTCAACATAATCTATACTCAGCTCAGTTCCATTCATTTTCTTTCGGAATTTAGTAGTTCATTCATGAGAAAACAATCAGAATGTTGAAAGGAATAGTGATAGTATTTCTGTCATCAGTCATTCTCGATGTCACAGGCGTAAGACGAGAAATTATCTTCTTATATTCTCCTTGATATTATTCGAATGATTTTCCAGATGAACGAAAAACAAATGCAAGCTGCTGTAAAAGTGGTGAGAAATGTTTGCATGCCTAAAACAAAAGCTACAGCTGGTATGTATTTTGCTGGAATTTCTGAATTCATCAATAGTTTTGAAGATCATTCATCAATGAACGTTATGCTTTAAATTTAAACTTAAAATTTTCAGATGATATTGATAAAATGCATAGAGGAGATTGGGACATTGAGTACTCTGCTAAGGTAGTAAACATTTTTCTCTCTATTGTGAAACGTTCATTAATTTAATGTTTCAGTGTTATATGTCCTGCTCATTGAATATGTATAAATTAGTGAGTATCCAGACCTCGAATTTCCTCTGAATATTTGATTCACACTTATAATTTCTTCATGTAAGATTCGGGGAAAATAAAGAACAACCACAAGTTATTCATTTGTTCAATTGAAGAATGTCGAAATGAGTAAGCAAAAGGATGAAATGATCTAGCTGTTCAATTCAATATCTTAGGTTTGAACTACCCAAAGATAATAATCTGAGAAAGAAAAGAGATAACCAAAAACAAACAAAATTGAAATAAGAATTGAAATGCAAATGTCTTGAATGTATGTCTTTCTATAATGAAGATACATTCTCTCCTATACTGTATATTGAGGTGTAATGAACTCCTGATTTTCAGATGCATGCAAATAATACTTTCAATTATGAATCAGCCCAAAAGCAACTGAAAACATTGCCAGATACGTATCTGGAAAGTACAAAAATGAGCATAGACAACTGTAGATATGCTGGTGAGTTTTTTAGGTTATTGTAGTTCCCATTATTTTCGTCCTAGGAATTCTGAAACTGATTGGTTGCTCCAAGATGCTACTTTTTTTGTTAATATTTGGAGATGATTAGGATGCGGAAATCGTGATGAGTATACTCAGTGAATTCTCAATTTCAGCTGAGACTTTGGACGACAAATGTATTGCAGCATACGAAGTAGCTAAATGCGTGTATTTAACTTATCCAGAGGTATGAAAACTCCCTCCAAATAACCTTGATTTTGTCAGAAAACTCATTCATGTTTCAGATATCCATAAAATTATTTTCTCTTTACAGAAATACTTCCTACCATGAACATCCAAGGAAATAATCATCTGTTGAAAGCGTCATAATATATTGAAATAATCTAGACATATGTGCAATAAATGGAGGGGATAAAGTCTGCTTTTATTTGTAACTGCTCCCCGTCAATATAGAGGGTGATCCAAGTTAGATAGATCATACAGATTTCTGAAGTAACCTATATAGTAAGAGCTCAAATTCTGTTAGAAACGAGATGCTGAAATCCTCACGTCATGTTTCAGTTTTACTTTGGATCATCCTGTTTCAATAATATCCACCACTTCATTCCATTTCATTTTCTATCTCACCTTCAGTTGGGGACATTTGAGCATCACGATAGTAGCCTACTAGACCGAACGATTATTTAATTTTCATCAACGTAACTATGGCAACTAGTCTCAAGTCATTTCGTCTAAGACCGAATGAAGTTTCAATAATCTCATTTCATGAAGTGAAGTGGACTCTAATAACAGAATTCACAATTCTCCTCTCCCTTTCAATCGCACCACAAAGTTGTAATTGTGGCGGATGATTCCTATCCCATTAACCCTCCATTAGTCGAACGTCGATCGAATGGGGTAAAAATGGGGTTAGTGCGAAAGTTATTACCGCCCTCGTCCCACCTGATAAGAGCGCACAATGCCGAAGCGAGTTCGTCGCTTCGTTTGCCATTATTTGCGTATTAATTTTTTTGCCGTGCGATTTTTCTCCGAACAGACAGATAATTGGAGTTAGCTTTTAGGAAATCGCTTTTCCAAGATTTTTCCATTCGAAGTTCGATAGAAAAGCGACAATGAAAATGTCCGGAATGGATTTATTCGGATAGAAAATTGTTTGCTAGAGTGGAAATACGTTTTAAACGCTGCATTAAAGACTTTTCATTTGCTAAATATTTCAATGAAAATACTCACCGCACAAAAAAGGGCAAAATGATATGAAGCTTTCCATCGAGATCATATTCAATCAAAAAATAATTCAATCTCAGATATACAAAAAACTCAATCTGGGACAGATCTCATAAAAAAATTGAACCATCATCAGTGGCTTTATTCAGTTGATGAATAAAGCCAAATATTCTGTTAAATTATTCGTTGGGGCAATATTCCTAGGAGCCTGATGCCACGTATTCTCCTCCTAGCTAACTGGCAACGTTGCAGATTTATCATATATATTATTAGTATATTTATTTATAAATTGATAGATAACGTAGTACGTATAGCGCATATGGTAGAAAAGTACTGCGATGCAAATTTCATCATTTCAGTAAGACTTTTTCGATGAACTGAATTACTTTTCGAGAAAAAAAATGTTGAGAATGTTTCTAAACAATAATTTATTGATTTTTCAGAACCTAACTACACTTTGATTTTGAAATTCTGGAATGAAAGATCACTCAACAAAAATAACACAATGATTCCATTTTGAGAATCTGAAGCATTCATCCATATTTTGGAATATTTTCTAGTAACTGAGTTGAAGGAGAATTATTTTTTCAAATCAACAATTTATGTCGGCGTATTCTGAATATTATCAACTGGAACACAATGCCTACATAATACTATATGGATAATTGAAATAATATTCAATAAATCTGGATGCTCAACTTCCTTCTTTCCACAATTCCTAGCCCAAAATCTTTGTTGTAGCAAAACCCAAATGAATTTTTATAGACCTCGCAATTTCCACAAAACTGTGTAGGTCAGCAGCGCCATATCGGAGCTGAATCGGTATAAATACAACCCCAACCTCTCTCAATTTTTTGCCCCACGTACTTGGACGCCGAAGAAAAAAAAAAGATCGAGTCGATCCACAGAATCCAGACGATATCTGTTTGTTGCACCCGTCGTGAATTGTTCAACGGATGTTGGCGTCGTCCAATAAGGCGTCGCGACGTATCTGAATAATGCACCGGTGACCGCCAATTAAGTTTGGTGTTTCAGGACGAGGTGTCCAGCAATATCGAATTGACTTGCTGTGGAGAAATACGGTGTTTTTTGTTGCTGTGATGAAATTGAATATTGAAAGAGAACACCAGAATGGTATGAGCTAAGAAGAAGAATGTAGTTTTAGTAAATTCGCCCTATGCCCTAAAAGTCCTACACCAGGATTATGAATCAGCTATAATGGTAGCTCCCGAAAGTATCGTTCCGAATTCAATTTAATTTGAAATATTACTTGTCATCCATATTCATTACCTTTTATCTTGTGCTCGCTGGGATTGTTGCCGTTAATTTATCATAGCTCCGCAGATTTAGGCTCTGTATCCACGTTCGAAAAGCCTTTCGTCGACGTTTTCCTACGGCGGGATTCGTCCCTTTAATTCCGTTACAAAACGAAATATTAAATACATATTGAATTTGCAATGGCAAAGCTTCGGGCTAGGTAGCTCTGTACAATGCGAGGCTTTGATCTCGTGGTATAAAGTCGCAACCCTTCACAGGAGTTCCGAGTCGATCCGTTAGGGGTGCCAAGGGCGGAAGGGGGTGCAGTTTTGCTGTTACACTCGACCGCCAGGGGGCATCGGAAGGAGTAATTCGGAAGTAACTGTCGAATGCAGATACAAAGGTTGACTGTTTAATTTTTTTTTTTATTCGAGATTCTAGAATTATTTATTATTCACATCCAATTGTAATGATGATTTTGGGCGTTTTTGAGGAGATTTGAGAAATTATTGATCTGATCGATATATATTCCTGATATTCGTGTCCTTCTCAATTATAAAAATAGTACAATCTATAAAGTTACACTTTCTTCAATAACTATGATGAATATTGTATTGTACGTAAACCTTGAGTGATGTAATGTTTTTTATTACACTCCTACCAAATATGTTGATCCTTCTCTGTATTTGGGCCTGTTGAGTTCCACATGACAATAAAAAATTAATGAACAAATGAATGTATTACTGGATGCTCAAAGCACAGTTTTCAGTCTTATCGTCATTCCAACCAGATATGCCTACTAAAATAGTAGTACAGTCCAATCCACACGTGTGGGACTTCACATTTCAAGCTGATTCAATAATCAATGCTTTCGTACAACAAACGTGGTCACGGTTCGAAATATTTGGTGAATACAAAGGCTGTTAATGTATAACTGGATGGATTCACAAACAACCGACTGATGGCATTATCTCGATAATGTCATGGTGGGCTAGGATTCGTAGATCTAATTTTCGTCGTTATAATTCGTGATGTATCTGCAGAATTATGTGAAATTTTTGTGGATGTACAGAGAGATGTTTCATAAACTATAATCGTTTATCCATTGAAGGTCATCATTATTCCTTGAAACATTGAAAACTCGTTTTATTTTTATTGAAATATTGATTTTCCATGTTCATAGAAATGAAGGAAAGTGGATTTTGATGGATTTCGTGGATTTCAATTCAAGGAATCTAATGCGGAATGAAGAAAAATTATTGAATGGAAAGTTCCACAGAAAAAAACTGGCAACGTTGAGAATTGTACTTTTAGATCCAGCACACTACTCATGATCGTGGATATTTTGAAAAAAAAAAAACGTTTGTGGATCCTGGAGGCAATTATTTGTTTCTTTCCTCCTTTCCTTTTCATCTCCATACTTATCCATAAAAATAATATTCTCTGTACCATTATCAATTCCTTAAATATTACACCAGAACCTATCCAACTATTTTTTCAATCTGTAAAACGTTTCTGTATAATCATACATCTGGTAGGATATTTTTATCACTCTCATAAATCTCGACATCAAAATTGTTGAATATTCATCTTCCATAAGACCCACTGATTTTCCAGATAGTAGAAAGTTGCTGAGATTCTCATTCAGATTTAAACACATGTATCTAGCTCCAAACGGAAAACAGAGAAGAATGGCAAGTCATTACCGGTTAGCGAGAAGTTCTGAAATATTTCGTCCGGTATGGAAAAGGCGTCTTACTGATGCTCCCTAAGAAACCAAGCGATGAATAATATATCATCAGAACAATGCCTAAATATCCTACTCCTGTATCTAGTTATCAAAACTTTTGGGTCGAAAGAGAACGAAATATAATGTCCCGAAAAGTTTACTTCAAGCAGAACATGGCATGGAAGGGATTATGATACTAGGTGATTAACTTTGAAGGTCCAACAAACGAGATTCTCATCAGACATTTTTTGAGGTTACACAATTATCCTTACAACATTGGAACATCATATGAACGAATTCCTCTGATAGAAATTGTCATGCTTCGGACTACGAATAAAAGAATTGCGAATAATAATGACTCGAACATACCATTATCGAAAAAGAATCATGAACAAAGGTACCAGGTGGTACCAGAATGCACTGTTTCCGTTTCACAAAGAAATTTAGAATCATATTATGAAATCCAATTTTAATCTTTAATACTGATCACAAAAATATAAAACTAGCCAATCGTCAATCCAACTGTCCATCATTCGTCGTCACCCTCTGGGCCTGGGGGCCCTGGGGGTCCAGGTGGTCCTCCTGGACCTCCAGGTCCTGGTGGTCCTCCAAACATACCATCCCTTCCCTTCTTAAGTCTCTCCTGGAACCTCGCGCATGCAGTTTTGTCCTTGATCTGCTCTTCTGGGCAGTTCAATTGGACTTGTTTGAAGATGCAATGGTGCAGAGCGATCCCGACGGGTTTACAACTAGAGTCATCCATTTGGGGAAGAGATGTTGCGTTCTTGACCTCTTCCAAGCAGCCAGCTACTACTTTGTCGGTTATTGAGGATAGAGCAGGGTCTTTGACTAGCTGGTTTTGGACGTATTTTTGGAAGTCTTCTTGCTTCAGGTTGCCTTCAGCATCAATCTGGAATCAATGGAAGTGAAGGTTTGAATCAAACGTGAAGGCACGACAACGTTAAAGTCTTAGTCTTGAATCACTGTCACCATCATGAATATCAAGATAATTGAGAAAATTATGATAGATTCTATGAATACTTCCATCGAAGTGTATATTACATGAATTAACCTGTATATCCAGTGTCCAGCAAGGTGATATGTTTTCCGATTGAGGCAATTATATTTTATTGAGGAAACACTCAGAATGAGAGGAATATTTGTATACATATAATACAAATCCATTGTGATTCTGTATATTAAACTTGACTGCATAATTGTCGTTTGCACCTAACGATTCCAAATTGCGGATGTGAAAAAGTATTCAATAGTTTAGTGATTTCGATGAATTATGAAATAATTACAGTACCGACATATCACACCGTGACGAAAAATATATATGATGCCATATTATTCCGGCATCATAGATTGCTAGAAATAAACACTTTGATGTCATGGCCGAAAACAGTTCTCACATTTCTCTAGTTGTTTTTCCAATTGCACAATTGGGCTATCATACTTCATCATGCTCAAAGTGGTATAGTTAAAATACCATATATGAATCTAAAAATATATACCTACATAGGATTTCTGACCTCCACCGAGAAATATCGAGAATGAGTGAATGTCAATGTTAGGATATGTGTTTATTAGATTTAATTATTGTTTTTGATACTCACAATGTTCCGTTTCTGACCCACACATTGTTCGATACACTGAAAGAAAAAAATAATATCAGTATGTTTCAGTGTTTCTCCTTTTCACTTCCCAAATTAGTTTAACAATATTCAACCATTTGTCTCAGTTCGATTCATGAACTCATTCTTGTGGAAGATCTAGATGCATATCAAAGTAAAACCACTCTCAATGATAACAAATCGAAAATTGATAACAATCGGGTACATATTATACGTTTTCAACACGTTTTCTATGAATTCATGAATTTTCAGACAGTTGAGAGGTATTGTATCCAAAAGATAAAAACGAATTCTGTTGTGATTCTCAATCTTCATTTCGTTCAGCTTTGACTTCAAAATGACGAATACATTCAGAAAACCTCCTATCATTACTCACAAGCATATCCTTTCTGAACTGTTCCACTTTCTCACAGTTGAATGGATCAAATGGACCTCCATGGTGTTTATCTGGTCTTCCCTCCGGTTTGTCCTTGCCTGTTATCTCCTTGAAACAAGCTCTCTTTATGTCTTTGTCGTCATCATTTGGCTTCCTGAACAGTTCTTCGCCACAGCACAGAGGTTTTCCTCTTCTCGGGCGACATTTATCCTCTTCAGAAGTGGTTTCTTCTCTACGTACTCTCGGATGATAGAAAGTGTTAGTGTAGACGTCTTCTAAGTCTTCTGCCAGAATCTGGTCTAGAAGTTATGATAGGAAAGTTTTATACCTGTGTTCGATGATCTCATTGGTCTTTTTCGAAAGCTGTCCACATAGCCCTCATTCATAGATCAATATTGATTCAATGTACATAGTTTCTGAGTAAGATATTTTCGTTATTTCCAATGAATTATCTCCTTCTTAATCTGAATCGATAATTATTATCATAACAATTTTCAGATTCATGATTCTTGCTCAAATAATCTGTTCATGGAGCTAATTGAATATACGCCATTTTAATGTTGGTGCTGATTTTTGATGGTATACACTGTTAAATGAAGAAATGACCATTTAATTTCAAAGACCAAAGCAATAATCCAATTCAAAAGCATTGAAAATTGTAGAGTTTCTGTTTTATGGCATGTTCCTGAACTGTGATAATCACCGGAAATATTTTGTTATTTTGCTTCATGGTCTGTTCGCGAGAAAAAGTGAGTTTGAAAAATATTCGAACGCATAAATTTGAGAAGAGTTTTTCGGATGAAGCGCTCACTTCAAGATGATATTTCAATTATATTGACATTTTCATTTAGAAAATACGGTTTTGATATGCCGAAGAGAAAATGTTTGGGAAAAGGGAAGCGAATAGATATTTGATATTATATTCATATTTATGATAAAACACTGACTTGAAATATTTTCCAAGGCTTGTGATCAAAGCAAAATTCTTCGAATACGTTGCATATAAAGTATTAAGTTCTCCTATATTCATATCTGGGATTTTTTTGTAACCATAGGAGATTTTCGTATATGGATATTTTTTCTCGAAAATGAAATACAAGCCGTATTATTTCTTCCTACTCCGTATGGTATGAATAACAAATAGTTCTGTGGCTCAGGAAAACTTTCTGGAGATTTAGCTTTTAAATAATGTATGTACTTTGCTTCACAGTTGCTATCTATCCAGAGTCCCTCACTGCTTTGAAGCATCAAGTATTCATTGTTTTTGAAGTTTTTATACGTTGATATTCTGCTTTTAGTCAGCAATTATTCAGATCGAATTAAACTTTCAATTTATATGCATCTTCACTAACCGAAAAATCAGCTAACTGATCACGACGCTTTAGGTTAGTAAACTTAAATTGTTCAGTTTCCATTCGTAGTTGGAATAATCTTGGAATTGAGGACACAAAGTCGATTTTATCGTTTGAAATTTTGGTGTATGTATTTCTTTCTTGAATGAAAAGGCTACAATTTTTTATATCCTATCAACCTAATCGATGACAATCGAAATTGAAATCGATCTTCTCAATTTCCATCATGTTTTCACCAGAAAGATGAAGCACTTGTCAAAGTTGTTAATAACAATTGTTTCGGTGTGTTGAATTTTACTGAAATATTTAGAGTAGCTATTTTTTTTAATGATCAGTAGTGAAGAATCATAATATAAAATCAAGTTATTCTTGTATTTGAATATCCATTCTTGATGGGTGTATTGGAGAGAAAATATTTCCTTGAATTTTATAAACCAAGCATCAGAAAATTATAAAAATTTAATCTCAATCAATTCTGAACCTTCACTCAAATGGATTGTTTGAATAAATATAAATTTCTGACATCGAAAATATATTTTGAAGCTGCCTATCAATAATTTTTTGAAAAAGTCTAGATTATGATTTTGGAATCCCATTATTCATAGATTTTTCAGAACTGGAGTTAATTTTCTTTGTCAATATGCTGTTCGAAAACGTTTATTTGAATAGATGAATTTTCTAAATAATGACATTCGGAGTATGTTCTCACTATAAGAAAATTATAAAAAACTATACTCACTGAATTCAGCGTTTTGGAAATCATAAGCAACAATCACTGTTGTTAAAGTGGCTACCAAGACCAATTGCGTTAATGTTTTCATCATGATGTGCGTTAGCATACTGAAGATCGGACGTTCTGTTACCATTTATATATCAAACAAATTGCCATCTTCTGCTGCGGTCCATGAAGATCCGCGTACCTGTTTGGATATCTGGCGGATATATAGGGGAGAGTGGAGCATTTATTATTCATCTATTCGATGGGTGATGAATAAAAAAAACAACTAAGAGCAAGACATCGTATTTACGGTCATCTTTCGAATTATTGAGAAGAGAATACGTTGAGAACGAAAATAAACAATAATGTAAGGCATATCAGTTGTCTTTTCAGTCATAGGCTCCTTGTCATCGGACCTGCGTGAAAATTTAAAAAACACTCATTCACTATTGATCAAATTAAACTTCTAATAGAATCATATGTCAAATCTGGAATAAGTTGATAAAAAGATGATTTTGTAGGTGTTTGTGAGTTTGCCATATTGTTTATCTTGAAGGGACATTCAAAATTGAACACACTGTACATTGAGCTACAAATGTATAAGATTCAAATGTTTATAAAGTATTAAATCTATACTGTATTGAGCTCGATATAAAGGATGAAATTCTCATGTCTCAGAATGGCAGCTCATTAATTCTTCAATCCAGTAATATTGATTATATTCAGATAATGTAAATAGATAATTATGCTAATTTTGTTGATTGCTCAAGTCCGAACCAGTTCCTTTGGTGTTATTTTTTGCATAGAATATCATTTTCCGTTAATGAATTATTTGAGGTCGACTAACTGTTTGAATTGACGCAAAATAAACAAACATTTTCGAAACAAGTTTTTTCATTTCTGATTCCAAAGAATCCATAAACATTTTGTCAATATTATTGAACAAATATTCGATACGTGATATGTGTTCAAAGGAATTGGAGACTTATTCAAATAACGAATCCAGTATCAACAACACACTGTTACTTATTAGAATTGGTGTGGAAAGGAGAACAACTCTCTAACATAAAAATAAAACGAATAGTTTGATTATACTGGTTTTCTTTGCAAATAATCTCTGCATGTTATTGTCAGAAACACATAACAATAAACAACATAAAGCGATTCTCTTAATCTCTGAATTTGCCTAAGTGATTAAACTATCATTATTTATATAATATTCGTGTACTAATGATTGACTTGTTACCACAAAACTAAATTGTTTGGCCAATCAATTAATGTTGAATGGGAGTAATTTTTACACGCTATACAAGAGAAAATTACATAATAATAATTACAACAATATAATAATGAAAGCAACGTGACAAATTTTCAAGTCTTGCTCATACATAATAACTTACTTTTTGTTGTTGTAATAATCAATTACAAACAAAGTGCTGCATTCTTGGTTCATTCAAACTCATTTATTCACGAATTATGCGGATGAAGCTGTATGTTTGACAGTATAAAACCAGTTCTGGCTAGAGTATATCGTTCGCTTAATAATTTGAATATAAAGTTCTAGTTGAATGAATAATTGATGTATGTATCCTGTATGTTGGCAGTTAAACAGAACTTTTACTACCAAAGCAAAAAGATTACGTGAATATTCATCTAAATAGAGTTCCAATACATATGACTTTTCTTGCATTAGTGGTGTCGATGAATAACCTCGAATATATTTATAGAATAAACCTAGAGATGATGCATAAACCCAAGTTTTCATGGGACCTTCGATAAACTATGATTATAATGCATATATTTGCCTTCAAACCTTTAGTTTAGTTGGTGTGACGTGTGCCCTTAGGCATTTTAGCTCCTCCTGACATCGTATCTTCCTCGACACACTCAAGATATTCTACCATGCCCTAACCTTCCATGTTTTACTTTCCAAATTAGTTGGAGAACTTCGTTAATTTCAGTCAGGCCGTGTCATCGCAAATGGTGCCACCGAATTTGACCAGTAAAGGACACAGATTTAATCTCCCACTGATATACTTTGACCTAGATATCATACAGGATGATCTTGAAGCGTATTCGAATAAAATCGTTTTAGTTTGAATAGCAAATCATAATCATTCAATGAGATCAAAGAGACTTGTTATCATTACGTATGAGGAACTAGAGATCTTGAGTTCTTTCTTTGGTCTCGATATGTTTCCTAATGTTTCCATGATATGGAATATTTTCATCCAAATATGTTTGGCGCTTTAACACGACAAAAAGTAGAGCCTCACTCATCAGTTCACCTCTATCACTCATGCCCCATTATTCTCTAATTATTCAATGGAAAAGTTGTTGGATGGCGATTATGAAAGCTTTTAGCTTCAGTAGGGCAGAAAAATGTACAAGCTTCATTTACAGCGTTCAAAGTATGAAGCAGATATTATATCTGCACTCCCAAACAAAAATCCGACAATGCTCCATTTACTTTTTTCAACAAGAAAGAGGTTTTTAGACAAAAATAGTAGCATGGATTCTCGTCTATCTCTATCAGTTTGAAAAACTATTTCACATCTGCGGTATGTCTTTTTCGTTTGAAGGGTAAACAACTTCGAATATTTTAGTTCTGCTGATTTGTATTGTGTTCATCAGACATTCGATTTGATGATTAGTATTTATTTCCGCACTGGTAGTTTATCGTTTACTTTCTGTTCTCTGTTCCGTTTTCTCTGTCCCCTGTTCTTTGTTCTCTTTTCTCTGTTCTCTGTTCTTTGTTCGCTGTTCTCTTTTTTTGTTCTCTATTCTTTGTTCTCTGTTCTTTGTTCTCTGTTCTTTGTTCTCTGTTCTTTGTTCTCTGTTCTTTGTTCTCTGTTCTTTGTTCTCTGTTCTTTGTTCTCTGTTCTTTGTTCTCTGTTCTTTGTTCTCTGTTCTTTGTTCTCTGTTCTTTGTTCTCTGTTCTTTGTTCTCTGTTCTTTGTTCTCTGTTCTTTGTTCTCTGTTGTTTGTTCTCTGTTCTTTGTTCTCTGTTCTCTGTTCTCTGTTCTCTGTTCCCTGTTCTCTGTTCCCTGTTTCCTGTTCTCTGGTCTCTGTTCTCTGTTGTTTGTTCGCTGTTATCTGTTCTCTGATCGCTGTTCTATGTTCTCTGAATTTTATTCTCTGTTCGATGTTTCTTATTTCATTCCAGCAGTGTTGTTCGAATGATTCGAAGACACCACATGTCTGTATCAATCTCGTGAACCCGTCAAGACTCTTCGCTCTCTCTCCATTCTCTCTGGCGATTCTCGCGGAATCATATGCGTATCCCATATCCGTACAACGATGGCATTATTGCGGAGAGTCAAATTCAGAAGAGCACAGACAATGCACATGTCAGAGGCAATGCATAATGCATCTGGCTCGGTCGCCAGCACATTGTTTATATGATAATCAGCTGAGTGACATTTGGTAGCCGCATAGCTAGTCGCAGCACCAATATTGTCATGGACACGGCAGTTATGCGGCCTTTGATTCGTTATTTATGGCTCGAAAACGAATGCTATTGCCGTGGAAGCCGAAACGATTCATGTAGGAGGCCTAACCGAATATAATATTCGGAATGGAAAGCCATAAATCAAAATCGGGGTGTTAACGATATCCCTGCTACAAGTGTTGATCGCAATAATATGCCTCAGGAATTGCCACACTCGCAGAATTCTCGTTAGGTAACCAAATATTTCGGTAATGTTAATCGACAATCGATTCTAGTAGTCATTTTTCATCGTTTTGACTAATTCAAAATAAAAATATCCCAACTACTTCCATGCACATAAAAAAATCATTCATATGTCAAGTAGACAATAAAACTGAAGAATGATATAAATATAACAATCTCACTCCTCACTTCAAATCCAAGGGTGTATATTTCATTCGGTTTTATATTTCTATGGATTATTCTTCTGTTATATATCAATGAATGAATTTTCGGACTGAATTATTCGATCATTATTTTCCCATTTCACGATTCGACACAATTAATACAGTTTGTGAAAACTAAGAAACGTGCTGTAATGGTGAACTAAAAAGGCGAAAATAATTATTATACCAGTGAATTAGTTGAGAGAAACTATTATTGTAGAGACAGTTTGGGGTGGTTTTTAAAAACTGACCTTTATAGCTTATTGTGAAATACGTTTGGGTCAGTCTCAGATAAGTGACGAGTATACGTATAATGTAACGTTTTTAATCACAGAAACTAGCGAATGAGACCAGGGTCCTTGAGAGAAACCTGTTACTATCACCATTGTCATTGAAAGATACCTGTGATAGGAAACTTCTCAATTCGTTCAAAAGATGGCGCCACTTGCTGAGTTACATTCATACATACATGCGAACATATAGCTAATATGAGCTAATATAAGGCATAAAAAAGGGAACGAACTAATGAATAATGATTGTGATTTTCTCATTGAAAAATATTCCTTTGTCATGTTCTCTCGTATTTTGCGAATCAAGAGATTGTTTGTGGTGATGCCAATGTAATATAATCTGAGTTACTTCGTTATAACACAAAGCACAATGTTAATATCTCCACAAAAAGCGTCAGAAACGCCATATATAAATTGAATCATATGCAAATAACAGCTACAAAGGCAGCACATTAAAAACACATCGAAAAATAGGAAATATTCCATGGATTTTATGATGTTGCATAATGAACAAGAGGCAATCAACATTTCTACTCTGTCTATTCTGATATCCAGACTCATGATTGAATTGGCGAAAATTTAAATCATGCAATGATTGTCTAATACCTTCGACAAATATCGATCAATCCGGAACAAATTTTCGACAAACTCGAATTAGGTTACACATCCAGCGTTCCATCGAAAAACTCGTCTCGAAACAAGCAGCTGAAAAAATGCCGGGCTGATGGTGTACAAGGTTTTTCTTGTTTTTTTTTTTTGCTATACGAATCTCGACAGAGTACAATTGCTTTTTGGATTGATGCCCAGTGAAGATAATTGAAGTTTCGCGATTCATAGCGATGCTGATTGCCAATTACCATCATTGGTCTACGTTTATTGGAAGAAAAAAAGTAAGGCATACATTCCACCGGATCATGTGAATTGGAATAGTTCTCCCAAAAATTGAAAACTGAAAACTCTGAACGTTGAATATATCTGTGCCAACAGGATAAACAGTGAATCACGATGAGTTTTTGGGAAATAGACAAATTTAACTGATGATAACAAAGAAATTTTAATTAGTAGCAGTTGAGGAATACTATAGAAAAGTGGGTTCATGCCATATCTGCTAAACACATTGTATGTTGTTACTATTATCACTAAATGAAATACCAATTTCACGTATGGTGTGTGAAATTGTTTCAATATAGAACATGTATATTATCTTTCATTCACATACAACTGTTTCTGTTTCGAATAAATCTGTATTGGACATTCCATTGATTTTGATGACACGTAAACCGTTTAATTTCACAATTCACAGAAAATTGTATGCTCTGTTTTATCCGAACTCATTCCATCATTGCATTTTCATGATCCATTTCCAGGAATTCAATGATACTGAATACACTCGCAATGGATATTTGATACTTTTCAATGCTTCATCAATCACCAAATTGGCTGATAATATGATGGTGAAAACATATGTTTTCAGTGAATGGAATCAATGAAAAAGATCACATTCAATGATCATACATAATCATTCTGAAATTTCACTAGTTCACTGTTCAAACCTATATATTGTCTAAACATTTCGTTAAAATCTGAAATAATATAATGATAATAATATCAAAAGACTATTTCGTAAGAGACATTTCACAATTTATGGTATACGTCAGATAATTACACATAAAAAATGGTGATAGATGTTACAAAAAGTATCACTACTAATCAAAAAACCAAATGCAAGCATTTATTCAAGAAAATGTTTTCGATTTTTTCTCAGTAAGCGACAACGACAATCTCCAATATTATTGGGAAAGTTATCAAACATTTTTGAGGCAATGAAATTTGGATGGTAGTTTTTCTCTGAATTAGTATATCTTCTGAATTAGTTTTTGAGCCAGTGTCTTGCTTCTGTTCATTTTATATCATGCAGGTGGTTTCGGGCGTGTTCTGCAATTCCCAATTTGTTACTTACTACTTGTTGAATATTCTTTCTGGTCTCATCGATTCACACTTGTAGTGATGTTATAGTTCATAATACTAAGAATTTCAACCAATGAATCAGATGATGAAAGTACGAATCCAAATCAGAAATATTGTCAACAATTTTAACAAGAATGTAAGGATTGATAACAATTGAGATGACTAAGAAATTAACAAATATGTTTTATAGAATATGAATTCCTAACAGCATATCAAGCGAAAATGTTTTTATGCATTTTCTCATGATCATTTTTTCGAACATCCCAAACCCCATGATGATAATTCAATTATTCCACTCACACATTGCTGATATCTACGTCGATGAGGGTAAGATGAAGTTCCAATAACAATATCACCACACTCCACCGTTATTGAGTTTTCCAATCCAATCTCGTCTTCCACGATCTAGGATAGAAATAAACTCCTTGATTTCTGTCAACAATCCCCGAATCTGACAGATCTCATCGAGGATGTTCAGATACCCAAACAAATACGGGGAAATTGACCACTGGACGATCTTAGATCCAGACAACAATATATGTTTGATCATTTTCAAGATAGATTGGAATGGATTGCGTAATGAGAGTGGATATTTTTTTTTTATTTCGACCCCATGTCGGAAAACATTGAGATGTGGTGTTCATGATAGAAATATGCTTTCAAAATGAAGTTAATCATTCAATACCTTCATATTTTGCATGGTATGTATTTTTGTAAATCAGCTACAGACCCTTTCATGATTTTCTTTTTCATTTTATCTTTTGATGGATCTGCTAATTTTTCATAGTCATCAACACTCCGTCGTCTTGGAGTTGTAAAAAGCGTGCAAACCCTGAAAAATTAATTCCGTAACATGCGCACTCCCACTCTCAATAACTACGTGAAAAAACCAAGCCAGTACTCGTTTGAAGAGTTCTAATTACCTAATTAATTATGACTGATAATTGAATCCGACTCGGCGTCATTTTAATTGGCCGCTCGAGCTTTATCATTGGCTCGATGTGGAATGGGATGACCTAGTTCTCCTGAAGGGTTATAATTCGATTTGAGATTCGCTCTGTCCGTTAGAGAACCTCGGAGCATCAGCATCCCATTCGATCTTCTCGTCAAAGAACAAAAAGCTGAGGAAAGCAAATGGATTGGACATAGGAAGGAATGAAAAGATTGTCAACGACCAAATCTCAAACCACCCAGTATCGTTATTAGTTATTGAACATTTAGTTGATGAATAATACTGTGAGCTTCATGAAAACTCCAACAATGAAGTTTGATTTATACATAGTGAAATTCATAAAGTACACAACAAATGGAGAAAAATATTTAGTAGTCTTATTTCGAAATACTAAAAATTGTCATCGACTCTGGTTCGTTTTGAAACCAACTTAGCCCCTATCAAATAAACTGAGTGATTCACAGTTTCTTCAGGAATATAATATATATCAAGAGTTATATTTTTCGAAGAATAAGAAGGTACCATCTTGGATATCTCAGCTGCCATACGTCCGAATGTCATGAAAATCAGACACATTAACACTCAAGGATAGAGAATTCAATGAAGAGGATTCCAAAGAGATATTACTACCAGAATGTAGGAAAAAATAATGATAATAATAGTTATACATACGTACTTGAAGACCCAAATCAACCTATAAATATGCACGAGCTTTATTACATAATTCAGACTTACTGCAGTTGAAAATATCACATTTACTTGATAGCTCATCAGCATTACAACACATCACATCAATCGGAGCCTTAGACATAATATTTGTTTCAGCTCTTTTGCACTTGAAAGTGGTATTTGCTCAAGATTCATCTTTTGAGACAATCGTAATGGTGAGTCGACTTCGACAAAATATTATGGACGCTTGATGTCTGCGTTTTTCTCAAGAAATTAAATCAAATTTACATAGTAAGTCCATATAATCACATCCTATTGGGGGATAAAATCCACCAACTTCAAAACATAGAAACTTCAAATATTCTTTCTGTACTTTTTCAATCGCAGTTGAATATTGTTTATAAATAGGATTCCATATTAATGATCCATATTCAAGTTTGTAAACGTAAAAGACTTGAAATTTTCTAATTGCATCTCGCATAAAAGATGTGCTGTACTGTGTCTACAGATTATAATCAATAACCCGAACGCAAATCAGGATTCACCGAATGCGAATAAAAGATATTTCTCAGAGTATAATCCCACCCAATCCAAAAAAAGTATGCCGATATCACCATGTCGATGCGAACATGCGACTAGAAGCAAGAGAAATCGCTCTCCATACATTATCCGATGCCCGGAAAAATCCAGAGGCGTCATTTCCCGTAACTTTCAAACTTTCTCGTCACGTTCGGGTCGAAAAAGAAACTGAGACGGACAACGAAAAATGAACGGTCAGCTGCCGGTGACATGTAGTCTACTCCGTTTAGGAAAAACAAAAGACTGTTTGTCTTTCGATGTTTCGACGGGAGTCTCGGGTTTCTTTAGCCCTACGAAAAGTGGAAAATAATATATAGATTGGAATGAGCAGGCGGAAAAAGCTTTTCCTGGGAGATGATTAGAAAGATTTGATGATGGCATTCTCGTTTATCCGTCTATTCAGTTTTATATATCAAAAAGTGGGATGAAATTGTCTTTTGAAACACCCTGTATTTGAGATCGCGGGTAATTTTGTTCCTAGTTTGGTAGGTTTGATCATCTTCTAGATAATTCACATTTTATAAACAAACTCACCGTACTTTTTGATCCCAGTGGTAAATCAATGATTTTGTCTCGAATAGATCTTTTGCGACCAAATTCATATTTGCAAATGAAACAAGTATCAAAGTCTATGACGAGGACCATTTTTTCAGCGAATAGTAGAAGGAATGTCTTCAGAGAAGAAAAATCACAGCAATATTTCTCAATAGCAAAAATGTATAGATCAGATAGATTCTACTCATCATACATCCAGGAAATCTGACCAACATTTTCCAGTCCCAACAAATAAGCTATGATAGCTTATAAGATGAATCGATTTTATTATAGAGTCACCCTATAAAAATATACCTATCATAGGCTAAACTCTCGTACTGATGTTATCATTCGCGAAAAAATCGAACGATGCCAATATACATCAATTTAACGCCACTTTCCATCAGATAAATCTAGTCGACGAAACCCAATTTCGCCCTGGATATTGCTGTCCATGTCTGCGACTCCAGTGAAATTCACTTACGGATCGTCGCGATGCCTTCACATCCAGATGCGAAGCGTCGCGTTATAGGTGATGTGGATATATGCATAAATATACAGGGGAGCACGGTTGTAATGTTCCAACTGAAATATTGTCGAGAGAAGTGATTGGTACGAAAAATTTTGAGGCGGGTTGATCCTGCTTTTCTTTCATCTCCATGAATGTAGGGGATGAGAATCCTTGCTGAATAGTTCAATGACGATTTTGTGAAGCTTTGTGAATCTTCATGATATAGAAGCTCCATAATACAAGAGAAGATCTTCTTCAAGTTAGTATATGAAAACACAGTGTCGAAGCTGAAAGACCCATTTGATTGAAAGTTGGTTTCAAAACCTTAAAATCTTTCTGCACATTACAAAAGTATTGCAATCTTGGTAGCGTTCTCTTGAATGACTTTTCGATTATTTTTCTAAATCACCCCATAATCTCCCCAATCTTTGATTACCTTTATTCTCCCAGATGTCTCCTAGGTTTTGTTAGATATAGTGATGGGGGCATGACGAGAATGTTATTTTTGGAGGAAAACTGTCTCAAAATATATTCCATGTCTTCAATATATAGAAACTCAAAATATCCGCCTCCTCACTGATTCATTTGGATATATTCTCGAAAAACCAATTTCTTCACCAAATGTACTGTTCAAATTGAACCATCCTGTATTTTCATGGATATATAAGTGTAAGTATGAATATTCATGAGATCATAGAGTGGTCGAGAGAAAGGTTATGCTAGTTTGGGTCACGAATATATCTATAGATTATATCATCAGAGTGCATCTTTGGATCCCTAGTGTGAAAATCGGCTTTCAATACAAATCATGGCTCATACTTCGGTAACCAAGCATGCGTATGTCATGAAAATCGATACATATTGACATTGCACCGAAGTTCTTAATAGGATCGAAATGTTCAATGTGAAGTGGATTCGATTAGGTTCTGCAAACTCTATTTGATCTTCGAATGTTGATGACTTGACGAGCAAAAAGAGAGAAAAAAGGAATAGCATTCTGTCTATCTTCTGTCTCTTGGGGATATTATTATATCATTTTCAACTGAAATCTGATCCAAAGTTGATTCCTGGTGAGAAGTGTTCTTGATCTTCTATTGGAATAAGCTCTCGAAAATTTCACTTGCATTGATATTGTCTACGAAATTAGAATATCTCCCCACATACCAACTGAGTCGAGACCAATCCCACCATACATTTATTTCATTTTGCCGAACCACTGCCTGCCATATTTCAGTCAACAGACATCGCACCCCCAGAACAATGGGGATGATCGGCCGCTATATCCAGGCTTGCGTGAAATATTTAAATTAGGACGTTACGTACACATCGAGTGCTAGTGATAGGCCTCTATCGACGTCGGATTATGATTTACTTGATGCACAATATTGTTAACGTCTCACGTTGCGTTCATAATGAAGTTAAACCGTGCGGAAAAACCCATCTGTTGGAGGCTGAGATGCGCTGGATCGCGTTGAGTGTGTCGCGATGAAATATTGTCGAACACCGGTTGTTTGTTCGATTCTAGCCTGGCTCATTTGAGAAGTGTGACTGTACCATAGATTCATATGGCTAGTGAGTAACACTGAGATCAGAAATTGAAGTGAAACTGCCATTAAAAGCTCTCAGGCAGTAGGAAAGCTGTTTTTTTTTCTCACTAGGTTGATAGGACTGTCTATAACGGTATATCAGTGTCTGTTTGTTGAAAAGTTCGATCATATCTGAGTAGCACGTGGTTTTATGAACAACCAAAAGTGGATCTCTAAAATGAGTCACATTTTCCAAGAAATTGCATATTTTTGACCAAATCATGACACAAAAAATTGGTACAACTACTTCAAGTTTGAGATCGAGTTGAAAACAAACCGCGCTCTGGGCTGGCTATCAACCACGTCCAAAAATTAAACATTGCGTACTTGAAAATCGTTGATTGACAAATAGAGATCTATCTATCCATCTATCTATCATAATGAGATTTGAAAACGTTATGGAGAAAATAATTGAAATATCTGAAAAACAGAGGAACATGGATAATAAGAAAATTATATATACTATTTTGGATCAGAAAATTGATGAGAAATTCTGATTCAACTATTAATTTCACTTTCTTTTCAGTATCTAATATCGATTGTTCGTATTCTTTCATGTTTAGATTCGAGTTATAATAGTTCTGAAATGTTTATACCCAGGCAGCAAGCTGACGTCATAATGACGTCTCTTTTTGGTATTTATTGGTCCGCAACGTCATATTACCAAAAAATGACGTGAGTACTGACGTCATTTTTTGAATGTACTGTAGACGTCATAACCAGGACGTTAGTTTGACGATATTTTTACGTCATTATAAAACGTTAACTCATTGTTTTATATTTTTGCATTTTGATGATTATTCCAATGATCCTTATAGGTTCCTAAATATTTTTCATCGAAATGCAAAAGTTAAACGAAAGTTTACCATAGATACCTTAAAGTGTGTATAGGCAAGTGTACATTGTAGGTACAGAATGGAATCAAATTTCTCTTCAGGCGAATAAACAGACGCAATATAGGTATTATTATTCAACCACAGCCCATCTTTTATGAGGTTCGTATGATTATCAACTCATTGAAAAACAGTTTGAATTTGGCGCTTCAAAACAAAACGTTCATTATTTGTTTGGCGTTCGGCAATCTCCGGAGTTATCGGTATCGGACAAGTTCGGCCACAAGCCAACACGCAACGTTGACGACGCACACGGCCACACGCCATTATCACAAAAATTTTGAGGTTGTTATGTATTCGATTTCGATTGAAATTTCCTATTGATTACAGAAGTCGATTTCCGACCGTCGGTTGTGAATTGTGCATTTCCTTTACTAGTGATTTGTAAGGTAAGTTTAATATTTGGTCTATTGCATGTATTGGATTTGATGTCATGTACTCACCACTTACTATGATTCCTGTACCTATATCATGATGCTACGTTATTTTAAGGCTTTTTCCTTTTTGTGAAAATAATTGTATCCTTAAGGTTAGTGTGCTGATTAAACTCACTAGGATTTTTTGTCGAGATACTGAAATAATTTGATGAAAAATCAAGAAACATATGATGAGAGTCCAAATTAATGTGTTAATACTGGTGAAAAGAAGCTTCTTATCAGTGAATCTACCTATAGAAAAAGAAAGAATCTTAGTTATATATACACAATTCACTTATTTTGGTTAACTGTATAATAAATAGAGTCGACTCTTCTAAGCTATGAAAGATCTTGAGATGAGTCTGCACAAATAACTTTCTGTTCTGACAACTCAAGGTACTTCTTTCTTTCTTACTTTTCCAATGGTTTTTTCCTACATATCTGTTATAACTGGTGGTAATCTAGAAGACAGAACTTTCAACAATTTGTTCGACTAAATGAAATTTTTAAAATACTATCACATCTGTATATTTTTTAAATTTGTTGTTTTAATAGTTTGTGAATAATAGTAGAGTTTTCATTTATCTATTGGTCATTAACCATTAAATTATATATATTTTTTAACAATAATTTTTTATTTCTAGAAAGTTCCTGTGCCTTGGGGATTTCTACTCTTCTCACATCCCCAACAAGTGGAGTCGACTCTTCTAAGCTATGAAAGATCTTGAGATGAGTCTGCACAAATAACTTTCTGTTCTGACAACTCAAGGTACTTCTTTCTTTCTTACTTTTCCAATGGTTTTTTCCTACATATCTGTTATAACTGGTGGTAATCTAGAAGACAGAACTTTCAACAATTTGTTCGACCAAATGAAATTTTTAAAATACTATCACATCTGTATATTCTTGAAATTTGTTGTTTTAATAGTTTGTGAATAATAGTAGAGTTTTCATTTATCTATTGGTCATTAACCATTAAATTATATATATTTTTTAACAATAATTTTTTATTTCTAGAAAGTTCCTGTGCCTTGGGGATTTCTACTCTTCTCACATCCCCAACAAGTGGAACAAGTACCCCTACATCAACTATTCACAATAAAATTTGGCATTTTTTCTTCCTAATGAGCTAATCAATTTTTGGTTTAATTCAAATGTTCTGAGTTAACAATTTTACTCTTGATAATTGTGATCCTCATAGTTTAAAAAAATAACTCCCTCTACTCAAACTGTTATTTTATATATATAATATAAATATATATATTATATTTCATTATATCTTCATTATATCCTTTGATGCCGATGGAACATATAGATTTTCGTTCTCTAATTGTGATTTTATTTACAGACCTTATAACATCATAGATAGGATATTGATTTGTATATGCACTAACATCCAAATAATATGAGCTTGAGACTAGCAAGTGAATACAAATAATTTTGAACCAATATCAATATATATATATATATATATATAATAAATAGGGACGGCCCATTAATGTCGAAATATAACGTCATAATGACGTTACAGAATGACGTCTTTGGTCTGTGACATAATCACGTCATCCTACCGTCTTTATGGCGTCATTCTTTTCGTCAGCAGGACGTGTCTGGTGTCGAAAAAATGACGATAAAATCACGTCAGCTTGCTGCCTGGGTATCAGAAATATAGAATGTGTAGTTAATTTTCCTTTGATTGAAACATAATAGGGTTTCATTGATATTTATACATTTTTAGGTGGTATTATTCGAAATCACAAATGAATATTTTGTTTCAATTGTTTGTGTCATGTACTGACCAATGATATTGGTTATTTCATATCCTTAGAATTGATAGCTTGTATATAGTTTGCTTAGTACTGGCGTACTTCAAACAGAAATCCCGGATCCGGAATCAATCGATCCAGACAAAAATGCATCTAAATAGGTATAGTCCACGGATAAATTCATAGCAATCAATTGTCTGGTATAACTTTATTTCCCGAGAAAAATGCACCACCTCGCAATTCCCATTTCGAGTATCTCCCGGCAATTCTTTCTCATTCAGGCCGGGATCTATTTCCCTCGCTTCACTTATATATAAGTGCAGGGCTAGCGGAACACCTTATGTATAAATCAATGTTTCGAGGGTAAATGGCCACAGACCACACCCCCGTACAGATCCGCGGGCACTTCTTAAAATAACTACCGAGATTTACGATGCAATTCTTGCTTCGCCTTATATTTACAACCCCATTTTGCTTCGATTTATTTCTATCAACAAACAGAACACACATTCGTGTTGTTGGAAGTGTTGTTCGCAGACGATTGATGGGTGAACAGGCTTTGATTTAATTAGAAAATGTCTACTTCGCGTTGCTTCGTGTCAGAAACTGTATTCGTTTTTGTCATGTCATATCCTAATCACGTTGTTTCTTCATTACGTAGACAATAGAGATTTAGAATGTCACTTCAAGTGATTCAATCAGAAGAATACTCTACATCTTGAATATATTCTTTCATTTGAACTTTATGTTTGAAAGAATGAGAAATACGTAATGTTTTTTCTGTTGCTATCCAAAAGACATTTTCGAAGACCTGGAACAATGAAGAGGTATCGACAGTTAGAAGAGAACTTACAATGCACCAATTGGTCCAGAACTTTTCTGTAGTCTAGGGAAAGCGAACATACAACAGTGCTTAGATCAACAAGCAATTACATGAATGTTGAAAAAGGTCTCTGAGAATTAAAAACGCAAAACAGTTTATCAAAGGCTACGGTTTTCTACACAAGGGGAAGAAAAACTGCAATCTTCCTGGTTCATGTAGGACCAGAGGGAGCAGTGTAGATGCTCCCAAAAGCGCATAGACCCCTCTGCATCTACTCTAATCTACAGTATACGAGGTGTTCCTCAAGGAACAGCATCATGACCATTCCTATTTTCTATCAATAGATTTAACCATGGCACCATAATTGTCCCTTTTATTCGTTCATCAATGATGATCTATTATTCACTTTTGTCAAGCCACTATGTGTTTCTACTTCTGTACCTCTCAGTTATCGTTTCGAACCAGTATATGGAAATTGATATTCTAACCGAACTAGTTGTCAGACTTCATCATTCCAAGAACGCCACTGACAGAAATATAACTCAATTCTCCTCTCTTCCCACTTAGTTGAACTATACTAAACACGCGAAGATGTTGCCTACATTGCCTCTTATTCCACGCTCGCGCTTGCCACTTTCTTTTGTTCTCGTCATGCTTAAAATACTTGAAGCTCATGATACAGCACGTGAAACAGCCGGTGTCCAGGAATCTGAGTGGTCCGAGAACAATAACTAGCGCGTTGTACGATTTCATTCCAACGTAGAGTTGCACGTTCCTTTCTCTTTTTGCTCGTGTCAGCTACTTCACTCATTTCTCATCCTAAGTGAATGGGATTTTGAGTTTGTACGATTCTTTTATGAGGTTGGGATGTTTTGTGTTCCGGTTATTTTATGACTTTACTTTATAACAATACATACGGATGAACTTCCATGGACTTTTTCACCCTAGGGATTTATTTATACCTCCACAATATTTACTGAAAAATTATTCAATGAGAGTTCTGAATAAGTAGTGATTCTAATCATGAATACAATTGGAGCAACACTCATGATCCTATAAATGGTTATTATGTCCAAAATCTAATGATAAACACTAGAACAAACAACATTTTCTATTGCTCGAATCAAGAAAAATGAAAAGGAGGAAGCTCCATTTGCAAAAGTATAAAATATAAAATATAAAGTGTACCTGATGTTATTATACTGAAATCACGCATGAATATCTCTAATTTTGAGATTCGATCTGTGTATTATAAGAGTGCTTTCCGAAGATTCCATCAATTTCATCTAGTTTCAAAGGAATCGATATTTTTTATACTCGGAATATGTTGATTACTAGCAGAACATTCAGTTGAATCTATATTCAATTTCACTCTGGTTCTCTCTGAACTCATTTCATCCATGAAGTTTCATTTCAATTAGCCATTTTTCATGAATTCTTGCCAAGTTAAATCTCATGGTTTCAGAAACATACCACTGAGTAGCGTGATACATAGAACTGATTAGTACATACGCTTTATATATGTACAGCAAGTAGTGCACCAGTATTTTCATAATTGCGAATCCGAAATATTCCAACTTTGGCCGGTTTTAATTCCCGACAAAAAAACAACATCCGATTGCGCTCTCTGCCAAACTCCACTACAAACATTTCAATTTCGTTACATACCGACCAGAACTTTGTCCACTTCGACTGATCTCCCATTTGAATATCCTCGAATTTGAATAATTATATTCGGAGGATGTGGTGCCGGCATTTTTGGTCCGGAAAGCTCGTATTACACATCTTTCCTCACGCTCACCACGAAGCTATTTGCATATTCATACCTAGGAATTTCTAATTAACACCAAAAAGAGGCACCGCATCGGCTGAATCTCGTAACCACATGCATAATAATTCAATCTTCACTGGAAAGCGGGAAAAATGGCACATTTTTGCTGAAGAACTCGCTACCATGTCGAATGAAATCTGTCCATGCGTAAAAAAATAAACGAAAGACTTCCCAATGGAATTCAATCAATAAGAATCCACAAACTGAGGAAAAGCTCCTTGAAAAGTTGAGGATCCAGAATTGAACCATGCCGAAACATGTCAACTAAATTATCGGATAGATAGGATAGGACAGGCTTGGTATACAGACGACTCTAGGATCAAGAAGAGAAAAGAAGCAGAATTATGTATATCTAGAAGTTTCAAAATATTCTGGATGAAAGTTACAGTATTGTACTGTGCAGTACACCGATATGCAAACTGGTCTAGAATCTAAAATTGAGTAGTAAGATTCCAGGCAACACATGTTACCATGGTATCAAAGAGGCTGTTTGATTTCTTCAAGAAGAAGCAAAATGTAAAACGATTGGTTCAGAAGCTTGAAGTGAAGAAACGGATGAACTGAGAACTACATTCAGTAGTACTAAGTTTGGAAAGCATTCTCCAGAAGGATAGAACAAGTTACCGGAATTGTGACTGAATGCTGAAGAGTTCATCAATGTACAAACATGGTTGGTCTCCGAATAGGGCATTCTAGATAAAAAAAAACATGAAAGTGGTATGATTCCTCCAAGAACATTGGAAAACAGATACTGTGCTACTGTTTCAATTTCGTACGAAGGGAGAATAGAGACCAGGAACTTCAATATGGAGGATCTGGGATTCATTCTTGACAGCAGAAATTAGGACAAGTCTAGATAGGTTACTCCAATATGAGTACAAGGTACATTGAACATTGCTTATGATACTCATTCTCATTTGGTATCAAGTACTGTTGATACTGTTGACAGCAGACTCTCGCAATTTTTATAATTCACAATATTCCATTATCGGCAAGAGTTAAGAATATCGTTAGACAATGGTGAGAATATATCCACACCATGAGACAAGTAATGGAATTTATTGATCTCCCCGTTCAAGCAACTCGCTGGAGTGTCTATTAAATCAAACGCTCCACCTTGATCTTCAGTCTAGAATAATATATTTATGATCTTCCTATACCAAAGAGGTTCTTGATAGACGCGTATAATGAACATTCCGCTTTCAGAACAACTTCCCTGCTTCCATTCACATCTATCTCTCCCGGTCGACTTTCCTTTCAGAATAGGTCGAACGCCAATCCAAATGATTCATCGTCAAATTGAATTCTCACTACTCGCGAGCGTCTTCCAGCAATTTACACTCCCGAATTGATGCTCATTACTAGAAAGGGGTCGTGATAAATAATCTTATTAGACGCGCGGTATTCAAACTCGAATTAAAATGTCATTAAGACGCGCTCGCTGGTTTTTCCGACATGCCTAATAGTGGAAATAGTTGCCGAATGGTAATTCTTTGATGGGATTTTCCCGGAACGCCAGCTTCATCCTGTGGTATGGATTAGAAAGTTTGGAGAGGGATGCGATTTCAAAGGGCGGATGAGCTGAATATTACAAGATGAAAAGCTGGAATGTGTTATGGGGAGACGTTGAACGAGTATATGTGGATGATTTTGGGATTGCCGAGTCCTAAATTTACTTCTGATAGCAATAGTAATGATACATTTAATCATATTCGAGAATTGAGGTATTACATGTGCTCTAACTGTTCAAAGACGAACTGTTTAACTACAATGAACACTCTATGTTCAGGTAGAATTTCAAGGAAAATAGCAACATCTTTTCGATGCCTTGAATCTGAAATCTGCACTTTCAACATTGAAGAGAATATGTGGAAAATCAAGTTTTGAATTCGAGTTGCAAACATATCTTCTACTGGTACCTATTCTGAAGAATCCATTTGATTCATTTCGATACATGAAATTTTGAATTCCGAAGCACAAAAGTAACGCAAGAAAATTTAAAATACAGCTTGGTATAGTATACCATGGTTTTTCCTAATAATATACCAGATTTGGAAACTTTTATTATACAGGTTTTTTTGGAAGGCAAGAATAAATTAAATTTTCGATCAGTCCGGACCTGCATTTCTCCTATGATTTATAGGCTACCTTCTAAAGTAGTCTTTCACTTCCTATCGAAACACTTGGTATACACTATTATCTCTTGCAGGAATAACAGTTTTTTTTTCAGATTTTGTTTTTGAACTGAGTTCATCTACTGTTTATACTGATTTGAAATAAATAAAAAGAAAAACGTTTCTGGAAATATTTCACTCTGGCTTTATTATGCAGAATACCACGAAGCACAGTTTCTGATATTTCATGCCATGGTAGAGTCCCAGAGTGTAAATGAGGATGGAAATAAATATCTTGCGGAAGTAGAAATGACGAGCAATTCATCATGAATCCAATTAGGCCATGCAAAAGAGCTCTTACCAAGTTTTCACTATCGCGGCATATTGCTCACTGAATCTTTTCAAATGGCCATTAATATGTTCAAAAGATATTAAATTAAAAATTCTAATCTCTTCTTACGTCGTCGGTGAAACATTGCCCCATTATTTTTCTCGCGTCCTCTGGAATTCCATGAATATGATTGGGCATTACAGGAACCTGCAAGGTTGGAGATTGTTTCAGTCTAACAATATATTTCATCAGCAAAATTCTATAGGATTATGTTCACCATCCCATGCAAATTCAAATAATTAGGTCTTGGACATAGAAAATAGTATTGATCTCGAAGAATATAATCTATATCATTTCTTCTTGGAGAAATTCCCTGTAATCAATGTTGTTTCTTTATATGCCCCATGCTAACCGATTTCTCTCTTTCTGTAGATACAAATAATACAATTCCTTTGGAATTAATGCTACCATTGATAACCATGTGAATTGGTATCAGGTCTGCTTGAAATCTCTATGAAAACTTTATCGATCTATTTGTTTACCACGTCATATGCAAACTTTATATGAAACTTATCCTGAACACTTTCAAGATAATTGATATCCACATCTAATGAAGGAATTGATTTGATTGTTGATTGGAGATAATGATTCGTTAAAAAAAAGAAGGGAGACAAATCATGGTGAATCAACAATGTTTTTGGATCGACAATGTTGCTTCAAACGAATGATTCATCGGATCTTTAATTGGGAGGAAGGACATTCGTGGCATTTGCTTATATTAAATGATATTGCAGTGTTATAATGAACCATCAAATGAACAATTAATAACTCAAAAAATGTCAAGAACAACCCAACTCAAATTTGAATCTCCTTTGCAACCAAATCGACGAGCAACAAACTCTATGCAGGAAAAGAACGAGTTGTTGAACGTGCAATAAATGCCGACAAAAAAACTCCCAAACTAGCATCTATTACCACTTTCAGAGAAGGAATCGACTGCGCGAGCGCATTCATCTTCGCAAATCCTCTGGCATTTCGAATTCTCTCCAGCATCCAGTATCCTTCATGCTTGCAAACCATTCGAGAGGTCTGCGCCAGATTCCTCCGAAATACGCTCCTGATGACGTCGTTGATGAATTGACCGATTGAGTTGATTAGCTTTGGCTGCATATCGGTCGCTGACAACTGACATTTTGGTAATGTAGATTGTACTCTGAGATCTTGGAGTCGAGAATTTGTGCGTGTTTTTGTGAACATTACCTAAAGACTTTCGAATAGAATTCTGCTGGCATAACGGACACGTAAGTATATCAAATCAAGAAAGTGTTCGCTGAAATGCCGAATAGAAAATCCTGATGAAGGATTCTGATATCGAGATTATATTCTCAGATATATGTATAACAACTTGCAGTTGAGAGTTCTTTCTGGACAGTTTTTGAGATCAAATAGAATTCTCAATTCTAACTAGAATTTAAAATTGTGTGGATATTTATTTTATCAATTCTCAATAAGTAGATACGAAAAGTTCTGATTATGCATCAATTCAATCAATAATAGATCCCTCATCCAAATCTCAATATTGAGAATCCAATCGAAAGAAGAACAATTTTATTGTTTCTTATGTTAAGTGATTGATTGGAGTATTGAATCATTAATCTCTTGTTTCTCCTTCGAATAAACCAAATGGGATCGGATTAATGAAATATATATATTCGAATTGCAGAGTTTTGCACATTTTTTTCGGATTGTATTGAGTTGGATTATCGTACAAAACGGTACTGCGAGAATTCATTCAAAATGCAGGTGAAATAAACTGATCTTGATTATTGAAGGATTATGTACGAAGTGGCATATCTAAATAGTGAAGTTTGGACCTAGAGTTTTGAATCAACTCGACTCTATCCAGAATAAGTAGCTTCGAATACTTCACATTCGAGTCACAAGTTTTGATATTCATACTGAAAATCTGCATCTCATCCTTTCTGTCTCAAATGTTTACCATCTGGAAAGTTCATATATTACCTAATACATCAGAGACTGAATCTTCAGTGAAAGGTAGAGATACGAATATTCCCTACTTATGAATACTCAGATAACTGAGAGTTTCATCATGAATGATGAGTTTATATATACCCTCAATGAATGAATGGCAAAAACTTCGTCGAAATTCAGATGAATTGGTGTTGAAGATGTTATCCTCAATGTTATAGGAAAATGTGGCTTCAATGAAAGTTGTTTGATACAGATATGGATTTTATGAATTTAGCAGTAACAGCAGAAGTTTCCCAATTATGAAGTTTCTGGAGTTTATTTTCACACATTCTTGAGTTGATGGAATTATCTGATTTCCATTAATTTCATGTCCAATATTTTTGTTTCAGAAAATGTATAGAGTTGACACTAGAAATGCTTGATATTATCCAATCAGATATTATACAGGATGCTACATTTCAATTGGTTATCGAATACCTCTTATATGTTGTTTACATTCGTCCTAACATCACCAAATTCCTTTCTCCTTCAAAGGCACACAAAATGAGTTAGTCAAATAATAAATTCTCTTGTCGTAGATCCAAACTTGAAATAGAGTTTCATCGCTCCACATTTAGAATTACATCCTGCCTTTTGAATATTTGGAGAGATCTGAGAACCGCGGCCTCATCCGTTTTTGAATTCCATATAAAGGAATCCAATAATGCGACAAGGAATGTCATATGCCTGTGTGCCAGGATAGTATTTTTGACATACAAATCAATTCGGAGTATTCGGAAAATCTCTGATGGACATTTCTGACAGGTATTGATATCGTAAACAAAGAACACGAATGAAAAGGGATGAAATTGAACGTTTCAACGAATCACTTGATATTTGGGTGTATCTTAGTTTCATTAGTGGGTAATCTGATACCGTCTAAGAGACGCATCTTACCTCAAACTAGAAACTTAATTTCCTTTAAACATTGTACGAAATTGCGAGATCGTCTGAAGATGGTTATTACCTTCAATTAGCTAGTGATAAGACGAAATTACAACCCACCGAAGTTGTTCCGTAATTTCTATGTCGTTTACCGGTTTTAATAAATCTTTGTGACAGATATTACGCTGGGGATGTATAGCTGAGAATATCTTGACTCATGTCGTTAAAAACAAGGATCGTAGGAGGATATGAAGACGTAGAAATAACGTTGGCGCACAATTCAAATGTCTTATCATTCAGCGTCAATGGAACCATTGATTTTCGTCTTGAGGAACTTTGTTTCGCGTAAATTCATTGCCTGAAGGAACTTGGATTTCCTGAAGAATAAAATGATCTGAAGAATGAGAGTAAAATGTCTAAATACAAAAAACAATTGAAGCTGAACATGAATCCAAATCAATTGAAATTAATCAAATAATCTGAGAAAAAATGGGTCCAGATCTAAGATGAGGCACTGGGATGAAATTTTCTTGATCTAGTATGACAATTTTCTGATCTGATTTGATAACGAGTGATTCCTTAGGAGCTACCATTCATGCTTCAGTTCCATGGTATTGCCAACAATAAATGTATGGTCCATCATATCTACCTCTTTGTAGATTTCTATAATTTGACATTCCATTTGGTAGAGTTGTTGGTTATCGTTTAATTCATCAACTATTATATCCATTTGGATGTCCGGAAAGTTTATTCAATCTGAAATATTTCTACATACATTTGAAAATGAAAACGATAGTTTTCATTTGTTTTGTTTGTGAAAATTATAAATTGAGACCACAACCTTGGGTGTGAATACCTTTTCTAAATGTTCAACCTTCTGGGTAGTCCTGTCAACCGTGGTCTCCTCTACCATTACGGTAATTCCTTGCATAAAGTCTAACAGGTGCTTTATAAGGATACATTAATACTCCACCACTGTGGTTTGGAAAGATGAAACTGTGTATCTAGTCTGTCATTTGCATACTGTACGTTGTACCATTTGCAGTACTTTTTCATTCATGCTGCAGTTAGTATCAGATTCGGTTGGGTTGAGTTAGGTTAGGTGAGGTTAGTGAGTACAAAGTTTCTGTGCTTCTGAGAGATTAACACTGCGACCGTTTCTTGCATTGTGTTTAAAATTTCCATCAGGACCCATTGTTGCGTCTAGCTTAAGTGAGACAATGCTGCAACTCTTTTGCATTTGTAGATGTCATGCCTCATGACTCGATTAAAACTGAATCCTCAATCAATAATTTGATACCCCTACAAATGATTGTGTGAATGATATTTTCATCGTCATTTCCAAATCAGAGAATTGAATCATTAGCAATTTCCGTTGGTATGAGGGTATGTTCTTTAACCCTCCATACTGATACATGAATATAATTAATTGTCCGATAAAACCCAATTTCACCCCGATTATCGACCAATTCATGCCTTTTTTGCCCTCTCGACTATTACCTCTGGAATAACCCACAAAGCCTTGAGGGTCTCGATTATTCCGGGACAAATCAGCGGCGAACACGTCGATACGGGCCATTTGGACCGTAAAGGCAGGCTATTTCCCACTAAAAACTTAATTCGGCTGGAGATATTTGCTTGTAATCAGTGTATATGGTTACGTTCGGCTATAAGGTTGAGTCGTTAGCATCGTTTCGCTGACATAAATGCATTTCTTACTACGCTCTTAAAGGTAGAGGGGATGACACGACGTGGTTGGAAAGGATTTGGCACAAAATACTCCTCTTTGAATCGTCTGGGTGGTTAGATAACAGTTCTCCTCTCATTATAGTTCTGTACAAATTGATAGTTCTACGTTGCCATAGTTGCTCTCTTGTAATCGACGAAACATTTTGTTTCATCAACATTTGACTTGGGAAAATATTCGTACATCTTTGAATATTCCCAAATCTTCGTGTTCCTGCAATATGGCACGAAAATATCCATCGAGGATTAGATATCGCAGATCTTTTTTTATTTGGATAGAAGTAGGATATTTATTCGCACAATTTTTAGGCATTCTGATACCACATATTCTTCAGTTTTCAAATTTTTCTGTATATACATAAGGTTGAACTCTTTCAATAATTTTTCACGGTTTCTCAGATATTCGTCGTATGATTTTTTTTTTCGTCTCAGTGATAACAGTGATTGAAAAATGTGGAAAATTATACAACAGTCTTCCAAAAATACATTGAATTCCAAAGAAATGGAATTTCATATGATGAAAAAAAAATTTTGTTACCGCCAGATGATGCCAGATCTACAGATCTAAGTTAAATTCTTGAATGAAAGGTATCGAAATTCTGCAAATCTTCATCCAAATTTCTCAAGATTTAGTGATCGTCACTCAATAATTTGTCTAAGAAAAAAATATTCTCATGAATAAATGAAGGAATACATCGATTAACTGTTTCCAGGCGGTGCATGTGTTCCTCTTGTTTACTTGGTCATTATTGATTACCATACAAAGTTCTGAGAGAGTCTCGCAAATACTTTGAAAAGCAATGAGCAAAGTTTGATAACCTGTTACGACCAACAATGCACCATAACAGTAAACTATTTCCTTTTCCGAACAAATCATATATTTTCATATATTCCCGAAGAAATACAAAGTACGAAAACGATTATATCTCGTATTTTCCGGTAAACTTTCGAGCCTTCAGGCTTGAAACTGCTTCGATAAAAGCGGGCAAATATGAGTTTCATTCCGGAACGATAAAATCTCGACATTTGCACTGCAATTGGGTCGGATCTCCTCCGAAACGGTGTTATTTTATGCTATGCATATTTCATGAAGATGAGGGGTAGTATTTTGTGGCGTTGCATGGAATACTGGAAAATAGGGACACAGTGTCATTCTACCGGAAGAGTCGTGAAATACATAATTATGAACGCTGGAAGTATTTAATAATGTTCACGTGTGACAAATAGATGGTTTTATGTATAATATGTGATTATTTTGTATGTGTAATTGTACATTTTCATTCGCCTTTTCTTCTTCAAATACTAGTATCCGTGTTTTTCATACCATCAATTCCAGTAGGAGAGGGAATTACTACTCCTACTAAACCACAGATGTGTATCCGAGGTTTTGATGAAAGATTCTTCTTTTCTCGGTCTCTTGAAGTAATCCATGAAAATCGCTAGGTTCCAAGGTTCCAACCCTCTTCTAATTTATCATTGCCTATTATTCCACTGTGTCCAGGTGTTAAAAGTTTGTCGACATATTCCCAGACCAGTCTGGACTTCAATTTGTACCCTGCAAGAGCCTTAAGGCTAGCCTGACTATCTGAATGAATATGAATACTTCAGCATTACATATTTTTGCCCATTTAATTGCAAAAATCTCTGCCTGAAACACTGCAGTGTATTCACCAAGCGCATGAAAGTGTCTCTCCTCCAAGAAAGGGCAGTATATTATCCGCTCCAGAATCTTGCTCTTCTCTAGTGAGGTCTTCGTAGCACTAACTTAGATCCGGGAAGAATACCTTGAAGGGTTCAGATAAAACTAATCTAGTTGTTATTCTGTTTTCACTGTCTCCTTTGCTGATCTCGATGCTGAAATAATTATAAACGTTGACCCTCTGGCTATAACATTATCTGCATGGCGTTTTTCTGAAACGAGACCAACTTTTCTGGAGCCTAATCTACCAGAAAAACTTCTAGGCATACCGTAACAAACAACGGCTGAATCCAACATAGTAAGTATTTTCAAAGTAGACTCATAAATCCAGGCAAACAATCCATTACTTTGGCAACCGCGCAATTTAAAACAAACGTATTCGTTAGCTATGGCGGAAAGACTGTTGCTGGTCTAGCAAGACTTATGGTGGTAGTATATTAAACACGAGCCGGCAGTAATTTGTTAACATTTTTTATTTGCATATAAATGATAATTTCTAGCAAACAACTACAACGAAACGTGCAGGTTTTTATTTCCCTGTGGAATCTCTGTCTGTTGAACACCGCAAACTCGCTAGCTAAAGGATTTGACAAGCTGAGAAAAACTTATTTATCGGGGATTCTTCAGGTTTCTGCTTGTTAACATCAGAAATTTTCGCGTAATAGATATATAGCAACTTGAAAAATATAGTATGAGTATTTGAATCGAGATGAATACGTTCGACGATGTATAATTGCAGTTTTTCATGAAAATGAATCCACTGAAGAATCAGTGTTTCAAGATTTTCTAAAATGAGTTAGCTCATCATCTGGTAGAACTCAGTGGGTAGAAAAATTCAGTGATGAAATTTGTTTTTCACTGAATGTAGCAGAACGCAAAAAATCTTTATACTCCTGTTTTAGGATATAAACCTTCCTGTAATCTATTTAATTAAGTTTGGAAATTACATATACTGTAATGGTAAGCTGTTGACACCAAATGAAATATCCTTTCAAAGATAGAATCACAAGAAACTAGATTTTCATTTCAACCCCACTGTCACGATACAATAGAATTACTTTCTTCAACCAACTAGCTATTTTGGGTCTATCAAAAACTTCACTGGTAAAGGGGATCTTAAAGAGGCTTCAACAACTTGAATATATCAATGATTTTCCACTTCAATGAAAGTTGGTGTTTTAAAGGACAACTCAATTGCTAGATTCACGTTGATCGACCAACTGATTCTGATTACCTGGACATTCATAAATATTCAACTGAATTCGAACAATATTGTCACGCAGGCAGTTCGCAATTTGGCTAATGAATCAGGGACGAGCATAGTGTTGTTTGTGAACTGCCATGTTTTAGATTCAATCATGATGATTCTCCGGTAATTACATTACCTGAAACAATTTCACAATTTCAATGAACTTGTGATGTACTTGTGGATGGATTATTCATTTCAATCAGGGCCAGTAATTAATTTCAATTTCTTTTGAATATGAAATGATTGCTTGATATCACAGTATTCACGGAAAATTCCATTTCACAATGTCTCTAATTCTTCTTAGCATTTTAAAAGTATCAAATTACGGAATTATCTACTTTGTGACTGATACCTTCTGAATATCATAAAGAGGCATCGAATTTTAATGATGTCTTCGACAATTCAAGTACTGGAAGAGGGTTCATGTATCAAGAGACCCTACTGGGAAAATCAAAAACTTTGATGATAAGTAGAGCTCTTACTTTCACTGAAACGTAGATCGCAGAGAGAGCTCAGAAGAAATAAAATTATTCTTCTTCTAAGTGTACCTAAGAGTGACGGCAATACAAGAGAATTTTTCGTGAGTATTCTAAAGAACCCTAGAAGTGTGAAGAATTATCGGTCAAGAGGTAAAAACCATTTTGATCTATAACTGATTATCTGTTAACTAGGAATGGTAGATTCATGATAAGCACAAATGGAAGACTTTCTATGGATTTCTTTGACCTTGCCATAATCTCAATTTATTCTTGAAAAAATTATTGAATACTTCATCTACCTGATAGGAAATGCATGAAATCGGTATTAACAATACTAAAAAATTGCGAAAACGTAAACGCTCGATATTTTTTCCGCCTCTTGGGAGCACACCTCGCCATTCGAACGTGTTTATCCGTTTAGCTGTTACAAATCATTCTGTTGGCAATCGTTGGCAGTTACAGAAGCGATTTTTCACAGGTGATTTAGTTAAAGCGAAAAGGAATAATAGATATCAAGGGAACCCTATAGCGGGATTAAACTTTTGGATACGCGTTCGCTCCACCATCCAGTAGAAATCTACCACGGAATCCATTATCATTATTCGAGAGCGATTATTTTATTTGTTGCTTTGGCCTTGCGCGGTCGTGGTTCTCCATGAAGAGGGATAATCGCGTTATTTATTATCTCATTTCCAAGCGAAAATATAATCAGGTTATATTCCATTTTCGTCCACGTCAACCAGACGATTTATGGCTGGTTGGTTTCGATGTACGGAGCTAAAGGGCACAATAACATTAACTTTGATAGAATCTGGTTCGTCTCCTAATTCAATTTCGTTTAGAATAATCAGATATTATCAAAAGTTGATAATTTGTTGATGTTGCTTCATTCCAGGAATAAATGAATTGAGTCTTCACCAGTCTCATCAGTAACTTCTACTGTGATTCAATATCTCACCGAGTAGAATTCTGATCCTGAAAACTCATATGATCTCTACAAGCTGAATGAATCAGATCATTGGTTGAACTTACTGCATTTTTGAAAATCATCCTAACATTTTGGGCATGATTAGAAGCGCAGAATGCAGGTGGTGATCAAAGAAAGAGGAGACACCCATGTTGTTTTGAACCCTGAAAGTGTCAAGAAAGTGGAAGTGGAAGTGTACCATCACAACTGCTGATATATTTCCCAAAACTCATAGTTGCATAACCGACTCAAAATAGTTTTTCGATATCACCCATTGATTTGATACACCTATTTCGATTGTTGATACTCTCTAAAATATCCTGTGAAAGCGAAAAGGGCGTATCTTGATGAGTTTTTGAATGGCAGCTTTGATTGCGTTTTTCTCGAAACGACTTTTTTAATAACTCATCGATTTCAAATTGAAATTGAGTAGTGATGATCTGTTTGAGTGGTTGGAAATTGTCAATTTGGCATTGAAAAAACTACATTTTCACTCAAGTAATTACAATTTTTCGCAGGACACAGCTATGTGGTTGATTCATTGAATAGGAATTGTTGTATTGGAAACTTTGATGATATTTTCGAATCTATCTGAAAATATACCTCATTATGTCCAACAAACTTCAGAATATTTTACTTCATTCTGAAATTTTCTTCGAAAATTGCCTAATATTTCGTAGATTACACTAAGATAACCCTTTTCGATGTTTTGACTGATTTAAGAATTGCAAAACTGTGAATTGCCTCAATCGAAGGCATAATACGTATACTCTGTGATTCATTGACATTTCTTTGCTTTCTCAATATATGATATTACCAATATTTCTCTTCAATAACTAACCATTCAAGTGTACGTACTGTAAAATAAAGTAAGACCCCATTAAATTAGATTGAACCATATCAATCAATTGGTAAAGAAAGAGATTTGAAGGAGTTTTCAGGAGCTCTGCGAATGGATATTTCCCAAGCATTATGTGAGACAGTGTCTTATCAGTCGATATCAATCACATTAGAATTATAGTGTAGCGAATTTAATGCAGTCCTTTACTAACAGTAGAAACTGCTTCTACATCTAAGAGACAAATTCCATTCACACCGTTCATTAATTACTCCGTTGTCTGATTTATACTAGGTGGGTAATACGTCTTCCAGTCTCGAGTTCCATTATCAGGAGCGTCGTGCCCTTCTTGCTGGCATCGCAACCCAGTAATGGCTGTAATGCGATAATGGCACACAGTTATTACAAGAACAGAGAACAGTGTCATAAATGGAGGCTGCTTTTTGCCGTTTATCAGATCTCGTCGACAGAAATTGCTTCGGAGCAGTGGTGGCGCGTTGTTAATTGCCTGGTTAAGAGCAGAAAATTTATGTCAATTGGTATTATAATTGTCTCATTATCGAGGATTCAATGAATAGCGAGAGGATATTTTGTAGTGAAGGATTCATTTTATCCTATCTCATACACAACATTCAAAAGATTGTGACTAGAGTATTACTTCAAATCACTCTTCTGCAAGAATAACAAAAATTCAAACTCGCCTTCCATATGGTGATCTGTCCGCAATGATGAAATCCGACAGAATTCTTTCATAATTTCTTGACGTGGATATTGAAGATATTTCGTTCCGGTACCTGAGACTTATTTTCCAGTTCACCTCATAAGAAGAAATCAAGTGAGGTTGAATTTGGAGATCGAGCTAACCACTCCACCAATTCAGAGAAATCGTATTTGAAAAATTGATTTGCTGAGCAGAATGTTGGAATTATTTTTTTTATATAAAACTTCTCACGAAAGGAGACATCCTGTAATGTTCAGAGAACATCGTGAGAAGCAAGGGAAAGGAGGTAGGAATTGGTGTTCTTTTTAAATTTCTGAAGGTCATATATTAGAGATGAGTCGATGGAGTTACTTCAGAAGATTTTCGAAATATTTTACCATCTTAAATTTTAGCTATATTGCTGGAGGATCTTTCATATTGACCTACATGAACTTTTTTTGTTTGCAACGGATTCTTTTGTATGTGTCACAGATTGAAACCCCCACAGCATCAACAAATTCTCTTTCTGTTTCAGTATAAGCATCTTCCAACTGAATTTAATCCACATTGAACAAATAAAACGACCTCACAGCAGCTTTGTGAATGGTTATTTTTTTTTGTATTGGTGGTGGCATCTACGTCACTGCTTGAGATCGTTGATGATCGCTGTAGTGAAGAACAATGAAATAAATTATGAATGTATAAATGGGCCTGTTGTGATGAGCTAACTATAATGAACGCGTCTATAAAGTTCTTCAAGAAGTGAAGAAGTTGAAGACTTTCTTACAACTTTTCATTCCATTGTGTCTATAGATAGAAAACGAGGGAATGGAAATAAAGAAACTGTATAGTTCATAACAAGTTAGTTGGGAATTGATTGCTGAGATGAAATAGGACTTGAGAATATCCATTATATTCAAGTTTCGCATTCAGTTCAGAAACAGAATAATCGGCAAATCATATAGCAACCCAATTTAATGTATAAATGATCTTTATATCTTTATAGTAACTTGTTGAAATTAACAAATATGTTTCGTTAATTATCATTCTTGTTTCAGGTGCTCCATATTTTGAAGAATCTATAAGGTAAGTTATCCATAGATATCATAAACGAATCCCAAATTTTCTAATTGCATCTCACATGGTGTCAAGAATAACAAAATTTTTTCACATTCCACTTGAGCACAGATCTATAGTTGAAATAGAAGAATTATGAACAAAACATGGTCCAAACGTCAAAACAAATGATTAACAGTGAAATGTTCATTAATAATCTGATATCCAGAATCAGAATGACCAATAATGGAAATGGAAGAAATATCCATTCATATTTTCAACTCAGCCTCTATCAAATAAACTTATCATCATCAATTTCCTGAGGAGTCGCCTTTCTCAAAATAAAATAAAAATCTTAGAAGCTATATTTTTCGAAAGAAACATTTTGAATGGAATCCTTCAACAAAATCTTCGTTGAAGCATATTGAACAATATGAAGGTGAGAAAAAATCAAGAGATTATTCACTACTTCTTAAATCAAAACGACGAATCGGCGTGAATCAAAATACATGAATAAAAAATAAATCCGTCAAGCTACGAATAATTTCATTGATGTTACAATCCCAACACATTATTCTAATAAACCCCCCAATTTATCCAAGAGATCTCTCGTCACGAACGCCGTTGGCAATGCGTCGCGCTCCCTTCCAGTTCTTTGCTTCCCGGAATCCCCACGATCGGACTTCCGGGCCGCGCTCCGGACACTTTGATCACTCGTCTTAGGCGTAATTAATATCTCACGTAATTGAGGCTTACACATTATCTCGTGCTCGGTCCCGAAACCAAAACAAGGGTCCGATTGCGGCGTGATTTTCCAAAACTAGATTTCGCCCGAAGGGATTACGAACACGAGACAATTATTCAGATATGGAGAGCCTGGTTGGGTTATACAGGGTGTTGAGGAACTGTTTTGTTGAAGAGGAACTTACTTCGAATAAGCTAGATTAAAAAAAAAACATTAGGTGTGCTGACAAGTTCTTAGGATGACACATGATAATATAATCCATATAATTTTTAGTTAGCCCCTACTCAGGAGCACAAGGTGCCCTAATGGGTCCTGAACCCTTCTGTGGCTTAACGAAAGCACTGAAGAGAATATCAAATTAATTTCCTGTACCGGTCAAGAGGTACTAGCTTGAATTACGACAATATACACTGTGTCCGTAAAGTATGGAACAAATTCATTTTTAGCTAAACAGGTCAATTTAAGAAATAATCCTGAAACACGTCGATTTTTGATTTAAATTTACCGTATTTTAAAATAATAATGTATTATACAGGGTGAATTACGTTCGAGTAATGACGTCACCGTCATTTTTTTTTAATGGAACACCCCCGTTTTGTCTCAATATTCGGATTACTCAAGCTGAGCTGATTTCAAAAATGTATCACATGTTGATTCCAATTGGTACAGGGTGGACAAAAATACAATAGTTTTGTGTGTGCCCATAAAGTAACGCGTAACATTCTTTATTAGGTAAATTAACAATATTATCAAAAATACTTATTATCTAGCGGCAATTGGTTGAAATATAACACCCCGTAGTTTGCTACATGTTTAGAGTAATAAAAATGAGCTGTTTCCAAACATGTTTGGTACTTGTGGTCTAGCAGACAGAATATGAAATCAACATTGGAATCAACATGTGATACATTTTTGGAATCAGCTCAGCTAGAGTAATCCGAATATTGAGACAAAATGGGGGTGTTCCATTGAAAAAAAATGACGGTGACGTCATTACTCGAACGTAATTCACCCTGTATATTACATTATTATTTTAAAATACGGTAAAATAAAATCAAAAATCGAAGTGTTTCAGGATTATTCCTTAAAATGACCTGTTTAGCTGAAAATGAATTTGTTCCATACTTTACGGACACACTGTATAGACAAAGTGTACTAAATTGAATAATAAAATCATATTTCTTCAGAAACAGTTTTTCCTATGGTATCCAACTAAATTTACCGAAACTTCCATTAATAGCAATGTACATTTCATTCAACATGTTCATCAAGAATCAATTACAGAAAATGACCCACGGCTGCATTATACTGGATGAAAAGCTATTGAATAATAAAATTACCCCCATTTGTAATTCGTTATGGAGTTCAGCCATTCATAGACAGTTCGATAACGATTCAATTTGTATTCTTTCATAACCAATACTTTACCCATTAGGATAATAGTCATTCTTGTTTGGATGCCTTCATAACGAAATTATTTTCTTGGCTCTGACTATAACATCGTTTTCCTCTAAAGCACAAGTGGAAATCGATGAGACATTTCATCATTTATTCATCCTCAGACGTTCTGAGAATTCTACATCAACAGCTATTTATAAAACGATCATTATAACTGTCAACTCGCAGGTTGTATATAAATATTATTCATTTTACGAAGCATATATAATATTCAGAAGATTTCTCTGTTTATATTCCTCCTTGTTTATCTGTTTGTACAAATATTGAAATCACCTTTGAACTGGAACCACTCAACCAAACTCAAAACATATTGAAGTGATGGGTGACGATATTAAATTGATTAATTTGTATATTTGCCTGTCTCTTATTCATCATGTGAATTCTCTATTTAACTTTTCAACTAACTTCCTCATATTAGCCCATTCATTGTTGAACTGAGAGGTCAACTTCAAATGCCAATACTTGATTGAATATTAATTTCAGGAGCATTGGCAATGATTGATGATGAATTTGATAGTGTAGTTGATGAGCTATAACTTTTATAATTCAATCAGCGAAAAATTCTATTTATATATTATTATATTTCCCTGTGTCTGTTCAAGTCAACCCAAAGATTTTTCTAATCATTCCTGGATCTCCAAAGTTTTGTTGACCTTTAGTCCACCTCCTTATAGGCAACATATCCTGACAATAATTCCCTAACTCATCTGACCCTTGCCACGCGATACCGAAATCTTGAGGCAATTATTCATCGTCAAACGAGAACACCTTCATAAATGTTGGACCATCCATCTTTTCCGGTCACCCTACGCAACAGTAACACGGATCACGTCAAGTGCAGGAGTTGCTTGATAAATTGTCGGCCAACGGGGCCATCGGACAACATCGTTGAAACGTACGTGGATCCTTACAGGAGCCCGGTGTGTTTGAAAAGGGTTGCTGTTTTCATTTTGACTCGGATTCTATCGCAGTGGTTATCATAAGAGTATCACTGCTGAAGAAGGTTGCAATTTATTGGGGAATGATAAAGAAGAGACCAGTTACAATTTGGGGTGATTTTTGCATTTATATACGAGGCGATTCAGAAATGTGTACACATTTTTGACTTACCCTGTATATAGCCGATTAACACCTAATTCATTCAATTCCACCTGAAAAGAATTTTATTCTGTCAAAATAGTTTGTTTCTTACATTCTGTGTAGTGTAATTGAAAATACCTCGATGCTGAAGAATATATAGGGTGTTTCATTGATATGGTAAAAAAATTAAACTGAGAATAGAGAGGACCAAAGTATGACGATTGAGCGCAACAACGCTTATACAAATGTTGATGTTTAAAAAGATACAGTGCGTTCAAAGTTAAAATTTTATTTGCAAATTTTTCAATACACGCACTGTAAACTCAAAAATGATTAATACAATACTCTTGTTTCTCTGACACTAGAAAACTAACAATTCGCTTGTCTGACAGTAACCTACTTGTTTTTTTCTTGAAAAAATTATTTGAATTCATTTGTGACTTCAATACTTAAAATCGGGTTTATCGTAAAAACGGTAAGGTTTTTCGACTTTTTCCAAGAATACTTTTTTTTTCAAGAGATGAAGTAGTTTGATAAATGTCTGATCGGATATATTGATTTTTGACGGACAAAAAAGTTGTGGCGCCCTCTAAGGACTACGTAAATACTGAAATATTCTTGTTTGCCGTCCTAAGAATCCCGTTACATACGGAATCTTTTGAACAAAAAAGTATTCTTGGAAAAGTCGAAAAACCTTACCGTTTTTACGATAAACCCGATTTCAAGTATTGAAGTCACAAATAAATTCAAATGATTTTTTCAAGAAAAAACAAGTAGTTCCGATCATAAAAACTATCGTTATATATTGGTCCTTTCTACTCTCAGTTTAATTTCTTACCATATTGAAGAAACACCCTGTATACTGGTGAATACGAATGAAAACGATATGTTACAAGATTTCAGCAACTAGTTTTTTCATTTGGAACTCCAAGTTAGCGACTAAATGTATGTTTGTGAAGTATTCCAGTTGCCTATTTCTATCTGGATCATTTATTGCTTTGAGTTCTGAATGAGGTTTGGATACACTTTTCCCTGAGGAACATTTTCAATTATTGGCACCTCGAGCCAGCAACACACAGGTGGTTATTTCATTGAATATGAAACACTCAATGGTGTGAAAAACATTTAAAAAAATTGTAATCCAAACGAACATGAAGGGTGGATGGAATTTGCCTCCATACTGACGTTTGATCGTATCCTACTCTATTCACGTTCCATCTTATTATTTTCCTATTGTTTTTGGAACGGTGCTGTCTTTAGTTTTCCATCTAGTTGAATCTTCAAATTACCTTGTATATTTTAGGTTGTTGCTGTGTGCTAGATCGATGTTATTGTCTCACTTCCGAAATTGCCAATTTCCTTTCACGTCTATGCCAAAAGTGGAGAGGTATACCTGCGGAAAAGAAAACGCCAATATTTTTCTGATACATTGCCTACAGGCACGGGAGATCTGAGAAAAAAGAACAAAAAGTTTCCGGAACATGTGACCGTTTGTAGACAGTCTCATCTGACATCCTTTCTTGCGAAAATATTATTCCTTAGAAATGGAATGGTCCATTGAGAATCATATACTCGAGAGTCGAAAAATGTAATGATACGCACTAGTCAATTCTCAACCAGTTTGAAGAAGAATCCTGCATTTAATATTATTTCAAATTATCCTCTTTGAGAAGAACTCACCAATTTCTACATCCATTCATTGATTTATTCATTCATTGCTTTATTCATTCATTGATTTATTTATTCAAGGATTCATTCAGTATATCTCAATAATGACTCTCCAACCTTGTTTGTGATTAAACGATTCGTAAAAAGTGAGAGTAAAATCCTAAACTTTTCCACTTTTTCATCCTTCGAGAATATACTGAAAGGCTAATGAGACGTCGCGAGGCAAAAGGCGGTCTTTGTATAGCCATCGATTGTGTGTAAACAGGCAAAAACCGACAGGAGAAAATAAATGGGGAGATTGGCGGAACGGCAGAGGTCGGACATAATAAAAATGCAAATGTGGACCCTAGTTAGTTCGAGCTGAATATGAATTTTTCATTATATTCTTCGAAGAGACTTCGTAGATTTGGGTGGGTTATTGACTTCGAGAGAACGGCATAATGGCCGACACAATTTTGTTGTCAGCATTATTGAGATTTCGGGAATTTACCGAGTCTGCGATGCCTTCGATGAGATGGCATTATGATCCTCGCTTAAACTTATTGTTATGTAAATGATCTTACAGGAAGTAAAAAAAAATAGTTCATTCTTGATAACAAAGTCGATAAACAGAGTTGGGAATATCTGAAATTCACAAGGTGTTTCTGACTTTAATATAACAACAAAGTAAGACAAATCTATCGATCTACTATTTCTACTATAATGATGCCAATTGTTCATAACATCACACTGTATACTTGAAAGAGAATTATATCTCATTGAAGTTCTTTGATAACTACCTCTTCTGAGAAACTTTCGTTATCTATACTTGATTCTAAATTCTAGACCTTATGAGCAAAAGTTTCCCAAGTATATCAATGTAAGTAATTGTTCGTACATCAAGAAACTTGGTTTACTGTTAGACTTAACAACTTAACCAACTTCTACGTAGACTTGTGACTGTACCTCGACTTACGGACTTACGGCAAAAGAGAAGATCAAAAAATTGATAATGCATCAGATTTTGATCGGGTAGAGGTCATTATGGTGCACCCCCAATGTCATGATAATCAGATGCTTCATTTCCAATTCTGTATAGTGAGTGAATATTAAACGAAGTGCGAAGAGTTATTTTCCGAACTGTCTCTACCCTTCACCCTGATTCATGTGCCAGAAATCTCACAACTCATCTACTACTGATCTTGCACCATCTCGTGTGCAATTGGAAAAACAGAATGAATCGCTCTAAAAAGCAGCAATTCCTTGTAGTTCCTCGACTTCTATAGAAACCCCGTTTGACCGTTTCAATGAACGACATTCGACAGGGCGGAAGCCAGAAGTTTAGAGAAAACGGAACAAAATGGGATTCGTTTCATTTTCAGCGAATGTCGATGTCATTAGCTGGAAAGTTTATTTTCGGACGTGACTCTTTTACGCTTTTCATTTTCTTTTCGTTGGGTTGGGTTCGAAGGTGACGGAGTTAACGCTCTAAATGAAAACACTGGGAGTTCAGGAAACATAATTAATTCTTTATTTTAGGTCCAGTTGGTGAGCCTCCTGAATTATAACCTGTTGTAAGAAACTCAGGAAGTTTTCAGGTGGATGGATTATAATCTGAATTGTTTTTCTCACACGAGTCAGCAAATCAGAACAAATCTTTTTTATTTCATCTCATTTGATCAGCTTGAACTAAAACTTGAACTGAACTCACAGATATTTTTCATTCTATTCTTGGCACTACATGGTGGTGAAATTGTGAACTTAGTTGTCGAGTGATCTCATGTATGTTGTCTCCTTCCTTCAGAAAATGGTTCTCCATAGAAAAGTATGGTCATTGAATCCGTGGACTTTACAATATCACTAATGAAAGAATTGGTTAGTTTGAAAAACTCAAATCATCTTATTGAAATAACCGAATCTCATAGTTATAATTACCCCTTCAGGAGCTTCGTTGAAACCTCTGAAAAACGGATAAATATGCCAGTGAACTACCAACAAGTAGTAAGAAACTTATCCATAAATTTGACTCGCTCTTTGGTTTCCTAATGAGACAGACACTAGCCAGATTGTTTCCGGTCTTGTTGGCACGATGTCTCCGTTTTCTTGGCAGTGTTTACGAGTTCCGGGACTGTGGTCTGACTCGATTCTGAAATGCTAACCTGGAGATGGAGATCCACACGATTTAACGAGTCATAGATGATTCCTGGAGGAACGACGAGAGAGCTCTAGTTTATTGAAGTGAGAAAAACTATCCAAAATTTATTCTTCATTTCTGCAGTAGGACAAAATGTGTACTGAGGATTCCTTTCCTTTTTAACAGAACCTACGAATGGTCATTGAATCTGATGTTATCCATGTGTGTGTGTTCATCTTGGTGCTCATTTGTATATTTCGAACCTATTTATGTTGTGTAGTAGGCAATTCTTTCCTCAAAATCATTATGAATATGCTTCTTATTTCTAACTTTGTTCCATTCTCGTGACGATTGACTTGTTCGGCTCCTCAATTGCGTATTTGAAGAAAAAATTGAAAAAGTTACCTTGAACCATAGCTCAGTGTTGTCCACGATGATTTTAATGTGTCTGTTAGCTGTGCTTTCATTTATCTCAGCATGTTTGTCTATGCAACTTTCATTTTGTATAACTTTGATTTTATTATATCTCATCTGATTATGTGGAAATAGGGTTTACCCGTTGATTTTAAATAAATACATAAATAAATAGATATTATAATCTATTGGAAAGCCTTATTTTGAACCTCATCCATTCCGAATCCATTAATTCGAAGTGTAACTCTATCACTGCTCCAACTACCTCCTGAAACACCAAATCCGTTGTCATTCATCATCTCACAATTCCCATCTAAATAGCGAGCCGTTGTAATCAGCTTTATGAATTTTCATTTCACGGGCTGCTGTTTTGTTTTCCACAACTTTCCAGAAGCCAACTAACGGAATCTCTTTCGGGAATACATTACTGTCTCCGCAATAAACGGAAGAGAAATGAAAGAAAATACCAAGAAAGCCGACTTAGCGATTCAATGACGTCTAATTCCGGATTTCTCCGGGAGATTTTCTTCGCTTTCGAACGAAACGCCACACCGAGTATCTGGAATGGAAGGCAGTCGGGTCAACCAGATGCAGCAATCGGGAACAGCATCGCTATCCTATCTATCCCTTTCCTTTTTCTTGGCCTAATGAGGCACAAATGTGAGCGCTTAACGAAGGACGGGTTAGGATTTTGGCAGCGAAGGCAGTTCGTTGTATCACTGAGCAAATTCGAGAAATTTCATTCATATTCTTTTATACTTCCAATATCAATAACATTCACCCGACTAGAGTCCAAATATGTTGAATTCGCATAAAATTGCAATTCTATTTTCATCGTAGTAGTTATTGATATATAATCGGGAAGATCACATTCTGCTATGTCCACTTTCACAGATTCACATAGTAAATGTATTTCATTCTATGTGGCTATCTACAAAATTGTAACTTGATGACTTCTTATGTATGTCCTAGTTGAAATACCCCTCAATACATTCCACCATTTAATTAATTTTTGTCTTTCGAATCCATGTTTCATGTTTTTCATTTGAGATATTCTGCTATCAAATTAAGAATTTCGACTCATTTTTGAATCGACTAATATTGTTATTTTGTATTTCATTTTACCTAATTAGACCAAGACGTTTTCGAAATACGAACAGTGTTCATCTAAATAGATTAAAATCAAGATAATATAATATAAAGATTGCCTAGCATCATTTGGTGGATGATTTGCTTATGAATTACCGTTTTAAAATCTTGGTGAAGGATTATTTCGACCATTCACCATTTTTGCGAAAAGCTATCTTGATAATGTTTTCCTTTATTTCAACTGACAGTTTTGATAACATTGTATCGAAATGGATTTCATGGTGCCGATGGAATAAAGTAGATTCTCCTGAAAACTTGTATACAAAGTGTCTGAGATTGACTGAACTCCTTTTAGCTCCATTGGCATTATTCTTGAAATATCCAAGAATTTCTGTAGTCTCATGAGTCCGAAAAGTCCAAAATCCCTGAACGACCGAATCTATTGATATTTTAAGACCCTACAACCTCCTAGGATCCACAAAGTTTCTCAATGAATCAATAGAGATTTTTTTTTATAATCTTTCATTTGCCGACAGTGACATTTCTGAAATGGCCTATGCCTTATGGTTTGCTCCCAATATCCTTACTACGAAATGAAGAGACCCTACTACGACCACATATTTTTCGATGAAATCACACCACAACAGATTCGCCTGAAAACTTGTACACAATGTGTTTGAATAGCACTGAACTTTGTTTCAGTTGTTCTCTTCCTGGTTCACTATTTCCCTCATTATTTTCTTTGATTTCCGTCAATTCTAATTCCGAGTGATACACTGGTATCACCGATAATATTCAGAGGTGTATTTGATGGATTGATGGATACAGTTTTTTGATTGGATTAGACGGTTTGGTTTAAATAATTACGATTGATACTGTCGAATAAGAAACAACTTTCATAGATCTGGTTTCTTTCATCTCATCATACAATCCAGGTAGGGGAGGTACAGTGATAGTCAAAATAGTGTCTCTGTTTTCTTGGACTATTTTTTGCAGACCAATATATGTTTCATCCATGTCTTTCACTAACTTATTTTGATGTAATTCAGTTTCAGTTTCCTGAGGATTTTCATCCACTTACTGATCAATTAATTGTATTGCAGTTGATGGAGTAATCATCGGGAATTTCGTGAAATTCCTTCGAGAATAGCAATTAATTCAGCAATCGCTCTTGCGTGCCTATTGGCCTGTCGCACTGAAGACAGATCACCAAGATATGGCTTATCCTGAACGTTAGTATAATTAGGGCTGTTAAGACTGGTGGTTGAGTAGCCATTGCTATCTGATCGAAAAGAATGCGAAACAATTTCTTATCTCTAGCTACCGTAATAACCACTGCTAGTGACTTGGGCTTGTTTGCGTGAAGCAATTTGAAAAAATGAAATTACTTTCCTACTTTCTTCGCGTTCCTTTCACACTCACTATAAAATCATTTGCATTTTTATTAGTATCCACCGGGTTTTCTTTTTGCGTATAAAGCATGTGTCTTGTATTGTGGAAGATTGAGTGGTGTAGATAGGAACCTGCGGAAATGGTATTATTTAAAACCACCATCTTATTCCCCCTTCCCATTGAAATTATTCACCTACAAGAACGAATGTATCATCACAATGCTGCTTGAATTTGAAATGCATACAATAATCCAGAAATTGAAAGAAAAACTTAGAAGAAATTGGGATCAATGAAAGTGATCATCAATAGCTATTGGGCAAAGAGGAATGCATTATCTCTGCATGATGGAGATAATGAGAAGAGTGAGCTCTAAACAGTATCGGAAGATATATATCTTGGGTGCAGACAGCAACTTCTAAGGGGAACAAGGAACTCATTCATAGTATATCACCATGTGATCCTCTTTTCTGTTTCCCATTCTACTTGTCAAGGGAACACGCCTCAGCTGGTTGAAGAGCTCATTGACATATTTTATTCGAGGAGAACTCATGATGTTCCATCAATATTCACCAAGCTATTCTTGCTATCCCCCACAAAACCCAAGACGAATCATTCTGGTACTGTAATCATACTGAGGGCATCTTCTCGATTTCGAATCATAAAATATTTATACGAAAGATGTAGATGATGAGAAAGCTCACAAAAACCAAACCAGAAACTCTCACTGTAATTACAGTCAATTCCTCATCATTGGCCAGCTTCCATACCCTTCATGGGTTAATAGGTATCCATTGAACTGTCGGAAACTAATTAACCCAAGATTACTACTCATCAGGAACACGTCTTGCAGCCCATTGAATGGCAATATCCCCCATGATGGATTGATGCATTACTTGAGTGTCGCCTTAAGTCATCCGTCTTCCTCCTTTCCAGATTTCCAGGGCCAAGAATTTCAACCTCGATCACACGTGTGAAGCATGTCAAAGGTACTGAAACATAAATTAGGGTAGATGCGATCGAGATACCGTGCAATCAGCATCGTTGTGAGATTTCCAAATCAAATAATAAATTCACAGAAGGCGATCACAATGTTGATCAAATAACATCACTGGAATACTGTTATGAAAATGTTCTTTTCATGAGCTTATGGGCTAGAAGAGATATGTTTAATTTGAACTATACATTGCCTGCTATAATGACATCACAAACTCATATCTTATGGAAAACTCGTACCTCTTTATCTCCTGTACTGATGCTTGTTCGAACACTTCCCAATATTTGGAGCCCCAATTATGTTTCTCATGAGTACAAGATTTTTCTGCGTCAACTACTGCCAAGCTTATTTAAAGCAAACCCATTTTTGTCGAAGACATTGTATTAATTTTTATCTTGAACAATTATTCCATGAAATTTTCGAACAAACCACCATTTTGGGCTGAACAATAACCAAATCCATTGAACAATTCAGTTCAGGTATCCATGAACGTAACTGGTGCCTGCATATCACAAACTGAATCATGTCTTCAATCCTTTCCGCGACTTTTAGTCTGGTATAGGGATGACTGACGAGTGAATCGGGTGGGGACAGTGGTAAGAAAGTAATTTGGGAGAAGCACCATGTATATCTTTGTATAATGTTGAATTGAATTACACTGACTTTAATCGTTACTCTTATACATTTCACCCCATATCTCGATGGATTTTTCCGAATCTGTATTTGCGAAAATTTCAACTTGATTTGTAGTTATGGTGATATCAATACCTGTTTCGTTGGAGATATTGAATCATGAACAGTACGAATATTTCCAAATATTCTGTGTTGGCATTGGGTAGTACCTGTTCAAATTCACAGGATTGTTATGAAGGAAATACCGAAACGATTGATGAACCTATTCTTTCACAAATACGTAGAAGTTTGAGATTCAGAAATAATGAAATTGATAAATCGAAGGAACCCACCCTAACTACCCTTTCAGGAATTTCGATGCTACGCGGAAGTAGGTCAGATGTGACGGGTAAACGACATGAGGGCGAGGGCTAAAAGGTTTTTATGACAATATTTACGTGCGCGCATTAACCCTTACCTCGCCTAATACGTTTCCGAGAGATTAAAGAACGGCGCATGCTATATCTCGAATAGCTACGCAGCTTTCGTCGTTTTCTTTTTTCGATTATGGAACCTCTTCCGGTGGATCGTGCAAATGAGAATAAGGCAGTGATGTAATGGGGAAACAACGTTTCCAATTTTGCAGCTCCAAGAAGAGTATGAATCAACGGTATCTTAATTCACACTAGAATGATCCAAAAACCAAACAAAATCCTATCCATACCCGCTCCATCCTCTGAGTATCCGTTTTTATTTCGATGTAACGCTTCTTGGTGAGACTGCTATTAGTATAAACCACATAAGTTTCAGAATATCTCTAGGGAAAAAGAATAAACACTCATATGAAAAGCGGAAACCTTTCGTTCTCTTCAACTCACCAAATTGAAAGCTCTGTGTATATATTTTTTTTTATATTTCTTGTCGATTGAATCCATTGTCACCGCCACTTGAGATTCAACAAAGGAAAGCACTTCCTATTTCATTTCCTTGGCAGACATGGAGGAGAGGGACGTGTTCACATTATACAAAGCGATCCGAAAAAGGTGGACGAATTTATTTTGGTATTGGATGCATTCGTTTCTATCGATGATCATGATCTTGTGTAATATTTTCTGTAATAATAAGTGAGATTGCAATATATGAGTGATGCATGGGTGGAGTATCAGAAAAATGCGACACTCTTGTGTTTCAGTTTCATTTTCATTTCATTCCATCCAATCCATAATTGGCTCGAAAATTCTACTATTTTCATAACCGAAAATAATAGAATGATGTGGAATATAGCATTGAATTCTCAATTATCTTATATAAAAGTTCTTCTCAAACTTCCTGGTCTTCTTCTTTTTCGACATCATAGCAAGACTTTTTCTCTCGATTTTATGTTTCCGAATACTTGACTAACTCGCAGCAAGAACTCTTTTGAATAAACCCATAAAATTCCAGGAAATTACGGTTTGTAATAAATTCCCCACCGATGAAGAACAAAAACTCTGGCTGCCGTGAAAGTTGTTCAAGTGTAACAACTTGCTTCGAAGTATTTCGTTCGTACCGAAGTATAATCATTTTATCGATAGCGAATACAGAAATATTCTCTAAAAGATATCGTGATCGCATTTTTACATTCCTCATCGTCTAAATTTTTTGTAATATTTCCTGAAACCATTCAATGATTAAATGTACGTCAAGTGCAAATTCATTCACTGCTTCAAATGTAAAGTAGGGTGGACAGAAATGATATGGTATTCATTCAAAATATCTACTTGATTCTCTACCATCAGAATATCAGTAATAAATAGACACTATCAAGTCAAATAAAATTATATGTTAGCGAACATTAGAATTGAGAAGATTGTCTGAATATTAATAATTCATATTGGATTAATATACAACGAAATTCGTCCTCATATTTATGGATTTGGAAGATATATTGACGTTTTTCAATTTTGAGGTAATTCATCACGAAATTTGGCTGTCAACTAACTGAAGAAATATTGTGTGTCAGTGTTGGTTTTAATGCGCGATATTTTGTAACAGCATTTCAGTATTCGTAATATTTGCTTCCAGTTTCAGTTGATTACAATCAAACCATATTTTTCAGAAAGAATGAGTTCGGGAATGTAATATTCGTAAGGTGTTTATTTTTTTTATATTTGCCGGCTCATAGAGAGTGGAACATGTCATCAATTATATAATTTTCTGCCATGTTTCTACAGAGTCTTAATTAATTATATTTTTCATCCAGAATTCACACGCACTTTATCAGTTTTCACCAAGAAAATAAAAGAGGAGAATATCGAAAGTTCAGTGAGGACTAAAAATCAAAGATCGAGTTGGATAAATACAATTGTACAGAGTGGTTGGTATACACTCCTAGAACATTTCTCAGTGGATGATCTGGAGTTATTAGTTTACACTAGTCCAGTTGTGAATTTGTGGAATCGGGTGAACGCTTAGCATAATTCAAATAGGAATGAAAATGGTGTGTAGATTTTATCCAATCTACATCTTTGAAATGAAGAGAATTCCTCGAAAGCTTCGAAGAAGAAGATATTTTAAGAGAAATCCAGGAATCATTTTTTCCAAACACATTGTATATTATTTTCCTGTTGAATTCACTGATCACATGATCCAAATAATTGGATGAAATTTCGGCATCTATAATTATGGCAACACTCAACAGTGACTTCACAACGATGCCAAATTTATTTGGGAAAGAATCTTTGATCTGCAAATATTGAAGTGACTGTTCAACGGTTGTCCAATTCTCTTATATAAATTGTAAATATTTTTCGAAACAATTCAATGATAATAACCTAACTTTTTGTTTCGGAGTATCGTTGCAAAAAAAAGAAGAACACCGCACCTTCTGGCGATCTGTCACTATCTTACTTGAATAAATAGACTATGGTGGAGAAGAAAATTCCAGTACACGATTGAAGTCCTTACGCTTTCGCTACGCTGTGAATACTCCACTAGTCGAAATGGGGGCTAAAAACGTTCGCCCGGCTCAGACCGAATTCCTCTCGGCGAAATTGTGGATTTATACGTCGGAGATTCCTTTGCGTTTAATGTTCATTTCGACTTTGGCGGCGGATAATGTTAATCTACATTTCCTATTGTTGCGAGTACATGCCTCGAAGATTTCATACCGACAGGCGCGAAGGAATTTCACCAATGAATACGTATCAGAGGGTTCGGTAATGGGGAGATTTAGTTTCCTGATCGCTAGTTGGTTCTGGTTTTCTCTATTGATGGTAATTCGACACGTAGTAAGAGGACGAATAATAATTTATTGATTGGCAAGCCTGCTTATACAAGTTTTTATGTTAATGTAACAAAAACTAGTGATCTTCATTAAATTATCTGAAAATAAAATGGTGACAATCCAATGATGAGAAAAACAACAGAGGAAAGCATAATGTTTGTACATAATGTGTATTTTTACGAAGAACTATACATAATGAAGTTGAAAAAATAGGGAAATAAGTTGAAAATTCAAAAAAAAAGAGCTGAAATGAGAATCGAGAAATAAACCCACAAATCAATTTCAATCTCTTTCTCCATTGATTCATTTCAACCTAGAATTCAGATCAGTAGTAATCATTTTCTGAGAGTATTTATGGATTCGAAGAAATATTTCAATGAATGTGTCTATGAAATTTCAGATCTTGGAAGAAGACTTATAATAATATTCATAAAAATTTTTGTTATTATTTCTATCAAATCAGATTCGTTCTTGATTTCAGACTTCCATGTGATTCTGAGAAAATAAATCACGGATTCAATGATCAGAAATGGTCATTCTTGTTGAATTCCAATGAATGTTGAATGAATGAATCACTATAATATCGAAACCAGGTTATTTTTCCACGTTGCGTTTTTGTTCTTCAAAATGTTCATTATTGTTTATTAGATAAAAATATCGAATGTTGAATGAATGAATCACTAAATATCGAAACCAGGTTATTTTTCCACGTTGCGTTTTTGTTATTCAAAATGTTCATTATTGTTTATTAGATAAAAATATCGATTGGATTTTTACTCTGAACAATTTTCATTGTTCAACTTTCACAATCCCTGAAACATTTTGCTATTCAATTTTTACACTTCCCACGATGAATTGTGTGAATCAAATTTGATTGAAGATCTCCCCAGTTCTATTCAACATCCTTTTTCTACATTTTATTTATGACTTTCGTACTACTTTTACCATCAATGCATTATCTGGTGCAAAATTGATGTTTTTTTATAAATTTTTTCGTATGGATCACTTAACCAATTCCAAAAAAGATCCAGAATTATGAGGCGATAAATTTGGAGGTATGTCATTCGGAAAAGTACATTATTAAGACGTCACATTTTTTTGAGACACCCTATAGAATCGTAAATATTCTTCTGGTATCCTTCCTTACAACTAATGTTTCCAAGAGACAAAAACTAAGCTAAAAACTGAGATATGTATGAAACATGTGATGTGGGATGAAAGACCCCGAAAATGTTGACGCCACTGTACCTGAATACATCAAAGTAACACTCAGGTTGTTGTGTTGGTATAATGAGAAGCGGCCATAGCACGATGAGCCTGATCCTTGGGGCCGAATGTAGTGGAAAGTGTGCCCAACAATTAGTGAGGAACATCTTCGAGGTCCCAACGGACCTGCTAGGCTGACCCAACATCGGATGCGTCAGTTCCCCATTCGTTATGATTACAGCACTGGGTTTTGTGTCAACTCGTTTAATAACGACTGTGATAATTTTATCATCACGAATTTATGAACGTATAGAGGGCACTGTGAGACTGTTTTCCAGCATTCAGAAGAATTTCATGACGAATAATGTCTGCGTTTCAAAATTGAAAACCCAGCGAGTGAGAATTCAGGAGTTCTCACTAGTTTGAGTTATGACGTCATTATATTTTTTAAGTAGCAATGCCTCTTTGGTACGAAGAAAACCATTTATTTTTCTTCCACTTGTTCGTTGGACTCTCATTGTATTTTATTCTGTATCGACTCCTCATATAGACTACTGTAGTGTATCACTATATTTAGTTGAAATTCATAGGATGAGTTGTTATTTCATTTCACAAAAGTCCTCTTGATTTCACCTAGCCGAGCTGAAAATTTTCAACAGTCTTTCTGACAGTCTACTTGAGTCCGAGCTATTTCTGAATTATTTAGGTGAATACTTTTTCATTATATTCATACGGTTATAAAAATGCAAAGAATTATCCTATATTTAAGTAACACAATCAAGGTATGTTTTGAAGATGAAAGTAAGTTATCTCCTCAAGAATAATCGACAAATTGAGACAATCAATTTGTAAGGAAACATTGTTGAGCATTGATATTGAGTTCCAATATTACTAGTGAGCAAAACAACGGGAAATCATAGTGGAAAAATAAGAAATATGCCCAAATTTGATCAAAAAATTGAACAAGTAGTCGACTAGCGAAATATTTCCATTGAATTTATCACTATCAAGTCAACAACTTTCTTTCATCGTACCTATTGCATAAAAACATGTCTCTTCATTTTTCCTATGTAAACGTTACTGGAAGAGAACTGAGGTTCAGTGATCTAACACGATCTAAGTTTGTACTAAAGATAGTATTCGTACACAAACATGAACCAAAAAACCGCGACAACTGCTCCTATATATCTTGATACTATTCCCGAAACACCAAGCAAAACACCACGTTCCTCCTATTGTGTTTGACGTATAAATTCCGGGAATATGGCGTCTCCAGTCGGTTCTTTGTTGAACCGAAAACTGGGTCGGATTGTCTGCCATTGCTTATCGTTTTTGCACCTTTCCTCCTTGATTTCCGTGGAGGGGCCATAGGAATAAAGATAAACACACGAAATTAAAGTTACATTCGATAAAGGAGCATCCGTTCGAGCATTGTTTCCTATTCTTTGCGACGGTTTTTCCGCTTCTTGGTATGTTCTGAGTTGGAAGTAACGATGCAATCTAATATGGTAATCTACATTGATAGTGCAGTTTAGTGTTGATGTGGAAAGTTTGATAATGCGGAATAATCACGAAAGGAGGTCCCCAGTGAAATGGGCAGGATATTATGATTCTATTCGAGGTGTATTATGATACTTCTTTTGAATATCACATTCCACATTGACACGTTATTGTGAACGACATTTTTCCATCGATGAAGGAAGCTTCAAGCAACGATTTCACAGTACCATTATTAGGAAGTGTCTCCAAAATTTATTCTGAAATGAATTGGTATTCCATGAAGTACATTTCATTGTACCACGATTTCAAAACTATTGGAGAAATGTGATAAAGTTTCTTTCAATATGTTATATACAGTGTAGGTGATAATAAGTATCACCCCCTTTTTAATCTTCGTTATAGACAAATTCATTCCGGAAAAGATATTCGATAAAAAATTGTCACCTCTTTCAAACCATCCCCTTGATATTTTCCCCTCAATTTTCTCGAATAGAAAAGAAGGTTAAATGATACATCGTTGAAAAAGATTTCGAAAGTGATATCTAAAAGTGATCATAAAATTTCTGTATAATAATAAAAATTAATGAATGATTAAATAAAATCTTCAAAATCATATGAACTGGTCAAATGATTCTAATCAACTACATTATTACTTCAGAAAGTGTTTAGGACCTTAAATAAACTCGACTGAACAGAAAACAGTTGCTGAAATCAAACCCGAATCGAAAATGAACTACTGGAAAGCGTTTGAAAGCCAGCGTTTGATGAAATTTTGGTGGATGCTCCGAATTACATTTATGGTGAAAGTACTAATGATGAATGTCACAAAAATTACTATACACATAACAGATCCAGATAGATTAAAAACTTACTATCGTCATTACGTTCCCAAGAAAAACTCGATTTAGTATCAGCTTCTCAATGAATGAGTCAAAAACTCGATGTTCTTCAAAACTTTTTCCTCTATGTTAGATTCAGTATCGATTGGATTCATCAAATGGATTTATCATTTGAAAATGGGGAATTGTTGAAGAAAATATCAAGATCAATGAAAACAGATTCATATCAATAGCAGAAGATCAAATACTGTTTTTCAATGTATTATTTTTCTCATATCATTTCAACCAATTCGATCCATTGTCTCTTGACTCGGAACAATTTTCCTTGAACTATTAACGTGTTCCAATCTTTGCAACATGAAGAATATCGAGAGTCAAGATCCAAAAACAACACCAATCACTTATCATTCATTCAAACATTTCCAGATTTTTGAATCACCATATTTGTTAAACGCATATTCTGCTCAGTTCTTCTCATTTTCTTTCTTTCTTGAATAGACTATACCATCACAAATTGAAAATATGCTTCTAACATGTTCCGAATATTCATTCTAATAATATTTGATCATCATTGTTGACATGAGAGTGTTCATATTGCCACACTAAGGGCATGTGAATCGAAAACACATCAACAAAGCATTTCCTCATCAACGCCCTCTATCTTTGTCGATTGAACACAAACAGTTAGTTAGATGAGGCAACGGAAAAGATGAATCAAAGCCTGGAAGATGTTATCGTTTACGTTTTCGTGTTCATCAATCATGGTATACGCAACTTGCTTTAACGATATGCCCTGCCTTGTGACGACATAGACGAAGAGGTCTCCCATTCCTCCCCTGGTGATTTATGGGTGCGTTTTGAGACAGTTGAACGATAAGAAGAATTCGAATCATCGTACAAGAATATGAGAGCTGATGTCTTTGTGAGCTCAGGTTTATCAACTGAATTTCATTCATTTATATGAGGCTACTTGAATTTGAGTTTACCCATTAGGATGAAGATCTATGAAATAATACACATTTCATAGTAAGTATCGATCAACAAGAGAAGATTCAGGATATCTGGAAATGAAATGTACATAAATACCTGAATGATACTTTCCCAGCTTACGTTAACAAACCTAACACTATTGATGAACTAAAAGAAAATATTAGGACCGAAATTAATTTAATTAACGCTGATACCTTTGATAATCTGAGTTACAATACGCTGCATTAATCTGGCGTCCTTACCATGCAACACATATTGATGCACTGGAAAGTATTCGAAGAAGATTCTTGAAATTCTTGTCCTACAAGTTGGATAACACTTATCCACAGCGCGGTATAATCCAGGTCTCACTACTGCAGGGTTTCAACATACAATCTTTGGAGCAGAAAAGAATTAGTGGCAGTATTTCTTTATTTTATAAACTACTTCATAATAAGATTGACGCTCTAAACATCTTGAGCAGAATTAAATTTTTTGTACCGCAATATAACTCACGTGGGAGTTTCACATTTCACTTTGACCAGTCCAGAATAAATATACATTACAATTCGCCCATTGATGTCATGTGTAGAAATTTCAACGAGATCTCTAATCACTGTAATATCTTCAATAGCAGTATGCCGGATATTGTTTCGGGGGTTGCTTAGTATTTTTTCTGCTTTCCTATGTTCAACATTTAATTTTTGATTAATTGTTACAAATTGTTGTACTTGAATTTTCGATTTTTCTTGTATAACTCCAGAACTGAAGAAGCTGGGTCAGATTTTTTTCATCCATATAATTGACCTCTGAAATATGCTAATTTGCCCCCATTTAACCATCCCTCTATCTCTTACCGTTATCGAAATCCCCATGCATAAACTCGAATTTTAATAGCCCTGTATAATCAGGAAGAGGTTTCTTTACAAACCATGTCCATGTAAAAACATCAAAAAAAAAGGGGAATTACCAAGGTGACCGAATTTGTTCAACAGCTAGAAATGAAGTATAAATAACCACAGGTAGATGACCATCTTTTGCACCTCAAACGAATTATCACGTTGCCTAACTGTGGAAACGTCAGTTGTCTTGCGGCATTAAATATATCAAATTATCATTGCCATAACAGTTGTAAACACACTCTCATAACTAATCAATATGACTCAGATGTGGACACCTAGCAGGCCACAACAGCCCTTTCCCTGTTAAATCACGTCCCACAAAACCAGACAAAAGAAGTAATCATACATTTTACATGGTAAAGAAACGTCCCATGACGAATCACACTGAACTCACAATGTTCGACACGACTTTCCTCTGGCGTAAGAAGGAAAACAACATTTCCTCGGGACAAAAAGGTGGATTTCATTACGCGGCAGCTCCGAAAGCCGTCTCCAGCGTCCGGGATCCCTTTGCGATTTGGGATGAATGCATCGACACTACGAAATCAAACCAATAAGATGGAAAATATATGGACACGAGGAGATTTTATCTGGACCCGGTCGCCCGTATCAAAGAAGGCGACAGGGCGAGGAAAAGCCAATATACACTTGCCTTTCGAGGGTCTGGTGTCCAGGGAAGCATCCGGGATCGAATCAGAGAGGAATGCATGCTCTGGTAAACAGAGATCGGTTTCGTTTTTCATGATTTACGTTTCACAACAGTCTAAGGTCGTTCATTATATTTATTTGCATCTGAACGTACATTGAAAATACATCGATAAATGTCCGATCGAATGACTTCAAACTAAATTTCAGCACAGATTAGAAGATCCACTCGATCAATGTCTGAATTAAATAGTGAAATTATAGAAAAGTTGTTCCTGTGTCAGAAAGATGAACTGAGAAAAATTTTTAATCACACCACTACAAAATGTAGAAGAGTTTATAATTCATCCATTCATCATCAACTCAATAACGAGATATATACCAGGTGTCTCAAAGCTTTAGAGCCACCAAATCTTAGTTGTCTTAGCGAAGAAATGGAATCAGTCAAAGGTCATCAAAATGCACCCTTATTCTGGATTCAGCTTTTTTATTATTCGTTCTATGATGTATCATCGTAGCTAGAATCAAATTCACACGTTCATTCGTCAGCCACAACTGATAGCATATTATTATCCAGATGATAATTGAACTGAAGATCAATTGAGGAATTTTAAAATCTATCTGCTCTCTGTCTTGAACAAATCTCCTCAAGTGGACTGATATTCTTCAGTATTATATTATGATATATCGTTTAATAAGAGATGTAACAGGTTTCGAGTTCAAGAGCAATCACCATTGGGGTGCAGTTTGTCAAAAAAAATCTTGCAAGATTTCATGATATTCGTTAATTTTATTAATTTCTGAAAATATTTATTGGTCTTGTGATTCGAGAATGTGATGAAATGAATTATAAATCGACTCCCGAGAAACCATGATGAACTGTGAAACGATTCAATTATTTTAATTATCTTTATTATTTTCCATGAAATTTATTAGTTTTCATTATCTTAAGTCATTATGAATCGAAAGAATCAGATTTATCACTTTTATTGCCCGAAAAGGTCATATATCATGGTGAAAGACAAATCTACATGAAGAACGAAATTGGAAAACATTTTCGAAGATGAAACTTTTCATCAGCGAAACAAACTTCGTTGTACTGAAAATTCTTTTGCATTGATTCGTTGAATAACCATGTCTGATAACTTAGATTTTTTTCCTAAGAGGTTACCAAAAAATCCGATGTACATGCGTGCCAGTTAATGACACTTTTTTTATATATAAAATATCCGAAGAATTGATATGCAGATCCTACGAAGGATCAGGAAACACAGGATTTATTTCTGCTAGGAAGTAGATGGAGTTTGTAATTAGAATAATTTATCCAGTTCATTCATTCCAGAAGATTCAATTCAATACTATTTGTTTATTCAATTTTATCTGTATTTTTATTCGTATATTGAATTGGAAATGACAATTTTCTACATTGAAAATCTTTTGCAATGATGTCCGAGCGGTTATCAATTTTGCCTTCAAACAGGAGGTTACAGGAGGGGGGTAAGACTTATCCTCCACACTGTATATACCAACTTTAATAACTCCATTGTTGTCTGGACATAAAAATAATCTTCCATCTCATTTCTACGCTCACACGATCCCCACCCAACAACTAGTGAAATTCGTTAGCCGCTAATCACGAAACCCCACAGTCTGCACCCAATCCAAATCTAGATTAATCAACACTACACTCTTAATTATTACTCGTTCCTTGTGTGTTCGCAGACACGCGAGCCATATCTCACGCACGTGAGTCTGCTTAGATTCCAGATCGGCCTCCTCGAGCGAGCCCTTCGTTGATTGATCTTCGCCTGCCGTGCGGATCGTGACGTACCATCAATTTGCTCGAGGTGGCCGGTAACGCCCCACCAGGTCCCCTAAACGGCCTCCTCTTCAACTTCGGACGTGGCTCTTGTGATAGCCCATGCAGCCTTAATTCATCACCAACCCTCACGATAGTTTGGAGAGGATTTCGATATACATCATTGAACCTTCAATAAGATGATTTCAAAAATGCAGAGAACCTCCTCGAATAAGAACCTCCCCTACGTCCCAGAAAATTGATGAGATCGAATCTATAATCTATTTTTTTCAATTATTTGATGGTCGATAGTTGTGACAGCTCACCAGAAAATGCAGTGTTGCTGCTTGTCTTTTTTCAACGATACTCAATTCATGAGAATTCCTCTCCAGATAAATTCGGTATCGTAGTGAAGTCACTGTGGAGCATTTAAAGTATTGGAAGCAAAATGTTGTCTTTTTCATCTGAAGACGATTGAATACCCACGAAATCGAAACGTTATGGTGGTAATTCTGTCCAGGATTCTTATCGTATTTCACTTTGCTGTGATCATCTTATTCAATTTCATACCATTTGAATTTTCTTTCTTATGAATCATTTTTTTCACTCTAAAATCACTTTTTCCATTAGGAAATAGACCAGTTCTCACAGAAACCAAGTCTCGAATCATTATTGAGGAATAATATGCATATGATAAAAAATGCATGAAGTGTCAAATGTCGAATGTCGACAAGTTACAAATCGAATTGATTCGAGTAAAAAAACTATTATACCAAATATACTCAGTGAGACAGACATTGAGAAGTTTTTATAGATTTGTCTATTGTTTAGTAGAAGGAAATTTATTCGAAATTTGGTCAAATATCAAAATAATTGTTTGTCTTCTACGGGTTTGGCCTCTTCCAGATCCCTATGAACATGGGACAATAATAAAAAAGATGAAAAAACAGCTTAGTGTAAATGAATTGCCAACAATTTGAAATTTTGATACAATATGGTGAATAATTTATGATTATTCGAAGCATTATTTCAGCAGATAATGTTTTCGAAAATATTGAAATAGAAGGTAGGATTAGATTCTGGATCAAATATTCTCCCTAGATCTTTTCAGTCAGTGCCATATTCTAATGTACATATCTGAATATATTTTCTCTTTGGACAGTTTTTCGATTCAGTTACCATCCAGTTATTGTAAGTAAAAATTGATACTACCAAGGGGCTCAATGATATCCAGTCAAATCAAGATGAATTAATATATCACCATTTTAAGTATACTTAACTTGAAGAGGAAGTGGAAAATATATGATTCATTCAACCTCCATTGATCAAAGAGAATGAATATTCGTGTTTTGTGATGCTATAACGTACCAGATGAAGATACCCTTTTTGTATACTGTTTTCAGCAACATATTTTCAATGAAATCTTGTACGTGACTGAATATAGGCTTCATGAGGGAAATCCAGATAATTTCATACGCATATGCACTCGAGGTGTATATGTAAATAACATTGGTTAACATGGCGAAAGCGAACATGAATTCATTTCGTGATTGAATGAGTAGATCCCATATATACAAGTGCTCGAAGATATGAGATTTCTGCTCAATGGAATTTCAATGAGTGAAACATGTTAATGTCGCCTTGGTATAGGCACTCTAAGAATTGATTCATTCAAATTTGTTCCACACGTTTCTTGGAATTATATTCAGTCATTTCCATTTCATACATTTTTCATTGAATAACGTCTAATGCGTTGAAATACTGGATCATCCTTGGAAAACACTGCTTGCTGGATTTGTTTTGATAAACTCTCATATCTCTGGCGTTGATTTGGAGTCCTGATGCCATCTAGACGGGGTATTGTGAACCTATTCAATGGTCGTGAATGAATTCTTCTTTTGGAAAGAAATTCCCAAATCACCTTTTCACAAAAAAATGTTTAGGCAGAAGGTTATCATGTGGTTCGCCCTGCGAATTTGATGTTGATAGTATCTGTAACGTCAACCTTCAACACGTCACGTGACTGTATCACTAGAATCGTATCTCATAAGTTGTAGCAATTATCATTTCGAAGGGGCTGTCCATCCGAAATATGTAAACTCGGCTAACTTCCAAAACACGCCAATGTAACATTTCAACACCAAGAAGTAGTTGTTGAAAAATTCACTTCAACTATGTGAAATTGAAGGAATGATTTTTTGTCTTTCATAACAGCTTTTCATATTCGTTGTTTCTTCCATTCCAGCTGTTTTTTTTATTTGATTGAAGGTGACGATACAATAAGATACGTTACAGTACAGTACAATATAATACGATACAGTACAATACAAAAGAAATCGAGCCGACAGTGTCGAAACATTTCAAATTCATTCTCAAAACGAATTTTAAGTCGTTCAAGATTTTCGTTACTATCACTTTGTCCTTTCGCAAAGAACACCTAGGTGCGAACCTTTTTTGAGAGCACTGTATATAGATCTCGTTGATTAACGTGAAGAATATCTGTTTTCTGTTAGAAATTGCGCCTATAATATGTTGCTCCAAATCGGTACAGGGTGGGCAAAAATACAGCGCGTCAAAATACGTAAGAATCACTATGTGATTAATAATCCGTGAGACCCGGAATGATCCGGGGGACCCTAATAATCCGGGGGACCCTAATAATACGGATTATTTTGAAAATCAAATTCGCCGGAAAAGTTCAAATAACCATATTTTCAGAATCATCGCGTCAAAACACGTAAGAATCACTATGAGTTGAGGTCGAAAAACCGACTTCGAAATTTTCCGGTTGGGTTCTCGCGATTTTCTCAGGTTCCTGATTCTCTACGAGTTCAAATGTCCATATTTTCGGAATCAGTGCGCCAAACTGAGCAAGAATCAATATGTGATTATATTTATATTTATTATTATTTATTTTATATTTTAATACTTTTTTTGCATTTCTGCCCAACCTGTACCAATTTGAAGCAATCAGCTCAGCAAAGGCAATTTGGAATTTGAAAAAAAAGGGGGGGATTCCATTTGAAAAAAAAATGGTGATGACGTCATTACACGAAAGTGGTTCACCCTGTATATTAGATTATGATTTGAAACAATAGTAAATCGAAATCAAAAATCGACCTGTTTTGGGAATTCCTAATTTCATTGTTCATTTAGCCAATAATGAATTTATGCGTTACTTTATGGACGCACTGTATATTAGCCAAGTTGACAAACTCCCACAAGGGCGAGACGAAGAACCAACAGGTGAAAGCACGAAACGCGAGGTGCAGTCTCCGAAGGACCGATGACCATCCTCCGGCAGGTGAATCCCATCGATAAATATCTAATGTTGCCGAAAATTACCTAGACATGCACCTGCTGTAATCACGGCCGTAGTTGTTTACGAATTAGACATGGAAGGTCATTAGTTTCAAATGTTTCACCTGCTCGTACGGTCATTTGGTCCATGAACATAGACTACTTAGTCTCTTTGAAATTACTAGGTGGTTGAGATGGAGACGATTCATTTTCGTTTTTGTGACTTCCAAACACAATTTCATCATTAATCTTACAAACATACTATATTCTTCCATCAACTCCTCGATTGGTTGTTCATATTAATGATTATTTACTTCTTGGTGATCTTGGACTTTTTGTTTGATATTCCATTGGAGGTCAAGGGTTTTATTGTTGATTGTCTTAGTTATTCTTACTGGTTGATTCCAATTCACTTTTGATTCATTCATTCATTCGATCGTTCCACGTGTACTTTTTGACAAAAACATTCGAATAATCTTCAATTGATTGATTATTTCTCATTGCTACCATATTTTGCATCTAGAACGTTAACATCTCAGTTATGATTGTTCGGAAATTTTTTAATTGCCGTTATAATAATTCAAATTTCTTTCCAACCAAAGAGTCAAGAGTCCTTTTCTCTCATGCTTCACTTCTGTAAGACTTTTGATTTATAGAGGGTATAACAAATGGGCGATATCTTCAAACTGACATTCATAATTGATTTTCTTCTGAAAACAAATTAATGATGATCAGAAATAAGAATCGTCCACTATTTCTGCAGACATATCAAGTGGACAAATGACAGGTGAAGTTCAGCTTACGCTATTCTCCAAAATAAATTATTCACCCTATCACGCTGAAACCTCCAAAGACATTAATTAAAAAAAGATGACTAGGTTTCAAGATTATTACGTTTTTCAAGTTCGAGTCGGAATATTCTGAGGCTCCACAATCTACAAATGTGATCACCTTATGAAAGTCTAATTTTTTGTAAATATGTTCTTCCTCAATTTGAGTATCTCGTCAGTCCATTTTGATTGGTCTATAGTTTCCATGATTCATGCATAATGAATATGGCATTATTCCATTGTAATTCTTCAATCTGAGTTCAATGACTGTAGTGTAATTCCTGAAGAGAATATTCTGCATCTAATTCTGATAATTGATAATGGCCAGCTTGAAAAGTCCCAAATAATTTCAAAATACGTTCTCAACCGATGATTGTTCCAGTCAAAGACCACCAAGTGTCCAAATGATGTGAATAATTCCCGACTCGTCTGGAATTCATTGAGATAGATGAAAAGAACGTGTCTAATCGCTAAAACCGCCTCTAGCCGAACTCCGACTCAACTTTTCCATCCTTTCTCTCTCATCAATAGATTTCGCGCGCCATTTTTCCACCATTTCAAGTCCAATCCACCGCTATCTCACAATTAAAACCAAAGTCCGTACCGCAGAGATCGTGATAAAAAGTTGCCAGCACAGATGCCTGAAAGGCTTTCAAACGAGATTCCCTGTCCTTGGTTAGGAGGGCTACATAGAAAAGAGATATCGACTCGGGTTCACAAATCCGTCAATAAGATGTTTGAGTTAGAGACATTGGCGATAATAAAGAGTGGCTAGGAGCGAGACCGAATTCCCTGCGGGAAGCTGTTGATCGGAATTTATAAGGGCGTTGCTACCAGATTTGCCTCGTAAATTCAGGTGTAGGTCGTACGTAGAGCTAGAGGGAAACCGTTAAGGGATTTGCAGTACATAAAATTCGATAGCTGGTATTTTTCCCTGTATATATTTTCACTAGTTTCACCAGATAATTCAGTAAGAGCTATACACGGTGGTCAATCAAAAAATTTTCAGGAAAAGTATTAGGTAATGATGTTGATGTGGAAGGATGTTCAGACGAGTTGATTTTAACTTCAAGAAGGACATTTGGTGACTGCATTATATGTGATTACAGCACAGTAAACATCTCTGAAAATTTGAGAAGAGAAGTAGAGTACATCTTACATTACATTACATACATTTTGAAGCATTATATGATGACAAATAACGGACAGTTCGCTAGAAAGGGGACATTGATGTTTTTTTCAACTCTATTCCGAAACAGACAGTTTTTTCTTTGTAAATGTTCCGGTAAATTTCCCCGATTCATAAAGGTTCAATGATGACTATTGACTCTGGATGACCGTTGATCAGACTAGCATTAAAAAATTTCATTTGCGATTCAAAGATCTCTCTCCAAATGAATTCTGCATCGTTATGAAGTTACTGTGAATCTTCTGAATGTTCCCAGCTATATCTCAACCAATCAGAAGTTCAGGAATGGACAAGATACTTTTTATCCTTCACTAATGATGTTGAATAAAACCAAATATGAGAACCGGAAAATTATAGCTGATTTTTGGGTCAGTTTCCTGAAAATCAGTCCAACAACTTGACAAAAAAATACTCATGTTCTTGACAAAAATTAAAGAGATATGATGAGTTAATGAATGAAGAAAATAGAAGAATATCTGCGTGATGATCAAAGTTATCCTCGTTCAGTACATGTGTTGATTCAATGGTATTTCGAAATACGTTAAATGCTAGTTCATCAGATAGTTTTCCGTACTTTTCGAATGATTATTTCCAAAATGCCTTGAAATGTACTGAATCTATGCTTCATTTTCGACTGATGAACTCTCAGCAGCGTTTTTTATGCATGAAATGATTCCAGAGGAATAACTGGGCTACTAAATTGTCCAATAACATGAGACAAATCATTACTTCTGAAATTGTGGTGAATCCCAATTTGTCTCAACTGAAGAAGAGGGTTTCAGAGAAAGTGTCTCTCAACCCCTATCAAATTCGTGAGTTTGAAAGCGCTACAGCTCCTGTATGTGTAGCTCTTCTGACAATAAAGGAATGAAATTCTACATGGATCATGTGGAAATCATCAACCATACACTCGTACGCGCCATTTCCTCATCATCAATCGTCACACTCCCAAAGATTGCTTTGCTTTGTCTTTTGTTCGTTATCGCGACCGAACTTTTGCTCCTTTTGTGTAAGTTTCCACGTATATCTCGATGTAAAACGCTCGAAATATAATGAAAGCTGTTTGTCGTTCCGAGTTTTGAATAATGTCTGCTTGGAAACGTGGAATTCTAAATAATTATTGCCATTCTGCCTTGAAAGCACTTAGGCGCTACTGTCGTGGAGATAATGGGGTGCTGAGTTGAGGTAAAGAGATATACACTGTCTTCGAAAGGGAAACTCGAGGAGGAAGTGTGCGGATGTGCAGAACAATAGGTGCATGTGCTCATTAAACAAAAGCCCACAGTGCTCTCTGTGATCATTTATGCTCCATTTCTTTCGAACCAACAATCAGTGAGCTAGATAATCAGGGATAGTTATTTTTCTAACAATACATCATCATGGTATCATCTATATCTCAAGAAGGATAATTATATTTGATAAGCTTCCATACCACTCGAAGAAGAATAGTTCTACGAGTTTGGGTTCCCTCAAGAACTATAGAATTGTTTTCAATTGAGAACTTCTATCCTATGATTTTTTTTCATTTCTTCTTCTCTCTCTTTTTTTTTTTCTCCTTCACTCTTTCTCCCTCTTGTTTTTCTCTCATTTCTCCATCTTGTCCTTCCTCACTTTCCCTTTCCTCCCATTCCTTTTTTTCCCAATAATTCCAGAAGTAATTCCCCATTTTTTCCATACCAGCTATGAAATATGGACGAAAGAGAACTTCGAATTTTGTTTGGTGAGGTAAGAATAATGTTTCGTCTCTCTTGATACCTTATACAGGGTATTTCAGAATTGCACGGCAATATTTCAGGTATGTCTTCTCTGGTACAAAATGAGAAAAACAGTTTCTATGGACATTTGTCCAATCTCGATTATTAGCGGAGTTACAGGGTGTCGAAAATCATAAAAAAATGCTTTTATTGTGCTTGATCTACTTTGAACAATTCCTCTAAACATTTGTTTTTTCATTTAATTTTGATGCTTTGATCAATATCAAATATAGAAATAGTATAAACATTTCAGAATATGTCACTTTGAGTCAATTCACAACCCAGGCAGCAAGCTGACGTCATAATGACGTCTCTTTTTGGTATTTATTGGTCCGCAACGTCATATTACCAAAAAATGACGTGAAAACTGACGTCATTTTTTGAATGTACTGTAGACGTCATAACCAGGACGTTAGTTTGACGATATTTTTACGTCATTATAAAACGTCAACTCATTGTTTTATATTTTTGCATTTTGATGATTATTCCAATGATCCTTATAGGTTCCTAAATATTTTTCATCGAAATGCAAAAGTTAAACGAAAGTTTACCATAGATACCTTAAAGTGTGTATAGGCAAGTGTACATTGTAGGTACAGAATGGAATCAAATTTCTCTTTAGGCGAATAAACAGACGCAATATAGGTATTATTATTCAACCACAGCCCATCTTTTATGAGGTTCGTATGATTATCAACTCATTGAAAAACAGTTTGAATTTGGCGCTTCAAAACAAAACGTTCATTATTTGTTTGGCGTTCGGCAATCTCCGGAGTTATCGGTATCGGACAAGTTCGGCCACAAGCCAACACGCAACGTTGACGACGCACACGGCCACACGCCATTATCACAAAAATTTTGAGGTTGTTATGTATTCGATTTCGATTGAAATTTCCTATTGATTACAGAAGTCGATTTCCGACCGTCGGTTGTGAATTGTGCATTTCCTTTACTAGTGATTTGTAAGGTAAGTTTAATATTTGGTCTATTGCATCTATTGGATTTGATGTCATGTACTCACCACTTACTATGATTCCTGTACCTATATCATGATGCTACGTTATTTTAAGGCTTTTTCCTTTTTGTGAAAATAATTGTATCCTTAAGGTTAGTGTGCTGATTAAACTCACTAGGATTTTTTGTCGAGATACTGAAATAATTTGATGAAAAATCAAGAAACATGATGAGAGTCCAAATTAATGTGTTAATACTGGTGAAAAGAAGCTTCTTATCAGTGAATCTACCCATAGAAAAAGAAAGAATCTTAGTTATATATACACAATTCACTTATTTTGGTTAACTGTATAATAAAATAGAGTCGACTCTTCTAAGCTATGAAAGATCTTGAGATGAGTCTGCACAAATAACTTTCTGTTCTGACAACTCAAGGTACTTCTTTCTTTCATACTTTTCCAATGGTTTTTTCCTACATATCTGTTATAACTGGTGGTAATCTAGAAGACAGAACTTTCAACAATTTGTTCGACCAAATGAAATTTTTAAAATACTATCACATCTGTATATTTTTGAAATTTGTTGTTTTAATAGTTTGTGAATAATAGTAGAGTTTTCATTTATCTATTGGTCATTAACCATTAAATTATATATATTTTTTAACAATAATTTTTTATTTCTAGAAAGTTCCTGTGCCTTGGGGATTTCTACTCTTCTCACATCCCCAACAAGTGGAACAAGTACCCCTACATCAACTATTCACAATAAAATTTGGCATTTTTTCTTCCTAATGAGCTAATCAATTTTTGGTTTAATTCAAATGTTCTGAGTTAACAATTTTATTCTTGATAATTGTGATCCTCATAGTTCAAAAAAATAACTCCCTCTACTCAAACTGTTATTTTATATATATAATATAAATATATATATTATATTTCATTATATCTTTATTATATCCTTTGATGCCGTTGGAACATATAGATTTTCGTTCTCTAATTGTGATTTTATTTACAGACCTTATAACATCATAGATAGGATATTGATTTGTATATGCACTAACATCCAAATAATATGAGCTTGAGACTAGCAAGTGAATACAAATAATTTTGAACCAATATCAATATATATATATATATATAATAAATAGGGACGGCCCATTAACGTCGAAATATAACGTCATAATGACGTTACAGAATGACGTCTTTGGTCTGTGACATATTCACGTCATCCTACCGTCTTTATGGCGTCATTCTTTTCGTCAGCAGGACGTGTCTGGTGTCGAAAAAATGACGATAAAATCACGTCAGCTTGCTGCCTGGGAAATTACTTAATTAACTTCAGGAAACTGAACGAATTCGACCAGGAGTCAGGAAGGACATAATTCAGGTACTAGGTTGAAGAACTTAAAGGAAATATTAAAACGCACCAGTGGCGTACGAGCAAGTTTTTCTTAAGGCTTTTATGGATTAGGAATTGAGACCTCGGAAAATGCAACACCCTGTGTGGTATTTGAAAAACATTCCCTCTCATATCAAGCATCACCTATTGCTTGATACTCATACGAAATTTGAAAGCTCTATCTGCAGTAGATCCAGCACAATAAAACGAAAACCTATTTTTTTTTTCACTTTCAACACCCTGTAACTCCGCTAATAATCGAGATCGGACACATGTTCATAGTATTTTCTTCCTTATTTTGTGCCAGAGAATACGTATTTGAAATATTGCCGTGCAATTCTGAAATACCCTGTATAATTTTCTTCCCACCCCAGATATTTTTTTACCGAAAATGTATATCTATGAGATATTTTCCAGTTATTTCCTATCCAATATCGAATCAAACTTCATATTATAGAAACCTGAACAACTTTACAATGTATTTGAAAGATAAGTAATTCCTTACTTAATTTTCAAAGCCGTTTACTATTCTCACTATTTAATTCATAAACGATAATGTCCTGGCTAATATTATAACGATAATATTTTGACTTGAGCTTCGAGGAGCTGTGCGGAAATACTCTCATACAATAATCAGCCCTCCAACAGCTCTACAGCCCCATATGTCGTGTGGTAAGCCCATAATCACCATAACAATATCTCGTACGTCCAGATAGCAATGATATCAGCGTCATATCAGGCGTGGCCTGTGCTACGTGTGACGTGTGTGCGTCTCGTGTTTCCGAACTTGTTTACAATTAATTATACCCCTAGCGGGCATTATCTGAACACTAGAGCGACGCTGTGTGTTTTGTAGATACCACGCCAACTATTTATCCGATGGGTTTATAGTCCTAGGGCTACGCATATCTGATCCAACTATATACGCTGTTATGTGGGTGTGCTAGCGCTATTGAGAGTTCAACTTTACTTTTCTGCGACGTTTTCTCTTTAAAATTAATATAAATGAAGCTTGAAGAATTTGGACGATTTGTTGGTTGATCCACAGTGCAACATTTAAGTATATAATAATGATAATAATAATAATAATTCGTCTTTATTCGTTATACATGAAATGGTGAAGTGTCAGCCAAGGCTGTTTTTCAACTTCACCAATAGATCTCAAATAATCAACTTTATCCTAACAAGTATATACCAGTAGATATACATACATACATGTATATCCTTGCACGGATACGTATATATGCATAAAAACCCAGTATATGTAAAATATATAAAAAATTATAAGAAATATACATGTATATATAAACAATAATCGATGCACCTCAAAACATAGCCATTAGTTCGACAGATTGAGTGACCCAATCATCAAAACAAAAAATTTCTCTTTAATCTAGATTTGAAATTTATGCGAGAAAAATCTAGAGAACCACCAGGTACACGAATGTAAAGCTTGCTAGCAGAATATACAAAGCTCCTCTGATAACATGAGGTGCGGTGCCTGGAAACATTCAATATTTGAGTTTTCCTATTATTCACTTCACTGTCTTTTAGCAGTTCGAGTTTATATAGGTATGTAGGTTTTCCCGTTATCAAAATTTTATGTGTTAAGCATAGAGTATGCAATTTGATTTGTTGATCGATATTCAGCCATCCCAGTTCTCTTATTTTATTAGAGATTTTATCAAATTTCCTTAGTCCACTGCAAAAACGAGCACATAAGTTTTGGTGTAACTAAAAAAGTGTAAAACATTTGAGGGGGTGATTCCTTATCGAAAAATAAAAGATATTTCATATAAATAAACTTTATTGGAGCATATCATGTTAAGATACAGAGTTCTACATGTTGTACGTTTTGTTCTTAATAAAGTTGTTTTGTTTATTTTCCTCTTATCATTTGATGCAGGTAGTAATTTTTTTTTCTGCGAACTGGTTTATTTTCGGCAAAAATTCAAGGGACATTTTTTGTTTTCAATGAAATATCCTATCAGAAATAAATTTTCAAATGGTAAACGAATAATAAGACAAAAAATTACATAGGAAATGAATTTAAAGGGTTGCGTTTTCCACCCCTTCTAACCAAATAAATAACTGGCTAGGTGTCTTTTTGGTAGTGGAAAATGTTAGGTTAATTTCAATACTGTAATTTTTTTAGTGCTTGTGAAAAAATTTTGTAAACGAATTTTATGTACCTCCTTCAAGGGGCTGTTTTTTAACATGGGATGCTCCAATGAAGTTTCTTTATATGAAAGATCCTATCTTTTTTTCGATGAGGAATCACCCCCTTAAATGTTTTACAACTTTTCAGTTACACCCTGTATTCAAAGTCATTCGAATGATTAAAGAAAAAACAATATAAGAAATCATATAGAATGTAGATCTTTTGATTTTTAGGTGTCTTCTGCTTCCATTATAATTATCAGAATAATGACATTTTCATCCACAGACTGTGAAAAACTCAGTCTCAAGTCTCCTCTACATTATAACACTATGAAAAACGAGTTCGTTTATTTAAATTGTAGAATATTCCAATTGATACATCTAGAATTGAGTTGAATTCATTATATACATTTATAATCATAGTTATATCATTGAAAATCGAATATTTCTTGAAGTAAACCGTCTGAAAAATGCACCTCAGCTGCAATAATTCAACATACACGCTGTTGGTGGGCCAATCCCAGACATGGTTCTTATCGAATCAATTTCAATTTGAATGCATAACCACGGCCGCCTTGATTGCTGACTCTCAAAATCATCCCGGCATGGCCTTCCTACCTTACCGCATCATTTAATGACATGAATTTCATGAATATCAATTTATATTGAGTGATCAAGCATATTTGAGAAGAGGACGTTATCTTATGGGATAGCGAGACGATTTTATCGATTGTATAGATTAATTGAATGTAGGAATGAGTATGATGGAACTGAAAGATGCCAGTTGTTTCTTTTAATGATGCTTCTAGCAAGGTCTCTCGATTGAATTCTTGAGAGGATTGTCATTGAGATAATGTGTTAAAGATGAAGATACTCAAGAAGATGTATTCCTTTGATAGATGTTCAAACATACATATATTAATCAAATATGTTTGGGAATCAGAATCACCCACAGAAAAAATATATTTTTTTATTAATCTCTTGAGTATTGGATGGTTTGTGAAATAATCCCATTATAATGAAGGCTTAACATGGTCCTGAACCACCATTTTGAATGAATCTTCAGTTAGTTTTTATTGTACAACATGGTATTTCTAAATATCGAGATATTTTTATATCAATCAGAAGAAAAATATTCCTATTTATTAACCATAAACTTACATTGTATTTTCCAAGGTCATGCAAAGGACAAAGACTATGAATAAGAATGTTCTGTTTAAAATCATTCATGGCAAAAATATTTACGAAGATTAAATTTATAGTACACACATAACAGTTCTGAGAAATCATGAAAAATACATTTATAAACGAAACATTGATTTGTTGAATTTTCTCCTAAATAATTATTGCTCGAATAAAATTCCAATTCCAGAATCAAATTATTATCATCTCAAATTGCAGTTGAGTTATGCATATTGAAATTACACATGAAAAAAAGTATTGTTATTTTTATTGAGTCCCAGAATGAAACTACCATCAAGCCTGATCGAAAACTAATTTATGTAATGTGGTATTCCAGAAAATACAAGAACGATAAAAGTTCGCACCAAACATCTATATTCAGAAATTGTTCGTGATATTCGAGAGGATTTCCAAAATATCACAAGAACAAACAAATTGACATCTATCCCAAAAAAATAATACAGCGTTCGCACATTTCTCAGAACTAACATATCGAGTTAGGTTATCTAAATAGCTGTTTTCTATAGTGATGCCCTTCATTATTGTTTTGGTCAACCAAAAACAAAAAATGATGTCCAAATACATAGTCATAATTTCTGATATAATATCCAAATCTCAAAACACAGTCTTCAAAGTTATCGAAATGGTTCCATATATGTTATCTTCATGGACACCCGGTATGTGAAAAAGTCGACCATTCGATATCTCCGCTATCAAAATAGTGTTGAAAAACTTTCCTGGTGTCTTTGATTTCCCAAGATATGCTTCCCACTTTTTGTTATTATGCATCAACAGCTTCACTGCTATAATTCGAAACGGGAGCTTCGATAAAAATATTTCAATCGTTCTAGATCGAGCTTTATCGTTCGAAGTTTCAGTATGACTGGATTCCGTGTATTGTTAAGGAACAACCGTATTCTCAAGTTTATCAGAACGAGTGCTTCTGGAAATGCATCTGCTGATTGAAGTGGAAATCGATAGCTCTGGATACTACTGGATTAGCGGAAATGTCGTTGGAGCCATCTACTTGAGGGGTTGGATGAAAGTTGAGTTGGCGAATGGAAAACCACTCTTCTTCCTCCATATTTACATAAACCAGGTTCGTTAGATGGTTCTTCATTTGTTTCTACAGCTATCTTCATGATTTATCCAAAATTCCGTAATGGAACATTCATCATTATCAATTTCACATCAATACTCTGATTAATTATAACAAATTATTTCCCATTCGATTTTCATGATATTTTGACAACTGTAATAGCTATTATAAAAAAAAAACTCAACCACTATTTTCACGCCCATGAAATGTTCATCATCTTCATTATAATTATCATCATGATTATCATCAATTCCTGTTTTGGTCCTTCACGATTCTCTCCTTATTGGGTCATTTCTCACGAAACCATTTATTTTCGAGGAATAAAATATGATAAAATGGAGGAGAGTGAGGTATTTGAGCTTTCAATGCGAAGTAACTTTTTGAGATAAATAATCACTTTGATCTCAATTCCATATTATCAACTCTCAATTTGCACTGAAAGGAAATCAAACTCTTTTTTCGAAAAACTACATTGACAATTTCAGCACATAATACGTATTACAGTTCGAAGAAATTGAAGAAAAAGCAAAACCTACAATTCCAGAATGGACGAATCAGTCATATTTTGTACTGATATCTGAATATTTCGATAAATACATCTTGAAACAATGATCATTGAATTTTTAGCTACTGTTCAATTTAATAAGAATAATAATATGGCATAATTTCAACAACTGGCAGCCGTCACTTCTGACGCCTTTTCTTATTGAGATTTTCCAAATCAATGAATCTACAATTCAATGATATTTATTTCAGGAAAATAGAGTCAACATCTCATCTGAAATGTGCCACTTGAATCTCTAGATATGACGAATGAAAATTGTGATAACATCCATCGGATATCCATGCTTTGTATATCTCAACTTTTCGTACTGTTATATTCTGAACAAATTTCTAGCGTTCCACCTCAGTTGGTATCCTATAAAACTGAATGGTTCAGTAATAAAATTCCAAGAATGAAAATTCATACAGGAAATTCAATAATGCAGTAGATATTCCAACTCAACAACGATCGTCTATTATGTGAGTACCTGGAACGACAGACACTACAGGAAGCGACCTTGCACTGTGATTGGAAGCACAAAGGGTTGCTCTTTATCGAAATTGTCACGAAGCTTCTCGATAAATAAAACGGAATCGCAATAAGAAGTAAATGATGCGGAGAAAGTGTGCTGCAGCTTCGTGCAATACCTTCGGGCTTCAATGCGGTGCAATCGGGGCTAATTCGAACAGCAATTTTGCTGAAACTTCCGGAGAAGCAATCCCAAAGGAAGAACTGTATGTGAGGAAACGTTTCAACGGAATTCCAATTATGCCGTAAAGACTAGAATACTGGGAACAGAAAACAATTCTGGAAATGTTCTTTAAAAATTGTTCATTCAAGTTATAACAGAAAACTAGCTGTCCACTTTATTGAATTCGGATTTCGTATTACTGAACGAATTTTATGCAATCTGGGATACTCATTCCAGAGAAATTACTTGGGTCTTCAACTTTCGCACTTCATTGTGATAAATTCGATGAAAAAAGATGAATGAGGTGTAGTAGGAATATAATGAGCTGGCAACGCTGCTCTGCTGTCCATGAGTTTCAAGTTATCACTTATATCTCGCAATAAAGGAATCGTTCACAATGGATTTGTTCCTTTGTGATAAACTGTTGATAAAAATTTTACAAAAACATCCTTGGAAGACATTGCAGACAAATGGATGACCTCCCTGTGACATACTGTTTGATATCAAAATCTAAAACTCAAACTGAATATTGTCTCCTAAAACTCATATTGGGACTCTGGGGAACATCCAAATGAATGTAACGACATGTCAGATGAAAGGATATGGTAAGATCATCTCTATCGAAGTAGAGAACTCCTTCGGAGGAAATAGCAATAACGTTACACAAAAATAAAGAATTTTCTGAAATAAAAAAACAGTACTATTACTTTTCTGTATACCATCTCAATGTGAAGAATTATAATGTTTGACTTCTTGCAATCCACCTCTTTTGAATGAAAAACACCTTGCCTTGTTAAAATAATTTCAATCACTTAATGGAGAATTTTTGTGCAGAGAGCATCTCTCTTGTTTTCGAGATATCGATTTATTTGTCGAACTTTATTTCGAGTCCATAAACCCCATTCGTACTCATACTAATTTCTACTCACTTCTTGCATCCTATCCCCTTTTTGCTACATCCCCTAGTCCCTTATCCCTAAAACGAATCGTAAAAAACGGTCCCGACTTCCTCTCTTTAAAGCCGTTTTGACCACCAATCCAGCTGAATCTCCAGAGTCCAATAAATCTGTAATCTGGATAATGGAATGCCAGTCGCAGTCTGTAAAACTCTGCAATTGATTCACATGATGTTCATCCTCGTCATTTAAAGGCCAGTGGAAATGAATCAACCATGGATCGACCGAGCATTTTTCAATCTAGGGCGATTGGTTTGGATGCATTAATAAACACATTATCCAAATGAATTGATATTTTACAGACAATTTCATTTTTAAATGCATTTGAGTATTTGATGATAGTGATCAATCAATCAATCGGAATCTTTTTATTCAGATTCAGTCAATATCACAATATTTGATGGTCTGAAAAAATGCAATTGAATATATGCATGTATGCGAAAATAAAGTTTTGGTGAAGATGAGGGAAGATGATGAAGAAAGTAACAACAAACAGAAAAAAAAAATACAACTCCAGTTAATATCACCATCAAGTTTTTCATCTTATTATCATACCTCTTTTCATTTCATCGAACTTTCTGGGTCTAATTTGACGACATCCATGGTAATATCATTCAATATTATATCATGAAATAAACCAGATTCTTTGATACATGAGTTCAAGAAGCTATTCTCATTCAATGACTGGTTAACGAGACCATTTGATATAATTGATTGATATTCTTATCGAGCCAAAAACTATCAAATCAAATTAACTCTCAACATTACATTCAAGACGTTTTCTCTGGTAATGTTCTTTTTTTTTGTACTCCACCTTGTGAAGTTCTGAATCACATTATAAATATATCACATATATAAATAACAATTATCTGATAATTACCTACAGAATATATATACATGTGTGAGCTAAAAAATAAGGAAAACTGCCAACCCATTATTCACAATATTTCCAAACCATTTTCTAATAATTGTTATGAGGAATCACATGACTTTGAATATTTGACAATTCTGACAGGCGTCTCAAAGACTCGTTCTTGACATAATTAATAGTACAAAAAAGGCACTCCGAAGTTTTCAGTAGCTATGGTTTTTTTTGAATTGAAAAAGTTACAAGTTGAACCATTTCTGAAGAACTGCTGCTGATCAACTTGTGCTCGATGTGAGATCTGATTTCAATGAGACAACTAATTCACTTGAAGGTAATCCAACAGAAGACTGTAGTTCGAAAACTTCTTAGTTGCTTCATTGAAGTTACCCCATAGTTACTGTATCGACAGTTACAGTCCCAAACACGTTATGTCGCATTTGACGTAATTTCAAAGGAGAGCTTTAATCACATCCCATCTCATTTGAATACGTTCGTAATTATTAGTGAATAGATAGTTAGCGTCGATCGAAATTACATTGCGATTATTCAAATGTGGTGCTAGCTAGAATCCTATTATGAGATAAATGGGACGATATGGATTCAGATTGACATCAACTTTTGTCCGAACTATGAATAATGAAATTAATCAGGGCATACTGGACCTACGATATAATGATTTAGATTCTGGGATTCACACTACTGATCGATAGTGTGAGACATATATACAGAATGGTTGAGCCTCAGACTTGCATTGATGAGGAAGAGGATGCAAGGAAGAAGGATTCAGTTTTCTGTATGGGTGTGGGATCTAAACAACTCAACCCCAAAGCTTCTTTCTACTTCTTTCTCTTTTGCCAGTAATATTTTGCTTATAGTATGCTCCTAATTCCCACAATTTCTTAGCTACTCCCTTTCAATAGCTACTGATTTATTCGTTTTCTGAAGATGTTATCATCTCAACTAACGCCATATCACGAAACTTGTGGATAGTTTTTATTGGTGAAATCCTTCATCTTTCATTGACCACAAGTCGATATATTTTTTTCGGCCCCTGTGCTTATCGATCTTCTGTCAATAAACTGTGGGTATTGGCTCCTAAGTACTAAAAGTTACGAACTAATCCATCTAATTCGTATTGAATCCTCTTCGTATGTTGTAAAATCGCCTTCGTTATATCCTTCAAACATTATTTTAAATATTTCAGTTTCATCAATATTTTATTTATTTTCTCGCGTTTCAGATATAAGAATCTTCAGGTAGTCTTTTTGTGAACGTTTCTTGATCCATGTCAATTGAACGTAATGGTACGTACGATCTATATATTTTCACATTATCCAAAAAGTCTTTTAGGAAACTTGAAAAACTGCAATTGAAAATAGCACACAGATAATATTGATATTACGAGTGCTTGAATTGAAATGAACATACACATGCATGTAGAAGGGAGAAGAAATAAACTTTTATGTCTGTGGGATAAATTTAGTCTAATCATATTTCACTGCAATGTACTCAAAACCATGCAGAATCAATTCTATTCACAAAAGGTATTCGTGACTTTCGATATAAGCGAGAGCTGTATAAAGCTTCAAAATTGGAGACAAATATTTTTATGGATCAGACAATTGAATAAAAGGAACATAGTTTTGTTTCTGGTAAACACATTGATTTGAATTTATATTGCAGTGCACACGAAGTGAGTTTCAACCCAAGAATATCGTGAGCACCAGATGAGAATTCCACGCATATTTCGCCCAAGGAAATAAATCACTTTCCGCGCTGAAAGCAAATAATAATTATAAACTACTGCATCCTCAGCGAGAAATATGATATCAAAAAAGCATCAAGCCTCGGAAGAGGGCGCAATTCTGGCGGAAAATTCCTGGAGAGGCACAAAACGTAGCGATGCAATGTGCTGTTCTTCTTATTGAACTTTTTGAATTCAGGCAGCAGACTGTTCCAGATTACATTCACTTCGTTTCACACTCATTTAATAACAGCGGCTGGAAAGTGAATGCAGTCGAGAATCTTTGATTTCGCTTCTGAGAGTTGTCGAGCGAAAATGTACTACTATTACAAGAATCAGCGAAGAAGATTAAGGCCGGTTACCTTACACGATAATTATTAGGTTATACAGTGAGGGTGTACTTAGTTGGAATACATACGAAATTGAATTTTAAAGTGTATATTGAATATGTGCGTGTGTTTTTATATTCTTTCTAAAGGAACTCACTTACGATGCTTCTCAATAGTCCCAAATATTGAAGGTTTTCCTACTAGTGATGAGGCAAAGATGACGTCACAAGGCCAACTCAATAAATCTAATTTCGTTTGTGTTTATGACAGTTTCAATGGCTCATTAGTAATAGGGATATTCAAACTCCATTCAGTATGATATTAGTTTACGACTTCAAAAAACAGTATTTACTTGAAGAAACTGTTTTAAGTGACCTCTATTTACTTAATTTTGGAATTGGTCTACAGAAACAGCCTCACATTCTTCAACAATACGTTGTTTGCGTAAACCATCGATACCACCACAGAAAAAAATCTGAAGGTGTGAGTTCCGGTGATCAATGTGGCCATTCCGTTGAACTTCGTCGTCCAATCCATCTCCTCATGCAAATACATTCTTGAGGTCTCTGCTTCTGACTTCAATTGAATTCTTATTTTCAATTCCGAGATCCCATATCACCATATGAATGGAATATTTTGATTATTTTCAATTACCGAGCAGTTATTTTAAACGCAATGATAATTGAACCGACAGATAAATAAACGAATCGTTCCCACTCGATAATTGCGAACAGTTTGTTTCAGTTATTTTTTTGTAGATGCGGAGACAATGCGAGAATTGAATCGTACTCATTTAGTTCAAAGACTACCATTGTCAGTTCGAAAAGTTCAATTGATTCTGATGCACAAAGGATACTGGAGACAACAAAACGTTTAGAGTTGTTCGTTTATATCAGTTCTTTCAATCGTTTTGAAGATGTTTCGTAGGAGGAAATTGGAGTAGAAATGAATTAAAATTACGGTAGGAAGCGTCCCGTCTCGTTTATTTTTATTCTCATTGTCAAGGGATAACGAATCCTTCAGAATGAAGGGAATTGGTTTGTTGATGATGGAGAAGAAGGTGAAAATAATCATTGATACAGAATCAAATTATTTAAGAAAAACATTGTTGTTGTAAAAAAAGTGTGAGGACTTTATAAAAGAAGACACCTGTGATGGAAAACTTTTCAATTTGTCGCTGCGTTACATACAAACATACATATTTACATACATACAACTCAAGCTAATTTAAAGCATGTAAAAAACATCGGGAATGAAAAAAAGCGTTTTCTCTGACAAATTGTCTTCAGTTCACTTCGTGAGATTCATTTTTCATGCAGAGTCAAAGCTGACAAATCCTCATTCTACTCTCTGCTATTCGGATACAATAGCTTCTCCTTATTCTTTTGTTACTGTGATAATTCCGATGTGAATTGTCTGAGAAGAGCTGAAATATCATGAAATAGTAAGTATCAAACTCTAACAATGCCAACGAGCTGTTGAATTGAAGCGGCTTATTCATTCATGTCCATGTTTAGTAGTTTTGTAACGATAGGATACTGATTTCAGTATGGTATGTCATTGGATAGGGCTTCATAATATACATAGCTATCCTACTTACATGGATATAATACCCAGGAGCAATGAAAATTACGATGAATCTATCGTTAAAATATCATCCTTTCCAGAATCCGACGACGTAGTCCAAACGAGTCGAATAGACAGGAAATATCAATATTTGCGATGAAAATATTGTGAATCATTTGAGATCAAGCAATTGATTATGATGATATCAAATGCTCCCAACTAATTCATGATTTCAGAATCAATCTTGTAGCGTTTTAGAATAGTGGTAATAATGGTAGATTCTAGTGGAAATCATTCTTTGTCAACCTGATTACTAGAATGTAATACAAATGAAGTTGAATTTCTGAAATACTAGGATATTCACAAAATATATTATAGTTATGTTTAGGATATAAGAAAAATCTACCTTTGAGTCAATGATTTGATTTGGTACCTTCATTATAAATAATTTATAAAGCACTGCTCCTAAAAACTTCAGAATTGGCCTGTTATCACATTAAATATTATAGATGGTCGTCGGATTCATATAGGTACTTATCTACGAGCCTTCCAATGATTTGAAATTAATATGAAATATTAGAAGCATAAATAGTACTGAACGTATAGCATTCGAACAATTGCTAATTCAGTTCAAGATGGCAAGATGGAAATGAATTTGTCTAGCACAAATACATCACGTAGTCTGTACCTAAATGTAGTTGTTTACTGCAAATAATCAGCCCACCTGTAACAGGACGTAATTAGAAACAGTAATTATTTGGTTCTATCTGGCATGAACCTAATGGAAGACTTACTCGGATTTGGGTCTATTTTACTACTTGTGAATACATTTAATTGTATCCTCTTTCTAAATTTCTCAAGGATCTGGAAACATGGATTTATAGTTTTAGATCCAGACGTTGTGGCTACTCAAACATGAATATTGACAACTATTTTATAACAGAAAAGTCCTTTCATCGCCAGACTCTAATATAACTCTAGATAAGGAACAGTTATTCTGTTATAAAATATTAACATAAACTTGATTTCGACACATGAAAAATTATACAATGATACCAAATAGACACAAAAGTATTGGTTAACGCATCATCAAAGACAAATTCATCATGGACTCTTGTTCATATATCTCCACCAATTGTGACGATATTTATACTATTTATTCACCCACTCTGTTTTTTCTAACTTCCCTGGTCTCTGAGAAAATGTATTTCAGCACAGAGTCCATGAGACTTTCCTGAATGTAGTTGAATTCTGTGAGATGAGACTCAGTTCATTTGAATGAAAATGCGATATATTTCCTCGATCGCAGTGAAACTTTGTCCATCACTCAGTAAAAATGTGCATGTGTTGATTGATACTGATCATATGGAATAGCAGACATCCTTGTGATTGAAAGTTCAATATGTTTTTTCTATCCGCTGACGCAACAGATATTATCCAGAATCATCGAGGAAGGAATAAAGGGAATAGAGACCGGGTATTGAACGGAGCGAATATGATGGATAAACAACGACAGAACGTTACTCACCATTATTTCCGTTTTTTAGACATTCTGGCGTCAAGCTCATATCCACAGGCGTCCTGAATATAAATCTCTATTCTCTACGTCGAATCGAAATGAGAGACCTAGATAAAAACAGCAAGCAAACAAAAGACTATCATGCTCCATTTAGTGATTGAGTTGATATTTGATTCCGTTTTTGGGTTCAGGTTTGTTAGTCATAGCGTCAAAGTTTGCTCATTCCCACTCAATTTCCACGAATTGTCGCCCTTTATTCATGCTTCACCCCGTCTAACAATTTTGTTGTTACCCATGTTACCAGTTTAGAATTTATATATTCAACTCAATACAGGTCCGAAACAGCAGTTAATTTCTCTATCAAGGCAGCTCGACCTTTGGAATTCAACCTCCAAACCAAAATTGAGTTCGTAGCTAGAGATAGACCAATGACTGAGCTATAAAAACATCATAATTAGTGACATCAGTGTCGCTCTATTGAATGAAATTATCTATTTTTGATCATAGCAACTGATATTTAGGTTAGTTTCGAGCTCAATATGAATCCCTTTGCGGTTAATTTGGAGACCTGCAGAACATCCCTTGGTTCTCACGATATTCTCTGAACATTACAGAATATCTCCTTTCGTGGAAAATTTTATATAAAAAAATATAGAGTACACAACAACGCTTCACGTGACCTCTTGCACCAAAAAAATCATTATGTTTGTGATATGTTTTCAGGTATAGCCGTCATATTCCATCAATAACTGTATCATCACAGTTAATTGAATAAATTCGTTTCTGGAACAGTACAAAACTACTTGTGTAATAACATTTTATCACTAGTTGTTATATTCTTGAAGCAAATACTACCTCAACAAATCTGTACCTCTAATCAAACTAAAATCGGAAATAGACAGATATTGTGAGGGGTTAGTGAATCATGGCACTGCTTTCCGATTCAAGAACGCTGTAAACTTTATCTGCTATAATTTTGATGCTTGAAATTGTTCATCAATTAAAAATTGTTACAAATAATTTCTCAACGATCTTCGCTAATAATTCGCAATCTATACTCTACTACTGGTACGATCATTCGTGAGATTCAACTACCATCCCTCAATAACTAATTTAGAATCCGATTATTCTCCCCTACAACCACTAGCCTACCATACTCGTGGGTAAAATTCATCTTCGGTATCCCCACTAACATGTCAATTGATATTGGTATCAACTAAAAGCAAATCATACAAGTTCGAGATATGGTTGATGGTTTTATCAACATCATCAGTACATCTGCAATCATTCCTCTGGATGAATTGAACTATTTTTGTGGAACCAGAATAGCTAGTTAGTTTGACCACAAAACTACGAACTGTTTCTGACGTGTCTACCTAAATTAAGCTCATGTTCATTGCAGGAAATTCACGCAAGGTGAATGTTTAATTCTGCATGGTCAGGAACTACTAGTTGTGTTCGTGACATTTCATATATATATTTTGTCAAAGAAGGAACAACCAACATTATGCCAAATGCAGAGAGAGATAGTGTGACAATTAACTAACGTGTTACAAAATATAAACAATCATGATCATATGTGATATTGGTGATGTATCATAGATCAATATGGAGAAGTATTCGTTAAATTTACATTGATTCCCATATTGATGCAATTCCAAAACTGCTACTTCATTTGCCTTCATTTTGCCTTTTCACGGTCTGTATTTTAGTGAAAGCATCAAAAGGGGTAGTGCTTTCATTTTCGAGATCTATTCTAGTTTATTTTCTTTAATTCACATAGCGTATTGAATATTTTCCAGATATATCTGAGAACCTCTCATTGATTCTGAATTGTGGCAAAATGTTGGGTTGAAACATTCATTAGAATGGTCAGAATATCTGATGATCGTGTTCTACTGAAAGAAGCATTGTTCAAATTCCCCAGTGATTTATTTTCTCCAGGTCAATCTCTCACGTGATTACTGTTTGAGTTATATGTTTGTTTTCACACGAAGCCTACCACGATCCAGATTATAAATGATCCGAAGCACGCAAGGAGAATGGATTAATTTCTACCCTGCCCAACTCTATTATCTTATCAAAACCTGCCTGGACATTTCAATGTGAACGTTTCCATCGGAAAATTTGTGGGCGGATGTTTTGACACCAAATTCAATATTCGAGGTCAGGAAGGTGGTAGCTGTGAGAAAGGGTGAGGTCAATAATGTAGCTTTCGTTATGGTGTCCCACCTGTTTCAATATCATTATCGCCATCGATTGATAAGATCTCCGACCAGTATACTGGCTTTCTGAGCAAAAATCACTGCTCGCTCATGAATTGACTGTTTTGAGAATTGAGTAAAAAATTATGTAAAAATTGAAACATGTAATCAAAAAATCTATCTTCTCAGTATATCCTTTACCCATTTCGTCGTATTTTTCTTTGGACTACTTTTCTCGTCGAACTGAGCGGAAAAAATCCACCTCACATCAGAGACACAGAGAAAGAAAGACCTTTCTGCAAAATTTAACTAGCGAATCCGAACTGGTCTGCATCTAGAGGAAATAAGAAGAGAACGAAGATTGCTTCTCATTATTCTAGTGTTTGTGTTTCTCCGATTGAAATGGTGTTTGCCTTCGCTGTACGGGATTTTTCAGAACTCAGACAGAATCCAGGATTCCCCCAAATTACAGAGAAGGAGGTCATCGCTATTGAACAGCGATATTCTTTGTTCCCCTTAGCGTTACTGGGATTTCAGAAGGTAATTCGAATGTTTGCAATTCACATTGAGGGTATTATAAATTGATGATGGATGGAGGAATATTCACGAAGGTTAATCTGCCGTTTCTTCGAATTTGATTGAATTCACTGTTAATCGAGAGGCATGAGACGTTTATTTCATGCCCGTTACATACCCACCGATGCAAGGAAAGGGATCATCAATCATGATTCAATAACTATTATTCGAAATTGCGAATAATCAATAGTAACTTATGGTATTAGGCCTCCATTCTGATATTGTTATGTAATCGTAGATGCAAGAAAACTGATTCAAAACTTGAATTGTATTTTCTGCCACAGCAGCGCATCTGGTGAGGATGTGGGTCAGGTGATTCCTCTCCTTCTGCGCAATATCTGCATTCTGTGCTTAAGTACTTTCCCCCATCTAATTTCAGTTCTGCTCAATGTGGACAGGTATTCAGTTCTTTCATTGAAAGAGATCTCCAAAGTGGACTCAACAAGGGCTCATGCTAGATACCATATCTGATTCATTCTTTATTGCTATAGAGTACTATATGAGTATGATTTCGTTATTCCTAGTGATTCGAAAGGTATGTAATAGAAATTCTGAAACTTTGCACGTTGTTTATCATCTACGATGATTGAGCTTCCTAGAATTATGAGGTATGTTGGAAATATCAAATTTATCATGCTGATATTTGGGTGGGATTGATTTACAACTGACCACAACCCCAATAGAAAGCGATGTTACTAATACTGATATCAAGTCTGGACACCTTGTACATCTGGAAAGCCAAATTTATTTGTTTTTCACCCTGCCTACTGGAGCATCGTTTCCAGAATTAAATGATCCGGTTGTTTCCCAATAATATATGGTTTCCTTGACATTTTTTGTCCTCTGGACCAGTTTCGTCGGACCCGGCAAATCTTGATGGACCGCCTCAGAATCCAGGAGCCTCTTCCCCGTTAAACTATATTCAACTGTCCATTTACGCCAGTAATTCACTTCCCCACTTCAGCCTCCGGCGCAATAACATCTATCACGCCAGATCAAAAAAAGGCGACCATAAAAAGCCTGGCGAAGGACGAAGTTAGGATGGCAAAACAATCGCTAGCAGTATTGTAGCAGGTGGTCGTGAAATATAAGAATAGCATTGGCACGTGCGACACACACACACACATGAAATCCCTTGACTCGGACATTTTTCATCCGGAATTGGATGGCGTTATGAATCGGTATCTCATTAGGTGTGATGTGAGGCAGAAATTGGTTATTTTGCTAGAACTATTAAAAATGTCTTGGCAATATGGTAGAGAGTTAGCTGTTTCTCATTTCAATGAAACTTTTCATTTGGACTGTTTTGCTTTGTAACAAGAATTATACAGTGTGAAATAATAAAATGTATGGAAAATTTGTCAAAATGCAAGTGAAAAGAAAACAAATTTATTATAGAATATTGGATACTAATTATATTATTACTGATTATTCATTTGAGAAAGGAAGTTTTGACAACTTCCTAAAATATCAAGTCCTTTCATCCAGCTATGCTTCCAGGGATAGGAATTCTCATGTTTTTAATAGAAATGAGAAAATAATGGTTCGATTCAGAAACTATTGAAATATGTTTACAAAAATTGATTCACTCTGTTTCGAACCGATATAAAAAGCAGGACAGATTTTCTCCAGAGTATTTTGAGATCAATATTCTGCAAGGAACCTCAGATCATGCTGGGAATTCGGAGCCAATTTTGTTCGACTTTCAATGGAGAACATTGAGGTCTGGAATTCTATTTGGTCTGGTGAAGTATTTCATATGCGAGACCGGTCAATCTCTTCAATAGATCACTGCTGAATATATTCAACATGTGATTATGATGGCATTCCAGACATATTTTCTACTAACACAATAATTTTTCGCTGTTTATCTGAACTATCAGCTCAATTTCAACTAATGAATAAAGATGAATTATTCATTTTGGATATCATTTACTAGAACAAGATGTATGTTAAGTTTCTATGATGAAAATAGTGTAGATTTATGATTATTTATCGAAACTTCCACTTCATATTCTGCGATATTCTCCATTTCATATTCCTAAACATCAACAAATTCTACATTCTATAAAATTCCACCTCAATTCGAATAAACATTTTTATCATTAATGAGAAATTCTTAGATATTTCTCTTCCAGCAATACACATAAATATCCCGAAAAGTTCCACAATTCATCAAAGAGAAGTAGAAATAATAAAAATATACGAGAACATTCGACAATGTCAAATTATCCTCTACAATATGGTTACGATGCCGACCGATATTCACGAATATATTCCTGTTTTGTACTTCAGACATGATAAAACTTCCCGAACTTTTAGGTGACCCATTTAACGTTAGCCTTCTTGACAGGTTCAAAGGGTTGTGCCCAGGAGACCGAAGAATCGTTACTGTTCACTGTTGCCAACTGGTGAGTATTCACGTTTTTAACATGATGTCAAGGTCATTGTGTGAGTTCATTCTGGCATGTACCCCAAACAAAGTATTTTGTCGATTTTATCCCAAATGGATCATTCATCTTATACAGGGTTGATGAAAATTGTTTATCGAGGTTTCTGAGAAGGATAGTACATTGGAACAAAAGTCTGATGGATAAAATAATGGCCCAAATTACATACTGAGGAAGATATATCTCTCCAATCCTGTCATTCATTGGAATCTCGGTTGAAAATCGCACTAATATAACTAAGCTGAAAAATCATTCATAGGAATTCAATGCAACAATATTTAGGAAACGGTACATTTTTTGTATTTTGATAAGAGCATCTTTCTCTTTAATTTTTGTCCCCTGCCGGATAAAAGTGTTCCTGAAGAATCAGAACTCACCCTCTGAAACACCTTTATAGTATACATATATTCAAAAAAATCTTGTTTTCATGCAGAGAATTTCAATCTGGTGGCTTTCATTGTTTAAAAGTAACGTGGAGAAATTATTTTGAAGGATATACTTCCTTAGTATGCATTTTGGGCTGTAAGTTCATTCATCAAACTTTACTACTTTTCAATATTGTGAAAACTACCATCTAACAAATGGGGGATATGAAGGATACAGCAATTTGACTTTTTTCAAGACACGTCCGAATAACTGCTGTCATTGCCATATTTCCAATATTTTCTTCTGAAAATTTCAGTCAATGATCTCTCAATATCATTATTTAACCATTAGTTTTGATGAAGAGGTTTCAAATGTGTCGAAAAATGGAAATGAAAAACATGCCTTTTTTGGACGAATCAACCATACCCCTTCTAGGCTTTGTGTCACGTGAAAAACCTCCATTTGCTTGGCCAAAAGCACCAGTTCTAGTTCGTTAAGCGAAAACAATGCTCGAGAACTGTTACGGAAATCAATATCAATCCCATGCAAATTTACCGTACGCTAACAATCCGCCTGCCTATACGCTGAATGGGTCCTTCGTTTTGGGTTTGGCATTCGTGTAGCAAATTCAGTTAATAGTGGAAAACAATAGACGACATAATATATTAGGCTTTAATTGATTCAGGCCCCTGATTGGGTTTTCTGGATTCTGGAATAGTTCTTGTTTCGTTGATGAAGGGTCTATCTCATGCTCCGTTTTCGGTTGTAATTCGATTCCTATCTGAGTATTGCCCAGATATATCAAATTATTATTGGTGGAGGGCTGGATTTCGGATAATTATTCTGTTACGCACGAGACAAGTTGATTGGGAATTATTGGATGCTTTATGCAATCAGACTCACTTCTTCTATACTTCTTCCTTATATATAATAATATTTTACTCTTGATACCTCATTTTCTCTTTCAAATTCGAAATATATCAATCATTTTTGCTTAATAGAAAGCAGAAAGCAATATATTTCGAGAAGCTATTTAATGGTATTGAATATTTTATTATGAATGTGATCTAAAAATTGACAACGGAATTAAGTAACAAATGGAATGCAATTTTTCAAGTCCCTGATAGAAAATATCAATGTCAGTGAAGAATCTATAGTTTTCTTTGATGGTGAGAATACAATTATGAATATGAAGCATAAATGAGCAGAATTATCTATCTCAGTAGGTTCTAAGTACTCTTGAAGAAATTATTATTATTCGTTATTATTCCATTTCTTTCAAAGAATTTAATTTATGAAAAATTATCTAAAAAACTGCTCAGTAAAAAATATTTATTATTGATGAAATGAACAATTTTTAAAACATTGATAAGAAATGATATTATGGAACAAACAAGTTATTAATAGATTATTTTGGAAGAATGTAAGATATAAGAATACTTACTGTATATCATATAGTATAATGTTTCGTGGGGAAAAGTACTGAAATCAACTATTGAATTTTATATGAAATGTAATGTATTTTGAATATTGACAGATATCGTACGTTGTTTTACTCGATTTTATCTTTATTTTTTCCTATTTATACCTAGAAAACAAACGCATCACATTATCTATCTGATTTTGATCAGATTGAAGGTTCTATAGAAAATTCAGTTTCTCAGTTGAATCTCAAGTTTACTTCATCATTGGATATCATGTCTTTCGTACAATCATCATCGGAATTTGTTGATAGACATGACCTGCCCTAGGATGTATATCATTATTTATTGTTATTGGTTATATCAGCGATACAATTTTGAAAGTCAAGGTTATTTTCATTATTATCGTCTATATTGGTAGACTAATCAAAGGATTGTTATCTCCGAATTGGTAATAGTTGCATGAGTTCAAGAGTATAATAAAAATGCCAGTACCGTATTCGAGAATATACGCCATGATTATTGAACACAAATTATCCTTATCCATAACATAATTTCTGATAACAAAATACTATAAAAGCTTGCCGACATCTGTGAAAGGTGCATTCAGTCTTCAAACTCCTTGAAATGAAGTTTGTCATTGTGTTCCTATCACTAGTGGCCTTTGGCTTCTCCACACCTCTGATGGATATAACAAATCCAAAAATATTCAAAATTGCTATCGGAGATGACGGCACCATCACCATCGATGCTTGGACTGGTACCAGAGTTTTCATTACCAGGAATCCAGAGCATAAAGGTCCAAGAAACATCGAGATATTCTCAGAAAGTACCACAAACCCCATGAAGAGGATCTGGATGGACCAAGAAACCGCTGTGGAGCTGATTGATTCCCAATATTGGGGAGGACAAACCGAAGCTGATATTCTGGTGGCGATTTTCAAGAAATGGGAAGGAACAATTGATACAGATTTATATGAGGCTTTGTTGAGAAGAATCATGATTTGCATTCAGAATGGGCATATAAACATGGTAGTTTACAAAGTATTGAAATGCATCAAAGTCGAATATGGCAGCTTGGAACAATGCGTTTTCAGCTCAAGCTCTCTTGATATTGTAAGGCCAAGATATTGGTCTATTTTGAGACGTCTGGGGATGAAAGTTCCAGTACATCAACAAATGTTTGGAGATAACATTGTGATGACTGATGAACGTAGGTGAGTCGAATCAGTTTCAAGTTGAGATCAAATAATTTCTGATAATATATCAATAGGGATACCTTCGGACAAGATATTATGGGAGCAGCTCACCCTGTCATTAAAAATTGGCCCAGTCTGATCCAAACTGTACCGGATGTAACTATTGTTGATCGACCAGGTTTCATGGTTCAATTTGTACCAAGAGATTTCGTTTACTGAGAGTAACTTTTCCAATATTGAATTGTATCATTAACAATCGTAGAGAATACAAATAAAATATAACATGAGAAGAAACAACTTGTTATTTTTCCTGATTGTAATTCTGATAGATATGCCAAATTGATATGCATAACATGCAAAATTACTGTTGAATTTTAGTGATTGTGAATCATCTATTTCCATGTCTCAATTTTTTATCATGACTATTTCGAATAGAAATTTGATTATGCATTATCATCACCTTTCAGAACATCATAAAACTTGATCAATTTCAAGGCGAAATTGATGTCTTTTCAATATCCTACTTCTTCATAGTATCTATGGATTCACTTTTCTAGATTCATCATATTTCTTTCAAGAAAAAAAAATCTCGATGTAGTCTCTTCCATCTCTTAATCCAAGTATCTCATCTTGCTCATCAGTCACCTATTCACTTGAAAATTGGATGGAAAATTAGCTTTCAACATGTTTTTATATAGAATACAGTATATGAACCAGAGTTGTATATTTATAGAAACATCCCCTATATTTTTTCATCATCTGAAACGTGATTGCCTCACTGATTCAGTATTTTGAATAATTATCATTTTTTTATAGCACTAGTACTCATTCATTCGAATTCAATTCAGAAATATCGATAGCCTAGAGTGCATCCCAAAGAATGACTGTATCGTACACTTATTGTATTGTATTGTATTGTATTGTACCTCATTTTCTGATTACGAGTTGATACTTAATGAAACCATGAATCAAACAACAAAATATTGATAATTCAGTTTTATTCTCTCCAAGTCATAAATAATCGAAAGTTTATCTAGTATACAAAAGGAGCATTCACGTAGTTAGTGTAGGCGTTGAATTGTTGGGGGTACCATTTACTTTGTACCTTTTGGTAGATGGGTTGTTGCCACATGTAACCTTCCTGCTGTTGGATTGGTTGGTAGTGAGCTGAAATCATCTTCCTAAGGTATTCAGGTTGTCCAACTAAAGTCCTAGAAAAAATATCAAAATATTGGGACTTGTCACATCGATTAACATTGGCATTATTCTCTGATGATTCAGATAGCCCATAGCTGATTATTTCAGTGACCAACAAGTTTATTATACCTTGGTTCAGTGAAGTAGTAGTCTGAACGGGGTCCCTCGAAGTTGCTGAAATCTTCCTGGGTGTATCCCAATCCAGTGTTCTTGAATCCCAAACGGTTGTATAGAGAGTACCATTGTGGAGAGACGTAATCAGTCATGGTGGTTTCTGGGTTTGTGAACTTCTTCCAGCTGGCTTCTTGGGCGATGAAGCTCTTCAGAATGTTGTAAACTGACATGCTGACACGTCCTGATTGAACCTGGACGTAAACTTGTTTGAGCAAGTGGGTGAAGGTGTACATATCGATATCTCCTTGGTAGTTTTTGAAAATGTGGAATAGAACATCGGCTTCGGTCCAACCTGTCTGGTGCTGAGCATCGACAAGCTCCAAGGTGGTTTCTTGCTCCAGGAAAATCTTCTTCACAGTTCCGTGTTCAAATCCAGCGAAGACTTCTACGTTCCTCGGGCCAGCATGTTGCCATACTCTGGAGATGACGAGCTTGTTTCCAGAAGTACCATAGATGCTGATGGTGCCATCATCTGCAACCAAAGTGCGGATGTAAGCTTCCCGAGGAAGGAGCTCGGCGCAGCCTAAAGCGACCAAAGATAGAAAGATGAGAGCACACTTCATGTTGAGACAATTCAACTTGACTGTGCTCTGTTTCTGACTCGGCACCTTTTTATATTATTCACTTATCCGAAACTTTCTTGATAAGAAGTATTCATGAGATGTTTAGTTTTTGGTGGTTATCTTAATCTACAAGAATGTCAATTTTGGTAGTAACTACAAGGGGAATCAATGTCAATTGTAATAACAATTAAATAATGTTCTCACCCAAATTGTAAAAACAAAGCTATTAAGAATTTAGTGGTGATTTCGTATCTGAAAAGTATTTGAAAATTGTTGAGAGTCACACAGTGAAGAACGAAGACAAACTAAGGGATCAATAAATCAATTCAGTTGATGCAGTATGAAGAAAATATTAATGAAATCATCTTTCGTCTTTTTCTGAGCTCAAGTCATAGTCCCATTGAATCTGGTGATGTAAAAGAATCTCCATTCTTCATTAATTGCTACACAATCAGATTGACGCTCTTAACATCCTGAGCAGAATAAATTCTGTGTAGAAGTACAAAGTGAGGGTTCTACATTTTATGTAGACCAGATATCTTTTTTTCTCTAGATCACATCTGATGAATATATCACTATATATACATGTATCAGTTGTTATGAAATTTGATGCAATAGTATTTTTTTTCACTTCTTCAAATTTTCTCATGTATTTATCGTAGAATCTGGATTTCCTGTTGAGTGTAGTCTATTGAATGTAGGTACTTCTGGAATCGAATAATTAGGTTCATGAAAGATACTGCAATTTTTTGCAACATCCTTTTCATCGGCTTAAAATAATTCGATTATATTGTGAAATCATATGAATTGCATTATTTCGACATTCTATAATTATTTACGAAACCTTATACCCATGATGTCACGCGATTGATCCTAATTAAACTAATGGACCACGATAAAAAAATATTAAAAAAATAACTTTATCGCAAACGAATTTGATATCGCCAAAGTATAAAAAGTCACAGAGAAATGAAGAAGGTACATTCAATCTGAATCGTCTCAACATGAAGTGTGCTCTCGTCTTCTTGTCTGTACTCGCCTTGGGCTGTGCTTTGCCTCTCCTTCAGGAAGCCAGCATTCACATTGCTGTTGCAGCTGATGGTACCATTAGCATCTATGGTACTTCTGGAAACAAGCTCGTCATCTCCAAAGTCTGGCAAATGTCTGGTAAGAACAACGTAGAAGTTTTGACAGGAGTCGAACATGGAACAGTGAAGAAAATTCTCCTGAGCCAAGAAACCACTTTGGAGTACAAGTACCAGACAGGTTTGACTGAAGCTGATGTTCTTGTTGAGATCTTCAAAAACTACCAAGGAGACGTAGATATGTACACCTACGCCAACTTGTTGAAACAAGTTTACGTCCAGGTTTACTCCGGACATGTCAGAATGGCAGTTTACAACATTTTGAAGAATTTCATCGCTCAAGAAGTCAGCTGGAAGAAGTTCGTTTCCACAGAAGTCAGTATGGCTGATTACGTTTCTCCAAAATGGTACTCTCTATACAACTATTTGGGATTGAAGAACACAGGATTGGGATACACCCAAGAAGATTTCAGCAACTTCAATAGACTACGTTCAGACTACTACTCCATTGAACCAAGGTAAAATTAATTCACTGTTCACTTTCAGATGATTTGCTATCGATCTGAATCATTCAATCACAATGCCAACATGTTCGGTAATCCGGTGATTCCTAATGTTCTCAATATAAAATTTGTTCTAGAAACTACGTTGAACAACCTGAATATCTCAAGCAGATGATTCCTGAACAATACTACGGTGATTACGTAGATGCCATCCCAGAACGTAAAGTTCAAATTGCTTCTTACGAACCAATTCAATACCAGCAAGGTTATATGTGGCAACAACCCATCTACCAGAAGATGCAACAAACTAAATGGGTTCCCCAACAATTCAACGGCTACACCAACAAATTAAATGTTGGTTATTGGTACTAGGAAGACAACCTTCACTTGACTTCATTCGCCTATGATTTTTTTTTCTGAATAAAACTGTTAATTATATTTCTTCGTTTTACTAATATTGCCTGTTCGAATCACTTCGTCTTCAAGAATATGAATGATTATTATTTGCAACATCACATGACATGGAGCTTATTAGGTGATTTTTCTTCCCTGCATCGAAGCCTTCCTATTCAAAATTCATATTGAAGTATAAACATAATTGAAAGAATTTAATCATCAAATTCATGAGGTACATGAGTGGTACTTCGACATTGAATATCAAACTATTTATACAGGATGAAACAACATCTCAGGATTGGAATAACGTTTTAATTTCAATTGATAATGATAATATGATTTCTTGTCGAGATACAATCATTACTCGAGAGAAACAACAAGCACTTGAACTCAGTTACTTGAGATTTTGAGAGGGTCTTCTTATCGGTTCCATTGCATTATTAAAAAAAAAATTTGACTAGCATTTTATTTGACCATTCAAAATTTCCAAAGGCGATGTTTTGCATATTATATTCGATATAACTAACAACGTATGACTAATGACACTTTCAAGTACACCGGAGTTGATTTTTACTCGTTTGTTTCATATAGCACATACTATATACTATTCTGCTTTGATTCAATGTGTTTTCATTGATATATCTTGTAGAAATGAGAATTTCACATAAAGAATGAAATGAACAATTATGATTCCTCCTCTTTTGCATCAATTAGTTGACAAATCAAAACGAATTGTACCATATAAAGGGTCATCTAGTTTTCCTCAAATTAATCTTGCTGCTCTGAACGACATTCTCAATATAGTGAAGATGAAGATTTTCATTAGAAAAATATCAATCGATTGCACAATATTTGCAAGCTTTCATATATTTGGGTGCTCTCATATATTCATCTCATCTCATTGGTTGTTACATAATTCATTATTTTTCACTTGTGTTTTTTCATTAATTTTGAGTAGAAGGAAAACATTCGTATGCTTTCTTTGGATTTTACTTTGTCTTTTAGTAGGACATAATAATCTTTCAGTAGCTTTATTATTTTTTCCATCGTGAATATATAACTCCTTGGCATAGATAAAATAAGTATAAAAACCCATATATCCAATTTTCATCAGTTTTTCAATATTCCCTATATCTATATGTGAAAAGAAAGTAGCGAAAAAAGTCTATAATCATGAAAATAAAACAATAAACTATCAGTATTCTTGGAATTTATTCATATTCAAAGTCATCAGATGGAGTTAGTTATCTCAATAGAAGAGAGGAAAATTCACGTCATCACGATAGATATTGATTTGTTGTGGGTAAACGTGCTTTTGTTGCACCCTATGGTACATGGGTTGTTCCCATGAGTAACCTTGGTGCTGTTGAATCTGTTGGTACTGAACAGGTTCAAGGATCTCTTTGGTCATAGCATCAAAATGATTTCCATACGTGTACTCAGGAATGACGTGTTCGAATGATTCGGATTGTCCAATAATATTTCTGAAAGATAGAACATTGATTTGTTGTCTATATCGAGAAAAAACTGAGAAAAAAATTTAAATGCCTGATTTTAACCCACCTTGGTTCAGTGATGAAGTCCAAACTATTGTGATGGATTGCTCCAAAATTGTTGAAGATCTCTTGTACGGATTCTATTCCTTCATTTTCCGATTCGAGAAGATTAAGGGGAGAGTAACGTTTTAGGGACAGAGAGTCTGTCATGCCGGTCTCAAAACTGATTTCTTGAACGATGAACCTCTTCAGGATGTTGTATACTGCCATTCTGACATGTCCGGAGTAAACCTGGACGTAAACTTGTTTCAACAAGTTGGCGTAGGTGTACATATCTACGTCTCCTTGGTAGTTTTTGAAAATCTGAACGAGAACATCAGCTTCAGTCAAACCTGTCTGGTACTGAGCATTAACAAGCTCCACAGTTTTTTCTTGGTTCTGCAGAATTCTCTTGACTCTTCCGTGTTCGAATCCCATGAAGACCTCGACGTTCTTCAGTCCATAATGTTCCCAGACTTTGGAGATCACGAGCTTGTGTCCAGATGCACCGTAGATACTGATAGTAGCATCATCAGCAACAATAATGCGGAAGTTTGCTGCCTGAGAAAGAGGCATTCCACTTACGTCACTGAAAGGCGTTTGTGTGATTCTAGATCCTGTAGTTTTCAAACCCAAACGGTTCAACAGAGAGAACCACTTTGGAGAAACAGAATTCAACATACGGGCATCAGTGTTTCCGTTCATTTCAACTTCCTGAGCGATGAAGCTCTCCAGAATGTTGTAAAGGGCCATTCTGATGTGTCCTGACTGAGCGTGAATGTGGACTTGTCTGAGTAAGTGGGTGTAGGCGTTCACATCTACATCTCCCTGGTAATGTTTGAAAATGTGAACGAGAACATCGGCTTCAGTCAAACCCGATTGGTACTGAGCATCAACAAGCTCCAAGGTAGTTTCTTTGTCCACCAGAATCTTCTTCACTGTTCCGTGTTCAACACCTGCGAAGACTTCAACGTTCTTCTGACCAGCATGTTCCCATACTCTGGAGATGACGAGTTTGTTTCCAGAAGTACCATAAATGCTGATTGTGCCATCAGCTGCAACAGCAATGTGAATGCTAGCTTCCTGAAGGAGAGGCAAAGCACAGCCTAAGGCGAGTACAGACAAGAAGACGAGAGCACACTTCATGTTGAGACGATTCAGATTGAATGTACCTCCTTCAATCGTTAGTGGCTTCTTATATTATTCTCGTATCGAAATCAGTTGCGATAAAGTATCCAATGAAAACAATGTGTCAATTAAGAATCATGTTATGGAAACAGGGTTTCAAATTTGTTTTAATATTATCACATTCGACTAATTCAGGTTGAACTTTCAATGGATAAGTCATAATGTATCGAATCAACAAAAATAATTTTCTGGTTTCAATTGATCATTTCCTATCGATAATTTTCTTCAGATTGAGATTTGGAAAACTAATTACGAATGAGTTTAGAATATTTGTCAGGAATGGGCGAAAATCTGAACTTCTCTGTTGGAAGAAGGTTGAAACTAGAAAATTTAACTTGAAAACATTCATACTTTATACCGTTCTAAAATTTTTACTTCAATTCACCAATGCTATGGTTGGTAACATATGTTAAGAAAATTTGAAAATGTGAAGATTCTCCAGTGCTGAATCTAACGAAATTTTCATAATCACAGTTCATTATCTGTAAAATAATAATTGAATAACCGATTAATTGAGAAAATGATGAATTCAATCGAAACCTCTATTCTGCTTTTATTCCTAATCATAAAAATATAAAAGTAGTGTATCATCTAATCTCATTATAATTTGATTGATTATTGATGATATAAATGTCTTGGATATCAGGTAATTCGAGATGAAAATTCGAATTGAAACATTTTTTGTAATTGTCTGGTTTATCCAATCAGCATAATAACTCGAATATATGAAACTAAGATAAAACTATGGAATATTTTTATCTCTTTGTTGTTCTGGAGAAATGCCACTCTGAGTTTTGCAATTGTTTATATCGATGTGACATGATATCGTCAATTGTTGCTAACCGGACTCATGTTGTTTTAATGATGTTCCATCAATATTTTGAACATTGGTGTTCATAGGGTAATTCAAATTTCAAGATATACCGAAGAAAACTAGAAGATACGTAGTGGACCATCACAAATATCTGGAAGAATCTGGGATATTTTTCATATTTTCCTAAAATATCGTAAAGTTCTTCGATTTCTTCATACCAATAAATGCAAATGCAAATATTCCTGCGATTCGATTTTGATTCGAATTTTCATGCTGAATTCAATCGAAAACTTCTATGAGAAGATTTGTAAGAATGGTATATTCAAAAATATCGATACTGATTCTGATATTTTAAATGTTGACCACGAATCGTATAGATCAAAAATCTACAATTCACCAACATATTACACTGTCATATTTTATGTGGTTATTATTATTGTTATTATCATTATCATTCAGTAGATATACCACGAAATTTGATAAAGGATGAAATTCGATATTTCTAGTTGAACAATATTGTAACCTGTTATTTGATTTACCCTGTATATCGTTCGCTCGAGATAATAATTCTGCATGGAATTGATAATTCGAAATTGATACAATGTTTAGAGAATGATATAAGAACGTATTTACTTAATTGGTGTTAATATGTTGAACATTCGAATAACACCTTGATTATCAAAAATAATGTTATAGAAATCTATAAAAAATATGCGATAGGTATGATCTTGAATAACCTAGACTTGAATGATGTAATATTCGAATTGCTTTTCTTCAATGAAGAACACAGCATCAATTTTTTTTTCAAGTTTTGGATTCTCAAGATGTCTATTACCTGCCATCAATAAAGTAAAATACAATGAAATGAAATAGAATCAGAAAACTTTCTTATAAGTATTTTTCATAATCAAACTTCTGAAAAATAAATTATTGAGAATAGATCTCATTGTTATTTTTATTCTATAATAATAACTAGAGAATATGATGATTATATGATACATTGGACATTTTCACCTCGAATTTCAATACTAATGTAATAATTATCAAATCATAAAAATAATTCCTGCAGGGGTCCATGTTTCGAATAATTAATTTAATGAGTTGAGATAACCCGTTTGGAAAAATAAACAATCTCTTTGCGACATTCATTATTCGCGAATATTTTTGATATGACAAAAGTATAAAAAGCTACCGAGAGATTGACAAACCACATTCAATCCGAATTGTCTCAACATGAAGTGTGCTCTCGTCTTCTTAGCTGTACTCGCCTTGGGCTGTGCTTTGCCTCTCCTTCAGGCAGCCAGCATTCACATCGCTGTTGCAGCTGATGGTACCATCAGCATCTATGGTACTTCTGGAAACAAGCTCGTCATCTCCAGAGTATGGGAACATGCTGGCCAGAAGAACGTTGAAGTCTTCGCAGGTATTGAACACGGAACAGTGAAGAAGATTATGGTGGACCACGAAACCACCTTGAAGCATGTCGATGCTCTGTACCAGACAGGTTTGACTGAAGCCGATATTCTCGTTCACATTTTCAAACATCACCAAGGAGATGTAGATGTGAACACCTACACTCACTTGCTCGAACAAGTTCACAGTCACGCCCAGTCAGGACACGTCAGGATGGCACTGTATAACATTCTGAAAAGTTTTATCGCTCAAGAAGTCAACTGGAACGAAAACACAGCTGCTCATATGGTGAATTCTGTTTCTCCTAAATGGTTCTCTCTGTTGAACCATTTGGGTTTGGAAACTGCAGGTTCGAGATTCACGCATGAGACCCTTAGCGGAATGCCTCTTTTCCATGCAGCAAACATTCGCATAATTGTTGCTGACGATGCTACAGTCACTATTCACGGTGCATCCGGACACAAGCTCGTCATCTCCAAAGTCTGGCAAAGCTCTGGTAAGAACAACGTAGAAGTTTTGGCAGGAGTCGAACACGGAACAGTCGAGAGAATTCTCCAGGACCAAGAATCCACTTCGGAGCTTGTTAATGCTCAGTACCAGACAGGTATGACTGAAGCCGATGTTCTGGTTCAGATCTTCAGAAATTACCAAGGAGAAGTAGATGTGAACGCCTACACTCACTTGCTGAGAGCGGTTCTCGCCCATGTTCACACAGGACATGTCAGAATGGCAGTATACAACATCCTGAAGACTTTCATCGCTAATGAAGTCGGTTTGGATACCAGTATGACCAATTACGTTACTCCAAAATGGTACTCTCTCTACAACATTTTGGGATCGAGACAAACAGGACTAGAATCAACGCAAACCTTCAACAAAGCTGAAGAATTCCCTTCCATCCATGAAGCAAGCTTTCACGTTGCTATCGCAAATGATGACACTATCAGCATTCACGGTGCTTCTGGAAACAAACTCGTAGTCTCCAAAGTCCTGAAACATCTCGGTAATAAGAACGTGGTAGTCTACTTGGGAGTTGAACACGGAGAGATGAACGAAATTCTTCTGGACCAAGAATCCACTATGGAATATTCCTACGATGAGTACCACACAGATTTGACTGAGGCCGATGTTCTCGTCCATATTTTCAAACATTACCAAGGAGATGTAGATATGTACACCTACACCAACTTGCTCAAACAAGTTTACGTTCAGGTTCAAGCAGGACATGTTCGCATGGCAGTGCACAATGTTTTGAAGAATTTCTTCATCCACGAAATCAACTGGGCACGGTTTGTAGCTCCAGGAACCCATATGGGACAGCATACCGCCCCAGAATGGCAATCTCTATTCAATTTGGAAAACACAGAATCGGAATATGGATCAGACTTCTCCACTGAGCTGAGGTGAGTCCAAGTTATCATCATTTCCTTCCACTGGATATTTATATTGTGGTATTTTTTACAGAAACAACCTTGGATATTCTGAACACATGCAAAAAGTCACCCCTGAAAATTACTATGGCTGGAATTTGAATGCCTTCACCAGGCCCATCTACCAAAGAGTGCAACAAACCAAGTGGCTGCCTCAACAACAGAATACCCACAACAACTTCATGAATACTCCTTTTGTCTACTAGGACTAGGATATATCTCTGATCTAGGCTTATAACTCTGAATAAATGAGACTGATTCAATAATATATCTTCGTTTATTATTTACTCCTTGAAATTGGGAGTTAACTATCTCATGCAACCTTCTAGAGGGCCTGAGTATGGAACGCGTAATAAAAAAATTTATCCAATTGGCATCACTCTCCATATGTAAGTTTTTGTTAAATATCAAGGAGGATCAATGCATATCCTCTTGTGAAATCCTTCAATCATTATTTTTAATTCATGCATTCTCAATTATAGATTGGAAAGAATCGAATCGCTGCAACGTTTCCATGGTAAACACGTTATCTGCTTTTTGATAGGTCATTCAAAAATAAATAATATAGGAACGAATAAACAAATTGAGTATTTAGCACCACTGACAGTGTGATATGAAAATTGGATTCTTTCATAAGGTCGATAAGAGAGTAGTATAAAATAACTCCACAGTGATAACGGACAATATTCGATTGCGAATTCTCGTGAAGATGCATTACTCCATAATTCTACTCTCCTTAGTGGCATTTTGCTACTCAGTTCCAATTCCCAGTGGAAATACTAAGCGTATTAGTTTGGACGAAAATGATACAATAACAATTACTGGTACCCAAGGCAAGAAAGTAGTGATTTCTAGGACTCAAGAATCTTCAGGTAACAGAAATGTTGCAATTTACATAGAAGATAATTCAGAACCGATGGTGAAAGCCTGGTTCAGAGATCAAAGCATCAAGATGGATACTGAGCGTGATTCACAGAGAAGTATGACCGAAGATGACATTCTTGTTATCATCTTTAAAAAGCATCAGGGTGATATTGACGATGAGACATACGAGATGATCCTGGAAAAGATTCATCAGTTTGTCAGGACAGGAGAGGTAGATGTTAATGTTTGGAACATCTTGAAGTCATTTGATTCAGAAGAAGACCAAGAAAACTCTCCTGTTGGAACGAGTGAAACTCTGAACTCCGGTTCATTGAGAAGGTTGCTCGCCATACTCAACAACTAAGGAATTAATCCAGATGTGATAAATATTTTCAGACTGATCAGAAGAGATCCCTTCATCATCAACAGACTCTTGAGTCAAGATCCATCCAAGATCAACAGAGCAGATATGATATTCCTTAACAATATTGCAAGGAGTCAAATGATGCCTTTGGACTCATTCACACTCAAAAATAAACAAGACATGATGGACCTGGAAGATCCAATGTTGACCCAAGATGCCAGCTTGACTCAGAAAGATATCATGGACATGCAGCTCATGGCACGAATGCAGATGCAAGATCCTAGATTCAAACAAATTTTCACGAGGCCTACTCCGCTGATGGGATCAGAAAACATGATCCCAGATATGGACACATCGATAAGGATGGGATATGGCATGGATATGTGAGTTGAATCATATCATTGCAACTGAATAGAAAATTTTATGTGATTTCCAGGATGTCTCCAAATAACGAACAGACGATGATGGGTGAAATGATTCCTGAAATGCTAGATAACAATATGACAACTCGCCAGAAGATGCTATTGATGAAACAAATGGAACAGGAAGAGATGAAGAAACGTCTTCAGGAAAGGATGCTATGGCAGCTGGTAATGCAAAGAAGAAATCGCTTGCTGAACCGCCGTATGTTCAATACTTCTCCCACTATGATGAACCAGGAGAATCAAATGATGGGCGAAATGGATCGTATGATACCTATGATGTAATAGCTAATGATACGATGATACTGTTGATATAATAAAAAAATGCATCCCATGTTTATTGTTTCAATGTGTAAAGAACACCAAACTCCTCACAGATGTATTTTTCAATTGAATGAATTATCAACACGTTCAGTTTACATTCCATTTTTATTCAGATGTTTCTCCGAAATCAATTTTGCTCAAAAGCCTTCTACCCTTCATGTACTTCAAATAATGAAATTTTCAGACTACTCTTATCGTTTTTCAATCTCCATCCATTATTGAAAAACGGCCAACTCAAAAAGTCAAACTAGATTCTATAAGGTTTGTAGGACTTTTAAAAACCCATTCAACATAAATAATGTTCACCATTCTACAGAGTGAATAAATAAAGACTTTTCAATGACATTTCAATTTGAATCATCAACTGTGTAGATGTTCCCTTGTTCGAAGGGCTCATGTTATCTTCGTGACTTCACAGAGTCCTGTACCTTACCTTCTATCTTCAACCGTCATTGGCCTAAGGCGGCAACCAGGAAAATGTTTTCGATTATGCAGGTTATTTCAGAAAAATGTACCATCATAATTCACAATATATTTCTTTCAAACGTATCATTTTCACAGTTCAGAGCTTATTGTAGTAACTTACAAACTCTCGAAAGAAAATTGAGATCGGCTGAGTGATATTCACAAAAAATATTATGGAATGGGTCAACAGAAAAAAATCCTTCTCTTCGTCTCCATAAATATCAGGTATATATTGTCATACCATCACATTTATATAAATATCATCACCATATTCTGAACGATGATATAATATTATGAATTCTTTCACCCTTTTTGTCATCGAAAGCCTGGTGAAAATCCATTTCTCATCGTTTTATCAGCGAGTTTGATCTTCATTGAATTTCATTTTGTTATTATTACATTAAAAGTGGAAATATTCTTCTGACAAATATTATTCAACAGTTTATATTTTTTGTCCATTCAGTCATAACATGAAAACATCGAAACTGAAACATTTTAGGGTAAACAAGTATTGGGGTTAACATGTTGAACAGGTCAATAAGCAACAAATATCTCAATCAGTCAATAGGATATAACTGTTCGGAAAAATGTATAATCTGAAACCTTACAAACATGGTGATAAAAACATGGTATAAAATACCTGCTGCAAACTGTGCAGGCACAGTTGATCTCAAAGTATCGTGAAAATGAAGTGCCTTGTGATCGTTCTAGCTTTTCTAGCCTTTGGGTTTGCTCTTCCTCGTATAGGGAACAAGAGAATTTCTTTGGGCCATGATACTATAACCATCGATGGATCATTAGGAAAAAAAGCCATCATATCAAAGGTCCAGGAATCTCCTGGGCAGAGAAACGTTGAAATATACATGGAAGACAAAACTGGACCTACCAAGAAGATTTGGTTCAAAGACCAGACCAACGAAGACCAAGCTGAACTCGAATCTCAAGATGAACCTACAGAAGCAGATATTCTCATTGAAATATTCGAGCAACATGAGGGGATAATCGACGATGACACTTTCGAAGATATTTTACAGAAAATCAGCCACTTCGTACGGACAGGACATGTAGATAAAACAGTTTTAGGCATCTTGAATTCCTTCCATCATCATCAGGATATCCTGGATGCTGTTGAATCCTCCGAATTGAGAGCTCTTAGGAAGCTGCTATGGCTCCTCAAGTCTTCTGATTACCATCATAAAAACAGAGACATTGACAGACTCATAGAAGAGAACGCTGTCTTCATCCACCAACCAACTGACCAAGAGCAAGATGAAATCGATGAGCTGCAGGATCGTCAACAGAGGCGGCAAAATTCCAACAGACTTTTACAAGACTCTTCAGCATGGACACACGAGCAGAAACCATTGTCTTTGGAGGACATCTTGAGGCAGACAACACAAAAACAACAGCTGTTGGAAATAGGCCAGGAGAATCCATTTTTTCGTAGGCATGATCGAAGACATGAGGCGTGGATAACTAGAGAGGATCTTTTCGACAAAAATTTCCGAGATCTCAATAAGAAGTCAGTAGATATTGGAAGATGGACCTGGCAGAAAAACCAAGACTCTGAGGATAAGGATGATGACCTGAAATCGTTGTGAGTATCTTCATTCAATATTTCATCTGGAAATTTCACACTGAAACACAAACATTCAAGAACCATAATGAAGATTGGTGAAATGTTTTAGGTTACTCCGAGGAGAAAAAGTAGAAGAGGCTCTGAGAAGAGCATTAGCTCCTGAATCAACCGATGAAGTCACACATAAGTGGGGGAATGTTCAATCAAGCCATCAGGAGCCCAATATTCTCCAGGATCAAAGAAAACATCATCCATTCTCACGTTTCTCATCTCCACATCAATTATTTTTCAACCAAAGACAAGTCATTGATCCTGTTGTGTTCTGATTTGAGGAAAATGTACACTGTAACCGTTTTCGATTAAGTGAATAAAATATTGAAGCATATTCGCACCTTTCATTTCGAAAAAATCCATCTCAAGAAGAGTCATCTTCAGCTTAGTCTTTTTAGTACATTGAATGTTCACCACAGAAAATATTGAAAGCAATAATTCTCCACATGTACGATATATCTGCCCCATTTATCTTCGATCGCATATCTTTACTTGGAATTGGGAATTTACTGAAGCCATGCACAATATTCTCGATTGATTGATTTCCAGTATAAAACCCACTTGTTTCAAGTAAGAAAATTCAGATTTACGACTACCCCAAACCTCTATTGATCACGAATTCCTTCTTTTGGAATAGAAAATGCGGATGAATATAAATCTAGAGATTAGTACATAAAACCGAGCGAGATTTGAATGGAGTAGATCGAATGACAATTCAAGATGATTGTAATTTGACTATAGAAAAAATTATATATTTATTGTATGCTGAAATAATATAGTAGGAATGAAATCCATATGAAAAAGTGAAATAGTTTGTTCATGCACTAATTTAGGAGTCTCTCTAGTAAATATTGTTCACTGGTACTTTCAAAACAACAATCATATCCATAAACCGAATGTATTGGCTCTTAGTACGATTCGAAAGGTGGCACTAGCTGTGACCAAAATAAACGATCCTTCGACTTCTTGAAGATTCCATACTTGCCTCTTGATTGCAACTTACAGATATCCAACTTCGGATTCGAAAATTATCTGGCTCTTTCGCAAGAAATGTGACCAGAATATCGAGCAAATAAGTTATGAAACTCCGAGCATTTTCTGTGGGGAGCTTTTTTAAAATGAGAAGCTACATAATACCTGGTAGCGTGTGCTCTCGATATGTCTAGTGATAGTGGCGAACGTGATATGAATGTTACATGGAATGTTTCTTTTTTCATGAAAATGTTCAGTCTTTGTTATAAAGTCGACTTCTGGACTCTCACTGTGAAGAGAATAGTGTACTATTTGCGATCATAGCTTCAGTCCTAACAACATTTTCTCAATGTCATCATCGAATCCAGGATTTCAGGATACTCCTTTCCGAATTCTGAATGTGATTATACTTTGGGTCGGTGTAATATACCGTATACAGTGTCGGGAAAAAATATATCTAGGGTATGGACAGGATTCTACAAGTGTAACAAGGAGAGTATTATTATGATTCACATAATCGAGAGAAACGTATTGCTATTTTTATCCTACCAATTCATCAAGTGACATGTCACAGTTAGAAACAAAAACATCACTCTCAACTTCTCTAACTCAATGTTCTTCAAACAGAAAAAACAATTGGATGAATATGTTTATTGAAATCTATTGAAAACTATTAAACGTACCCCGAGATTCTTTGAGCTACCTCTTCAAGACATTATTGGCTTCTCGGCTTCTTGGCTAACAAATCGCAAAACAATTATCATGTTATATATTTGTTATTCGTTTCCATGGCAACTACTGGGGGCACTTTCTTATTGGTTATATGTCGTGCGATTTACTTTACAGATGATACCGTATTGGTTGTTGATCGTGCTCTGTTTTCACGGTAAAGTTAAATCGTACAGTTTTACGTCGCCCAGTGCTCAAATAGACAGTTACATAGTTAGCCAGTTGTACAAAGGGAGTAGAAAAAATAAATTATTAAATATGAGTTCATCGTATCTGTGCATATTCATCCTAATAACATCAACTATATTATCCAAATTCATGTACAATTGGAGTATGAAAACAATGGACAATCACTTCCTGCTACGACTCTTCAATGAGACAACTCTCGATCACCGTGAAACAATGACGTTTCATTACGAAACAATCACACTTAACAGTTGGTAGCAATGACGCCTCTGTATTTTTACGCCCCACATTCGACGTCGTATTCGACAATTCAATTACCACGGCCTTCTTCGTTGCTCCCGGCGGTGACGTCACTAATGTGCTTGATGCGTCACGGTTATGCAATTCCGAACAAGGCTAACGTGATTTTGGAATCTCCGGAGGCGAATGTTGGTGCAGCAGGAGCATCGCAGGAGGAATCAGGAAATTTCTGGGGAATTTATATCGAGGGCCGTATAAGTGTTAGCGATAATAATCAATTTTCAAGATCCATTTCTATTATTATATATCAACGCGAAATGAGCAACAGGACTCATTTTCTACAAGCCGTACCCAAAAATAATGCACGAACAGCTCCTTATTGAACATTTCTTGAACTTTTTCGGTGATTTTCAATGCCTCAAAATGGCCATCAAAGTCTCCCATATATTCATATACAGATTGTCCATTTTTCGACTGTCTCTATAGGGATGTCGCTTATATTGAAAAAGTTGTTGATTTCTATGAAAATAAATTGGGAATATCTTCAATGAAGATGAATGATGAATGTTTCCGATTTTTATTAAATTTTTGAAACTTTATCCAAGCAGTTTCTTATGAATTTTTCGAAATGGCATCGTCTTTTTTGTGATCCCAAAATTATATTTTGACAAAATCGTGATATTAAAACCACCATGTGTGATATATAGTTGTGAAAAGAAATAAAAACATGAAATATTTCGTGAAAACGATATTCAATTGGAGAATAAACCAGAACGTGAAACCGTATTTTTTGTATCCTCAAAATTCAGGTAAAACATTTTTTGGAAAATAATTTTCAGCAAAAAGAATCCAATGAAATCAAACCATAACTCAACCTCTTCCTCTTCAATTTCCTTTGAGGATCATAGTTTATGAACTACTACACTTCCACTGGATTTTTGTTTCTGCAAAATAAAAAATCACGCGGTCGCTGTGAAGAAAAATTCCACCCTAAAACGGAAAACAAACTCGAAGCAGTTTGGTTGAATATATCCATTCCATTTTGCGCACCAAAGCAAACAAAGGCCATTGAAAGGCAAAGCGTGTTTTCTTTTGATGTGCTCGAAAAACGTTGCCATAATCTTTCTCACCTGAAAGCTAATCGAGAAACATCAAAGATTTTCCCGTTTTACTGCTTGCAGATTATTTTCGAAAGTGCTTTGACAAGCTCGAAGGTACAGCTTTAATTAATATTTCCAGGTTTTGTTTTATTTCAGAAGTTTGAGTGGTTTGGTCATATACAAGGAGAGATGATTTTCCGAAATCATTCGTGAATAGCTCACAGGTGTTTTTCCATTCAAAAGTGCTCACAATTCTGATTGGGAGAAAATGAATCCCTGTGTCGTGTATATTTAAATCGCGAAAAATAACATAACAAACAGATGAATAATAAAAAACAACTGAAATGTTGAATTGTCTGGAATAACAATAGGTAAAATCAGATTCAGAGAAAAGATTCAATACAAAAAAGATGAATGAAACCCAGAATAGAAAATAAATATAAATAGAAGTAGAATTAGAATCAGAAAAAATAGGAATTAAATTTGAACATGATGCAATAAAATCAAATGAAATGGACTGAAATGAGAGAAAGTTTAATGAAAGCTTTTCATGAAACTGAGATGGAATATGAGGCATACAAATGATATCAAATACAACAAATTGGACTGAGATCAAGGATTTCTATCTATTATTCGATAATATTCATTTTATGTCGTTTCGTTGATTTTTTTGTTTTTTAGCTTTGATATTTCAATGATATGAAATCATATCCAACTACAGACCAATTTCTCTCGTCACTCATATGTCGAAGATCTTCGAAGGGTTCTTGAGGGACAGATTGACATCATTCATAACGAAATATGGAATTATTTCCAGCAACCAATATGGCTTCAAGAAAAAAACGTCAACAGAAGATGCTGTTCTTGCACTATCTGAAAAAATTCACACATCACTGGAAAAAGGACGTCCATGTCTATGTGTGTTCGTTGACCTTTCGAGGGCTTTTGATACTGTCAGCCACCGACTGCTTATTGAAACCTTAGAGCGAGTAGGTCTGAGAGGCAAATGTGCAAATCTGATCACAAATTATCTACAAAACAGGAGCCAAGAGGTAAAAGTATCTGACGCAGTGAGTGATCTGAGGGGAATAGAATATGGCGTACCTCAGGGGACTGTATTGGGCCCTCTTTTGTTCAGTTTGTATGTAAATGAATTATTTTCCATCGATTCCCAGGGAACCGCTTTAGGGTATGCTGATGACACCGCCATTTTCTACGAAGCAGAAACATGGCTTGAGTTGAAACATAAGGTTGAAAATGATTTCAAAATTCTAAAAAACTGGTTCGACAGCAAACTATTAACGATCAACATAGAGAAAACCAACTTTCTACCCTTTAGTTGCAACAAAGCGGGAAATCCCCCGTTTCAACAACTCGACATGAAAATCCAGGGAGGCACTTTTCAAATTAATGCCGTAAAAAATATAAAATATCTTGGAGTTTATCTAGACTCATATATTATCAACACATAATAATACATAATAGTGTTCCTGATAGAATCAAAAGTGAAAAAAGCAAGTTCAAATTTAAAAGAGAACTAAAAAAATATATTCTGGAAAGCAACAGAAAAAAAATATCCGATCTTATAGAAATGAAATCATAGTAGCAAAGTAAAATAGATCCATACCACATTAATATTTTGCTATTATCAAATTCATTCAATGACCTCCATATTTGTTATTATATTATTATAAGTTCTAATATTTTCTGTGCTAGATTCCATATATGTGTGTGCATGTGTATGTGTGCATGTAATTGAAAAATTCAATTTTCCATCTTATTCCATAAATTTATTCCATTTCAATGTGTTACCAGGATCCTAGTCTAATTTCGTGTAGCGTGACATGTATGTGCACCCGTGTATGTGTGCGTATGTGTATGTGTATATGTACTCGCAGGTGCACCAATGTACTCGCAATTGTAACTTTCAACTCTGAACTTTTTTTTTTTAATTATCTAGCTTATTGAATAACCTTTTACCATTATATTTTTAATATGTTACCTTAGATCCTAGTCTTATTTCATCTGATATTGTTTTATATATATGTATATATACTTGTTTGTTTGTTTGTTTGTGAATATCGAAACAAGTGAATGATCACTTATCGATTACTACTTTGTTCAGCCCTATTCTTTGTTATTCTATTACCATTTTTATACGCATGTATACTGAATAAAGTTATTATTATATATATTATTATATATAGACCTATAAAGTGCTCAATTGATTACCATAACATACAAGATGATCTGAATCGCTAATTAATCCACTGTAATTCTGAATACTACTACTACATTTTCAAACCCAGGCTATGGTACACTGATTTAATAATTTTGTCTTGAGAAGATTGCAGAGTTGTGTCAGACATGATCTTGTTTTGTCTTGTCCTCAAAAAATTGGTGTGAGTTACTAAAATTATAGTACTTTTGAGTCACACGAATTATTCTCTGTTTTTTTGCACCCTTGCATACCCTTGTGCAAGAATGACTCGATTATTCAATGTATACTACTATGATTTGTCACTATTTCAGTTAGCTGTTGATACATTTAGATTTCATATCAAGCAAATGCTCTTATAATTGTTTGTTGATTTTCTTTCATTTACTTTGTTTCGATCATTCAATATAAAACCCAATGAATTTATATTATATTATGAGTATTATAATGAATTGTTATCTGTGAATATTCATGTATTGAAAACTGAATGAAAATAATTCAATTGATTCTACTCATCCTTATTTCAGTTCTGAGAACTCGAACTCCTATAAGTGGAAACAGTATCGAAAACACTCGTATCTAAAATTCCGAAGCTTTATATCATAGTAGCAATTTCCTGCATCACATCCGAAATCCATATATCCTCGATTAAGACAAAACCTCAAAGAAACGCCAAACATTTTGAAGCCCATAACATATACGTCTCGGAAACAGAAATAAAAACCAAAAACTTCCTCTCCAATAAATCCCTGACCCGAGATCCTTCCTCATCATCCATCACAATTCGTCCTTTGAATAGGAAAACAAATTTGCAACACCGATATATCCTGTTCCCATAAATAATACATTGTTGTGGTTGGAAAAACTTCGCAGGACGTGTACTGTACGCGTCCATACTACAACAACGGAATTGAAATGGTACAAAAGAGGCTGGAGATAAGCTCCGAAGAAAAGAAAGGAGGTAGCTGCGTATTCAGACGTCCGAAATGTCTATCATGATCGGAGACTTCCTGTCAGCCATTCATGCCATTGTGTGTTTGCTGGCAAACAAGATATCGCTGATGGAAATTCGGGAGGCTATCGTTCGAATGGATTTGTATAGGTCAGGTTTTGTTGATATCCGTTTTGTCATTGGTGTCAAAGGCTAGACACGTCGATTGTGGATAGTAAATATGATAACGATCTGCTATGAGAATTTCACACGACGTGGGCGATGATAACATGACTGGTTTCAGAGGATTGAAGTGAATTTCAAATAAGATAAGGAGAGATGAAGAAATCAGGTATTATTTTTTAAGGTACATTGTGCCATTGTTAGGTGACACCGTGACACTCATGAGATCTATATTTCGATGAAAATTATTGTTGGTACTCACGTATTTCGACTCAAGATCACAAATTCCTCAATACTAGAGCAGGATAAGCAATAGTTTTCGTGAAAATACACAATGAAGTCCGAATGTCACCTCTTTTCACGTTCAAAATCAAGATTATATAGATCAAATGCAATTTTCCTTCAATCACGTGTCACATCGAATGTAAAGAGAGCATCCATCATGTTTTCATCCTGGGAAAACTTTGAAGACGCATTAAATGAGATAATGAAACCATTGGTGACACAATAACCTGTCAAACTGTCATACTATGTATGCAAACATCTGGTTTATGGAACTCTGATGTATGAAATTTGCAATCTCGATTGGAGAACTCCAGGAAAAAAAATTTGGGGTTCCGAACTTTTGTTGCCAAATTCTTATTCATATTATAATATTTCCGAAATCAAACTGAGTTTAAAACAGTGTTGTTGAATTAATCTCAAAGCAGATATGTAACTACATAACATACCTCTCACCAACCATGTATGGAATGATTGTGCTTCATTTATAGACACTATCAATGTCATTGTTCTGTGCCTCAGAACACGAATTGGAGAAATACAATCTTGTCATTTATAGAGAAAAGTATCGGAAAAGGCATTCATTTTATTTCTTTCCAAAGATACCCTGTAGATGAGCTTTTGGGTCATTGCATGATTGATATAGGGTCTTTTTAACCCAGACTTTCGCCAGAGGGCTGAAGTCCGACTCCAATTGCAATTTATGGAGGATCATATGGAGCTCTATCCTTTTTACACTTGAGAAATGAAAGGACTTGTGAGTGGAATAGTTGGAAAAAGGGGTATTTTTTAGAACTTCTGATAAATCATTTTCGTTTCTGATGTGAAAGGGCATCAGTTTTTTCTTCTGTATCAAAATTCACTTCAGTCTCGATAGCTTTTTACACAGCAAGATGAATCTGGCGTTTTTTTAATCACTGTAGTTACAGATTATATAATGACGCGAATTATTATCGAGATATGATGAAGTTGCGAATTCAATTATACACACGATGATCTGATACAAATGAATACTAAATATCTTATGTTAATGTTGAAAATATAACTGCTACCAAGTGTTAGCTAGTGTGATCTTCCAAATCAACTATGGAAGATTCTGCAGTCATCAGATGATGATTGTTACCTTTCAAATTCAACTACCTTCAGAGAAGAATCTGAAATTTTGAACTACCTCTCCTTTTCAGTTTTTTCAACAGGTAGACTGAATTGCTTCAAATTGAATTGTGAAATTCTTATACCAACGAACAGTTGAGACATGTGAAGTTTTGAAAATAAATCAATGAGGAAGTACATTTTTTAGATTAGGCAAAGGAAAAACTCCATAGTATCCATATCGCAAAATACGCAAATCCATTAAACTCTACATCTGAATTCACTTCCTGAATTCGGGTCATATCTTGCCCCGGCTTCCTCGACATTCTCATGATTGCAGTCGGGCCCAACAGATGTCGCTGCTACCGGAATCCGGAGGAGATATTCCGGACTGAGGAATGCGGAGAAAGACCAGGCATGGGGATACCAGAGGAAACGTCAGATTCCGGCCGAGTTTCCTCGTGGTACCCCGACCTCCACCCCCTTTTTGTTCGGCATTTCGCGGGGTTAACTGCTTCTGGTTATATTCTATTGATGCATAACCGAGATTATATTGTTTCCTAACGGCTAGTCTTCATGAAAGTAGAAAAAACGTGGTTTGGATACACCAAGAATAAGTACAGTGTTGTTTCTTGAGAAAGTCAAGACTCTTGAATACATAACATAGAGTTTATGAACAATTCATTGGATGACATTAATATCTTTTGATCCACTCTCAAAAATCTGCCTTTTTTCTCAGAATAAGCAAAGAAGAACACAATTTCTGTTCATTCAACCAAATTTTGTAAATACTTCTCGCATATTGTTAAAAAAAATTCTCGTACCTGAGCTCAATTTCAATGAATGAATGTTTTCATATAATTATAGAAGATCATTCCTCCTCTTTCTTGAAAACAATGGATATATCCTTTCTTCATTTGCAGTGAAGAGGCCATTCCTGGACGTTGACAGATCAACTCTAATCCTGCATGGTGAATACAAAAGGTGAGTTTGCGAAATGATTTTGAAAACCCATATTCGAGGTATGTTCAACTTCATAATTATATTAATCAATGAAAAAATATATACAAATTATATCAACCAATCGAATACAAAAAGTTGTAGAATTTGAAACAACGCAATTTTCAAGTTAGTTATTTCGATTATATACCAAGAGGTACTTCATTCGTAATGGTAACATTGAAAAAAATTAACATCAAGAAGTAATCAATATACATGTGCCTCCACTTTATCGTTACCAACCTTGATATATTGAATAGCTTAATTCAAACGTAGCCATATAGGATTATCCTGATTATCTACACGAAGCTAGAAACTTAGGAATGATTGACATAATTTGAAGTGATATAGCATGAAACTGTAAGCATGTCAATTCAAAAGGTGGATATAAAAAAGCTTCGCGCGAAATTGACAATGAAATACACGAATTTTCACTTCAGAAGAATATTTGACGGTGTTGAAATGACATTATAGTACTTTTCCGTCATGTTCATCAATTTGTAGCTGTCCTTCACATCAAATCGAATACAGAAAAATAGTCTAAAAAATGAGGGATCCTGCACTGATGTAGACTTGAACTTCATTGGTTGATGAAATTCTCCAGAAGGTTTCTGAAGAATTGATGGAGAATTTTCTCTAAAAGCATATACATTTGCGTCGTTGCCAAAAACAAATATCGTCAATGAGAAAACAACTGGAGATTTTGCATTTCGTGACTATTTTTCATCCCGTTGAAGGAATTGCATAACTTGATTCATAGTATATTCTAATGAATGAAAGTGAGTTGAAATGAATATATTGTAGAATCGGAATCCGCTGATATTCGTTGAAATTTAAACACAGACTTTGAAGTTCGTTTGAGGCTTACTCGAGTCCAAGTTTAATTCTGTACGCATTTCCCTTTTCTGGCTATTACGTTTTGACGTAAGCGTCGTAAATTATTAATATTGCTGATATTATGGATTCCAGGAGGAATTGCAGTTAGTGAACAAAAAGGTAATATGAAGGGGATCGTAAAAAGTCTGTAATTTATGGCTGGATTACGAAAATTTTATGTCAACTGGACGATTAGTCATCATGAGAAATAATTTTCCTGTCATCAATTTATCAATCCAGTAATTGATATCTGATATATGGAAGATATTGTTTCTATGAATATCGGCTATGTAATTTCGATGTCATTCGTCTAATCAATTGATGTTCAGTTGAAAGAAATTAATATGTTCGTTCCATGATAGAAAGAACAGATACAAATGATATACTTATAATGAGAGGAATACAACGAACAAACATGCGTTACATTTTTCTTCGTTCTTGTCATTGACACTTTTACAGATCCATTGTTTGTTTCGATATCATGTCTAGACCTACCATTTCAACTCTATAAGTTCAGACTTTTGTAGATTTAGATATTCCTGGTTATGAAAATCCTTGACATACCTCCGTGTTAGTTCTTTTTGATCTCTTCGGCCTATTTCATCCCTGTTTCTCATCGTAATACTGTTGTACATTATTTCTATCGTTTTCTGGATTTTCCACATCCCCCAAGACACTTTTTTATTACGATACTGTACTGTCATAATGATATCATCTCATGCGATTCTCAACATTCTCTTCATCATCCCATGCATCATAAGATCCGGAATCCGGACTAAATAGTCACGTATCGATCGGAGCAAAGGCTCACACACACACATTGGAAGCGTCGTCCTTCTAACCTCAATTCCTCCGTAATTATTTCTGCTCGACCGGAAGTTGGCTAGCGTCAGACCGACGCCTCCTCTGATATTATTGTCAATCAGGGAGGGCGACGAAATAATTTCGTTCCGAACATCCTCTTTTGTTCTTTTTCCGGAACACCGGAAGTTTCGTTGGAATCTCCTGGCGAAGGGGAGCTAATTCCGTGGGGAATGGGGCTTCGTCAAGCGTTATCGGAGGTGATTCTTTTTTTGGGAGTCGGGAGTTTAGCTTGCGCTGACGAATTGTTGAATCTTCATGTCATGTTCGAGCTGTCCAAATGAAACAAAATAATAGATTTTCTCGTTTATGGTAGAGTTTTTGATTCACGTGTTGTGAACTCTCTGAATACTACACAGACGAATTCATTTAGAGAGACTTTGTCAGACGAGCGTACAGTGGATAAGATCATAAAATCATAAATTTGTTTCAAACCTGCTTCTTTTCAATATTAAAAAAAATGTATATGGATTTTTACTAAAGCCTGATGATGTAAATGTATGTTTTTTTTACCTTAGATGTTCTGTCAAATCTTTTGTATAGTAGGCTTGCCTACTTGAATAAATCAAATGAAAAAAAGATTTTGTAGAATTTGAAAAAACTCCTCTTCGGAATCTTTAAATTCTGTGACTTTTAAAACGACGCACTTTGTGTCGTCAGAAGTACTAATACAAGACGTATGTCAGAGTTGCCTGCAATACTATTCTGTCTTGATGTTTAGATTATCAAAAAACAAGGTGAAATCAAATGAAATGAAGAAGACGAATCAACATTGTGATTTGTGTCAAGCACAGCCTTGTTTTATATCTTGGTATCAATATTTTCTTGTTCAGTGCCAAAATTTTTACCACCGATTTCTCTGACTCTGTAACAATGGCTTCATTTGGTGCTCATTCATATGATTGAAAATTGATTGAAATGTTTTCTTTAACCATTGCCACAGTTTTCTATCTCTATCGCTCTCAATAGAAAACCAATTTCCTATTGTTATGCACGGACTCTTAGCAGTTCTGACGTCGTGGTATTCTTGTAAAAAAATGTTATTTCACCTATCGATAGTAGCATACCTCAGGGTAGTGTGTTGAGTCCATGATATTGTCGCGTACAGGGGGTGTTTTTTGGGGGTCACCCCTGTCGCTTGGGTCGTACCCAGGAAATATAAATTAAATGATTTCAATTCCAGAATTAAATACAAAACAAAGCATATAATTTAATGATAATTTTGATGGTACATTCTTAAGGAGAGATTCAATGATTAATACAGAAATATAAATGCTTACCCTAAGATACACAAAAATGTCGAGAACTCAGTCTTCAGGAGGAGACCCCCCGAAGACTCCCCGAAAACACCGTATTCAATTACTTTTATCAAATCTATGATTATAAATCCGCAACATCAGCAAAATTGCATTAGTTATTCTCTTGCTTGTGATAACACTCTTTTCATAATATAATTTCTACTGACCTACTTTAATCATGGACTTGTAAATATGTGATTTGTTTATTTATAACAATAATGAAATTGAATTAAGAATAGAATTATACTTGGTGTTTCACTGAATTAGATTTTGAAAAATGTATATATTGACAATATTTCACTACATTCTTGAATTACACTTTGTAAATGTTCATTCATTTCGATGAACTGGTTATTATTAATGTCATGATCGTACAGTGAATATATACGTGAACTCACTCGAAGTTTAGAATCCCTAGACCCATCTAAAGCAAGCTCGTAGTGAATGGACCAATATTTTGTTCTCCTCCTTACCACTAAACATAAAAGATTCACGAAAATGGCAAAAATTTGGAGAAAGCATAACGATAACATTTCTTATTCCAACATCGAAACCATCGTATCTTCCGTCTCAACACATCCACCAGGTGCGGTATAACGCAAATAAGAGCCTCACAATGGCGTGTTTGCCTTCTTATCCCTCGTTTTCGGTATTGTTTCGCCATGCAGGTAAACTCTATATGATGTCGTTGAGGATCTCTAATACGATGCGACTCCGTATGTTTGGTTTTCTTAACACGCATCTGGTTCCTTTGTGAACGAAGGATCAATATTTGGGTTTAAAGATCGGTGGGTAATGAGCGTGAATTATTGGAATATTGAGATGGGCATTTTGAAAATGACTGGGGGTTTCTCATAGAATTTTTGAAGCCTAGCTTTTTGTGAACGGTTGATGGTTTTCACACTAGAATGACTGACAATGTATCTATTTCATGATGATGAAGCTGTGGTGAAGTTGATTTCATTTCAGATTAGGGAAATTGATATATCGCTGCTGCTCATGCCATTCTTGGCGAAATAACGAAAGCATCGATGAAAGTTCAAGATAATACAGGATGTCTCAGAACGAAGTGCCTTGAGAAACGAACTGGAAGTCGAAATGAACCGATTGAATCTTTATTAGAAAATTCCACATATTAAGCGATCTGGATTTTTTATAGTGGGTGAAGTGATACTTCTCAAGATATTCAACTTCAAAGTTGAAAATTGAGGGGTAGGGTTTTGGGACATACTTCATCAAATGAAATCTCAGAGAAAAAATGTTTCGCTTGGTTTGGTGATCTTGAAGACTAATTAATTCAGCTTACATTGAATAAGTGCAACAATTGTAGAATTTAAGAAATTCAACAAGATAAAAAGGAGTGATAACACAGTTTTCATATAAATATTTATTTATTCTTCGCCTTGATGCATTTTTATGAATATAACAGACATCCTGTATACACGTTTCAAATTCAGAATATTCGAATTTTGTGACACTTTTCTTCAAAAGTCTTCACAATATCGAACGTGAAAAAATTTCTGCACAGATTGATCTCAAATTTTGAATTGATACACAACCAGCTTCAAAAATCATTTCAATTTATTCTTCACATCAGTAACCTGCCTTCAACCTTCTCTTTTCTGTTTGAGACGCAGAAAATAACATTGATTTCGCATTTGTTTCTATCATCACTTTCGTAGCTGCCTTCCAGACGTACATAAACAAAAACGACCTAGCTCTTCGCAGCTTAACAGGTTCATTAAGCTCGGAAAAAGTTTATTATTACACACGCGATCGTTTACAGGAGAAGGAAATTGATATACGTCGTATAAAATTCCCGGGAGACTTGCCAGTACAGAGTTCATAAATAAAAAATGGGAACTGAAAGTGAAATGGAAATTGGTATATCACGCGAATTTCCTACTATAACATACTTTATTTCAGCAAATTTTTCACATTTTGACGATAATGGATTCGATGTTTTTATATCTATATTCATGTTACTCTTGAAGGGTACAGGCTCAGTTATTACGAATTTGTTGGAATTATATTGAAAGTAATATTCCGAAAACGACGTTCCTGTAGTACTCTGATTTTCATTTTCAACTCATACTTATGGAACTGATTGAAAGTTCAATCACCATTTCAATAAATTCATAATGGAAATGAATTTGGTGATTACAACTACCACTGAGTCAGTTGTTCAGTTATCAAGTCTGTGTATCGACAGAGAAATCAAAAATATTTTTTATTTCACTTCAACGAATATAAACAGCTATTTGGAGCTATCATACAGAAGTTGAAAAATTCTCAGTGCTAGTAATTTCGACTTGCCAGTAGATGTTATTGAAATGAACTGGAACTAAGGAACAAGAATCATTCGGATAATTTTGGGAAATTGCCAGAATTTGTTTCCTTCTAATTCTCCTTGTAATTTTCATGTCATTATCTTGTTATTCCTAACTAATTCCTCATAATCTTCATTTCCGCCGTTACCTGATTTCAACATCGGATATTTGTCCCTCTACCCAAAATCAATATTTGAGCGAGTCTGTCAAACAATTCAGAAGTTTAATTAACGTGAGATTTTGTAATATCGGCAAGATGGGTCCCTTCTTTCCGTTATTTTGTCAGAACCTCATGACTTCCTGAAATTAATTCAGGAAATTTTAATATGGTTTGAAGACTGAATGGTGGAGCCTTCGTTCGGACGCAGAAAGCAGAGGATTATAGTTTTAATCATTAGATATTGTTGATTTGGTATTCGATGTAATACTTTGATAATAATGTTTTTTGAAATTGAAAAATATTTCGAACCATCCCCAACACCTCATCATACAATGATTGATGAACAGAAGAGTTTATGTTTTCGCCATTAAACTCAACTCGAAAGAAGATATCGAGGATGAAATTTTTTCGTATCTCTTATAGTTACCAAGTCACTGTATACAAACATCGAAATTTGTCCACTCTGTACATAATATGCCTCCCATCCTGATTTATTTATGTAATTTCAGCTCTTGTATTGAAGAATCACCTCTTAATTACCCTGTACATATGTAAATTGACGTTGACTGAAAAAATGATCAAACGAAAACAAACCGGCGTCCTCATCGTTGATGTTTATTCTCTCTCTAGAGTCATCAAAGTGAAATAAAAAAATGAGACCACATTCCCTGGAGCTCATCGAGTGTACTCATAATTCGAAATCATCCGTATATGAAACCGTCCACATATCCCAAGGTGATTTTTCCGAGAAGCGCATGTAACATCAAAAAACCAATATGCCCTGAGCGACTCCATATCAATATATCGGAATATCGGTTATACATCCCAGTAGCATCGTAAAAATCGATCCGTGTAGAGTCGAGATGCAAAATAATTTATAAGGGAAACATCGGAAACCTAATATGACGTGAAAATAGATTCGAATAGAACACGAGATGTGTACGATAAGTAGAGAATTTTACAGCGAAGTTACGCTAAAACAAGTCTGGAGTTGTAGATGAAAGCTCGATTATTCCAGAAACCAAGTCGCGTATTTTTCATTCTCTTCATTCCACTCGAGGATGAGAATTATTTTTGTGATCGATTTTGCTACTTCAGTGATCCAAATTTCTTCGATGCAACCTCCAAACTAATTTGATGAACCCTTTCAGGTATTCTTCATTATAGACGTCTGGATGAATTCATTCATCATCCCAAAAGCTTGGTGTTATTCTGAACCAATATTTCAGGAAAAATCAATTGTTCTTGGTTTCAAATCTGAGTGACCTGTTTAAAGTGTCTCAGAGCAGAAAGTTGATTTGTGAATATTCTGCATGCATGAGACGATTCATTTCGAACACACTGATCTTTCCCAATAGAACACTAGTGATGATAATTTCTAGATTTCTGGATAATAATCCAAGAGGACTTAAGCTATCAACAGCTCCAAATGTAAAAAGTGGCACCGATTTTTCTCGTTTATGTTTTTGGCTACTTCACCTAATGCTTTTATTTCCTATTGATCTTTAGTGTTGAAAACAATGTTTGTTGAAACCTCTTCTAGATCTAGGTCTCCTATTTTTATGGCATCACATTCAATGAGCTGAACCATGAAAACTATGAGAAGAAATAATTCGCAAAGAACAGTTGCCAGTTTCAATAATTTTGGGCTGTTACGGTCCTCATTCCTTGAAATGCCAACGAAATATTATCAGACTGATTTCTAATAATTTCAGCCTGACCTGTATCCCAAACGTATTATTTCGTATTTACCGCATTCCCAAGGCCATCAACATAATTTTCCTTCGTTTCCCAAACCGGAAACGGTGTAAAATACGATGAAAACAAAGCGCAGAGAATACTGCTCCGCAGAAATTCGAACATAAGATCCGGAAAACGGAGGAAATGAGACTTTGTCCAATCGAATATCCGCCATAATAATAACAGAATCGTAAATTCATACGCGTACGACGCTTTTCGATATTTCGCCGGAAGTCAGCCATATTCTCGTGGTTGAGTTATAACTTGCGGCTGGCTCACTCCTGGAGATCTGAAAACTTCGAAGAATGCGCTGCGTTGAATGGGAGACCTACTTATGATAGGAAGTTTGTATGTATGAATAGGCACTTTCGAAGGAGTATATGGGTTGGCAGACTGAATGCGAGAGGCAGGTTGGGAGATATAAATTCTCGTTGGCGACTCAACATATGATTGGTTGTATGATAAATTTTTATCGTATAACGTATGGAGATGCTGGTAATAGAATATGGAGTACGTTCTCAGAACGCATCCATAATATATTTATTTTAGGTAGAAAGTGACGTCACACCTGGTGAATAAGTGTTTCCACTACTAGACTAACCATCACATTTTATTGTAGAATTTTTTCAGAGTGTTATAAGGAGTCTGAGAAGTCCTAGTCTAGTATCTTCTTACACTTCTAGGTGACGTTACATCCTATATACCTAACCTCAAATCGTTTCAATATTCAATTCGACGTGTTTTGGATGATTGAAATTCAGTAAATATTTGTGACATAATATCAGTGAAATTTTTAATAATTGTTGAGTTGAGTATTCATATTTTCTCCATGCCTCTACTGAAAACTTTGTATTTGAAATATGAGGAAAACACGATTGATAAAGTTTTTCCAAAACTCTTGCTTCAGGTCGATTTCGCATTGACGTCTCCTTTTGATGAATTATTGATGGATCCACTTCGATATTCATGACGGTTGTTGAGGAAGTCGATGGGGAATAAATTGTAGGATCGACATGTTACATGTTCGCTTTTATGATTTCCTGAAGTATTTTGACAAATTCATATTCCGTTCTAGCAAAACAAACATGATCCAGGAAAAACCCAAATTGAGGATTCAAAAATGCGCATGCTTGATGTGGAATAACCAAGAGCAATTAAATTCGATATTTCCAAGTATATTTTCAGATCCTTACGAAGCAAGATGCTAAATTCAATCATTTATACATGGTCTTTGACCACTAAGTCTGCTATACTTGATTTCATTTTCCATAAAAAAGTACAGAACAGGTAATTGTTCATGTATTTAATAAGGAGTGACAGTTTCTTTTCAATATTCATGAATATTTGGATAAAAATTAATAATTTGCTTGTAATGGGCGTTTTGAAAATAATCATCGATGTGGAGCGTTTCCAATACAATTGGTTCTCAAAAAGATTCACTAATATCCATTGAATTGATATGGATACAAGTTCACACTCCCAAATTTTGTCTACTATAACAAATGAAATGGTCATTATTTTCCATTCACTGAAGAATCAACTACGATATATTATTGATTCGTCCACTTTCAACTTTAATATAATGAACCGAGAAGTTGAAAACTACGTCAATTCATTAAATATTTGGAAACGGTGACAATTCGACTACACACATGTCGTATTGGGAAGTTCTGGTTATTATACTCTGAAACGTCTGGAAATGAGGGAACTTTAGAATATAAAGATGAATAGAGTTCACAGTTATAAGTTCTTGATGGGAATGGAAATAGTTCGAATAGAACTCGTTGTTAAAATGAAGAAGTAAGTGAAATAAATGATAATAATAGTAATGAAACTTTTGTCGTTTATTGCTGGAATGATCAAAGAATTATATATTCGGATAACCTGTTTATTCGTTCATCATTCATCAGAAGGGCATGTTTTCACGCTTGTATATCTATAGAAATTCATTCAATAGATTCACCTTCTTCTGTCACTGTGCTATTCCAGTCAGCTCATTTCTGGCTATTAATTTCCCGTAAATTTTACATAATAATGACTGAAAAAGATTTCAGAGTAATAAGCGCAGATTCTATAGGATGTTCGATGATGAGCGTCAATTGGTCTGAAACTTTTATGATTGGATAGCTCAATATGTTTTCCTTTCGTTCGGTCCATAATGGATTTTTCGTAATTATGCCTTGTATATTTTCTGCCTTCAGGCACCTTCAGCATCCACGCACTTCAAAGAGAATAATGATTTTAACGAGATTTTTCTCAGACGGCTAGAGCAAATATAATTTATTATTGATGCGCTGAATTCGCGGCCCATGAAGTTTTGCATAGAAAGTATCCATTATTCCGGCTTAATGTATTTATGAAAAGTAAAGTCTGAAAATTGTATGCATCAGACAGATCTTTCAGTACACAAAAATCATCGTCCCTGGGGTATTCATAGAGAAAAGTCACCAAATATGGAATATAATTTTGTTTTAGAGATATATAGAAACTCCACCGAAATTAATATGAATATGAATCATCATATCGAAAACGAAAATAAACATATATATATTCTATAATTTCTTGAATCCTTGCTTTCTTTCAAATTTCTAGGGGAAATTTTCTCAGGATTTGGATTCAGTCAAGGTCTAATTCTCTATACTGTAATATTTCTTTTATGAGACGGTTCGCTCATTGTTTATCAATCTTGTATCATCAAAAATAAACTTTAAAACATGAATAAGTAAATCATATCCACATTGTGATATTATAGTACTTGAGTCTCAACCGTGTATCTTCATTTCATTAACAATTTCTATGTGACACTGAGTTCCCCAAATATAAACATATACAAAGCCATCCATAAAGTACGTAACAGAAGGCAAAAAATCTCTATTCGCATTTTTTTCAAAGAAAAATTAATTATCATTAACTTGGGCTCATTTTGAAATCAACTCAGCCCCTCTGATCTATCAGATATACTGATATATTTTCAGTTTCTTCAATAATCGCCCTCTTCAAAAATTATATTTACAAATCCTGAAAATCATATTAATCGAAAATAAGTGAGTCTCGGGATGAAATTCTCAAAGAACAGACAATTTGAAGTTCAGTGTTACGTTCCATACTTATATTCCTGTAGAAATAGAATAGTCATAGAATATTCCATATTCGGTGACTTTCCTCTATGCATCTTTTAGTGCATAAAAATCAACATCCTTGGGGTATTCGTATTCAGTATTTTCAAAGTCGAAAGTAACGTTTTATCGAAATGTGCCCTGTGCCACAGTAAAAAGTTTTATTGAAGAAACTCTGCTCAGATATGAAAAATGTTTTATGTCGTGTCTTTCGGTGGATAGAAGGTTTTATGGCAAGAAATCCTACTGAAACGAATAAATCCTGTAGCAGGATGAGAGGAAAATTCCATACAAGTTGAGTGATGTGAGAAGCGAACGATATTCATACATATCTTTATAAAATACGGTGAAATTGAAAAGAACTCAGGATCGCACGTTGTATCTTTAATCAGGATGTCATATTTTGAGGTACCTCTCTTGAGGCAACGCAATTTCTGCTAAAATTGAACACAATATTTTTTCTACGATCACATTATTCCTGGACAAATATTCGAAAAAAATTTAAATATATTTCTTACTAGAGAAGTACATCTAATATTGTTACCGCGAGGTTGAAGATTTTGAAGTTTTGGATCTTTTGCAAAAATTAGTCAGCAATACATTCTCCGAAAATTCTTCAATTTTCTTTGGGTGGCACCAATTTATGGAATTTTGTATTATTTTTCGTATTTACCTCTGGATTTTGTTGGCAGAAGTTTAAGAGTAGATAATATTTTCTGCGAAATCTGCTATAGCTGGAGGTGTGCTTGAAAATTCACTGCTACTATCCATTTTCCAAATAGCTATTTATAAAATGACAATTATTTTATGTGCAAAAAATCAAATAATGTCGTTTCATCAATTTCGTAGTCTGTACAAAATAGCAGGTAGGTATTTAAAATCCAATCACCATTGCATCTAGAGATGTATAAGGTATCAGCTCTTTTGACTATTATATTTTTAATCGGTGAATTCTATGAAATAACGTTCAACTTTGTTCGAAATATCTTCAAATATTAATATTTCAACTAAAACATTCAGACTGCCCCACACTTTCTCTCAATATACCTATTATTGACTACCTTCATATGGTTCATTGAATAAAATTAGGTGAGCAGAAAATTATGATCTAAAGCAAAAATAAAGTCAAATTATGACAGATCACAGAAAACATCAATTTTGCGGTTAGATTCGGTTGTGATCGTAGAAAACTTCATTTCACTAATCTGGAAACAAAACGTAAAAGGTCTGCTTGCGAGCGCCGCTTCACTCATAAATACTTTCCGAGATCTTTCGTAGCAGGAAGCCTAGAGGACTAGTCCGAAAAAGTGTCTTGCACAATCCGCGAACAAAGAGAAATATGAATCTCCGCGCTGAGCCCGAGGTGTATTTACATAAGTACGAAATAATCTTCAGTGGAAGTCTCGATGTTGCAGGAACAATACAAGTAGGATTCCGGCGAGGGGAAAGAGTGAATATGGAAATGGGGGGCTTTGGCCGTCCTGCGGTTATTGCGGACATTGTTTATAGAGGAAATATTAAAATCGCCCGGCGGCAACATCAGCGATGTCTAGTCGTCGTAAAATGTGCGTTCGGAGCATCTCGAAATGTATTCCTTTTGTTTTTTATAGCATAACAGTAGTTGGATATTGGCAAAACGAATCAATGAAGCAATACGGAGTTGTCACGCTTGCATCAAGGTGCATTTGGATTTTTTTTCACCATTGACGTTCGTACAGGTTCTCCATTGAATAATTCTGGAGAAAAAATCACATTGAAATTGCCTCATATCAATTTTTCGATTTTTTTTTATTTACTCGATAGAATATTATGAAGTTGTCAAACATAACGAGGTATATTTTCAGTTATATTTTGAAATTTTCGTCACTAAAATATTGAAAACTAACTGAGTTATGTGTTGTTTTCATCGATGCCAAAAAAAATTTACATGACGTTTTGAGAAAACTCGTTCAAAGTTTCAAGTAGCGGTCGCTCTTCACACTGTCATTCAAAAATTATTGAAAATATGATCTTGCCTGATATTTTTGGAAGTATAAACTATCAAATGAGCCAAAAAAGTATTTCTCCTGAAGTGTCACACTGAAATAGCTCTTTGAGGAATGCCCTGTATATTAAGTGCCATTTTTTTTATAAAACTTCCCACGAAAGGAGACATCCTGTAATATTCAGAGAACATCGTCAGAACTAGAGAAAAGGAGGTAGGAAATTGTGTTCTTTTTAAATTTTTTCCGAATCCACAAAGAATAATGACTGTGTGTATTTTTCACTTTTCTTATTGAGAATTCTTGGGGTAGATATTTTTAACTGAATTCACCATTCATTACTTTCGGAAAGCTTCAGCTGGAGTCGATGGTCTGCTATTGATAACTCCGGATCTATATCATCGACACATCCGAACTTTTCAATAGCCGTCAACTCGAACGAAAAGAAAGCTATTCATTAAAACTTCGCCAAATTTCGAGCCGCCGAAAAAAAAACGGAGTGAAATTTTCTCGACTTCAAATGAAGGATATATGGGCCATTAGTCGGACATTTTTCCACTTTTAAACTTTCCCATACTTCCCGGCAAGTAATGATAAATTACAGCGCACCTTTCAGTCGGCGAGATTCCTGCTGAGAGTTTTGGAACTCCTAAACTGTTTATAATATATCCGCAGCTCCACAAAGAAGCGACATGTTAACTAGCGAGACTGGAAAGTTCACTACGAAGTTTGGAGGCTCCACGTTTTTCCTTTTACTCCAGCACATGTTTCCGGAGAAAAAATCAGAATTCATTGGATGTATCACGAAGTACGGTCAGTCTAAGAATCGTACCAAAGATATTCCAATGGCGGGCTAACCTTCAGATACCCTCAGGAATATATTCTGAAGCTGTAAATCAGCAAATTCATTAACAGAGTTATTCCTGGAAATAATGTTTGACAGTTTCTATAAATCGACTAGTTTGAGATTAAAAATAATTTTCTAGACTTGACTTGATTTTGTTCCCAAAAAAAATCATCACAACAAAATTATTAATGCTGGTCTAAGATAACAAATAACTTGTAACGATACATTTATACCAGTGAGACACTTTCAAGAGAATGTTTGAAGCATATTCGATGATTTATACGTTCAAAAATGTCCTGTAAGGAGAAATTGACCGATTGACTTCAAATAAAATTTTTTAATATAATTACTTTACAATAACCTACGATCTTTTTGATATTGGAAAATTGTCATTGAAAAACGACCCCTTTTTACCCCAAAGATAACACTTTTTTCAGAAGTATGACATTTTTAATATCATTCAAAAATCGTAGGTCTTTATACAGGTAACACCTTCAACTTTTTATTCATTGGAATTTCTTTGTTTCACTCATTCTATCGGGTACTTTCTTTCAAAAAACATCGCCAAACTCGCCAAATTATCTATTAGTTTCACTGGTATAGCTTTCCAATAATAAATATCGACAACATTTAAAGATTCAAGAACGAAGAAAAAACATAAATTTTGATCAACAGCTATCTGAAGAGATCATTCAATTCACCTTCTTTGTCCTTCTTGTCATCGACGAATTTTTTCATGGTTGTCCTGGTTTTATTTTCGACTCACCTGATTTTTCTAATTGCTGTTAGGTGATAAATTCATTGGATCAGTCACCCCTGTCGTTTGGGTCATGGTAGGGAAGATTAATAAAAGAATTCTTATAAATGATTTCAAATCTGTACCATCAGCAAAACTGCTTTCGTGATCAAGTTTTGTGATGACATCATTTTACTTGTCACTGCTCAATCTGAACTGATCTAATTTCACCAAAGACTCGTGAGCAGAATTGTTTTCCATTGCAATAATGAGATCGAAGTTGAAATATAATTATACTTGATGCTTTACTGAATTGAATTTTGAAAAGCCTTTTGCTTGACAATATTTGACATTGAATTTTTGAGAGTCGAAATATTGAAGGGGTAGGGCAATAAATATATTAATCGATATCCTTTCAAGGGTATTCCTGTAATCCAATAATAATATTCCTTCAAAATCTTTGCTGGGAATCGGGAATCCAATAAAAATCTGCGTCATCCAATCTTTTGTTCCACATTCCAATCACATCTGAAAGTCTACCCTTATGAATCGCGATGTCGATGAGTTCTACAAAAGCCATATTTATCACGATGGCAGTCGTTTTATTTTCTAACGCGCTTCCACCTCATATTGTCCCAGCTAGAATCAAAACCTCAGGAAATGAAAACGCTTTTAGTCCGCTCCGGAAACGGCTTTGAAAACTTGCCGTCTCAGCCTTTATCTTGGAGCTTTTTCGTAGCTCCATTTTCATCCCGAGCCTCGAAACAATGGCTTTGATTCGTGATCCGAGCGGTTGGAATAAATTTCGAGGAGCGATATTAGGGGGTTGTTATGAAAGCTTTGGTTTTTTACCGTTAAACATGAAGAACAATACTTCGATGTTCGATTCATTTCTTCTCACATTTATCAATCGAATTGTAATTCAGCTTCGATACATCGACACAGTAATTGTTTCATGAACATATTTGGAAGCATCGTAATTTTATTGTATCCAGACGTGACTCTGAGTTGTGATAAATCAAAGAACTCTTCCATTTTGAGCACATTGATAACTAGTAATTATTTTGATACACGTATTTTTGTCATATTTGAAATTTTCATTTCAACTTAATACATTCCACAAAACTACACATTCAAAATACTTCACTATCGCATTAGTTATTATTCCAGAGAATTCATATTCAGGAATACAACTATCATTTTGTTTTTATCATTTTATGCATAGTAGACATGATACACAAATCATGTATGTACTAAATTAGAATATTTTTATGTTTATCAATATTCAAATTGGTATGATTCATCCTAATCAAAAACAAGATCAGGAGTGCCCCTGTCAAAAAAATAAGTGAAAAAACGAATTCAATTAATTCCGAACAAAGAACTGAGCATCGTTTCATTTTTGCTCTGCCATTTCTCACTCCGATAAATTCAACGCGAATAAATTGAACGTTGCCGAAAAATATAATCTCACTTTTCTCCTACATAGGCCGGATTCCTCCAAATGAAATTGTTCGTTATATTCGTGATACGGGGATTTTTTCAAATCCAGTTACGGCGTGAGCTTATTATACCCGAAGGAAGTGTCATCCGGTTTGCAATAAAAATTTTCCCGCTTTGGGACCCATTTTCCAGGTCGTGAAAAATTGCGGCATGGTCTCCTTTCCGGTGAACAACAGTGTACATGAAAAACGCAAAAAAGGAAAATACGATGCTTATGAATCTGGATTTCATTATATCAGGTATAGTACAAGCAGCAATTACACAACTGAAAAATTTCGGACTCATGAACAATTTAAACAGTAGGATTCAGTTGCAACGCCCATTGGTTTTTTCTAGAATTGTAGATAATAGGTTTTATTTTATATACACTAATAATTAGCTGGTTCAAATCTGTCGCTACCAAATGGGGTTATTTAATTAGAAACAGGCACAGATATTTGGAACACTAACCATCAATAAAAAATCTTTCAATATAACTTAAAATCGCAAATATGAGGTGAAGCCTGAAGGCACCGGGTCATGAAATCTCCCTGGCCATTCAATATATCGTTGAACTTTCGTCAAAACCTTCCTTCACACTTCCTGGAACATCTGAAAATTATATTCGCAAGGGTAATACACTGTTTGGTAGTTACATGTACATCCTCAACTCCATGATACCAAATACTTGGACCAGACTTGAACCACTTGAACTCATAACAACCCCTCATCGTTGCGAACGGTCCCAAATGTTTGTAAGCTTATATCCCGTCTTGGTAGATTATCCAGACCATCAGCGAGAATATCGCCTCGAATTGTCACGAGATCCGAGGATAATTTCGTACACAGCCGTCTGGAATTGCATAAAATCATCAAAACGACATTCGAGAACTCCTAATGACACTTTCTTGGAGTCGACCGAGCCCGTTGGAGCGTGATAATAATGAACAACCACCGGACGTGTTGGGAAGATCTGCGGGAAATGAGGATGTATGCGCTTTGTGGGTGGGTATCAGTGTTTGTTGGAAAGATGTCTCAGTTGAAACATGGGATTTGTTGGAGTTTATTTGGTCTAGATTTTAAAGAAGGATCATTCGTGTTTAGCCAGAAACGTTCTGATTGTACCAGAACTGAAATTCTGAATCATGATGCTTCTGGGTCATGAGGAAGGTGCTGGAAGCAAAATTCTGGCATGTAAGATGCCAACTTGCAGGAATAACCAAATACATTTTTCTTTCTTTGAAGGAGGTTGTTAGCCCAAGGGTTTCATCACTATTCTGGATCTTCTTTCGTTCAAGCTCGGTAAATCATTCGTGAATATTGTTCATTGTTTCAATCCCTGTTTGATCTGTTTCATTTATGTCAAATGTTCCCAAAGTTTCAGATGATTTGGTGTATTCAATTTGATTCATTGCTCAGTATAGCAGAAAATTGAAACCCAGATTATGGATTGTAGATTAAATTAGAGAAATTGAAGAAGTTGAATACACTTCAACGGATAAATGCAACTATTTTTTTGAGCTTGCAACATTCTTGTCAATATTTTTTGAAAGAATTATTCATTGATCAATATCAAGTCAATATGAAATTGAAAATACATTTTCATGAACCGATTGCAAATATCCACTGATTCAAGAGTCCTATAATTTTTGTTTACACTAGTTTGGATCTAGTAGCTGGTTGATAATAACAAATTGATTCGAATATTTAAGCCCCTTCGAAGCCATGCATTGAAATTTCATCCTTCATCCAGGCTTTGAGATAAAAAAAAGGCCATTTTTTTTACTTTTGTATTGCAATTTTTCTCCATTATCCAGAGACACTGTCAGAATATAAATAATGCAGTTTCATGATCTGATACTTTATCTAAGCCCTTCAACTGTCATTGCATTGATTCAAGTAGACAGTTGTCATTGATGATAATGTCACAATTCAGCACGATCCATCTGTCCAAAGTTCATTTCCAGAGAATACTGAACTGAAATATGAACATCACTTCAATGAAACAACTATTAGATTGTCTCTGTAATATATAGTTTGACCACACCGTTAATGTGAGCAGAGTTGCTTCTAGAAAGGGTAGATTTCAACGAAGTAAGCGGTCTACACTGGCAGACACACATATATCGCTATAAATGACGAGTGGAGTTATCGCGGTAAACTCCAACTTTGGTCATTGCAAAGTGCTGTTCCGCATGTGTTGCTATAACTTCGTCGACGTTGTGCGGTAAAAGTTTGGAGCGTTACGGTTAACAGGTGAAATAGTAGGGAAACCGAGTAGTGGCGAGATTCGAAAATCGGACGGGCGATGGGAAACGTTACAGAAGACTTGGAAAGTGATTATGAGCGATCAAACAGAAACTTATTGGTCAATTTAATCGAGTCGCACGTAAGAGGATTTTGGAGCAGAAACTTAAAGTTGCCTCAAGCTTATTAAAGCTATGAGTCTCAGTGATTTTTGACATCGTTTCATCACAAATTCATGGTGAATTTGTTCCTATCTATCTGTACTCTGGTCATTTCAATTGACTGATATTTACTTTGCTCTTTGAAAATTTGGAATCTGGAGTTGGCATATATTTCCTCTATATTATGAAATTACTGAAAGTGAACTATCATTCAGATCAAGATAATCTTATTCGAGGATCTTTCTTTTCATAATCCACATTTGTCTAGTCGTTTGAATCTCTCAATCTTCAACACTATTTCTCACAAGCAACCAGACTGTCTGTCCATCATAGTTATATCCAATTCACTTTTCATGAATGATTATGTCAATATGCCAGTATATACGAAATTCTTCTCGTATTTTTCCAATTATCTCATCCAATCCTCGAAATAGCGGCACATGTAATTTATGTCTCTAAAAACCCCATCAGAACCAATTAAGCATATTTTCCAACCACTTCCGACAATCAACACGGTGGTACCTTTCGGCTGATGGCTTTGAAGAACGTAATATTTCAAAGTGTCAAATTCGAGGACGCATCAATTAACAAGTGAAACAACCATAGGCGGCGCGTTGGAGTTTTAGTGAGGGGTCCAGCAGTAGTTCAACCGAACAACAATATTCGTGAAATATATGCAATAAAAAAATTATAAGGAATCATCGATTTTTATTTTGTAACCATCATCAGAACACGATTCGAAAGAAGAATTTCAATGAAGAAAGTTTTATTTTTTATATTTCAAACACAAAAATGAATTTGATGGTTCCTCATTTGTGAGAAGCCTTTTGAAATAATTATGTATTTATTCTAACTCACCTAGTCACTCTGCAAAGATGATTATTATAAGTAAACACCTTGGAAAATATATTTTCTGAAATTCAGTTTTTCTCTGAAAAGAATTCACTTCGATACTGCGAAAATATTTAACTTTTCTTTCATTTTGTTTTTTCCGTCATCTTCATCGTAAACTTCTGCTCAGTCTATATGAATTTCAGCCCATGAGAATGAGTAGAACAAATTTCCATTGCAAATTCATTTCGATGATCTCCTTACCGCATCTTCATTTTCACATTTATTCATGAACTTCTTCTGAAAGCAGATTCTTCCTTTTCCGGAATTGAAGATCCTCACTATTTCAGTGAAATATCGATCGATAATTTGACCCTGGAAATAGTTGGCACACATCAATGTTTCTTCTGATTACCTGGTTGATCAATTGGCATATATTCAAAAATGTCTTTTCGGAATTATCGTTGATTATTTCAGTGATGCCCATATTATTAGAATCGATATCCTTATTTCTGCTATCAGACTCACAATTCCGAATGCACGGATTTCTACTAATTATTCATGTTAATATCCTTCAATTATTTTTATGGATGTACGTCTATGGAATCTAGTCGACTCCAAAAAGACTAAATTGGAAAATCTACGACATGCGGTTTAGACAGTAACAGGTATGGAGTAGGACATGTGCAGCACAGTCTGATTGAGGAGACAGGATGTGTGACACGGTGGTGACAGAAAATAATGTTTATGGGTCGGCAGAGCGATCGATACGGAGTGTTTGTTTACATTTGGTCGTAAAGATAACCAGAAAACATCAACGGTTTAGGCTGAGTGTCTAGAAAGGGTTCGTGCATGATAAAAAGATTCATAAACATTGATATTGGAGCAGAACTATTTTTTGTGCTTCAGGTACTTTAGTTACAATTATGAAGAAATATGGAAAGTTGTGAGTGAGCATGACAGTTGAACAACAGCAAGGAATCCCTATTCGGTTATTCGAAAATATTATTATATATTCTCAACCATAATTTTAGAAAGATACTCATTCCATTGATGTCTCGTTATGTATAACCAAAACTCAAGAATTCTTCATGAAATATACGTTATTTTTCAAATTCTACATTCGATAATTTTGAAGCACTTCATCTCGGTGAGAAGAAAACGATGGAGTTTCTTTTACCACCATCTTCCTGACACCAAAAGCCATCCTCAAAATTATTGGATAATGAGTATCTTGAGAGTATCTCCAGCACCTTCATACACTCCCTAGACTAGACATTAGTGGCCAGGTATTTTTGTCCTTTCTTTCTGCTTTTATTTGATCCCGTAATATATGTTATTCTGTGGAGTCGTTTTCGTAGGACCTATTCTATTTTCCACAGAGGTATAGTAGACCCTGTAATCTGCCATGCAGTCTTCTTTGTAATTACAGAGGAGTTGAAATGATATGGTATTTTCGTTATTAATAGGATTCTTTGATGGATTCTCGTCTTGGAAATATGGATCTACTCGCATAGGTTTCATGTCCTACTTAAATATTAAATATATCTCAAAACAACGTTCTGAATGAAACGCAGTTCTTTAAAAATATATTCTATTTTGTAGTCTAGTCATACTTGAAGAAACTCATTGAAATAATTCAATCAAAACAGTATGATTTATCACTCTCACTCAATCTGAAATGGATAATATGAAAGACTCAACAGACGCAACAAATAGACTAATCCTCTTTGCCGATAAACCTCTTTGTTCTATTCACATAGATCCATCAAAACAATTCTTGGTATATCCTCGAAACAGTGCAATAGAGCTGGTGAATTTGTGATTAGTCTTAATATTCGCTTTGACGATCGAAATAGATTTATTGAGACAAATTAATTCAGTTGGGTACACTCTATATTGCATCGGATAAATTCAGTGAATTGGGATTTCAATCGATTGGGTATTGTCTATTGCCGTCTGGTTTCAGTGATGTGTATTTGGAAGCTTTGTTTATAACTTCATAAAATGAAATATTACTCTTGAAAGAAACAGAAGAAATAGTGGATTAGATCTGACCATTAAACTGTGTTTGAAAGAGTTAAATTTTTGAAAATGTGGGCTTTAATTCACCAAATGAATTTTGTAAACCACATCATACTCTTTTGAAAAACTATTCAATCAAAAAAACATTAAGCATGATACAACATCAAAATGGGCATGTCTTTCTGGTTCGGAAGTTAAACAACTTCAGATATTTCTGTTCTATTACGTAGCATTGTATTCATTAGACATTCAGCTCCAAATTCATATTTCAGGAGTATCAACTTCTAGTTTACTGGTTTATTGATGAAATGTCAAAATCTCCATGAGAATTCCACATAGAATCAATTATATGTATTTCCTTCAAATAGCCAGCTGAATATAGTTGTTGAAGTTTGAAAATTATGTCTGTATTCTGTTCGCCTTGATCATGAAAACATGTTCTAACACACAATAAATTGAAATCTTTTGGTTTTCTGTGATTTCTGTAGGAGATAAATTCCACACTCAATTAAGTCTGCCAATAACGTTATCCGGTATATTATAGTGAAGAAATTCCATAGCTTACATGGGTGGAGTTAATAATACATATATGCGGCAATCTACATATCCAATTCTGACATTTTATACCTCTTAAGGCTGTAAACTTAATGTATTTATTGCGGAATTCAAATTGCCAGTTAAATATCATATTACATTAGGGTAGACCTGAATGTATCATCTTCTAGCTTTCACACAGTCATGGGTGGGTACATTGACGGGTAAAAAAGGTATTATCAATGTTGAATAAACCCAATTCCGATATTTCTATGAACCAAATTGTTGAGCACTATTATGTGATCAAAAAGCAACGATGATACTATGCAAAATTATTTTTTGGAATTAAAGTAAACAAATGATAAAAATGGATGGGAGTAATTAGGAGAGTGGAATTTTGTTTGATCTATGAATTGATCTGCCCACGAAAAATCTATATCTACCACTATGAATATTTTTTATCTCCATTCATCACTGTGGAATTTGGTATTTCCTATATGTCATCACTGTTGCCTCCCAATTAACAACTATTTGACAATGTCTATAAATCGTTTATCAGACACTGAACACGTGTTTTTAGAAGTAACTTTGGGACGGAAGCATTCCATCATTTCTAAAGGTGGTAGCGTTTGGAGCTCTTACCAGAGGGTGAAAGATTCTGCTTCAACCCAGTTCCTGTGAAACTGTTATGAAAAAAGGGAATTTTTGGCTCAAATGTTAGTGTAAGTTCCTGATATCTAAACATCGGACCATTTACACTGTGTGAATGATTTTAAACTCTTCAGGAAAAAAGTAGATGAGGAGTCCAGGAACTGTCTAACAGTTAGGTATTTTAAAAATATATAAGAGAATTTTTTTTTCATATTCAATACTATGACAGTTCTCAAGTAATGAAAGAGGTATTGTCAAATATAAAATTCGGACCATTCAAACTATAGATAGACCATCGAAGCTGATTGAAACTAATATTTATTTTACAACTAAATGAACTCAATATTTTCGATTCCATGATATGCACACTAATACAAACAAATTGAAATATTGAATTCACTATGGATGAATTTCATAAATCCAAATGTTTTCATAATGTTTGTTGGCATCAAAAAACTTGGAACTGAATAAATTATTCACCGCACAGCGAATTGAATTGCTTTGCATATTTTATAAATAAATCAGAATCGAACTAAAAATTAAACGAAATGAAATTGAAATGTTCATTAGCATATAAAGTGATCGGCCAGCTTTTGAAATTAAATACATAATTGAAAGTAATAAATTCAGTTCGACCCTGTCGTCGGACGAAATATTCAAATTGGATTCTAATATTCACTAAAACTAGCTGTCGGCAACCACATTGCATTTTCGTGACACTTCGTTCTAACTCCACGAGTTGCATTTCTCATTCATTAAAACTAAAATTGCTGAAACAGGGTGCAGAATAATTGATGAATTTCGTGTTACTCTAACTGAATATACACCTCTTTGCTACGTTCTCATTTTAGCTTCGGCAAAATAAATAACTTCGTATTGATATAGCTCATGATCATATTATTATTCAAGAATTTCTCCTCGATAGCCAATTGATTTGTCATGAGATGAGGCTGACAGATATTGAAAAATGACTTCTTGAGGTCTTTCAAATATATGGAAACGGATTGTGATTTACGGATGCCAATCGCAAGGATTATTAAATAAGGAAAATAGTGAGAGATAATAGAAACGCGCTGAACATGGTATTGAATTTTGTTTCACGTTATCTAGAAATTTTATCGAGTTATTTACGATTTTATATCAAGTAATGTATGGAACGAAAGCATATTTTCCAGAAATATACTTTTTTGAGAGAAAACTACCTTCGTGAGGTCGTTTTCATAAAGATCGAAGAATCTAGGATGACTTTTAATGTCTAAGCTAAATACGAATACGGCACGAAACTCCGTTCTGCGTAATCTATAATATCTTTATAGTTTTTCTCTTCATCATCTGATATTGCTGTGAATTCAGTGAACTGTATTTCTTGTAAATTTCAGAAAAACTGTTGATAGACAAACCTGAAATTCGTTTTTTGAAACCAGATGAATCGAGAATTTAAAAAATATAATTATTATAAATATTAAGACGTGCCGACTGTGATTTCCTACCTTTTAGGCCTAACGAATTCTGGTATCTCCCTATATGGTTTGAATCTAAAGATACGAGGAACGAACGAAAATAAAACCTCAGTCGTGTCGTGCTAATAATTAACGAAATAAAAAGTTGGACAAACACAAATAGAGAGAAAGACGGAACAGATATGATAAAAAGTCCAAATTATCTGAGGATATGTCCGTGTTGACAGTAAAAAAAATTGAAGTCTAAATTATTTCCTTGGAGGCCATCTTCATGACAATTGAAAGCCCTATGACGATATCGGGGCTTTCAGCAAAGAAGGTAGATTTCGGAACATAATGACGCAAAAAAGATTCATCTGTAAACGCTTATTCAAAGTTCCTGATATGAGCTGAACATGGCACTGAATTCCATCTTCCGTTATCTAGAATAGTAGCAATTCTCATGGTATTTAGCAGAATTATTCGGCTACGCCCAACTTCTCTGCAACTTCTCCGAAACAACGGCTCTGATTGCTTCTGGATTCTCAGAGGACGGGTAAAAAGCTTCCTTACTCGAACACCCGTCGTAAAACAAAAACGACAACTTTATGCAAACTTACACGCGGATGAGGGTCTCTTTTAATCCGACTTTGATTGCCAGTTTCGCCCCAAAACGGTACCGAATGCGGCAAGATGGAAAGCTGAGTATACAGGGTGTTTCAATGGATGAAAGAAAACGAAATAGTTCAAGAGAATATTCGATGATTCAATAATCAAGTTCTTCTCTCAGTGATTCATTAAAGATGTCTACAGCTATCTGAAGATTATTGGGGTTAGATTATTATTCATCATCACATTTATCACGTCTGAAATATCAAATGTCATTCGAATGATTTGATGCATGTCCGACAAATCAATTTATAATTCACATACTAATGGAACTTCATCGGAGCTTCAAAGAATTCTGAATATAAATACTGACAATATTTGATATATCTACATATATTCAATAGTTTTCGTTTCCAACCAGTTTCTAGTGTCTGCAAATAAATCAGATATTTCATGTTTCCTGTTTCTATAGATTTATGAAAAAGATGATGTTGAGGTATTTTAGAAAATCCAAAAATGAAAGTATGATCCATAGCCTTCGCACAGCTCGACTAAGAAATATTTTATACGTCCTTAATGATCCTTTTGTGTTCTCGCAGGATTGCATAAATAAAATCAGCAAATTCTTGCTATTGATCTTCGCCATACGAGTCTTCTAGCAAGCCGTGTGTGAACTGCCAAATAAACATTGAGATTTATATGGAATAAAATTCAATACTTTGAGCATCAGTCAAATCTTGAAACAGATAGTTTTCTTCCTTTTCGGATGTGATTTGTTGATGTTTTTCTTTCATCTGTTTTTAACCTTATGAATATCATTATTATTTCATTTTTTCATTATTGCAATAACAACAGAATGTGATTGGGTGATCAGTTTTAAATTAAAAACCTCTTCGAATTGTCAAAGGAATCTTATTTGCAACAATATCAAGGCACGATGTTCAGATACACTCTGTAAATTAATGAAAATAATTGCCAGTTTCATCGTCGAGTTGGGAAAAGCTCTTCGATTAATTGATTCTCGAATCTCTGATGAAACTCAGAATACTTCTCACCCAGTATTCGTATTTTATTCAAAAACTCACGGTCGACCGAATCGGAGAAGAAACTTTTGAAAAACCATTTCCGCTCTCTAATCAAATTAAGGTCGGACCCGTGGCGAAGTCGACGCGAACGACGTCTGATCTGATTAGTTCGACAAATACATTTTCGAGAAATAATTACCTTTGACTGAGGGGTCCATTTATTACACATCTGCAGATTCAGAGGGACCGAAACCCTATGGTAACGCCCTGTTGAATATTCAAGAGGAAGCCGACGTCTTCTTGACTCTCGCAGAGCGGCGTCTCAGTCCAGGCGGTCAAGACAAAGTAATTCGAGATACGATTTCGAAATTCGAGGAATGGAAAAAAGCATGTGGGGGATGATTTTATGTTCTAGGAATACAACCAAGAAGACAGAAAGATTTTGAATGGCTCAAATTCTATCTATATTATAAGCAACAAACAGTTGAACTTTGAAATAATGTTCGAAATTCCTAATAGGTTGAGCATGGAGTACCACAGGGATCTGTATCAGCTCATATTATAAATTGAAGTTTCATTTAATTTCCCACTGATAACCATAATCTTCTTTTTATATGATGAATAATGTTATGGGTATCAGATCAGAAAACATTGATGTCATAAATACTCAGTCTCGAACCCGAGACTCAAATTGAATACTTGAAAGTCATATTCGACAACCATTCGAACTTTAAGAATATCAAATAGATTTTATAGCAAGTATTCGTGGTAAATTTCCTATGAGAACTGAAACTTATTCAAAATATAGCACTACTTTCAAATGGTACATGTTGATATCAAAATGAGCAATGGTTAGTGAAGTTAAGTTCCGGACTTCGTAATTTAAAATTTTTCATGTAACTCTTTCAATTGTTTCTGAAAACGTTTATTATACTTTGCCAGAAAAAAAAATATTCATCATTATTTCATCAAAAATATCCGTGGATGAAAATATTCTGAGTTGAGAAATAAATTTTTACTACCTACCAGGGGTACACCGCACCCAGTTTAGGGGATGTAAAGGGTGAATTGATCCGGAAAATATCTTCCTCCAGATTTTCGTCATGATTTAGCATGTCCAATAATCAAAGCTCCACACTGTCTGTAATTTGAAATGGAGCAGAATATCTCAGGAGCTGCTTGTATCAAAACAACCCCCCTATTAAATTTCAAAAACTAATGACGAAGTAAAACATTTCAGAATGGATTTGGAAGAGTAGCCTGTACAGATCTTTATGTTCAGAAATATAAATCCTAGTGATTTTGAGTATTATAATCACTATATACAGCGAAATAAATTTTTCCTATGATATTTTCTGCCTGTCAAATGACTGGAAACGGCATTTTCCTCCTGTTTGATTTTCAAGGTATATCTTCTTCAATAGAGAAGTGTCCTTTTGTGTCTTCTGAAGCATATTGTACTGAATTCGCAAGAATCGTGGATTCTCTTTCAATGTCAACTGAAACATGTTTGATTGTTCATGAGCTTAACCTTGAGGGATCATATATTTTTTTGTTCCACCGACTGGTCTAATGAACCGAAAATCCGTGAACCTGCCAAATCATCCGGAGCGATTTTTTTCATTAAAAGTCGCAAGGCTTAGAGCCGGATTTCACGAAGGCGCATCAAAACTCATTTGCGCGAGTCGGGGATTACCTCATGAATTAGAATCGCGATATTGAAATTATTATTCGCCTTTTCCATTTACTTGCGAATAAAATTCGACGCCTGAATAATGCTCATGACTCGGTTGCTAATTAGAAGGAGGGTTTGGAATGGAAAAAATAACGAGTGGAATTATACAGGTGTTTTATTCTAGAAATAAGGTTATTGTATTCGACGTTTTGGGGAATTGTGACTTGAAACAATATTTGCGAGAGTATTCTGATGAATATTGATGGATGCAAAGATGCGGCAGAATTGTTGTTTCTGTTGAAATTCAATTGGTAACATAAAGCGGTGAAAGGGATGCCATTTTTTTGACAAAAAACACCCTGTTCGATATTGAAATTGACATTATGGGACTTATCATCCATACTTTATGAAAAAGTTACTCAAGTTCACAAAATATATTCAAGGAGGTATTCTGGTCTAGAGGCCTACTTTTTCAGTAATTTTCAAGCGGAAATTGAAATATTGAAACATTTTCAGTATCCCACTATCCATTTTTTCAAATATGGTTCATTGATTCGTGTGTTTATAAAAAAAAAATAATTAAAAAAGTGGAAGTCAGAAGATGAGCCGTTGAAGGTTGCCAGTTAAACGGTGATCCCTGGTTGACATGAATCCAACCCTTGTAATGATTTGATGAAAATAAATGAGAAAAATCACTAAATATGTCGCTATCGCTTGGACCTCGGCCAGAAAAAAATAATAATAATTCACGGAAAGGCGTCCACTTGAAAAAAATATCCCTGTTTTTCGACCTTTACTTTTATTTTTTATATACTTGGAATTGAAATTTTCAAAATCCAAGGTATGAACTCTGAAACAATTCACAACAAAAAATCGATTTTCAATTTTCTAGACCCGAATACCCTTTTATTAAATCGTATTGTTGGTACCAGACACTTGACGCCTTTTTCGACCCATCCACTCTGTAATTTAAAACACAATAACAGACCGTCGATTGTCGTTCAAAATCCTTTGTAAACCAACCACATTTCCAGCAAACCATCATTATATTATATAGAATTATATCAGGTTACAACAAATTGTCACGGAGATACTCAAAGCCGATAAGGTAGCAACAAATGCCGGCCACAGCTGTCATCATGAATTAGTCATGTTATGATAATGGGGGTTGTTTTTTTCCCGCGAGGGTGGTTTAATTTATATACCCCATTCGGAGAAACGAAACTCGTAAAACTAAAACCGAATTCAGAAGAGAAACAAATTACGGAATAGATGAATATTTATTTCCGACCTGATCGTATCTGAAACTAAAGACGTCGATTTTTATACAACAGATGGTACCTCAAATTGGACATTATTAACTCACAGTTCCACAGAATTGTGACCTATTAAGTTGTATTGTTATTACAGTGTTTTAAAATTATTATTACCCCCATTCTGTTATTATAAACACCCTTCTAACTACCTCTCGAGTGGAGAATAAATCTTTCAATAAGGAGAGAACTATCACCAATTACGAGACATCTTTCATAGTTGACCGTGAAATGATTAGACCTCAAGCCCATTTCATCATTAACAAGTCGTTGGTTTTGACAGTCGCCTGAAATTACGCCGATGTGAAGGAGAAACATTTTATGGTGACATTAGAAGTTAGGTTCATTTCCGACACCCTAAAATGATGAGCAGGGGTAAACGATTCATTTCATCAAAATAAACGCATCTACGGTGATCAAAGACTATTCGACACCAAAGAAATAGGAAGATATTTATTTTATGATAGAAATAATTAATTGTTGTTTAGTAGGAAAGTGCATAGTGAGACTACAGTTATAAGCAGCATAGCTTGAATCGGAGAAGATAAAACAAAAAAGTAACAATGAAAAAAAAAGACATTAAAAACATATCATTCCAACTATGTGCTGCTTTCTGCCTATGAGGTTGAAAATAGAATGATTGAAGAAAAACAGGATGGATTCCTTTTCTGATCATTTTGATAGGTATTCCAAATTATGAGTTGGAAAAAATCATTCATTCAGACATAATTTCAACACTATAGTAATATTGCTGTTGTTTTCCTGGTCATAGATTCATCTGAAAAAATCCTTCAATCTTTTTCGATTCATCACACATACAATTTTGAAAGGCAGCATAACTCATAGGTATTCGTCATTTTGAATATCTCATTTAACGCTACCAAATCTAATGATTCCGTTACCAATTTTTTTATCAATGATGAAATCATGCACAGCACCAGTTTATTGTATTCATATCCGTAGTTATTGTTAGTTCAATCGTAATTACGCTAATGAGAAGCGGAAACTATTGCACATGTTGTTATGAGTGGAATTGGACTTCATTTTGCTTATAAATGATTAAAACGCATTTTCAGTTGAAGAAAAGATGGATCCTGTTCAGTCCAAAAATGAAACCAACCTTGGAAATTAAATCCATGATTACATTTTTTTTGTATATTGAAATAACAAACGAGTGAAAAAAGCCTCGTACGTCATAATGATTCATATTCTACTGGTTTCCACGAAGTCCATTTTGAAATGTAAACCTATTTTCCCAACTGATTGTGATTTGTGACAAAGAGAGTCGAAAAACGTTGAAACAATAATGTGTGTTACCACGTAACGACCATACGGCACAGAAAAAAAAACACATAAAAAACAAACATTCACTACCTGTAGTGCTTCAACAGCCCCATAAATTCCGGTCGAGTTAATGGTCAACCATAAACTATTTGTTTTGCATAATAATAACAAACGCAAACACGCCAATGTGGTTTCTCATTAGTGCATCCCAGAAATAGCTTTATGCGGTACTGGACAACCACAAAAGACAATACCAGTGCACGACCACACATACAGTGTGAAACAAAGTTACTGTATAAGTTCACAGTACATCCTGAAAAACTTCAATCATAATGCAGGGTGTTTCAATATTGTGTCAAAAATCAAAAGCAGATTCCTCGAACAAAATTATAAAAAGAACAATTTCCGTCCACTGTTTCAACAGAAAAACTCATGGAATGTCCAATTCGATACTGTAGATGCTTTTATACGAACATTCATGTCATCAAACAGCAAGGGGGTCCACTTTGACTGATAACGAGCAATTTGACAAATAATATTTTTGGCGGAAAACACGTATATAAGAAGGCTAAAGTGCGCTGATCACGATACTGGTTCCATTTTACTCAACCTGGAATAGTTTTAGTATAGGGTTATTCGAAATTTGCTGTCATCTGCAGTATTGAAGAAAGATGTGTGTCATTGAATTCTGGCTTCAAAACTCAAATATCCAGAGCTTGTGATGAACAGTCCACCTTAAAAGATCTTGAAAGAAATGAACCTTACATCAAAATAATCATCTACAGAGACCTCCCAGAGTGAACCTAGTGAAAGTATCCATAGTAGGTGATTGCCTATATTTCTTGTAAAGTTATTGAAATTACAAAATAATATTTACGCTTCCAGTGACAGGAACTATATCCAAACCATAACTCATCCTTGACGGATGTAGGAATATCTGTTGGGTAAGAGTGAATTAAAATAAAATTCGAAATAACCCATAAAAACGTTGTAGATTGAAATTGACCTAAGGTTCGGTTTATGATCAATAAAATGTTTAGTATCGACGTTTCGTCTTGTGAACGAGAGGGTGGCTTCCAGTCTCATGAGACCAGGGAGGAATGCCAGTGTCGTGGAGCGAGGTAATCTCTTCCTTACTACCATCAGGGTGGTTTACGGCGTTTTTTATTTCGCTTCCGGATGAGGAATACTAAAGGATAGTTTACGTTTTCGAAGAGAGGCTGGGAATGTATACGACAACATAACGTGATAACTCATTGAGTCATCAAAACGTATCCGATGTTATACAGGGTATGTCACACTAAGGGCATAAAGCTATCAGTAGAAAGGTACCACCTGATTATTCCATACTTTTAATAATAATTGTTTTGATGCGATTGTCTAAATTTCTCAACTATTCGTGAAAGAAACAAATCAATATCAATCACAATTACAGCTTACAGCACATTGTGTCAAATTGAAACGAGTCCAATTTCGATGTCAAGAAAGAATAATTCAATTCAATAACAAAAATACGGTAGGGTCCAACATATCTCTCTTCTTTATGAAGATGTTTTTACCTCATAGGTCAATTTGAGACTAAATCTCAAGGTTGTCAAATCGAATTCAGAAATAAGGATTGGCAAGGACGAATTATATATATATATATATATATATATATATATATATATATTTATATATATATATGTATTCGAATGTCACGTGTATCAATTTATTAACGAATGAAACCTGTCAAATTTCTGATCTATACAGGGTTACCTAACAAGTTCCATTGGTCAATTGTTCTCTTATGAAAGACTATTACAATTAGCCGTTTCAGATTGTCTTCCTGGTTTATTTCGGATATTTTCATTCATTCTGGGATATCATTTCTCTCACAATATCATCATCATCATCATCATATTACCTAACCTAACCTAACCTAACCTAACCTTGAAGAGCCTGTTTGACACAAGAAAAATAAACACGTTTCCATTATACACTGAATGACTGAGGTAATGTTTTTAATTCACTCTGTATATTGAAGTATATTCATTAGGTAAAGCCAGATAGTAGATGTTCCTCTGAAACAGTGATCAACTCAGTTCGACAGGTGTGTGCAACCAGCTAAATTGAAAATTCAAAATTCGTAGTCACTTTCACACAAAATCAACCACAATTGTTCTTTGATTTTCGATCTTTTCTCCGACTTACCAGCTTCGAATGGTTGCCGGACTTTTCCCCTTCACTCTAATGGCATGCAGTACGTTGTGTACTCTCCATGTTAATTAACGAATGCGCCGCATCAAGCAGTCTCTCTGAAACGCATCGAATGTGTTTATCAATGGGCACCGATATTATGGAGTCTTCCTCGGATTGAATTCAATTTTGAGTGCATTAGCGATGCTGACGGCATTGCTATAATCCACTTTGATGTTCGTTATTGGCAGAGGATTCTTCAAAAGGTATGAATGGACTAGTCTATGCATCCTGAACGTACCGACTTTGTTGAGAAGGCTACTACTGGACTGAATGTTAAGTATGCCGGAGCTCGTTTTCGCTCTCATTTTTCGGATTCAGTTCTGGTTTATTTTCTCTCCTTTTCAAGGTCATATTGAGTGTCTCAATGAATGCGAGTCTTTTTGAACAATCAAGGAACTGTATAAGTTCACAGTACATCCTGAAAAACTTCAATCATAATGCAGGGTGTTTCAATATTGTGTCAAAAATCAAAAGCAGATTCCTCGAACAAAATTATAAAAAGAAAAATTTCCGTCCACTGTTTCAACAGAAAAACTCATGGAATGTCCAATTCGATACTGTAGATGCTTTTCGGATTGAATTCAATTTTGAGTGCATTAGCGATGCTGACGGCATTGCTATAATCCACTTTGATGTTCGTTATTGGCAGAGGATTCTTCAAAAGGTATGAATGGACTAGTCTATGCATCCTGAACGTACCGACTTTGTTGAGAAGGCTACTACTGGACTGAATGTTAAGTATGCCGGAGCTCGTTTTCGCTCTCATTTTTCGGATTCAGTTCTGGTTTATTTTCTCTCCTTTTCAAGGTCATATTGAGTGTCTCAATGAATGCGAGTCTTTTTGAACAATCAAGGAACTCAAAGTATATAGTCTGTACAAAAATTCTCAATGTACCAAACTCTAAAATTAATTATCCAGCCATGTTTCTGATACAAGCAACCGATTGGCCTATCAGAACTATTGTATTTTTCCCTTTCAAAAATATTCATCGGTAGAGAAAATAAATGAAGTCACATAAAAAATGCATCTTGATATACAGGGTGTTAATTAAGTATGTTAACAAACTTCTTTCTATTTTTCGGAGTACTATTCGTGGTTAAAGTTTGTTAACATACTTAATTAACACCCTGTATAGAACACGAGTATCAAATTTCGTAGAGATATCTACAATATTCTCTCAGATATTATTGAGGAACTGTTCATTTCAAATTACTTTGTACCTCGGAAGTAATTTTTTTTTTGGCATATTCATACGAAGATTTTCTCAAGAGTCAAAGAAACACGTGTCGTCAAGGAACACGATGTACATCCAGAGTATGACAGATGGGTCACATATTTATCTCATGGCTACTTCAAAGCAAGAAAATATGGAAAAAAAATCAGAAAGTAACTTGAAAAAACCACTTCTGAAACTCAAGTATCAAAACTTGTAATAATGTAAACGTGAAAAGTGTAAATTATTTCGTGGATATACAAGTCATAGATGATTTGAATTCAATAAACAAGTGCTCGAGAACATCCATACCATTCACCTGATCTGACACTAAGTGAATTTCACTTTTGCAATTCCACCTCCGTATTACCGTTCATATTCACCCTGTATTCACCAATTAGTTGGTCCCCTTTGTGACCACAATACATTTTCATTCCGCAACCATCAATTGATATTATAATAAACACATAGTCGATCGGATTATCTGTTGTTGAGCACTTTATATGAGTTCATGTGAATCAAGTTGGGTCGTATTTATGTGGTGTGAAATTGGAAACATTCAGCGTACATTTGAAATTCGTTTGAATATTCATAGTGGGGTATATCCATACGAATAATTCCGTTGGACTCACAATAAAATTGATTCGTTGTTGGCAATCTGGTATACACGATATGAAAATCCTCTTTACAGTATGATCGGTTGAATGTCACCAGTTAATGATTGATGGAATGGTGAATTTCAATGATCTATCACGTACTTATGTTCTATTTTGTTCTGATTTGTGAATTATTTGATCGAGAACTACTGTTCTGCGATTTTATTTTTTCGCTTTCGATGTAACAACCTTGTTGGAATTGATTTTTTGCCGTTATCTTCAATTTGCTATCTTCAGTAGGGGTTGGATGGAAAATATATTTTGTTTCCTGCTACAACATTCATGGGTTTATGTTTTCTCAAAACTCGCCATCTTGGATTCTCCCATCAAAATTGGGAGTTGGGTCCTACTTCTTCTGAGAAAGTAATGATTTATTCATCAAGAATCATAATTACTTATTGATTAATATACCAATGAGAGGCTACGTTGAATTAATTTTTGACAAATATTGAACGTCAAACTCATGAGTGAATCTGAGAACAATCAGTTTCTGACTTCAAAAGTTTCGATGATTCATTATTGGACTGGACATTTTGGAATACCAAGAATGCTACTTTGTTAACCACCGAATGAGTTGATGGGAAAGTTTTGATTTTTGTTTTTCTGCTAGATGAACATATTGTAGTTTTCCTTATATCACGAACTTAAGCAATGTATCCTTTATTATTTAATTCAATTTGTCATGATGTTATAATATTCTGCTTTGAAATCATCTCAGTTGAAATTACACCAGAATTCTTCAAATGGTTGTGAGAAACCTGGAGTCTAGAAGTAAAGCATTGCTAATTCAATTAAGAAGCATCAAGACTCGTTACAATTTTTCCGAGCAGACCTGTACAATTTTTCCTGTCAGATCCTGCTAGTGATCACCACATACAAACTGACAGAGCCTTCCTCTCGAATGTACACGCCGGCTCGGATTTTCCGATCATAAATCTGTTAATCCTGCTATTGCAACACGAACTGAATGGTTCGTTCGTTCGTTCACAGAATCTCGACTTAATCTCTTTCTGCGAGTCGGTTTCCTTTTCTTCGCGTCAGTGAATCACAGTCGAAAAACAGAGAAAATAACAAAAATAAAACTGGTTTAATCAACTCGCATTCCCGAGAGCGATGCACTTGCACCTGCCGTTTCAACGGCACATCGTTGGGCCACCTGCCTGCACGAGCGTAACCCGAGGGACCAGAACCGCCCAACATCATGGTACGCAAGTGAAGATCTTCCACTGTAATGTAAACAAAGAGACCCCTCTCACATTCAACAACAAGTGATGGGTGCACACATTTCTAAACATAGGATAATCCATAAAGGCCTCAATAAATATCCTGGTAGACCTCAATTGTCACCTTATTTATATTCGAACACTAAAAACAATCAGGCTCTGAATATTTCCAGGCACTGCACCCCAAATTATCAAATCTATATCTATTCTTCTAGCTGACTTTGTGATAATAATCCTGGTAAATTTCTAGACATTTATATCATCAACTTCGAATCCAGATTAAAGAAAAATCTTCTTGAAAGTTGCATCACATCTGTCTCGAACTGAAGACGTTTTGATGATACATTGAAAATGTGAAGAAAAAAACAAAAAAACATCAATTCCTTTGTAAGAGATGTTCAAAATGTTCGAATTCGTGAAATGAAATAATTTTCTTTTTTAAATGTTAATTTTACATGAAAACACTCAATATTTCCGAAACAGTTGAAGATGGGTATGAGATATTGTATATGAATTATGTCTAGAATTTCCTGAAGAATCTAAAAAACTAATAATATACAGGGGGTTGTGTTCAAAATAAGGAAGTTGGTATCGGTCACTGTCACATGAAACACCCTATATAATTATTTTTTTTGAGAAATGCGTATCTAAAAATACAAATCGATGTGTCCAAGCGTTTTTCTAAACACGCTCTCATTTATTCGTTATCGAATTTTGTCCATTTGGCTGTTCCACACTGTATATACAATTCAATCACTAGTTATATAAATAAATGTTTTTAACGTTACTTGGTAAATTTGAAGAACACCATTTGGTAGACAGTTCAACAACGTTTTATAATTGATATTTTTTTCACCATTATTTTCATTATTCGCAACGATAATTTTCAGATATTCGAAATAATTTCAATACATTTGGATCGAATTCGAACGCTTGAATGAATTAAGAAATGAAAGAGAAAACGAATTCTCAAGAATATTATCCATAAAATGGAACTTCGCAAAAAATCTCGAATAAATCAAAACGCATAAGTTCATTCAGAGTGGCTGTTCATATTGAAAGTGAAATCCTTTTTTTATGGAATATATTCAATGTGCTCCATTACCATAGGAACGTTCAGTGAACAAAACCAAAATATTCACATATTTCACATTTATTGTAGCAGCGAGATCCTTCTGGAAAAAACCGAATGACGCTATAGTGCCCGAGGTTCAGACCATTACAGGATACTGTAGAATGGCTTCGAGCCCTGCAGGTTTACGATGAATCCTCGCGATATGTCTGAAATGTCTGGGATACTTGTATAACAGATGAAATCGCAGATGCAGACGCGATTTTATATACTGAAAAGATCCTTGAGTATGATGAAATGAGCTAGCTCATTCATTACTTGAAGTATCGTGACCAATCAGTTAAAATAACTTGAATTTACTCATCTATTTTTCAACTGAAAACTGTCATCAACTCTTAAATCGTAATTTTCAGTTTCTTCAAGAATGGCCTTTGAACAATGTGAAGGTGAGGAAACTTTTTCGTAAAATTTCACCACTACACTTTGAGATGATCTTGTGATGAACGAAGGCAAACAAGAGGGCGCTCGCTTCAAGATTCAAAACAGTCAAATAATTAGTCGTCTTGCTAATAATTACATAAAGAACTTTGAGTTTGCTTAACGCCCAAACCTCGATGCTCTGGATCTGGATAAAAGAACCCCATGACACCCCTATCAAAGATACAGTACAGAACCCATCCGAAATCAGCAAACCCCCTTATAATTATGCTCACTTCGCTCCGAACAGAGATGCAACTTCCGTTCAGACTCATCCTAGCGTGTACATCGCTTCGCAACTAAGTTCCGGACTATAATGAGTGGCGAGGGTGAAAATAAGGGGTGGACCGTCTGGGAAGGGGTAGCGGGTTTTAGTCTGGATCTTGTGCTAATTGCTGGATGCTTACATACGCTGAGATCGGGCGTCAGCTCATGCATAAACGAGGAGATAAGTGGTGTGACGCTCGACTGCTCTAGTGGTCTACCACTGACCCGATGGCTAACTTGGTCGATCAATCGCCTCAGAAAGCTAGTCCTGAGAAGGTAGGAAGGAGTATAAATGTATTAGCGACTCGGTGTGCTGGGAGTTTCGTCCCTGAGTGCTATTATTTTGATGATACACAACGAAGTACTTGGAGGAATTGAGGTTGGGTGAACATCCCCAGATAACACAAGTTCATCTTATGGATATACTATGGATATCCATTATGGATATTGTGGATGTCCATAAGATATCCGAAAAAAGGTCTGGTATATCCTATGGACGTCCATAGGATGTGACAGTGTGACCTTTTTGGATGTCTTATAGATATCCATTATGGATATCCATGAGATATCAACTATGGATATATACAAGAGATAGTATATACTATGTATGTCTTCAGGATATCTGTCAAAGGACGGAAGATGTACGATGGATGACCAGAATATATGATATGGACATCTTATGGATATCCATAGTCGACATCCATAGAATGTACAATTCAGTACATAATATATAAGTAGAAAAATGATATGTTGAGGCATTGAAAACACATATAATGAAAGTTTTGAGAACAATAAAGAACAATTCATAACAAAAAAGTTATTCTACTGAATAAAAAATATATCATGTACAGAATATAGAGTATTGATCACATGAGATGATACAAATCAGTCTGTGTGTCCCATAGTTTTCCCAGACCTCTTTTGCACGTCTCAACCAGTTCTTTATGGCAATTTCTGTTGCCTTTCTATCACCTGATAAACCACTCTTGTCTGCAGCAACTGAAATAAAATAATTATTAGAACAACTTTCTTATTTAAAATGGAACACCCCGTATTTTATTGAATTTTTAGATTCTTCCTGAATTATGGGAAAATGTATGAACAGAATATAAACATAAAATAGTAGGAAATAGATAAGTTCATACTAGTCACACTCACCAAGTAACTCACATTTATATAGGTATAATATGTACTCATATAGGATACACCACCACAACCACAGTGAAACTCAACTGCTCAACAATCGTTCGCACTTAAATGGAAGGCACTGCGAAAATGTAGGTAATACCCTAATTGTTAATTAGGTATAATGAAAATGTGAAAAACACACGCAGAACGCCTGGCACTTCAGAGACACAATGCGATGGCGGCGATTACGGAATGCGGATCATAGATAGGTACGCTTGGGACGTTTGACTTGACATGTCTGGCCACCCTTCGTACATTCGAATTTAGATGGCGACTTTGTTCACTGTAGATTTGTCAAATTCTATGCGGTTCTGTGGTCAGTTCTTATGCATCATTAATTTTGGACGAATTCACAAGAAAACACTTCGAAATTTATAAAATATGAGAGAACAGATTGGCCTTTGACTCTAAAGATGTATCGCCATCTCGCGGTGCTTCTAATGATTATGATTGAGTTAGCAACTCAGAGTAATAAAAATAATAATAATGATTGTCCTTTATTGAATCAAAACTCGATAACTCGGAAACGGTTGAATTTAAGTGCATTCTGTCGATTACAATTATTGCTCAAAATTGAAGGACGAATTGATATATCCAATAGTATACAGGGGTTTCCATTAAAAAAATGCAACTTTTGTGTGTCACGACTTCATGACCAACTTTGTATAATTAAAACTTCAACTGTCTAGTAGACGCTTAAAAACCCTACAACTTTTGTATTTAACTTTTTTTGATACCTTGTATATTTTACCGAATAATTGACCGTTTTCAGACTTTTCTAAAGCCCTGTATGTGTATGTATATATATATCCATTATTGATCTCTTACGGATGCCTGGATGTTACCTGATATGGATATCCAGAATGAAACTTATTTGGATATCCTATGGATGTATCCAAGAAGTTCTTTTCGGATATCCTAAGTACATCTGCAATAGGATATCTTATGGATATACATTTTATGTCCACGGATATTCCGCCTTGAATAGGACTTGAAATGGACATCCATAAGATATCCTGTGTTAATTGGGTCGTAGTAGAATGTTGTCACACATTTAGAAACTTTGAAGCAGGAATCAATATCCGCCACTGGAATTTTTCTGATCAAAGTCAAAATAACAAATTTGTCCTATTTATTCATTCATTTATTTATTTATTGTGGGATGCAAACAGGACTAGCCCAAAAAATGCATTCTCTGAGTGGTTATATATTTACAGTAAGGTATAAATCATTTTAAGATGATATAAGAATAAGAAGAACAATTAAAAAACAATTTTTGGGGGGTACAACTTGACAGATATTCAGTGGTGCTCTAATTGTGAAAAGTGTGTTCTCAATACGTTTTGAAATTTGTAGAAGCCATTTGCAGATATGTCGATGCTAGTGGAATTTGATAAAATATTGTAGGTCTTTATTATTCTGTGTAGAGGGGAATTTAGGAAATAGTTTGTATTTGCTTGCTCGGTAAAAAATAAAAGAGTTTGGCGAGTGTTGTAGTTAGGTACAGCATATCGAATCTGACTTACAATTTCGTTTTAGTCTATTTTGTGATTTACAACTTTGTAAAGAAACTTCACGTCTGTGGTTTTAGTCCGGCGTCCAAGTGAAATGAGGTTTAGTTCTTTCTTTAATTTATTTTATTATTGATATTTGAATTATTTTTGTCAATTGATCAGCGTGTTTTTTTAGTTTTCTTAAACTATATTTTTTTATTTTTAGTTCAAGTTAGGAATCGTTGGAGTTGATTTCTGTGAACCTCTTGAGAAATCTCACCAATTTCAGAGTTCCTACTAAAATCATCATGTACGCAGCTCACATATTCGATTGGAATATCCTTGGCTCAATAGATTTCTTAAAGATCCTCTAGATTCCATGATGACGCGCATTTTTGCTGCTGACTAAGGAGTGGGGTTAATTTCTTAGTCCACCAAAAAATCCCCCCACTGCGAACAAAATATGTTTCAAAACCCCATATTGATAACAATATTAGATTATCCAAGATATCGAATAAATTTCAGCCAATGAGCAAGAACGAAGCCTCCTCATTTTTCTACCCACATTAAACTATATAATCCAGAACGAATTTTTGAGATACGTGAACGATAGTGGAAAGCCATTACCCACCAGACAAATTCCCCCGTGTTATCGTAAAAATAAAGTCGTAGTAATTTTCGAGACGGCTTCGATTCGCCGTTAGCATTCTAGAAGGATGGCGTCCATACTTCATACGTCACATACGTCGTGAATAATTAGATAATTTTTTAGTGATACGCCAGAGGAAAGATAAGATTCTCTTCATGTTTCCCTTGCTGATTAATGAGCTAATCGATCTTTATGGGCGGCGTTATCGTTATCTGTCGACGAATTCGAGTTTTATTATGTTGGGGTAGCGAGCATCGAACAATGCTCGAGCATTTATCGTTCGTTGTTATCTCGTAGAGGCATTTTGTTTTAGATCGACTACGTTTCGCAATTTGAACACTCGTTATTGGTGGAATTAATACGTTCATTCGGATTTTTATGACGGTAGTGTTTGATGTTGTTCGTGGTGATTAAGGATTGATGGCATGCGTGCACAGAAATGTGATTATAACTAGAATAGGCTTAGGTCTACTGCGCAAATTTTGCGCTTGACAGGAGGATAGCCAAGAAATAAACACCAGTGCAATGTCATGAATATATTACACGTATTAGAGGGCAACCTACTGACTTCCCGACTTTTCTAAAGGAGTTATAGATCGAGAATTATTCACAGATTCAACTAGGGAATGCAATCTTGTTCTTGCGATATCTCGGCCTTTTTAAGCGAGATTGATTTCGGACGAGAAAACGTCTTATTTACTGGCTGCTGCCACTGCTCAGAGACAGAAAACTAAGTACGAATTCTTCAGAGGCATTTATCAAAAATGAAATGAATTTGTACGAGTCCAGGGGGTCAAAAGGTGAACTTTTACAGTGGATAACTTCTTTTTTGATACTTTGTGCTTCTTGAAAAGTTGGTCAATTTTTTTTTGTAATTCGAAAATGTTACTTTGTAACATGATTTCTACGTTGATATTTCTGAAGAAAAAAATGTGGAATCGATTTTTATGGTATTCCAAGTTCTAGATGATTTTTTCGTTTATAGAAAGAGACAGACTGAACATCTTAAGACTCGCCGATTGAATATTGATTCGAATTTGAAAGAGTTCTAGAATTGATATATGTGAAAAAATAGTATCCATAAGAAAAACCAAAGTTGACATCTCTGACATTTCAAAAATCACTGGAAAGGCGAAACCATATTCGAAATCTTCATAAAAAACTACCAGAATGAAGTTGTTGTTCGAAATAAATGTCTACTACGATTAGTATTATCTAAAAAAATTGAAAAGGAAAATCTATTGTTTGCAATATCTTGAGAGCTATCGAAGTTATTCCTTTTTTTTGAGGTTATTCGGCACCAAAATCTGCAACTTCGCCCCAATTCAATCAACTTCGTATCTCTTAATGTTTATGATAATAATAATAAAAATAATAATGATAAAAGTGGCATTTGAAAAATGGTCAGCCCGTACGTAGTTTTCGTCATCAAATTCATGTTGAAATATTCTGTTTGAACCCTTCAATATTTGAATTAAAAGAGTAAAACTGTCAAATATAGGATTGGACTCATATAAAAGTATTTTTTATTCTGTATGTAAATCAGAAAGTCAATTTTTTTTTTCTGACCGACAAATCATGTTATATCCCTGGATTATATTATATATGTATATGATTTCGAAATATTATTTAAGATCTATATCGATGTCTTATTCAGATTCTACGTTTACGGCTATTTCCTCAACTTCCCGTTAGTTTCTGATATAAATCCATTAGCAACTGAATGACAGCAATGAACATTCAATGACTATTCGTTTAATATTCATCCATAAGCGGTTATGTCATTATGTCGAATACTGAAGGAGCTCCGTTGACCATATAAGAAGAAGCTATTAGTGAATATGTAATCGGATAAAGGAATTCAATGATTACGAATGGGATTAGGTGAATTGAATATCATTATTGTCGAAAATTAAGTGGATTTCATAGGCTTATTTTGATGTTAGCGTTTTTCGAGAATGGAGATCCAACAAACGCTATGCAAATTATTTTCTACTTCATTCACTTACGGTAGAAAGGCGTGCAACAAAAGCTGATCATGATTCAGCGGAAAATAAATTTCATTCCGACTTCTCACGATGTTTTTTGCTTCTTGAATACATAAAAAAAAACTTGGAATATTGGGTGAGGATAAAGACTTCAGAGATTAGGTTCTTCAGCCTCGTGAATCGATTCACAATAGTATTTTTCGTTTTATCTATCAATAACTAAGTTTTGGAAACTATTTTAACTCACATTGGTACCATTGAAAAATTTGTGGAAAAAAAAAGTCTCGTGCCGTGACCAGGATTCGAACCTGGGTTACCACGGCCACAACGTGGGGTCCTAACCACTAGACGATCACGGCTACGAGAGACTATGTTAAATATGATGAAAATCTTATATTCGCTGTGAGTATATACAGTATGACGAATGGGTGAAATCACTCGAGTGTATTGAATAGTGAAACATAGACGTAACTCTTTAGGAAAAAAACTGGTTTCGACCTTGATGTTTATATCGAATCCAAACCACAGAGCTGATAAAATTTAATGAATCTAAATTGAGGATAACCAACGAACCAATAATCGAAAAAGATACAAGAAATTTTTGAATTGTGTAAGAATGAACGAGATAAACAAACTCATACTACGTAACGAAGACAAGGATAGAAAATAGGCATCATTGTTTTGAATATAAACGTTTTCTGACGACAAGTCACCACTGTTCCAAAAATCAGCTGTGAATATAAGAAGAATCATTGTATTCAAACCAAATCAACGATTCTTCTGATTTGTTTCAAAAGAGACATTCTAGGTGATTTTCCTTCTTGTTGAATTCATTCCCTGCAAAGAAAGACTTGGTACTAAAATGAATTCCTATATATTGGACATATTTGTTACGAAGTAAAAATTTCTTCATTTTTGTTTACTGTTCGATCATTTCATGTTATATCTTTTTCAATCAGTCTATTTCGGTTTGGTTATCGACAATTTAAATTCCCCCACTGTTACCATAAAACAAACCAAAATTAACATGCATTTATATTCCAGAAACGAACATATATTAACGAAGCAATCAATACTAACATCATTAACAAGCCATTAAAAATGGTTTGAACGCTCGTAGCGTGAAAAACGTTGTCGATTTGAAGATAAATTATGCACAAACATGATGATGGAAAATACGCTTGATGAGAACAAAAACTGTTCTATATAGATACATACTACAGAGCTAATAAAAAACAAAGTTGATGGGATTATAAATGCAATATCAGTCTCTAGCTGTCCACGTGACTATAAAAAACATATATGAAGAGGCGGGAGCATGCTGTTCAGGAAATATAGAAATGATAGTAAATCATTGATAAGATGGCCAGAATTTGAATACTACAGTTGTTCAACAATAAAATCATTTTCAAGTGGAAAGAGGTGTCCTCAACCTAATTCGAGTGATCGAAATGAAGCAAGAATACTTACACAACATCCAAACGTCCAGAAGATATCCTCATCAGGATAATTCTCTCCAATAACTCGGAAAAATGTGTTTTTTTGTGACCAAAATACAAATGAATCTCAACATCCTCAAGACGTGATTTTCATGTCATATTGTAGTCTAGTGAAGTGAGTATATATTTTCACAAGTTTTCTTCAATTTTTGAGAGTGATTCGCCAATAGGTGTCTTCAAAAAGTCCAATTCCAGTCGCTGGACATAAAACGGACATAAAATAGACATCTCCAAGACATCGAGTGCTATGTGATAATTTTTCAGAAATATGAGATTCTTCAATTCAGTTTCAAAGTATTGGTTGGATTTCTGATTCCACCTGAACTGCATACAAATATTCAATGAATAATTAATATTCAACCTTGGAAAAATGTCCAGTTTAAAAGGTATCGACTGCTCAAATATTTAGGGGTTGAATTGAATGAGAATCAAGTTCAGTTTGTGTGTACGACTACTGAATTTCATTCCTCCACGAATTTCATACACTCTTCTTTATCCAGAGTTTTGGCCTCTAGTCATGTGTTTTCCTTTACTCTTGAATCTCTCCCAATTGTGTCGTTCCAAGTCTCCACGGATCTCCCTGGAATCTTCCTTTCTGTTGTCTTCATATGTTAATAATTCAGTGGATCTGATTATTGTTTAACCGGAGAGGATCACGAAACGAAATTCAAGTTTCTATTCAAACCTTTGATGTCTAACTGTGGAACATTTGCCGATCTGGAAATGAATCAGTGACGGATCATTATTCGTTTATCTCGACTCCAAAACGTCCAAAGTTATCCTCTGAATTGAATCAACCCTTGCCGATACTCGAGAGTTTGTTTAACTGCGTTTCGCGTGCCGTATACATAATTAAGAGGACGTTCGTCACACAAGAGGCCCCTCTTTGTTTCCGACGCTTTGGGATAATCCAATAAAGAGAAGGAAGTCTTGTGTTTCGACGATGTATTTCTCTTAATTACAGGGCCGGGCCTATTTGCGAACGGTCATACGTTTGAGATGACCTAACGAGGCGAGACGAAGTAGGATGGATGAGGATTGAGAAACGAAAACTTTGTTTTACTGACGTTCTCGTTACAGGGTAGCTAACATAAAGTAAAATGAGCTGAGATGAAATCCCAATGAGTCCAATTTCTCTGATTCGAAAAGCAACGATGAATTGGAGGCTCCTCTTTCAACCCAGACTGACAATCCATCTCTCCACCTATTTTCTCGTTTTATATTATCGATATCATGCAATTCCCTTCACTATTATCCATGTGAGACCTCTGTAGACGAAACACTCTCAAAACGATGGCATTCCGCATGGAACATCAATCAAGTTTTTCTCACCGGCTACTAATCTCGGAGTGTCTAATCTGAGACATGTCTTTGGTCCTCTAGAGTGATCTGGATAAAGTCTACTGAGCTCGTAGAACATCTTTATTAGTGGCCCATATCTCGTCTTCCTTTGGTACACTGTTCAATTCACCTGTAGCCGAGAACTCAATCACAAATACCGCTCCTTGTTTGTTTTGCATCTTATCTGGACCACTGGGGTTGTGTATATGCCCTGTCCTGCACCCCATATTAGGTATCACCTTACTCGGTTTTGGTTGATGAGTTTGTTGGGAACTTCATGACAAGCCTAGATGAATCCGTGTGTTGCTGATCTGATTCATTCTGACTTGAAGGTGAATTCCGATCCTCAATGATTTTGAAGAACGAGACCATTTTGTTGAGCATTCATATCAATAATTGAATTACAAACTCTCTACTCAAAATCGTTATCATCATCCCTTTATGCGGCCTCTGAACGTATGAGCAGGAAGATCGGACAATACTTCATCGAAAAGCACTCACCTGTACATACTATTCAAGAAAATATAAATTTCAATGTATCCGGTATTGTATAAAAAATCCTATCCCTATTCAATAAAATATACACTTCTTTAATTTAAAACTGTTATATGAAACTTCCAACTTGTCAACACGTTCTCTTTCAGCTCACAATATCTTGTAGAATGTTTTCTATGATCACTCTGTATCAAACATCACACAGTTGTTGGTTTCAGTCAATGTCCACGATAGAAGTGGCTATTCATCAATAGTTTAGTAGTTCATTGAATTTCTGGGAGCAAATACTGTTTTGGTAGTCATTTCATGAAATGAGTTGGAGAAGAGCAAGTTTGTTTGAGTTTGAGGCTCTATTAGCTATCTTTCTATCTATCTATCTATCCATCATTGAGAAACCTCATCATTATTCCGTTTATAAATGAAATATTTATATCGAGCGTAACTTTTTATTCAACAATGATTTGTCAAAAATCTAGAAATGAATAAATTACATGCACATAGGTTGCACCTTAGTCGAAGAATCAAATCGAGTAGATTTGTGATTTTTCGAAATGGGACACGTTGGAAATTCAAATTCTACTCACATCATAGTTTGTTTATACAGTAGATGGAATGAAATGAGAATGAGATCAAACGAAAAAATTCAATACAACATTTTTATGCAAACATTGAACATAACAAAGGAAACGACATACTGAAGATCTTCTCGAAGAACTCTCACAAAAAAAAACATGTAATAGTTTACGTATACTTGAATACAAAGAAACTCATCTTATGGGTCCTTTATCACCGCTTTTATTGCCTCGTGTCGATTGAAATGAGCGCGTTCAATAAATTTTTCGAATTCAGACAATTACTATCTATCCTAACCCTAGTAGAGAAAAATGTTCCGATGTTCCATTAGAAAGTTTTGTTTCTGAATTTCGAACTCGAAAGTTATATTTCCAACTCATTCTAGACTCTCCCAACTGAATTAGCTAATGCTTGCTACTCCGTAATATGTACATTGAATTATTTCGATCTCCAAATGTAACTCAATCGAATGAAGCAACTTCCAATTCTCAAGGGAAATAGTCAAAACTTTTTGTAAAGATATTCTGTCTCGCAGGCTAACGACTTCAAGTAATGTTATTCAATTTGTTTATTTTATCGATCAATTATTTCAATTTCTAGAGTATATCCAAATGTACCGACTGTATTTTCTGAAAGTAACTTTTTAGTTAACGATTGTATCAACATTGAATTGGAAACTAACTGAACATTTCCTATATTTCTAGATATTCGTTTGCCCCCAACTCAAGGCTAGCTAATTATTTTTCATCAGTCAATTCGCTTTAGCATAATGATTCTATTTCTTATTTCGACAATTTTCACTCCTAGATGCTTGCAGCATACAAACAGAAAATCAAAAAGAATTTATGGAACACCCTGTCTTCTATTCTTTCCTTTCATTTCCGCTCATCTTTTATTCATGTCTTTATAATTTATTATACTTCCAGAGCAACTACTTCTCTACTGCAGATCGAAATTAATCTTGTTTATTCCCCAGTATCCCGATCTCAACAGATATTCATCCAGAGTTATCTTCATTCGAATTCAATTTCCACGCTGATATGCATCTCCACATTTTCCATGCCTGATCCATTATGCAGGATGCACAACAGATTTATCACTCACTCGTTGCGTTTTCCCATTTATTCGATTCTCCTATTTTGGTCCTCACCGAATCAAAGACTGAAATTATCCACTTCAACAGTTACACCGATGAAAAAGATTCAACATGGAAGTACTCGAACGATCATTTCACAATCAAAGCTGGAAATGCACTGATGCACTCAGCTTTCCATGATTTACTGCAATTATTTCCTCCAACTTCCATATTGAAATCTTTCTGGATTCCTGACTAATTTCAGTGCCATTGGACCGTATTGTTTGCTTTCATTTCACGCTTCGTATTTGACAAATTGAAGAAAAAAGGTGCTAAAGAAAGAGGAAACAGGAAAAGATAGAATCGAGATTGTGAAGTGTTTCATTTCGAGGACTGGGTCGGTAATACAGGAAAGAAATTTGGAGCAAAAGGTTCTTCAGCTAACTGTTCAAAGAAAATTTGTTCCTGTCAACTTCGAGAATAAAAACTACAAAATTTCTTATACCCTTCTTCAATTTCGACACACAGGGTGGTTGAAATTTGAAACTTCAGAAAACACTAATTGTTGAAGATGTTAGAACAGAGTTTCGATCACATATTGATGGATCCAAAATGAACAGGGTGGTTTCGAATTTGTGACCTCACTTTCTGGCATGATCAACAGCATTACATAATTCATCGAAAATATCACGCTCAAAGCATCTTGCCGATAATAATGAAGGTGAAGTTCTAAGGCTCAATAAATCTGTTGCTTCATCAATGATCCCCAAATTGTTGTTAGTAGATTGAAATAACTTCTCAACATCTATGTTATTATTTTCTGACCTCGATTCGGATCACCCTGTACATTGATCGTTAATAGAAGTCATCCATAAAATATAATGTCTGTGCTTCTAAAGTAATAACTGTATACACAATTCAAAGATTTGCCGAAATCCATTAAAAGAGTTCGTTTAATTCTGGGGAATTTAGAAATGATTGCTACCTTTTAGGTTCACGAATCTGTACTATCATGGGAAACGATACAACTGGCACAGAAACGAGCTGTATGATTAGAGCTTATTGTACCATTTCTCTCTTGTTTTTTCCCTGTGATGTAGGATATGATTATGTTGGGCTGGAATTCCCTATTGGACAAATTACTTTATAGTCTCATGAGCATAGAAAATTGAATTGTAGAAATTTTTTTTAAGGCAATGGGTTCAACCACAATATTTGACACTAAATGTATTCCCAGTTAGATCTAGATAGTGAAAATATAAGAAAAACAATTGAAGTATTCTTTCCACGGTCATAAAATATGGAAGTGTTTTTTTTCTGTCAGGCAACATTCTCATTTGACTCGATCAATATTCTGTATAATCATACTGCATTTGAATTTTTGAAGGAACAAAATAATGGGCATGTCAACACCCAATTGTTTTCATTGTGTAAATGTCATGATATCTAGATGAACCAAGAATGAAGGGCATAATTTGACAGGATATCATTCATCCAAGTTTGATTCAGCTCTTGCTATTAAAGCAGTTAGGGCCAATCTCATAACTTGCCGATCACTGAATATTGCATGCTCATCGCTTTCTTAATATCTGGATATAATGAAATATCCCCTCCTTTGTTTCAGATGCAACAATAGGCCTCCCTATCCGCAAAATGAGAGTAAGTAGGAAATAACTTGCTATACCCGTCGAAACTCAAGACCCCGAAGGGTAGTAGCCCCTCCATTTCCTCCCCTTTTATTTGCTAAATGTTATATGAATACTGAAGGAGCTTACGGTTCTTTTTTAATTATAATATCATTCGAAGGGGAAGAATTGGAAAAGGCATCAGGGCGAGTTTGGTGGTTTCTGTTTTATAAAGAAAAACTCGAGACGAGAAGAAATTAGTCTATAACCTGTGTGATCATGTACAGGGGAGAATGATAAAGGAGCAAGAAAGACAAATATTTCACTTGAGACGTTTATTATTACTTCACAAGGGCCGTTCATCATTCTAACCTTCATTACCAGAATGTCTCCCTATTACTGCACAAAACTTCCGAGATTATATTTTTTGGGACAAAATGAGGACGATATATCACCCAGATATGCAAGATTTCTTGATTTTTGATTCCTCCCATTCCAACCCAACCTTTTAATGTTTCATGAGAATCTCACAATTTTGGTCTGTTGGTCACCAAGAGAAATAGTTCGAAACAAGCTGCTGATTATCAAAAATTCATTTCTGTAGATCAGATAACCGTTAAAGTAATCAAAATACCATGTTGATTCTCTTTTATTCGGATTTCTTCTCCTATTAGACTTTGAGAGGACTCCATAATCAAGCTCGCCATGCCTGAAATCAAACATCATCAATGTTTGAAACATTCCTAGTTTCAGTTCCAATTCTCAAGTGACTTTGTTTCTGTTTGACTACGAATTGCAATTTTCGCTAAAATCAGTCGCATTGGTGAGTCTTATCCTCGAATAGATGAACAGTATATCGAAGATGAGAATGCATAATACATATAACCCTGGAACTCTATAATGAGTTGTATACAGGGTGTTCCTTATAGTCATGGTAATATTTGAAGGGGTGATTCTTTGACAAAAAAAACAGTTTTTTGATAATAACTGAGATAATATTCTAGACATCCTCAAAAATTTGGTACATGTCTTATGAATCAAGGTGCATTTTGTGATGTACGAAATTTTTCATATTCTCTTCCACTGGCGATTTTTTGTCAAAACTTTATCACCTTGTGTCTCAAAAGATAAGACTTTCAGGACATACGTTTATGGAAAGTTTTTTCTCAGAATGTGTCAAAGAATAACCCTTTCAAATATTAGCATGTCTTCAAGGAACACCCTTATTTTGGACTAACAGCCTCTTCTGGATGCCCCAAAGAGTTCTGTATCATTTAAGTCACAACATAACTGAGTAAACCACTTCTCAACCATTGGATAGTGAAGAGTACTCTTTATTCGTCAAGCCTTGTTTTGGCTTTGATTGTATTTTTTTGGGAAGAGAATGATACCCAAACAGAACTAGGGATCTACATTTTCACAGTGACACCAGATGACAGTTTACAATAACAAAAAGCTGCTGATCCATCAAACGAATCGTCTTGTCTTGTCCTTTTCTTCCCGGGACCATTTTACAATCACTGAGAACTTTTCTCGAATATTCCCAAACCTGGCATCCTTATCTGGGCCACTCCAAATAGTCGAAAATAGTTCATCTCCGATGCCGAACTTTTTCAATCGGTCTCTCCCGAAGGCAGTTTGAGAAATTCTCGGCATTGAAAGTTATCGAGGTCGTTTTGGAGGGGTTATCGTCAGATGGGTCGATGGACGTAGTGGGGTAAAGGGAATGAAATACATCGAGGGACTCGTTAAGCGCCACATACTCTGCATGCAAAACCTCCAGTCTCTGGAGTGGCTGACGGAAAACGAGCGCGGAAAAAATCTAGAAGATGGATTGGCCAATTTTGGGTGCCGTGGGAAGTGCAATGTGAGGTCGGAGGCCAATAAACAGGAGTTGTAAAAAGCAAAACGAGAACTACATGTTGAAGTTTTTCCCCGAGTCTTGTATTTCTTGTTGAATATCAATATTATCTTGGCTACCATAGATAACTTTCAACATTCTAATAGAGAGTTAAATGTAAATAAAGCAAGAAAGGACAAGATGAAGTTATGGATTTACCACATTTGTCGCATGAGAAATCAATTGAAACGTTTGCATTGAATTGATGTTACTATTTTATTCTCATTTTGTATCAAGTTACATCATGTAATGAGTTTGAGAATTCATTATGGCAACTGACAACTAACCAATAACTATTCAGAATTCATGCTCTTATTATCGAATCACAACTTATTCAAGGGACTGAAATCTGGGGACTTGTAAAGACAACAAGGAGTTGCATTTATTAATTCGTTTAGTCTTCCTTTCCGAAAAACTTATTACTATTTTTTACTTCATTCATAAATAAAGCAAGTAATATACGCTCAAATGGATATTATCGAAAAATACGAAATAATAATCATAATTGGATTACTATTCATGAAAAATTGATGGGGATGCTATTTCTCTACATCATCCTCCTCATTGTTATTTCTTAAATTTCATAAATTCACTAGTTGGAACATCTGCATTTCACATATTTTTCAATCACCTATTATTGTGAGAAAAATAATTTTCTGTGACTAGTAGTTTCCAGCATCTTCTTTGAGCGTATCACAGCTCCTCAAATGAATCACATTGTATATAACCTTCAACAATATATCAAGATATCCACAGATCCTTCTGTAAACATCACGACCCTTGGGGCAAGTGAATAATACATATTTCTTTACTGAATATAATAAATAGCAAAATATATGAGAGAATTATCATTATCTGGCATCGTATGAATTGCAAAATCAATGACAATACAAATGTAAACTATGTGAACTCGAAAGAGTGAGTTCATGAGGTGGAAAACTGATATTTGGATTCAATACTAGACGTAAAAACTCTTATTGACTGTACTATCATCGCGAAATGGCATTCTCGTATTTATTTCGTCCCGTTGAACTCTCTGAAGAGCATTAATGCGGAAAAAGTGATAGTGAAGCTGAGCTCCATTTGTTTATATTCATTGTAATATATTTCACGAAGATGTTTGTGGCTCGAAAATGCTTGAATTGGTGATTCTTCCATTCTGATGATTTGTCGAATGAAAAATTCTGAATTCTATCATTCTACGTACTCTTTATCCGGGAGAAAATAATTCAATATGAGTTACTCTACAATATATCTGATCTTGGCTTTCCACTGAAAATATAGGAAAAATTGAAAAACCAGACCCTGTAATGAGAAACCATGGGAAAAGATGATTCCCATGTAAAAATTCGAGTACCTACCATCGTCATGGGTTGAGTCATAATCATATTAACTTCCAGCAAGGTTATGTTATAGTCTCTCCAGATTTTCCAATATGTTCCTGGCTAATCCTACACAAAGTTTAATGTTTCTATTTTGTGTTCGTACAGTCAGTGATCAAAGCAAGATTGATGACAATATTCCTTTTGTCTGAGTATGATTTCCATGAAACAAGCCAATTAATCCACGAACTGGAAATCGCAATCATGTGGAAATTCTGTGCGCCAACAGATGCAATCAAATTATAGCTCAAGTGCAAATATCGCATCAATCAAAATGACCGAATTCAAAATGGCAACCCCACATAATGCGATTACACGGATTCCCCCATCGGGAAATTAAAAGCTTTTTAACAGTTAACTTGTGTAGTACAAAACCCCCTTTCCAAAACTCATCCATATGGCGCTGCAAAACCCCCTTATTTCTTCTCAGACGACAAGTACAGTGGCGTACAATCACCAAGTCCATGCTTTTTGTGACTTTGCTTGGGAATAATTGTATTATTTACCACAATTCGTTAATTTTATTCAGGATATACTCAGAATGAATTTGGAAATAAATTGGATGAGATGTTCAAAATATTCTCTTGTAGATAATACAGAATATCTTCTGCTATGTCAAAACTTCTCATACTCTCATTATGAAGTTTCTACGTAGGTAATTTATAGCATAAAGATGCTGATATATCAAACTCATTCAAGGTAACAACATTATCTTTCAACGTGTTAAAGTAAGTGGTTGCTATGCAATTCCATCAACCTTCGAGGTTATTGACAGTTCTCGTTCCATAAAATGCATTAGCCAAATTTACGAAGGTGTATAAAAGGAAAAAGAGGTAAACGAAGCAGCTGCAATGTACACTTCAATCAAATTTACTGCAAAAATGCAAAAAATAACATGAGCACAATATTTGGTGGAGAGTCCTCTCGAATATATCAATTGTATCACTTACAAGGTTGAAAATTGGAAAGCAAAATTGTTTGCAATGAAGAATCAGTGAATGATGATATCCAAATGGCATTCTTTCATATATTCTGGAAATAATGAATAACAAGGCAACTCTGGTGCTTGGAATTCAAATTGGTCGGTGCTCAATATATTATTCTTCAATGAAGGGTGTGTCTTACGCAATTTCATCCATTTTTTCTCTTGTTATAATAATTGAATGGTCACTTCAGCAATTCTCTGTAATATGTTCTGCGTACAAGATGAATGTTTTGCTTTCTGCTCACAATTTGGTTGATTCTGCTTTATCTTCTGCAAAGTCATAACCTATCCGTTCATGAACTGGATACCAATTATGAGATAATACTTCTGGATTGTAAAAGCCGAATCATAATACATCATCAGTGGAACAAAAACGAGAACCCAACACATAAATCACAACTATAAATTCCGTATTACTTCCACCACATTAACTCCAAATTTCCATTACCCATTACCCCTTTCCCGATTCGACTGGCTGTAATTTATAGATCAACATCATCTGTAGCAAGGGACCATATTCTATTGTGATTATCGTCGACATCGGCATAGATGGTAGTTCTTCGCCATATGTATGTATAAAACGTCTACCCTTTGACATACATATTTCATTTCTCCCTCGCATTAAAATTGGAATCGTGGCCTGGCCGCAATTATATAATTAGGAATTTCTGGGCGTAGGTAAGGTGTATCCCTTAGTTCAATTAAAGGGTCTGGAGTCATGACACACTGGCATGTTGAAATATTACTGAAACCAGATTTCGATCGGATACTCAGATATCAGTTTGTCGAAAGGTGATGGAACAGCGAAGATTGATCCCCATTGAATGTGTTTCAGAAATGTCCAATCATAACATCTTCATCAGAAGTTTTTTTACAAACTTCCCACGAAAGGAGACATCCTGTAATGTTCATGACCTCAATATTCTGGTAAAGAAACATCATACACAATTCGAAAGGGATTTCAATAATCTGTTATTTTTTTCTAGTATTTTTTGGTCTGCTGTAAAATTACAAATTTTTGGCGACCATGTATGATGCAGGACAAACTTCTCTATCCCGAACCGTTTTCCAGACTTTGTTGAAAGTTGAAATAGATACAGGAAAGTATCGAGCAAGAATGTTGATAGAAAAATGACGAGTCAAAAAAATCTATACTCTACAAGGTGTTCTATTTGAAATGACAAAGATTCGGTAGCTGCATTGCTGGAAATATTTCTTATCGATAGATCACATGAACCAACTTTTTGAAGGTATGCAGATAGGTCCAAGTAGCCAACCCTGTATATAAATACAGTGGTATTACTTGCCTCCTTCAGAAATGATAAAAATAGTATAGACGGACTAAAGGTAGAAGTGGAAATGTATTTGTATGAATGGAGACGCTCTAGTTTTTATCACAATTCAATAACATAATCGTGTCAATGTTAACTGTTAACGAATTCAGAACAGATATCAGCCATTTGCTAGTCGTCTTTCAACGAATTTCTAACATAATTAAATATCGCTTGCATCGAATATTGACCACGAGACGTTTTCTGCGTATTTTTTTTTTTAATTTTCGTCACTATATAATCCCATCGTGTGGAAAATTATATTGAAATATGTCCCGATTCTCAGAATGTTACTTCAAAAGGTACAATAACTATAAATATATTACCTAATGACATTCTCAAGTCAGAAATGCTCGCTTTTTAATATTCAAATGTTCGCAGGTAAGAAGTTTGCCAATGTTGTCAGAATGAGACCAATTTTGTCAGAAAGTAGTTGAATTTAGATGGTTTTTGGTAGTTTTTGCAATGATTTTTTTGGGTATCAAGAAATACTCTACTGTGCGTATAGAACATATCAGTATTATAATTCATCATGAAATCGAAATAAAATCTATAGTTTCTTAGACATGTGTAGATCAAGATCAGAGAAAAAAATCATCATCGATGAACTTTGAATTACCTATTGAAATGACTATGGAAAAACAACTCATTATCTGATGCATGCTGCGTGCGAAAAGTATCGTGATGACACGAAACCGTTTATCGAGGAACTGAAAATCATTAGCCCCTTCACTGTTGACTGTTGAATTCGAATATGCGAGAATAGCACCCTCGATGGCATTCCATCTCCACTGTTTCCAACCGTTTCCGTCGAGCTTCAAGCACCCTACAGCGAGCAGCATCCCCATCCGATTCCGGCCATCAACAACTCAGCCCGAAACTCTCGAACGTAAGATCACTTGCTCGGCACATCAATAGTCGCATCCGAGCACTGAGATATTCCACTAGCTCAGTAATGAAGTCATTAACGGCATAGCATGTTAATCAACCGCCGTGAAATTCGACGGTGACTAGGGCTACGTCCACTGTAATTTAACTATTCTGACGGTCCACTCGAACGCCCTTCGGACGTGCATGCATCATACGTACGGTGTGGAGTGGGTCATGTGATGCCCTGTGCCGGACTTGAGTGGGTAATAGACGGAATTTCCAATTATCGAAGGCAAATAATGGGCCGACATTGGCCCGGTGATGGTTTTAGTCACGCTGAGAGTTTGAATCAACAAAACTGCTTCAGGAAAGGTGTGGGATTCATCTGTTATTCCAAGAGATGTCAGTGAATTCAGTCCAGAGGAAATCATTTGATTTGACAGTTGGTTACAAAGTCCCATATGTGATTGATTTTGACATATATATCACGAGCTTAACGCTTTGCTTCTAGAATTGAATTTATCTCCGCTCATCCGTCGCACAATAGTTATTTATGCATTAAACAATTTTTGCACGAGTTGCATACAATATTTATTCTACGTTTATGCAAAAAGCAAAAAATGATTAATTGAGTTGCGGCACTAGGTATAAATATGTAGTGGGTTTGAACGTTTATGTTTGTCATGATGACAGCACGTTGAAGTGCACTAGTGCAATAAAGAACTTCTTTTTCCATTAAATATAGTTCAATAAAGTTTCACTTTTTGCATGAATGTAGAAAAAGATCATTTTTATCACACTTTTATTAGCCTCACTTGTATGTGTACTCTAAACTGAGATCAATTGGCGTATTGCTGTTAGTATAATCTGTCATTTGAAGTTTGACCATTGGTAGGGCGAGGTGCAAGTTTCAGTTTACGCGAAATACCGGAGTCTTCAGGCGTCGGTTTGAATCGCATCAATCTCCGAAGAAATCTAATTGAAGGATAAAAATAAATATATTTCGAAAAAAAAAAAACTAAAAAACACGTTCCAATGATGAACTGAAAAGGCAAAAATAATTATTGAATCTCCTTTACAATAAAAATGTTTTTCTTAATTCATTCATTTCCATATTACCAAGTATTTTTGCCTTTTACTATTTACTTTTATTTTTCAAGGGTTTATCTCGATGAAAACCACTACACGCTTTTTTTACTATAATTGAACTATTTTCCCATACCTCATTGTTTCTTGGATCAACAAATCAAGTCAAGAATAAATATGTTCAATATTTCATTTCAGTTTGAATTCCTTTCAAATTCTCTTCATTTTCCAGTTCATAAGGCGATACCCTGATAAAAATAAAATGAAATTAAATCTTTCGAGTGATTTATGTAGTATTATAAAAATATGCAACACTGATGGCACTATTTTCAATGCAAAAAAGCGCCGATTTTTCCTTGAACTCGAACTTTTATATCATTATTTCTCCGCCCCCGAGTGCTACTTGCAATATCTGATGGAGTTTTTGTCAGACACAACATGTAATCTTTTATACAAAGAATCTGCAGTGTCATCAAAACATGTTCAATATTAATTTGTCCCGAACCCTCCGTATCGTCTGTAGTTTCATTAATTAATGACAATTTGAAACAATCACATAATGGGATAGATGACGATTAAGATTAATTTGAATACGGGTCGTTCCAATTATAATGAAGATTAATATCACCGACTGATCAAATTGAGCTACATGATGGACAAACGTGACTAGCTAAAGATTGAGCGATGATACGGAAAGAAATATTTTTTGCTAAGTCAGTAAACATTCTTCGTCCTGAAATCTATCTTAGCATTATTGCATGGATTTCTGCAGCTGTTTTGGTAGAATTAGACCAATATCTTTGGCCAGCAGTCTTGAAATTTGTAACACTTTCTCTTCCAATAATATCCAATTACGCTTTTAGTTCCTGATTGAAATAAAAAATGTCCTTGTATCATGATTCAGTTCCATTTGTTTCTAAAACTCATTCATTGATGAATTATATTCAAGCTTGTCATTATACAGTGTGCCAACTTTTTTCTTGACCTTCGTTCAGTAATAAGGATTGGCGGCTTCCTCAAGCATGACGAATTGGAGATGAAAACTGAGACGACACGACAAATTTACTTAGTCATTATTCATTTTCCAATTCACCGTATCACTTCGAGCGTCTATACTTATACGTGACCCTATCTTATCTTCTACTTCTCCTTTTCTCTGGCTTCTCTTTCTCTCTCTGTCTACGCCTTCATCTGGTTATTCGTTTCAGATAACGCGGTTGACTAATGCGGCACAGCAGGAATTCTTCTCAACAGGAATTTTACATAAATAACAACGGATAGGTTTTTTATTTGACGCAGGGAAGCCGCCAGAAGGAAGAATGGGTGTTTGAAAATGTCCCGTAAACACCAAGTTCTGTTGGGCTCAATCTGCTTGTCTTCCTTTCCTGGAGCATTTGTTTTTCCGCTCGGAAGTGGGTTTATTGAATTTTCCTGCTAAAATAACGTTCATGAAAAACTGCTCAGCCAAAATATGGATGTGTGGATGTTGAAATTTAGAAATATGAATGCATATTTCGATTCAACCAAGAGCAGGCAGATCATTTCATAAATGGAGTTTGTATGAAAGTTTCCTCTAATGTTACTGGCGACTATAACAGGACAAAGAGAATATGGAAAATTGTAGAAAGGCTCTTCACTAAGACAAGAAATGATTAAAATAGTATAAGATGACAAATATGATCAGTTAGGACCAGTGATGCAATCTGAGCGAGAGAAATATACAAAATTATTCCTTGATGTTAAAAATTCAGAATCGAGCCATGATATTGATACGTATTCTATGATCAATATATGAAAATAAAAGATAACTGTGCTGGTTTACCAAATTGATAAAGAGATTGAGAGTTTAGCTAATGTTGAGAAATCAAAATTGTGCTACTGCTGTCTCTCAAAATAAAAATAATATTCGAGATCCTCATTTATTTTTGAGGAATTTTGATCTGGCTTCTCTTCGTCGTGCGTTTGATTTCTGCTTGAGAATATGGAAATAATCCAGGGTAGAATCCTGAAGAATCTGAGCAATGACTGAAAGCAAATTAAGAAATCAGATTTGTTCCTAAAAGAATGAGAATCCGCAAAATATATTCTCCTCATAAGATACTCGATCTTGATCGAAATAATCAAATTGGAATTGTTTGATATTACAGTAATCGAGATTTTCAGAACATATGTTCATGAGAAGTTTTTTCTTCAAGGAATACCCTGTGTATTTTTTAAAATATGACGAATTTATATTAAGCATAAGTAAAATTACGCTGAGAATAGACAAGTGCAATTTATGAGCTATGGAAGACAGGAATTCGTACAGAAACACTCGGTAATAATGAAAAATTGGCTCGTGTTCAGCATGACTCGTTTCAACCCAGAAGCCGCAGCAATTTCATCTTCCAACGACTTCCAAGTACACATTTCCAGGAGTTTTCCGGTTGAATTCCATCGAAGAAAAAATTAAATTCCGCTCCACATCCGAAGATTATTTTTCTTTCTCGAAGAGCTTGCGCTACTCATCAACGAATAAAAAAACGTTTTCGCTCTGAAACTTTCACGAAAATGAACGTTTAGCCCCCCCTTTTCCTCCCCAGCCCGTACTCGGTTCGATGAAATTTACGAGTACATTTTCGTATTCTTAAGTCGACTGTCCCCGGAGACAAGGGCTGAAAGTTGCCCTACGGCTCGCATGAAATATTAACCAGCCCTTGTTACATGTGCATAGGAGGCCGTGGCGACGGGCAAACAAAAGAGGTGTGTCGCAGGAATATTCGGAATATTTCATGGGTAGCCTCGATTGAATTATGCACGAGATCCGTGGAAATTATTTTGACGGGGCGTCTGATATGTATTTATGCAATCGAATTTTCCACGGTATCAGAAGGATTTTCGTGTACTTCAGGGTTGACATACGTTATTGGTAATAAGATTTGCTCCGTTTATATGAACGTCATTAGTTTAGCGCTACCTGAAAGTACATTCTCATGATTATAATATATTTTCGCTACAACAGAGAGCTGGAATATGCGCTGTTGTCAGATCATGGAAGTGACTAATAGACCAACTTTACTAGTAAGGATATGTCTAAATCACTGACCATGCGATAAAAAAGTGTAATTTTCCATTGAAGATGTGAAACAAAATTCTGAATGTAAATGATTTATATTTGGAAAAAAGATAATTGACTCATCAATTGATTGATTTGCCTAGATATTCGAAATATTGACATAAAAATAATTTTATATGTCAAATATCAATAAGTGAGGTGTTGTTGGATTCAGAATTTCATTCTCGATTGAAATAGGTAAGAATATATAAGATGTTTCATTTGAAAATCAAAAGTTGGGTCATTTCCGGTCGGACCGGAAAGTACGGCAAAGCAAGTGAATATGTCAAAACATGTTAATTGAACTATTATACACAACCCCTAAATTTTGTTCCTCCATCTCCAAAAATAAGAAAGTTATAGGGGTGGGAAAATCACCCGGTATGTCCTTTCTGAACTGGCAAAAGAAAGACAGTTCTTATATTATTGTTTGTGTTTTTTTTTGGTTCAGTCAATACTTTCATGACACATTATTAACATACGATAGAATAGATCAAGCTGAATAAACAAATATCTTTCAAAAGAGGCATTCATCAACCCCTTATGCCATTTGAGTGACTTCCTTCTAGAAGGGAGTTATAAAGGATAAGATTTAAATTGAAATTCATTGTAAAATGTTCACTAAAAGTAAATGTTATTATGAATTCTACCTTATTTATGTCATATTCCATTAATTGTTGAGTGTTTATTATTCAAGATAGATTGAAGACCGAACGTCGAAACTGTAAGCAAATTAACAGGAGCACAATATGGCAGCCCTGATTAATGAAATGCTGCCGAATTAGCTGTGAGTAAGAAAGAGCGAAAACTCATGAAATATCATCCAGAAAGTGTGACATAACTTATTTTATGTGCTTAATACAAATCAACAACTCTATACCTCGCCATTCCGTAGTCGGTGTCAGGTGTTATGATTATTCTGGCTTTCAGCGCGTAATTAATGCCTTGAAGGAACTTGTTCAATAAGTTTGCGAGGTTCATCAAAACTTCCTGCATCCTACTTGCATCAAATACCTATGGCGCCGTTCATCGACCTTACAAAAATATCCCAGATCACATAGGTTCATGCAGAATTTCATTCTGGGAATAATTCGAAGAACCCCCTCTTGAGCATGGCTTAAAGTAACACCCTGTATAATCATCACCAGAAGAGTCGAGGCATGCCCACATAGTAAGTTTCGTTTCTATTTCTATCCGCGGTAGCGCTGCGATCGCAGTTCCGCGCATGCGCGGTAGTTACTCTAACCCAAGGACAACAAAACTACGCCATTTTCACGCTTCGCTACCACTGACTTCTTCTTTTCAGTGATTCTTTAAAATGATGGCCTTTCAATTGATGCTGCAGCTTGTGAAATCACATGACTGATTTGTTTTCTAAATGCAAAGAAAGTTGAACCAAGTGAAATTCATTGGCAAATCTGCGATGTTTATGGACGAACTACTAGCTTAGGCAGTAAAATGAAGGACGTGATCAAGTGCACGATGATGAACAAAGTGGTCTGGTCGCCTGTCATTGGTTAATGATGAACTGGTTCACGCAATTGAAGAAAAGCCTTAGGAAAACCGTAAATTTACAATTATTGCTCTCACTATGGAGTTTCTGGTCAACACTTCAACGATGATGACGAGCTGAAAGAACATGTTGGTTGAAAACACAGGAGACAAACTTCTATAAAGAAGGCATACAATAACTTGTGCTATGCTATGACAACTTTAGGAAATTATGTAGAAAATCAGTTTTGGAGTTGTAGATTTTCAAACAATCAATATTGTTTCAGTATCTATACACGTTTTTTCTTTCTATATAACCAAACGCAACTTACTTTGTGGACGTGCCTCTTATAATGAAATTAGTGTTCATTGAAATAAATAATAACTCTTCCACTTCCTAATACCTATTCCTATTATCAAAAAAAGATGGTGTGGCTTCATTCATCGAACTGTCAAATTAACTAGGTATAAATAAGTAACATTCCCAAACTCATCATCTCTCGTTTCAGCGGCGAAGAGATACGTGTTCATATCAGGGATGCATCGCATAGATGCGTTCACGTCTATGCTTTGCCTCAAGCGTCTAGTATAAAGTTGTACTGGTAATGTATTCATTAAGCGCAGAGAACGTGGAATCAAAGTCGTGAGCCCACAGGGTGTCTACCTTTATGTTCGTCTGGAAATAATCCACCGACAAAAATTATAAATTATCAACTCGTAACACGGTCTAGCAGTCTATCCCACGCATCTCCATCATATCCCAGACCGCCTCAGCCGTTTCCGATACATTTTTCCGAATCGTTTCTGAGTCATTATCCTCGCTCCTTCAACCTACCGCAATAAATTCTGCATAACCTTTCATCTTAGTCTAGTTCCGATCATTGTTCCGATGAATCTGATGAATCGTTCGTGAACCATTGGAACGAAAACGGCCATTGCTGCAGCTCCACTGATAAACGGTCGGCCCATAATTCAGGAATAGCGATAGGCTGCTTTAGTCGAGTTTTTGTTTTTTGCCTCGATCTCCCGATCCCCGTTCAGAATCAGCTTCCACTCTCAGCCAGTCTATGCCGAACCAATTTAACTTTGGAGATGAGTCACTTATCGAGATTTTATGTGCTTTTTTTGGCTCTTTGACGGTGTGAAAGCGGTGATATAAATTGCAAAGGATTTTCGTTGGTAGAGACCAGGGATTTTCAAACTGATGGGAATCATTGAGAATACCTAAAGCTGTCAAATAAAAACTCAAAACGCATCCAAAATCCAAAATTCAGTGTCTTTCAAACAGTAAGTTCTTAGAATGTTGTACATCAGAAGTATACAAACAAGACTAGGTTGAGATTTTGTTACTTATGAATATTGGAGCTGAAGGGTAGACTAAAAAGACTATGGGCTCTATTCTGTAGTATATCAGCCTCCCAAAATCTAGAATCGATGTTTTTACTGTATCAATACTAGGATACTACTTCAGTGTTAGTAATGAGTGCTAGAAAACAAAAAACAAAAGACACAAGGAGCTTATAGAGATATAAAAATTCATGATAGAATTGAAAAATATATCAGAAGAGAAAAAAACAAACAAGGGGTCAGAATGGGATCAGAATAGGATTGGTAACCAACTATTTAATAGTCTTTTTATGAAAACTAATTCAAGAATGACAGGAAGTAGAACTTTGACAGAAATACTCAGAAATCCATGTGGAAGAAGCAATGAAAAATAATTTCCTCTGCATCGCTTTAAAGCCACAAATGATTATTATAATGATGCGGGAGTATTAAAAACATGATCATTTCAAAGAAAAACCATGTTCATCACCACTAGCATTGATACATTAAATTACTAACTCGATAAAGTGAAGAACTGATATCATTAAATTTAATGTCCATTGTTTTATCGTTTTTTGCTATTATGAACCTCAATGGAAATCATACTAATCTCTATTGAGCTCGAAGTCAGCCAATTACATTTACGATTCGACCAATCGAGAAGGGCATAAGTTGAACTGGTCTTACGTGTTGGTAATCGTTTTCTGTTGTCGAGAGTTTCAATTAAATGGCTTAGATTGGCAATGAAAGACTTGGATTCAGATTGCAAGTGTGTTGGAGCGATAACAAACACAGTTTCGAGAGGTCGATATGTTGGAACTTCCTTTACGTCAGAGATTAAGTGATTATTTCATCCATGTTGATTCTAACCTCATTCTTGGGGATTGAATGATTCAATTGAATGTGGATATTGAAACATTGTCAATGATTACTCCAACCAAACTGAATGGAATATCATCAGAAGCCCCGAATAGTTGTATAGGTGACATGCGCCGAATATTAGCAGTTCGGACGTCACAAAGTCGTAATACTCAACGATTTTAAAGTGGACTTTTGTCAATAGTACTCACGTGATACATTGTCCTGAAAACTTTCATGAACATCAGTTTACACTAGTGTCAAAGCAGGAGGGTATTATGAGAAGAATAATATATACAACTCAAGCTAATATAAAACATGTACCAATTATTCAAATATCCTGCACTCTCATACCAGTGATAATTGGTGAATGTTGATGGACTCAGTGGTGTTTACCGAAAAGAATAGTCCTTAAAGAAGCGACCATAATAATTAAGCGATGCCATCACGTAAAACCATCGCGTCATAAAAAAACTCCTTCACGAAAAAAGTCAATAATAAATGGCGCCTGCATCAGTATGCAACTAGCGTTCTTCATCATTCTTCCTGCAGGTTCTGCAACCCCAGAAAGTGGGATCGCCCTCGTAGAAAGCCAAATAATGCACCCCCGAGTGACGGGGTGCATTTTTTAGCGGTCGGTCAAAAGGACGTATAAATATTGTTTCAGTGGAGTGCAATTTTCACTTTGTTCGTCTATTCGAGCGGAGAATTGGACTTCGGAATAACTTGCAGCTATATTGTTTCATTCCGCGTGTCGAATATTGTGTTATTTTTACGACGTGGTGGCAGTGGAATGTCTCTTGGTCCAGAAAAAATATAAATAACACCTAAAAAAATATCTGATAATATCGGGATATTGTATTTGACGTTCCAATTCATAAGGGCAAAACTTCATCAATTGATTGAGAGCGTTGATGAAATAGCTATTTGTCAATATGATCCTAGTCATGGATGTCATATAAAAATATTCTTCACACACAGTTGGACCTGGTCATCACAATTCAGGAAATGTCAAAGGGTATGCAATTGTACCTATTTGGAATAACTTGGCACCCTACTGAAATCGTCAAATAATCATCTGAGTTTTCATCTATAATTTCATTGAGTTGGTTGAAAGTCATAAGAAATTGAAGATAATCTTCAGTAAATTCTGTATTGTTAGTTTTATTCATTGAAGAAGCTAGATGAGATAGCGATCTATAATGATGAAAAATTCGTAATAATAATAATAATAATAGCGTTTATTGCTCAACAGAGCAATTTTACAAATCACAATACAAAATTACTTAGTAGCACTAATTTCTAAATATGAAAAAAAAAATTCAATCACAAGCCCTACGTGAAAACTGAAATATAAAGGAAGATGAAAGTAAAATAATAGCAAACAAAAGCTGAACAAAAACTCAGAGATGCGCACGAGATTTAATCTTGAGTTCACAAACACTGCACTGGAAAGTTTGTTCGCATTTCTGCACATGGAATTCATTGGCGCCTTCAACATTAGATTTGTTTGGGCTCTTGCATAAAAAAGTAGTATTGTGTCTAGATGTTATTCTTGGAATAAAAATATCAACTCGCGAAAATAACGCTGGACAGTCAGTTTTACCATTGAATAATTTATGCAAGCAAAAAATAGAAGCCTGATTTCTACGTTTTTCCTATGATATGAAGTCAAATCTATTCAGCAAATCCTGATAATTACAGCCTCTTGGAGGATATATTCCGTTGATTTTGAAGCTTAAACTTTAAAAATTTCTTCTGAACCATATCGATAGTAGATGAGTATTGAATATATAAAGAATTCCAAATTATGGACCCGTATTCAAGTTTAGATCTGACAAAGCTGAAATATAGGGAGGTCAATGTTAATATATTATTGAAATTCTTACAGTTTCTTATAATGAAGCCATATGATCGATATGCTGAGCTTTCAATAACATTTATGTGTTGATTGAATGTGAGTTGCTGATCAAACCAAACACCCAAATCCTTAATGGTATCACTTCTTTCTAACAAGACGTTATCTATGCTGTAAGGAAATTTCAGTGTATTGTTTATAGTAGCGTATAGTTTCAAATCGTCTGCAATCATCAACCGATTACATTCCAATAGGTTGCACAAGTCATTAATGAATATCAAAAACAATAAAGGACCAAGATTAGACCCTTGAGGTACTCCGCTAGTTGCAAAATAGACATTCTAGTAATACGATAATAATAAGAGTTGAAGAAATGTTTCCATGATTATAGAAGTCAACAACTGGAATCTAGGCATCTTATTGATTGAAGAGTGATCATTCAACTTGGAGTCATCAACAAAACTATACCTCAACCATTAACGCATGAGAAATAATCAACTCTACAAATGAAAATCACAGTTACTGTTCCTCTTCGAATCTCAACATGACTCCAAACCCTGCTCACCAAAGATCCTCCCCATAGCTCACGATGACCTTGAGATCACCCCCGACGTGTCTAGTTGAAAGCAATCGACCCATCAGTCCTTCGGCAAGAAGTGGTGTGCATCGAAGATAAAAGGTTTTCGCCTCCCTCAGGAGACGCCCTTTCGGAAGAAACATTACAGTAATATTGCGTCGCTTGGAATGGATAACCTCTATTGTGTAGCGGTATTCTGAGCGGCGGCGACACCATTATTTGTCGAAGGGGGCCGGAATCAAATATAAAGATATCGTTTATGACTTAGCCCTAGAACTTTTGTAATACCACCGCGGTATTAGAGACTCGTTATAATTCGAGAGATTGGGGGTGAGAGGGGGTTGTGCAGGAATATGTCAATGTGAACTGTACTTTACCCTACATACAGGATAGGGTTCTAAAACGGGGCAGACTGAATAGATTCCGATGAAAATCAAGCTCTGGGAAGAAATGAGTTGATGTTGTTCCAAAACCGAATCATCTGCAACTGTCATGCATCATTCGTTTCTTCTTTTTCATCATCATCTTCAATTATAGGCCAATAAGTTTGCCTGGATCGCCTGGATTCTCCAAACTGTTTGAATTAGCAATGAGTCGTCGCGTGATGAATTTCATGAACAGTCGCAAATTACTTGATGAAGAAAATCATCGAAATACTGTATTCTGCAAATTTTTAGTCGGCAATGTCCTGGGGAAATGACATCTCCATACAGAAAGTTTTTGTGTGTCAAAAAAGAATATAGCTGCAGAATAGCTGCAGATCATTGTTTAGATCCGAAGGAATAATGACAGTTTTTGGTCTGTATATATATGAATGCCTGATATTTTCCTTCAGAAATAAAAATAGGTTGACAATGTTAACCAAACAGCATACAACACAAGAACATTGAATATAAACTACCCTGTACATCGGTTGACCTTAACAGAAAAATGCCCTCAATATACATGTGTGAAATTTTTCAACGTGTTGCCGAACTGGATTAAGTCTATAAAATGTGAAAAATCTTTCAAGATGAAAATGAAGAAAATGCTAGTCCAACTGGAACCATACAATATTGTAGATTTTTGTAAATGATGTTTATTTTGTCTGTTGACGTCTTTTCTTTTGTCTGATTTACAAGGATTGATTTTCTTGTATTCTCGCAATATATAAATTCATTATTATTATTATGTCATTGAAAAGTTTCAATACCGTGGTGAATTTGTAACAAAACAAACTCGCAATGTAGAAACACTGAAGAATTGATCAACGATCTGAAAGTTTCAAGCATGAAGATTTATTGATGATTACAAATCAACCATCAAAAAGACAGTTGATATTCACCACAACTAATAGGGAATACTTTTCAGTATCAACATACATATAAAAGAGTACTTTTTGAAGCAGAGAATTGGCGTTTTCATGAAAGTTCAATATCGACTTCTAAGATAGCATTTGTGTTAACAAGCAAATAGGAACCATACTGTTACATAACTGCTTCTTGATTGAAAGATTTTTCTTTTATATAAGAAATTACACCATCCAACAACAGCTGACACCATCCAGTATCTTCATAGGTCCTGTTTTTTTTTAACTAATAGTGACATTTCCATTACCAATACGTTGTATAGGATTACACGAAGAATAATGTGAAGTGTCTCCTTCGAGATTGACACTTGACACCAGCCTCTTTTGAAGATATGCATCGTAGTAGATTGTGACATCACAGTGATTGAAGATGAACTCTTTTTTCCGTTGAGATGCTGTGACTTTCTGTTCCTCAATAACATTGTGAGTGTCTCATGTATAGTCCAACACTCGAAAATCAAGACAATAGTCAATTTTGTTTAGCCATTGAAGTCATTAAAAAAAATCCACGATGCGGCCTTCACATTTTGGTGAATTCTGTGTTCACCCAATCACCCTAAACAAATATCTGACTTCCCCATTCTGTATAAACAGGTGCTGTTATATCACCATGTACCTGCTTGTCCAGTTCCTCAACGTGTTTACACGTGTTGAAATCAACATTTCCGATATTAACTCCTAGTCTAGCAGAGCAGTTAACGCTAATGGGTTTTACGATTGTTTGCGTGGATTGTCGCATCTTCAATTCGATGTAATTGGAATTGGATTGAGTTTGTTGCGTTCTGTTTGGTACCTGTGCCGAAACAACAAAATCAACATGGATAAGGGATATTCGATAGGATGATGCATCAGGATATGTGGGAAAATAAATAAATGGAATATATGTCTGTTCGATTCTGATTCTGCCTCGTCAGATATGCTTCCGAATTCGTCCCAACTGTTGCACAAACAAGCATTGAAAAGTATCTACATTTTTCTGTTTCAGTATTATTTCTATATCAGCAACAGCAACCGATAATGCGAAAATAACCAAGAAATGTAGACTAGGCAGGACTTCAAAACCAACGCTTCTTGTGACGTCATAATTGCTAATGATGGGCGCTTTTCAGAGTTGCCAGTTGAACTATTTTTTGGAAATGTGAGGCTCATTTTTTCGGACTGCTGTGAAGAATCATAATGAATTAAATTTGGCAACGGTGTGAATCTTTTCTCTAGCTCCATTACGAAGGCGAAGTCCACGGTCGTTAAGACGTCACAACGTTGCGCAATTTCCTCGTGATTTCTAAAGAAACCCCAATTTTTCAATTACACCAGACAGAAATAACTGCTGAATAAAATGAATTGAAAAGGGTACGATTCCCAACGTTTGAGACTTCTAGGAGAATAGCTTATTTTTATGATTTTGACACCTTCTCAATAAATAACCTCGGAGTCCATACAGCAGTTATAAACACAAACCCTAACGATTGCCATGTTGCTCAGAGAGAGAAAAAATGGACCATTCTGCTCGAATCCGAATCTTTTATTGGTATATAAATCGGCGTTTTAAAAGTGTTAAACTTGGCCATTTCAATTCAGGCTGTTCGGTGTTTTGTATATACGGACTCCATTTATCTAGTATGAGCAGGAACGGTTATTGCTGTCTTTATGTTTTCACATTACAATTCAGCAAGCCAATGGAGGAAAATGTTTGTGTCTTCATCGAACATGGATTTGATGGCGACTTTATACTTGTTGAATTGCCGATAAAATAGAACTACGTACTGGTGGAACATTAAGAATGTAGGTTGCAGACACTGATTATATAAAGAAGACCCGGAATTTAATCGAGTGAATATTAAAAGTCAGCAGAATGGCAGATAAAATCAAAATTAATGATAAAAGTTATTAGATATAATATGCATTGCATTGTTGATGCATTTGAAATGGATTTGATGATACATATAGCTTGAATCTGCGAATGTCTTTCTAACAATTTTTCTTGGTATTACCAAACTCGTATACTATAATTATCTTGTATTTGATCTAGAAGAAGGAAGAAAGCAAGAAAGTGGATAGCACGAGTATGTAAACACGATACTTCTCATGCTCCTGCATGGCATATAACCGGTATTCAATACATTGCGAGTCTATATTTTCAAAAGAATCGAAATATTGAAAGAACATTCTCTCTCTGGTATATGTAAGAAAGTCTTTATATACTAGGTTAGATTAGGTCAAGTAGGTTGACCCTTTGTGAAAGTTCAACATAACCTCATTTCGATTTTTGTTCAACAAAGTTTTTGCTGCTTGGTAAGAATGAAATCAAACCAGAAACCCCATTTCTACCAATCTACATTTTTTTGTTAAACAATGAAGAATAGTCATGAAAAATTACGTTCGTCATTTAAAATCATAATTGATGACGAAATATCTTATCATTGGGATAATCAATACTACTCTCACATGTAAGAATATAAACCAACTTGTAAATTGTCAACAAAACTATTTTCTTTTATTTGCTGAATTCATTCAAACACACCGTGTGTGTGTATATATAAAATGAAACTATTTTATAACCATTGCACCAAACCTCCTCCATTGAGTTAATAAATTACACTGTAAATTCAAAAGCAATGCATGATTCCAACATTCAGTATAACTATAACCTGATTAATGCACCAAAACAATGATTATTGGTGAACCACCCCCATTTAATCGTGTCTTGTTTCCAGCCGAAAACAAATCAGCGCTCCTGTCCGAAACATCCCTCAATTACCAGTTTTAATCGACGTTTTACGTATGCCCGTGACATTTATTAATAGATCTCCCGGTATGTTCCACTAGGTGTGTTTTTGATAGCCCGTACTTTGGGAGTCGACGTAGAGTTTTCTTTTTCTTCTTCTTGTAATGTTTGTGCTCGTAATTAATTATATGTCATCACTAGCGTAGGCGAGTTTTCTTCATGACATTCGAGCTCAAGTGTTTGGATCGGTTCCATAGCCACCTTTCGCATCTGGTGATGTGAAAAATGAACGTTTATTTTCATAGTTTTTTCCTTCATCTGGTTTTTTACACTTCTGAAATGGACAATATCTGTCTATTTCTCAAATTTCCATGAAAAAAGTATACAAAAATATATTACGCAATGATAATTTTCATTCATTGGTTGAATTGTCTATATTATAGTCTATTTACTTAGTGTTGACAGCTCACCAGTAAGTGCTCACTTTTTATTTCAACGATACTCCGAAAGAGAAAGTTTGATTGAGTTTATGATTGATTTTGTTTTGACAAATGTTTTCGATTTATAAAATAAATATAATTTCGACTAGAATTACTGAAATTTAAAAAACAGATTGGAGATTTCTTTCCAAATATAAATTTGACATAGTTGTGAAGTCACTGTGGAGTGTTACCATAATTATTGATTGCTAAATGTCCCTAGCTCCTTTCTATTTCTAATGATATCGAAATATAACAAAATCTGTCCAGACTATCTTCCTTGTAAAATGGACTAGATAATTCAAATGAAAATTACTTTAACCTTTGCTTACTCCTTGAGAAGTTCATTCCGTTCCTGTCATGTTTCATTATGAGCCTAAAGCTACATGAATCTATCGATCTTGTTGTCTGAGTGAGGTGCATTTTCGTGAGTACCCAGCAAAGAGAAAAGTTTCCGCAAAGTGATAATAACAGTGCAGGATGTGAGTGAAACTTCCACATTGATGTGAGAATAATTTGAATAGTTCACGGGACGATAAATGAAATTATACATCAGAGGAGCTCCTAGTCCCATTGTATGAGCACTATACAGACACTACACAGTGTATCTCTCGATGGATATTCTCATGTAGAGGCCATTTTATTACGTGTATGAATACCATTTGATTGCCCATAATGTAGGCGCGTATTGATGAAAGCTATTATTTTTGATGGTCAATGTGAAGGATCAAAATAAGCGCGGATAATGCTTTCGCAACGGTATATTTCATTATTAAATTTAAAAATTCATGGAATAATGGATAATTTTTTAAAATGCAGGTGTTCATTTCTCTATAAAAAAATAAAGAGCCAGCTTTGTTAATGAATAAGTGAAATGGCATAATGGACTCTGAGAAGGTAGATGGAAGTGTGTATTCAATTGGTCACGTGTTCGAATTAATGTTTACTATCTCTGTTCTCTGAATATTTATTGAATATTCGATAGTTGTCTATTGTACGAATGAATGTTCAGCTTATCACATAGGTTTCTCAATGAAATTGTGATAAAACCAAAATAACTTTGTTGAATTCCAAGGTCGTTTCGTGATATTCTGTTCTTTCTAGTTTGAAATCTGTATACTAGCACATTGTTCTTGGGTACATTGTTTCAATGTTGTATTTTGGTAACATTTATCGAATACTTATCGTGAAAACAAATTCATGTCTGTAAAAGGCGCATTCAAATGAAATATTGAATTACATATTCCATATTTGAACTTGAGTTATAATTATTAATGTGAAAACGAAACGTTACTATATGCAATGAAATGTCCAGATTCAATCGATGCTTTTCAAACAATTCTGTTGTTCTAGAAATCATAAAAGCCACAATATTTCAATGGAATTTGGACGCAAAATGCCCGAGTACATTGGTTATTCGACTATTTTGATTGCTTTTAACCTACCCCTAGAGATCACCCACTTCAAATTCACTCCTACCATGACGAATATGTCAATATCGAGAAATGTTCCATTTTGGTGGTCGATTTCGAAAATCAAGAGAGCTATGCTTTTATCCATTTCGAAACTTTGGTTTGTTTTACCAACCGTTCGTATTGATATTATGGCATTATAATTTCATGCATGTAAGTTGTGAGAATAAAGAATTCAATAATATTACGAGGGTTGCCTCAACTTCTTGTATTGTATATATTTACATTTATATTCCCTATAATTTTGCTGTCATAGGATTATCCAACATTCTACGTGTACATTAATTCAACTGTTTTATTCACTGTTCACATTTCGATTCCCATGAGTAAATATTGTAAGGTAGGAATACCCTGCCGAAAAAACAACCCTCATATATAGTCTTCATATTTTCATTGATATAGACGATATAGTACAAAAGGCAGCTGGGAATAGAAACACTTCCACCGAATCGTCATATGAATGTCTCCTGCGTAGATCCTGGGGAAAGAAACAGCGCTAATAAATAGATCTTACAAAGATGAACTCAATAAGATGAAAAATGTATTCATAGAGTGGAATATTATCTCAATCAATCATTGAGCTTGAAGACACAATTCTGTTCTGATTCTGTACGCCTTTTTCCTTTTACCTGAAATGTTTGTTGAAATTTAAATAATCCGGTGAAACTCAACAACATAGAATTGATCCTTCATCTTATGGATATTCCGAACAATGCTCGTCTCTATTTGTAATCACTAGACAGAGATAATAGATGATTGAAGCGATTGTACCTTCTGATGACAATAGAAAAAACATTGATTTTCGTGACGTCAGTGACCGAAAATATTGCTTGTTTCATCAAATCCACTTTGGAAACTAGCAGATCTTAGAACGTCAATAATAAAATTCCAATAATTTTGACATTTGATAAGTTTTCCTGATTGTATTATATTGGTTTGAATATGTTTCAAAAGTCATGACTTTTCCGATGTTAGAGGTGATTGAATGATTAAGTTTTTCGGACGAGTGTTTCCCCGAAGATTCACTAACTATTATGTTCTCGCTCGGAAGAATACCTCCCGTCGTCCTCCATTACGGTCCATTGTGCTTCATTGTAGCCCCATTATCCATAAAATACCTATTTAATTATACTCCCATTCCGTGTAGTCCGAAAAGCGCTGGGGTGAAATCGGAGAATTTCAACAATCTCGTGAGCCTCTGACTCATACTGTCCATTTCGTATTATTTCACATAATTGATGCGGGCCCCAAGCCGAATAATATGCGAATCCCACATCATCGATTTACTGCGTTATTCAGATGTTTCAACAAAATTGGTAACGTTCTGAAAATAATGATACGGTAAAGTGTGACGTGTTAACCCCTTGACCTGACCAATCATAGGTGTTCGTTTCATGATAGTATGTTTGTGGTACAGTGGAAAAAACACTTCAGAGTTCAGTGCACAACGCAGAGTACGGAACAAATATCAAATTGCATAGAACATATGTCACATGTCACCTATTTTCACAGAAACTATCATGTGTGTGCTATGCTCCTATTGACACATTCCTATATCATCTATAAAAACGATTCCACATTGAAATGAATCAAATTGTTCTTGAAATGAAAAAACTAAACGATTCTTGTACAAGATGTCAAGATGTGTCACATTTCAGATCAGAAAGTCTCATCATTTAGTTAGCTAAAAGAATAATCTTGCTATTGTTTTTTGAGCCTTTCGATTTCCTAACAGGTATGAAGGGTTTCTCGACTATCAGACCCTCATACTCACTTCCTATATTAGTAACAATCCGGTTCTAAGGTGTTTGGAATCCTAATTCAGTTTTAATGATCGCATTGGTCAATAAATTCAACATTCCCGATGAGCGGCATATGTGAAAGGCAGAAGGTACGAACAATTTGTCCAATTAATAGGTTGCCTTTCGGGAATTTCGTTTTCTTCAATCAATTATAAGAACCCTGCTTCGGGAGGTTTCAGACGTACCACATATGGGAAGATTATGGAGCATGAAATAAAGATGAGTTGAAAAAAGTAATGCATGGTGAACATGAACTGTGGTGATGAATTGCCATCGCAGAAACTGGTTTTAATGTCAGTGATGATTAAATTGAAATATTAAGTGAAAGGTATTGAGTTCTCATGGCGTGAATGATATGGTTCTGGAACACATCAACGTTTGGGTATCATGAGCCCACTCGTATTGATCTCATTTGTAATTCAAATTATTCTCACAACAAACAGGATTCTGGTTCTTCCGAATATAATTCTTTTTTCGTCACATTTATTCAATTTGTGTTCTCAATTATTGTTTCATCGAATCAGCTTTGATATCGAATGGGTACAAAAATTGTGCGTTGTTTATGTTCATCACTAAATATTAATGGAACTCACTCAATTTTTCTTGAGGTCTGAAATTAATGAGGTTTCTCTAATGAAAGATTGTGATGATAATACTGACTAATAATAATTGTAATAAAATGTTGATTAATCAAATCAAACATTTGAAATTTGAATGAATTCGATGACTATGTTGACTGTTTGGTTCTTTATTTTTTATATTTGGTATTTCATTTGTAAATGAAGTGTATTTTTTTATGTCAAACTTCCCACGAAAGGAGACATCCTGTAATGTAATTACGACTGAATTGTCTATAAATTTATTACAAGAGTGGACAGAACGCATGTCCTGTCTAGCTGTCAGAAGTATCTATTTAGGCGAAGTGATAGTGTCCATCAAATGACAAGTGATAGCGCGGAACTGGCGCCATCTGTCTTACCTTATAAGCAATCATATCAAGCAAGTTTGATAATGTTTTCAACGTAGCAAAAATATTGACTGTTCCAGTTCCTGAAGAAAGTTCTGATGAATATTTCGTCAACGTTGTGATGAAATAATATTACTTTTGAAGATTGCGAAAGCGACCGTGAAACTTTGCCATCGCACTGGATGTAGATTGCCACTTGAGACTATTCCTGTACTTTTCACATTGGAAATGGGAAAATTGCTGAGGCGCCTCATTCAACGTCATAACTCACAATGAGTGGACGGTTATCTAATTTAGAGAATTACGATGGGTATGATGAAGAACTGGAACGGTTTGTCTCGACGGAATTAGGTACTACATGACATTAATAACTTAAGTGAACGCGTCTGTTGAAATTGAGATACATATTTCCAGAACAACGAAAATATGTATGCTAATTCAACTGTACTGGGTGCTCGCCATGTACGTATGATGCCACTTGAGTATAGTCTATTCATATGGAGAAAATAGTAGTGACGACTTCAGTCTATTTACACTAAGAAGAGCGTTGTACTAGCTTGTCAGGAAATGCCGTGTTGCCGCTTGTCTTTTTCCAGTAGTTTCCTTATGAATCAAGTCACTTCATAATCCTAATCAGACTGAAAAATGTGTAATATAATTCATATGAATAATAAAAAGGATCCAATTCATACATTTCATGCATCCATTTGTTTTTGAAAAGTTTTAAATTCTATTGTTGGCCAAATAGTCCTAGCAAATCAGAAATGTAAGGATAAACTATGCAATATTATTTTGCACTTTCGTTTTTTTATCACTAAAACTTCCTTGCATTCTTTGGAACTTTCATTCTCATCTACATGCTATCCAAAAAACTTCTAGTGGTATATTTCACTCCATTTTTTTTTCTTAAAACAGATGTATCCTATGTCTGGTATAGATATAATAAAAAAAGCTCTCGTTTCATGTGTTTTTCACTTCAAGGACTAAATAAACCTACAAACTATCGAATGGAGTGCCCAAATCGCAAGTCAATCGTCTCTAAACAATACGCAAAGCGATTTCGAAACTTTTGCAGAATATCCTCAATGATATAAACGTTGATTGAATTAATTTCTACCTTTTCGACCTAGGGATTTCTAACGAAAAAATTTCTAGGGGTTGAATCTGGAGATGTAGCTGCCTACTCTTCGAATCCTCGTTTGTCAATCCAATACACCAGAAAATTCATCACATATCTAGGTTATCTCACATTATACTTATCCATATTACTCGTATCATAGCTAAGAAGTATCCCAGAATTAATTTCTGGAAATATTTTCATGTGATTCGAGAATACTCCATTTTAATGAGTCTGTCGTTACTTAAACTATATTTTAAATGACTGGAATATCGTATTTCGAATACCGTTTATTTATTCCGTGTTAAAATCGACTTCGTCGTCATATGAGGCACACTATGGGACCACAATAAGTCCATAGTGAATGGAAAGAAAGGGAGATGCCTTATAAAAGCGACCCGCGATACGAAAAGCTGGTGCCATGGCGCAAAGTCTGCCTCTGAGATTGGTTTTGGATGAGATGCTGTGATCGATCATTCACTTTTCACAATACAACCAGTATTGGACCCGAAACTCGGGCCCTATTCACGTATTCACTACCACAATGACGAAATTTACTTGTATTTATCTTGAAAGGTGTCTGCCAGTCGGCCATTGAAAGATCCCGAGCACAAAGATTGGGTCATTTGTTTGATGTGTCGTCTTTTGAGAATCACAAACGATGTGTCGCCGAACCAAAGATATTTTTATTGTTTGTGGGGCAGTCGAATGGTGTTACGAAGAAGTTGTCAAATGGTTCAGAAAGAGCTGTTGAAGCGTGCTACGTACTTGGTGTACCCCAATGGTACGATTCAGAACGATGTATTCTCCTTTTGACAAATGTCAGTATCCGATATATGCCAAATGAATGAATTCGTCATTGTATGTGAAATATTGGAAAGAAAAATTGAATGTCTTGGACGTGAGACATATACTAGAACTAATAAAACGAAATATATCCTATATTAATCATTTCTTGATGTGAAATTCAACACCAAATATGGTTGAAACAACTACATTTATCTTGAACAACAAAACAATTACAATAATGCAACAAATCATGAGAATATAACGCGACAATCTGTCACTGTCACGTCATACTTCTAATACAGTTTTTCAATTGACTTGCCTTCAATTTCTTCAATGCTTTTTATTCGTGCTTTCAGTTCTCGCAGACAATTTTCGCGCGAACATATGTCAACCTTCCGTTCTCAATCCAGATTGATAAATTGTGAACCGTTTTCTGTAATATCACGATGAACAGGTGTCCGAAAAAAGAATAATAAGACCGTATGTCGTGCGAGACGATGTCGCGAAAAGCTGTCTTCAAAAATTCTTGGACATTTGGGTATTCGGTAACATTGTATTCAGAAACCTCTAGGGCTTCCTGATTATTTGTGGCTACTTTTAAAATACACCTACCGCAGCGGATTCTTATTCGAATTATGATGATAATAACAATTGTGACACATGACACATTTCACATGACTTGGTCGGAAATAAGATATTAAACTACTGAGTTGATTTCCTGAACTAGCGATGTTGTTCTGTCAAATTGACGTTACAATCATGTCTGATTGTTTTGTGTTTCAACAACGGAAGGATGAGAGTTCGTTTTTGTTGAATTCAAAATGCGGGAAACTGGAATTTGGGATCATAGAACATTTATAAATTGATGAATACATGGAATGTATATTTTGTTCATTTTTTTTTAGGAAATGATGAATAACACAATTTCAGAAAAAAAACAACATTCCAATGACTCTTCCTGATTCCTTTACTTGATTTGACCTGACGAGGTACTCATAGATCTCCGATCTTCTATAAAAAAAATAAGTTTTCCCTTGTCATTCAATCTTGGTTATTTGCTAGAATTCAACTTGAACAAAATATGTTTTTTTAGGGCTATTACCCTATTCTTCCTATATAAGTTTAGCTTCCTTCAAATGAAGCTCCATAATTTTATTCTCGATTGCTTATTCAACTTTTTTGTAATTTGATACTCACTAATCAACAATATTATGTTCTGAAGGCTGACATTGAATAATTGTTAATGATTTGATGTCATTCTTCTTGGAATATTTCCTTATATGCTGCTTCCATCACACAGAAGATGACCCAACCCCAATTCGAAAGTAGCTGTAACAGAACCTCTAACTCCAGATTCATTCAGAATTATCAAGAACCCAAAGGGCCAGTGAAAAAACATCTGGTCTTCAAAAATTGCAGTTTAAGAGTAAAACAATTGAACTCCTAATTCACGTATTTTCAATATATCTCGACGAACTAATGAATTTCGTTTATAAGAACAAGAATTGAAAAAGAAATTAGGAGAATTTCGATGAGATAATTATTTCTCATTAGATGCAAAAAAGCAACTGAGTTAGCTACCTTCCTTGGATAAGAAAATGCTAACTCAATCAACTAAGTAACACTACAGTGTTAATGTTCCAAGAAAAAACATTGTAGCACTAGTTTTATATTCGTCCATAAAGTCGAAACTACCAATTTCTTTCGACATAATTGCATAAATCAGTCTTCATTAATTAAAAACACAATCCTGCGTATAAATTCCCCATCAACATTTTCCGAGGTTGTCGTTATTTTTTTGTCGTCTCCGGTTTCTAGTCTCAGACGCGTTTTCATTAAGTGGATCAAAGTACTAAAACATTTACAACGGCGCTTGCCTACTAAGAGGTTTAATTACGGCTTCTTCATAGGTTTTATATTCGGATCTATTAAATTTTAATTCAACAACGCTATCCTTACTGATGGCTCGTTTTTTTTTCTTTGTTAAAATAATTTATCTCTTTATAGCACAATTATTAGATTGCTTGGGATGTTATTAATGAATGGATCAAAGCGATCCTTATCGGTAACAGAGTATAGGCGGACATATTATTATGCATCTGATAACTTAATTAGAAGGGACAATTTTAGACCACAGGGTAATCTACTGTTAGAATATACGGGTTCATTATACATGCATATGAATAAAATTCGTATATGGCGTGAAATTGTTTATTTATATGATATAGATAGACAATTTCTGAAAGTTGAATTTTTTATTTTCATGATTAACACAGTCAACGTATTTTTTTGTATGGGATTGAGTGCTTCACAATACTTTAAATGGCAATTTGTGAAATATTTCATTGGCCGAAAAATGCTGAGAAAAAAAATAATACCAGATTTCAGTATTCTAAGCTTTATCAATTTCCTAGGAAGAACACCCACAAGCCTAAAGAATCGCTAACCTTTCCTTATCAGTGTGAAATATCAACTCTTTGTATTGACAGCTGACGGATACAAATATTTTGGGACAGCTAGTGTCACAAACATAATAAACAAGGCATTATCAGTTGTAATACACTGTTTGAAGGTATTGTGGAAGACAAACATTATCATTCTTTGAGATTAGGCGTAACAGTTCGGCCCATAATGGTAATCCTCCTTTGAAATCGTGCCACAGGATCATGGCGAATCCTTATCGTAAAGCCCGACCTCCGACTGGGAAGATTTGGTTCAGAATGTTTTTGTTTTTCTTTCTTCCTCAGAATGACACTGTGGGATAATTAGGTCTTTATTTTTGATGAATAACATGATTTTGTTCGCGAATTTTTTGAACCAGAATAAGATAGCTAAGATGAATTTGAAAGACATCTACAGATGGTCATATTGCAACATTGACAATTTTTTGAAAGCAATATTATCAAATTGAAAGGTAGAAATAATGGATTGATCAGTTCCATATTATTTTAGCATGAAATACAAACAAGCTCTGTATTATGATATAAAAATTTCATTGATAACAATCTGAAATAGTTGAACTGCTTCTCGATCTGATCAAAGTCGTGCTTCAGCTTGTGCTAGAAGTCAAAAATGAAAATTTATCGTTGTCGTTAGTGATCACAATCGATGACCTCCTCCCGAAACATTCAATACCTCATAATGAAAACCCAACGATTCCCAAATGACCAGCCGAAAAGTCTATGGACCAGTCCAAAAGCATCAGCACCTGCTCATATCAGATAACCCACATCAAACCATTTACATACCCTTCTCCCGATCTTTCTTCATGACCTTGAACAAACGAAATCTTTCGTGTTCTCTGCTAGCCCAAAGATCCTATGACCTGCTCGATGAATTTCGATTTTAACGACAGAACAACGAAGAGCCGTTTTCGTCTGGCGTAGACTTCAGCTGCTTCTGAGACGCTTTCTTCAGGTAAGCAGGTGTGATCGGCTTTTTGCTGGTACCAAAGCAATAAACGCGCCCTACCGAAACGTCCGGAAAAGAAACGGCAAAATAGATTTTTACGAGCAATAATTAGGTGAAATATTAACCGTACAGGGGCAGATGTGCGGCTAGGGGTGATTGCTAAAACCGCAAGTCAGATGGAGGGGATATTTTCGTATGGTGTGACTAATATTGATACATTAAAATGTTATAAGAGAGTTATCTTTAATTAATTTGAGCTGAAGTTGTGACTTTGATGATTGAGTATCAAATTTCGCATTTGTCTTGAGGCTTTCCATCAATTTTGATCACCATTTGAGCCCAACAATGTTCTTTATCTTGAAAAGGACTGTTCTGCATAAGCATTCAATACTTTTGAGACTTGCAGACTGGCCCTTGAAGGCTTGTAACTTCCAGATATTCCCTAGACGGCCTAGACCATTTGAGCAAACTTATTAAAGTACGAAGTTATTCAACTGCGGCGCAGCTTTTTTCAAATTTGTTCAGCTTTATACCCAGACTGAATACAGCTAAATTTCATGATCATTTATCCTTTCCGACCTATAATGTCATGATGTTGGCAATGCGGCTGCATAAAACTACGCGAACCTCTCAAATTCAATTAGTCAACAGTATAAAATTGAAGATTAATTAAAAATATTGAAAACCCTCAAGTGGACCAAAATAATTCATAATCATAATATCTTCAGAGTTTCAGTTGAAAACGTTTTACGTTCAAGTTATTTCAGAAGAGTTGAAGAAAATGTCACTGAAAACAATGAAATGAAATCTCCATTCTCTAGATATATTCAGGTTTCAATCATTTGTATGGGAACATGGAATAAATTAAATAAAAAAATAATGAATTTCAGAGTGGACCGATCGAGCTAGTTCAACTCTGGAAAACTGTTAGCAATTTATGTTGAGTCTGGCAAATATTAAGTTCCGTTTATATTTATGTTACGTGAGCTATAAAAGATACAATGTTTGGGAACCGGACTTAATGTCGCTGATAAATCAGCAAATACTTTGTGAAGTTGGTACGTGAGGCTAAATTTGAAATATTCCTTCAGAGAGTGTCCTAATAAATCAATGAATGAGACCGAGGAAATTTCCGATTGATAAAGAAATTGATGAATAATTTTTTCTACACATCAATGATATGAAGCACATCATATTGAAATCCTCAAACTCAAATTTCGAGAGAATTTCAAATAATTCTCAAATGAAATACCACTCAATCGTTGCAGAATATTCCTAAATGGTAAGAATCTTCAGACATCGCCTGATGCGAATATCAAATGATCATTTCGAAGTTTTTAATCCTGAAAGAAAAATTAATATATATGGTGTATAATGAAAGGGATAAACACTTCGTCAAGTTGAGAATTTGAGTATTTAGTTTTTACAGATGCTGATCAGAAATCTTCAAAGCCGTTAATAATTATCGTGCCTTTAACAATAGTAAAAACTCTCTTCCATTTTCTCATACATCATAGTATTTTTTGTTCCGTTGTCTGTATCATCTAAACTCTAGACTCTCGTAAGAGTATATTTATCTTTCTAATAATGTCTTCGGGGGGATGAATAATAAAATAAATCATGAGGTTTGTCGCATGTCGCATGTTGGCCATATGTTGTGATGGTATAGATATGGTATTTTATATTTTAATACCTTCAACACTAAGATAATGGCATATACGTTGCCACTTCATTATTAGACACAATTTGTTATGTTGAAGTTTATTTTTTTTAATAATACATTTTCTTCGGTGGTGGGAATTTTTATCCCGAGAACATTTGATGAATGCTTCAAATTTCGAAATTCTATCACGAGATCTAACGTAGGCATAAAAGATATCTGATTATTTTGGAATTTCAGCATTATCAAAATTGAACGAAACTTCTTTGAATGATATCATAGATCTGCTAGGATTATCTAACATTCTATACAAAAAATCTGAATTTGTGGAAATCGTCGAAATGATGATATAATGTCAACAAAAAAAGTTTTGCTATTTGTGATAAAATCAATATGACGTCAACTTGGACAGTAATGACATCATGGAAATCAGGAGAAGATCAAAATATTCGCAACTGATAACTAAAATCGACTCGACAAAGATTTTTCTTCAATTGCCATTAAGTTTTTCCTACTAAAAATTTGCGGCGTGAAATCTCTGATGAATGGGAAAAAATCTGAAATAATTACTGACGAATCCATGATTGTTCACGGGGATCTACAAACGACCTATATACTATATATCGTCATGTAATATATTTCATTGTCATCAGAATTTTCCTGTAAATGCATAATGAACTAAACTAATGAATGAAAGAAATGGTCAAGAAGGTGTTGTAACCTAAACCCAAAATGACAACTCGGATATTCCATTGCCTGTTGGTAGGACTGGAAATCTCGACATTTTACATATCAGCCGTGGAACGGAATAATCAAAATTAGCAAACTGTTTGTGCAAACACGAATCTACGAAACGAACTTATGCTAAGCAGTTGTAAACAGACAAGAGTGGCATCAGGCACAGGCTCAACTTTTACCGAAAAGGATTACTAGAAGTAAACATGCTAATTCCGTGAAAGTTTCCGACAACTTCTATTTGAATATAGGATTGTTTTGTAGGTATTTCATGCATTTTATGTCAACGCTTTGACAAGTTCGCGACTGGGAAATGGGGAAAAGTTAGTTATTGCCTTGTATATAAACATTCAATGAAGTTTATTTCTTTAAACTGAATCGAATATTTAGTTTCTTTGTATTCGATTATGTTCCATCCTGTAGTTTGATGACTTGATTCGAATCTGAAACGACAAAAAGGTAATACAAAAAAATGTTGAGTGAAAATGTTAATAATATTAATCTCGACATGACAACGAAGGAGAATATTGCTATTCAAGGAATCATAATGACGTCATAACTCGGAAAGAAAATACGTCATCAATAATAAGAGTATAATTAGAATGGAATCAATAACTGAAAAGGAAAAACTACGTGTTGAGAATATTCCTTGACCAAAATCACCGATTCTTATGACAACTCTTGAAAGTTCTAGCGCATTTCGAACTTGTTAGTAGCTAGTCAAAAGAGTTCATGAAACTGCATTTTGTAAAACAACTTGTGATTCACACTGGTAGTTTATCAAACGTTTAAAAAAGGCATTCTCCACAATGAGCTATTATTTCAGTTATGTTTTACCTCCAAACCATTGAATATTCGATTACTGCAATTGGTTGTGATTTGCTATGACGTCAGGTGCAGATGCTCTATTGATTATACGTTCATTAGTTTTGGTGAGGACTCAAAATGGACGAATGGACAAATCCATGATTGAATACTGGGAACATTGAAAGATATATAATTGGAAGTTGATTTATACGAAATAACGAAAAACAGCTAATTTCCATACAGTTGACAAAACGATGGAACGTCAATTTCTACTATGGATACTTTTCGATGAAATATCCAGACTGTTAGCTAGATTGTACCTGTCGAGATTCAATAATATTTGCATTACGTATCGGCGAATGTGGAACAGTGAATTCAATTCCCTTCCAAATTGTCAAACAATGTTTCATTTAGCACAATTTCAGCGCTACACGAATGAGTAATTAGACATTATTAAAAATGTATAATCGGCTTAAATCTCTGTCGGTAATTCAATACAGACATCCAACGAGCACGTTTCATTCCATTATAACATGTTTCGTTGATACAATATGATTAGTCAGTTAATATCTTCATGTTATTTAATCAACGGGAGCTTCAATTTCCCAAGAATACAAAAAAAAAACAACATATAGAGAGTGAACGAATACAATACAATTTTCAGCACTGGCAACTAAATAATCTATTTTGTGGTAAAGGGTTGTTCATTATTATTTTCACAAAATCAAGAAACATCAAACCTTTTTTTTAATGTATATTGAACTCTCATATGACATTTCATGATTTTGCATTGCCAATCTTTACAATGAGCATTTGATGATATTTATGAGACATACTTCAATGAATCTTAGATAACACAATTTTGTTACAAATGGAATATGTGAAACATTCTGTATAAATGGAAATGTTAATGAGGAATGTATACATTCTATCCCAACTTCAAAAATATGTAAATTTCTACCAAATTATGCATGTACAATGCCGTAGCATATCCGAAAATGATAATTGATAAATAAATTTACATACAAAATTAATGATGTGTATTAAACAGAGGGGCAATAGATTAAGGAGGTATAAAATGGCTTCTCAGAAATTTACAGTACAATTCCGTGAATGTAAATGTTTTCCGGAAAACAATCGTTTTTGATGGCCAAAACCATATTTGTATTCCAATTGAATTTACTCAAAAAACAAGGTAAAATGCTTCGAGAAACTCGTTTTCAAGTTCTGGAACACTGTATTTGCATTTTAATCAAGATAATCAACTTGTATAAACATGATTATAAGAGTTATTGAATCAGTTTGTTACCACAACTTTCATATAGCACTTGAACTCTTTCAAAACAGAAGCCTAAACTTCAAATCCTCAAGATGGCATGAATGATTTAATTTTCAATATCAACAATTTCACTTCAGAAAATAAGAAATATTCCTCGAGACTTCCATTCCGAATTCATCTGATAAATTGAGATATAATCTTGAACAACAATCCAATTCCCAAATTTCCATAACAAAAAATGAAGGCTACACTCAATCAGCTCCGACGAGCTTGATTATCATTTTTATCGTATATAAACAGGTCATCTATTCATACCTACTCTACTGCCTACGAAAATTGAATGAATTCATCCTTTGGTCCCTTTTACATAATTCAACCCTACCTCAGATTCGAAATTCGTTCTCTATAGCCGCTTTCTCGAGTATCTTTACCAAGCAAGGTGACTGTAAAGACTTGATCCAATTTATTTTTCTCGACTTTCTCTTGAAAGTTCATCGGGAGAGAGAAAATATATTTTCAAAGCCAAAGTAGGAGCAGTTATCAGAAATTTCTCTCACCAAACTGGGGAGAATTCGTTACTAATATCCCAAAAATAAAAATCGAATTTCATTAACGTGTATGGCACGATATTTTTATCAGTTATCATGATAGTTTCATCATGTTACTTCTACAATAGGCAATACTTCGAGATGACGACAAATATGTTTGGAAATTTTCAAAAGATTTCCTTTCAGTCGATCTATGCGTTTCTCCTTTATCAATTCGATCAAAAATTATGGGAAAAATTATCTTTCAAGGACAGATTATTTTGTGGATTAGTTATAGACGTAATGAATCACTGAGTATTTGAATTAGTTGAATTTTTAATGTGATTTTTGTTGATTTTCCTCGATATTACACAAATATCAACTGAAAAAAGAATAGTGCATTCTCGTACTAAAAAAGGAATTGATTTCAGTTTAATGATTGATAATTGATCCGGCAACATCGCACTTGTTTCTATGACGTGACTATCAACTTGAAATAAATAGACTATTCTTCCGAGTAGTTCGATACACAGCATTGTCATTTCGAAAAACAAGATGTTCAGTCAGTTGAAATTTATGTGAACCACTTCTGAACCAGCGACAATAAAAATCAAGGTAGCAACAATAGTACCCAACAATAAATCCAACCCCCGATTGTGACGATATCTTATTTTCCACCTTCCATCTACCCCATCAGGACCAGCGATATCTTGCTGGGTCTCTGCGGGACCAAAAAACAACACGTAGCTTTCTGTCTTCGGTCCGAAATTCTAGTTAGGCCGACCATCTATCACGTGGTACGTGACATCTTGGTTTTAATAATATCATGACAAATCACTTTCAAGTCGGTTGCTTTCGTTTTGGTCTGGCTCAGGTGAAGCTCATTCGACATAACAAAGAAGTCATTGTGAGGAAAGACATCACTTACATGATATTAAGTTTGATGTGATGGAAATTGATGGTGGATTGAAATGTGACTTGTTTCTTGTGGAGGTCAACGGAAAACTGATAACCCAAGGCGATAAAATAGTGAGGCATATCACATGAATCTACCTTCTCAGATGAATTGATGAACAACCATTTTACAACGTGGGATATTGTTCAATTTATATCTGCTATCGAGAAACAAGTGAAACCACTTAAGTTATCCTCAATCAGTCCTCATTTTCCGATATCGGTGGGCTTTTGTAAAGAGCTGCAAATTATTCATTTGAAACATCTTGATTAATTCAAGTTGGAAGGTGTCCATTTTTGTTATCAGTTTGAAAATGTTAATAATGGAACAGAAATGAAAATAAATCAATTTATCTTCACTTACATGTATCAGTCACGTCGTATAGGAGTATAATTTAATTACCAATTAGTCAGTAACTCGTCTATTACTATTTTTTAATCAATCTTTACTAGAGGCCCGATATCTACAATTCTCAATGTTCATGTTATAAATATGTAATAGAAATGTTGCGTTATTCTACATCAACATTGCGTTCTTTTTCTCACATTTAGTTCTGTCCATACCCAAGATATATTATTTCCGATATTGTGAATTAGATCTGTGCACACGATCACATTAACAGATAAGTGGAAGTATGATATTTTGTGTAATTTTTATTCCTCTCATCACCTTTTGAACTCGTCAAGAATATTTTACAGGATGATAACTATAAAATTGTTTTGAAATCAGCAATCGTTTCCATATGTGTTGAGTATATTCTAAAATTGATTCTCTTCAATGAAATTATCCAAATGTATTTCAGAATCCTATAAACTCGTTCGTAGGAATATAGTTGATATCCTTTGACTGGATTTCTTTTGTTTCAGTTAATTGACATTTTGGGAAATTCACATTGAAAGTGAGTTCATCTTTCTGTTACTGTTATATTCTACTAAAAGTGAAATGTTTATTGTTACATCATTAGTTATTCAATTAATTATCTGCTAATTATGCGTTAGAAATTCGACACTAATTGTAAAAGTTGAAGAACTCCATGTTGTGAACCTTCTTCATTATCAAATATATATCATAATAATGATGTTCACAGTAGAGGAAACAATAGACGTGGATGTAATTTCCAAATTATATTTCGCGGAAATATCGTGTTATCATATATCAATTATGTAAAATGAGTATATATTAATTGTCGACTTTCATTCTCGAATTTTATTAATTCATATCATGGCAAATTCCAGCTCGATGGAATTTTCGATTGATATTCAATGATTTTGGCGGTTTCCCAAACAAAAAACAATGAATTGCAACAAAGCTCGAATGCCAAATAATAGTTGTTGAGTTTGTGATGTGGGCTATTACAATAATAATTGAATCGAAAAGTGCCAGCGGTGTAGGTACAGAATTATTAATCATTTTACGAGATTGTTAGCTTCTTTTCGCAAACGAAAACTCACTCACTGCCCCATCTCATTTGTTCACATTGTATAATGAACGGATGGTACCTAAATTGTCGATGAAGTCATTCATGAAGTTCAAAGCACGTCAACAAGAATTCCAACACCTGTGAAGCATCGGAGATACTGGAGAGTTGGCTTTGATCCCTACATCTAGAACTTGAAAAGAAATGGCGAATTCGAAATTCAAGCTTTTATGTTTATCACCTTAGTACGGGTGGTCGAAAGACTTGATACCTTTTAATTGGGCCTGTTAAGCATCCACCGTTGCTTGAGACCGGTTCAGTTATGAAGACAACCAATTTCGCGAGCAAAATTAACCAGCCCTCATAAGTGATTATATAATAAATTACTTGGAAGGTTGACAACCTCGTAAAATCATCCATGGTTCAACAATATGCTGAAGAATTTCGTTCTTGAATGCTACACAGTTTGATGTGGTTGACATTGAACTAGGACGAACTTTGTGTGATTGTCTCACGTTTATCAAATAGCTGGATTGACCCCATTTTGACGTGAAGATACACTCTGATTTTTACGCATGCTCATCCTTCAAGATTTTACGTTTTTTGCCTATGAATTCTACGTATATACGGAATATAAAGAAAGGTTAAATAAAGTAACGTATCGAAAGCTACTGAATTCATGACTAAACGTTGCGAAAGAACTGGTTCATAATGCAGTTTCAGAATATCCATGAATATATTTGAGAAACTTTAACGTGCAACTATTCTGTGGTACTACGTTAACGTACGTAACCCCGATACAAATCCGTATCATCTTGGGGTTGGAACGATATTTAAGACAAAAAAAGTTAATCTTCAAAGTAGTAAATGTATATTCATTCTGATTTTGACAAATCAGTAAATTTTTCTAACTCACATGATAACAATTATTTCGAATGTACGTCGATATTCGGATAAGGATTTTTTCACTTTTCTCAGTAGACATCGTGAATTCATATTTCAGTAGAAGTCGTCATCAAAAATTAATTCGTTCAGTATCAGTCTTGATGAAATAATTTCCAGCACTTCAAATAAGGTTATTTTCATCAAGATTCTCTGCCAAATTGGAAAAGAGATCTGATGTGGTTGTCTTCAGAATAATTTTGTATACATTCTCAAATTTTGATAAAAAAAAGCATGCTGAAAGAGTGCGAAAGCATTTATTGTTTGTGAACTCTATTATTATTCTGAATATTATACATTCACATCAAATTCATTTATCCATGATTTATTGGATGAAAATATAAAAAAAAACTCGAGCTCTACTTCGTTCACCCTGTACGTATGAATATTTCCCACAAAACGCCCAAACGCATACAATGAATGTGATTAGCTCGCATCTGATATGCTTGTGGCGATCCACAATCACAGGTAAAACTTTCCTTGGCAGTCCCTTTTGTCCCTTCAAGATTCTTTGTCATACAATCGTAACCGCATACGAACCTTAACTGCGGTTATACGGACGGCGTTCCGACTCAATTTCAAATGTATTAAAAACGTTTCGAGAAGTCTTCGAGATTTGGGTATTGTGTTTAGCGAGAAATAAACGTCGGAGGACATTACATAACAAATGTGTTGCGGTCTACATTGAATAAGTCTAATGAAGCGAAAATAATTGCAAAGGAATTTTGAGATTATTCGGTGTGAGGCATGTGGACAAGGTTTGATTTAACGTCGTGTAGGTTATATACGAGGTCTGCTCAAAAGAAAGGTGGATCCTGATTTTTTTTGAAAAAAAAAAGAATAAACTATGCTCTTTTGACTTAATTGAGTTATATTTTTTTTTATGAAACAATAATGAAATGATGTAAGAGAATATCTAATCCAATCCTTAATTCATTCAGTGGAAGAAAAGTGGTATATTCATTGAAATTAGGGAAAATGATGGTTTTCCTTTTATGTTTCCAATATGATTCATTAGAAAAATTCACAAAGCTCATGGAACCACTTCGTCACAATTATCAAAATTTCTTTGCATCAATTATAAAAAAGTTGGTCATCTGCATAAAGTCTTAATTATAAGAAAACCGAAGAGATATTTGGCTCAGATCTAGAGGACGAGCAGGCCAATCGTAAAATAAACAACAAGTCTCCAGATAATACCAGTTTTTCCAAAGATGCTGACTGTTTTTCCACGGAAATATCTTATGTCTATTCGAAACAATCCCCACATGATTCGTTAAACTTCCTCTGAATGACAATCAGGAATAATTGGACCAGCTGAATACTCCTCGATTGGACTCATTGGAACGGTCCCAATCCACTTCGATTCATGTTCATTTTTAGGTCCTTTTTTCCTTTTCCACCCAAGTGCTCATCACTAGTGGTGGTGGCATGATTCCTTTGTACGGAAGCTCTTGTCCATGTAATTGTTCGAATAATTATTCCACTCGGCGTAATTCCAGATTTTATGGATTTGCCGCAAAACCGCCAAGTGTATGGGAATTGGCCAGAACACAATTGAAACGAACATTTTCCACCGGAGACTCCGGTTACAATGTTCAGCATTTGTTCGATTCACTGTGGGGACAATAACAGTGCAGTTTGTTGAGAGGTACGAAATACGATATCAACAAAAAAGAGGAAATTTGGAGAGGTAACATAGTGACAGTATACGTTTCAACTAAGTTGAGCTCAGGAAGAGGAACTGTGAATCCTATGAACGTTCTGCAATCAAAGAAACCAAATAATATAAATCAAGAGATTGGAGATCCATTTTTCCAATTATTATTTTCCCAATTTCACTGTAACTTTCATTGTTGTATGAAGAAAATGTGATAGTAATCAGAACTATGTTCTTGAAACTCTTTTATTACAAAATTCTTTCAGTCACTCACGCATTCTCATGGAATTAAATAATAAAAACTCCTCGATATTTTCGTCCACTTTAGCCTGGAATGTCGCCATTCAAAGTATCATTATTCTTATATTCGTTTCGTGGAATATAAAAAAATAATTGGAGTGATGTCATCTAGAATGAAATGACATTCTCAGATGTGCGTGCGATAGCTTTTGATTGTGTAGATATGTCAGATGATAAAAACGAAGCTTATAATATATTGATTGCTTCTAAATTTCCACCACAAAATGGAAAATGAATTTTTCAATATCTAATTATCCGCACGTTATTGACTTACTTATATTTGCTAAACGTATCTCTTCGTGTATTCTCCAAATAAGTAGCTTCTGTTGAATTTATAAGTAAATTGACATATATGTTTTTTTTTATATGAATGTTACCATTTCGTCAATATTTCTTATCCAAATATCATTCTCTAACATTTTCGAAGCATCGCTTTCGGGCGATAGGTCAATTAGGTTTAAATCTGGGAAATATGGGGGCCACTATTATGGCTCATAACGATTCATATTCTTCTTTGTATTCTCTCGTAAGAAAAATGTTACGAAAATTTAAACATAATTTTAATCGGAAAACCAGGTGAATATTGCGTAGTTTTCACTTCTAACGTTGCAACGAAGTTTTAGTCGTCTCATCAACTTGAATAAGTCAAACTAGGTACTGAGTTTTTTTCTGAGATTCAGTATCAGAAAAGTCCACTCTCAAGCTCCAAACGAGTACCAAAATATGCTCTGAATTGGTTCACATGCTTCACAAATTCATAAATCATACTCCTGAGCTTACTAGCGAACGAAGAATTTTAAATAATCGGTCAATATTTTTCCAGAACCTATAAATCGATATACATATACTACGCAGACACAATAATAACCCATTATTTCAATAATCACGCAGGGGATTCGAAGGATCGTATAATCAGGTTGTTGAAAAAATCGAAAAAATGTATCGATCCGTAATTTACGTTGTCTCATTGGAATGTTTGACCTGAATTATTCACTATGCGTCAGCATCAATTATATATGACTAGCTTTTTAATAATACGTGGTCTACTAGGCCCAATTTGTTATTATCAATCATAATTTTTAAATGCCTAATTCCATTCGTTATACGATGAAAAAATTTTACTTGGCTTGAAAGATTACACAGCAGTCAGTATGTTTTTTTTGTTGGTTTTCATCATGATACCTGTTATCAAAAATACATAAATCACAGTGTATTCAGTAAATTACAATCTTGAGACTCAAAATGGACAAATAGACAATGTTTTTCAAGATTCTGCTCTAGTCAAGATGATTAATTTTCAATTATTTATTTTTAGGGTAGATTTTGAGGGATTTTCAAACCTCAATATCAAAGTCAAAGCTACTTTCAACGCAAATAGTGACTTACGTAATCGAGTTTATACATAGTTATCATATGCCAAAATTCATCTGCAGTGAACAAAAAATTTTTGGAAGTGAATATCATTGATCTGATTGAATATTATTAGTTTATAGAGATCTCATGATATTCCTGATTCCATCATCAATAATTATTCATTTTAATGAAAAATACGCATTAATTGATACTTGAGATGTTTGATATTGCAGACGTGATGCCACAACCCCGAGTATGCAAAAGTAAAGGAATAACCTTACCTCAATATCGGTTTGGTTCGTAAATATCATCAATAGACCAATGATAGAACAATTTTATAACTGACTGATATGGCGGAATTCAGCGTTTTTGAAAAATATTAATGTTAGGTATACGACACAAAAATGGATTCAACTTGGTGCAAAAATACAAAACGTAATGATCAATTGTTGAAACTTCCATATTAGTCCGGTTGCCTATAAGAAATGATGAACGAAACTTCTCTCTGATTAATATTATTCATAAATATTATCATTTCACCTTTTCACCATAATGAAGAATAATCATGATGTATTGAGTAGTAGTCAAAGATGAAATAGATCTGCTGAAATCTCCACAGGGCCACAAGAAAAAAATCGCTGGGACGTGAATTTTTTTCGACATATAATTATTTCGGGTGACGTCGGGTTTGTTCAATCATGACGTTATCGATAATCCCCATAATCATAAATACTCCATTACCTCCCCGCTGCCCATTTGTGTGTCCCCTCTCTCCTCCAAATTTCTGAGAATTCCCCGAATACCCTTGTAATGCATTTCCAATGGGACTTCCGCATCTCGTATAGCAACACTGCGTCCTTCAGCCCTTTGTGGACGCTACTTCAACCCTTTACCGCGAATACGATCCTAACTTGGCGGATTCCGTCCTCCCTTTTAATGCCGTGGGGTATGTCGAGCTAGGAATCCCCCCTCCCAATTTGTCCTGTTTAGTGTTTGGTGTCTAATCGCCGTGTACAGGGGAATTTGGGGGACTGTGGGGAAAAGCAGCAGGAAATGATGTTTGACAGTATAAAACCGGTGTTCGTAACAGTGAACGATCAGTATGCTCACGAGTTTATTTGCCTTTGAAATTGTAAATTTCACCGTCAGGGGGCGTAGCACTTGGCTCATGTTAGAGTCAGTTTCATTATGTCTTTGATTTGTTTCAAATGTTCTGAACTAGAGGTTCTGAATTTGTGGCTTGTCCTTTTGTAACTTAATTTTCTATTCTAATGTCAACGTCAATGAATTTGTTCTGTCATTATTTCGATACATGTCTCAAATTAAGATTTTATGGCCACTCATAGTGTCAACTTGGAACTGTACATTTCAACGGAGGCGTTTATAGACAACGGTCTTGATTATAGTCATAAAATGTAACCTCAAAAATAAAATGTCATATAACAATTTATGGGCTTGAGAATATAATACACAAAATGTAATACAGTGGAATGTTTTTCTTCGATTAAATGGAACAACTTGAAGTTCTGGAATATATCGTTTGAAGTTTAAAGTGCACGGAAATAGTCTTTTAGGTAATGTCAAATCAAGGTCAATATGAGTTGATTTTTATACGTTTATTTTTGCGAAGTTGAATGAGATCATTCCGTTTTGCAAATGTGAAATATTATTTTATGAATTTATACCATGATAAAATTGACACAAAATAGATATGAACACTAGTCCGAGCTGTTTTCGAATAAAGTAAAGGATTTGTAATTGGTATATTCGTCCAGTTAATTCACAAACTTTTTAGTCGAATATCCAATATAAATTGAAGTGTTTTCGATTATTAGCAGGAAAAAATTTGGCTAATTATATATTATTTTTAATGATCCACCACTGTCGTTGACTGATTTATATTTATTACTCGTACAGTTAGACCCTGCTTAACACTGTTTCGTTTAGTATTATATCGGTTTAGTACTCCAAACAAACCGATTTAGATGAAGTATATGTGGAAGACGTCGAAGAAATGAAGAACTCAAAGAAGTAATTCAGCAAGAACGAAACAGAAATATTGATATGAGAGCGAAAACACTTTCAATGCAGTTCAATTTTTCAGTCACCCTGTGTATGATTACACCATCGATATTTCAAAATGGAACGCCTATGACTAGTGCTTATCATTTCCTCCTGCTCACACCCGAATCCAACCGAAATTGATGATATTAAATTCGACACTACGTATAAAGAAAGTTTATGTATACGTGTGGTAATCGGATAATTCCCCTAGCTACTTGAATCTACCTTACGTTTTCCATTCGATTGATGAAGGAGAAAAATATTTGGGGAAGAAAATTCGAATTCCCCCCGATGAAACGCGAGATGCGGCATTCAAATATGTCGGGGGGACCCCTATTATTATGCAAGGGAGTAAGGAAACAGAAAATTGTATAAAAACATGATTGCAGGGATAAAGTAAACAGGAGTAATTGAAATATTGAATGGGCAAACAGTGGGTTAATTTATATCAATAGTGGAGCACAATTCGCTTCTTTGGTGCAGTACAATTTGTGTATAGGGGTGGGAATCAGAGGCGTGCGTAAATCGGAAATTTACCCCAATCTTTTTCATATTTTTCTTTCAACTTCAATTCAACATTATATTACATATCCTTTATTCAATTGGATTCTCTCTGAAATTTGATTCCTGGAAAATTTTGAAGTTACAGAGTGTCAGTTAGTAGATAGTGACACTTTTTTAGATTTTTCTTTCAAAATCATCGTCAATTAGGGAATGGTTTTCAGCTCTATATAAATATTTCGAATACAGTTCCTCAGATCAACTCTCTCTAAGTATCTATATTGTAACATTATTTGGTAAACTAACTTTTGAACGAGGAAATATACAACTATAAACTATTAATTTCACATTCTTTCATTAATTGACTCCTTTACTAAGAGAAGAAGACATTGACGTCGCCCTCAAAAATTGTTTCGATGAAATTTAAAAATTTAATTTTTTGACTTCTAAGAAGGCTTGAATCTACTGAAGATTATACCATTTCGAAATTATTCTTCATGATACTAAATATCTTCTTCGTGAAGTGGAATTTGTGAGTATATTCTCGACAAATAAACACATCATTCACCCATTCTTGTACAACTGGAATCAGGTAAAGTCAACTTATCAACCATTACCTTTTCAAAAGACGAAATAAGGAAAATAATAAAACGTAAACTGCAATTGTTCGTGATACAATCCGGTGGTCTAGGATTAACACTTCTCATTTCAATTCTCGAATGAATCTGAACGATGCCGACTTCCTCAATAAACCTGGCGATATCCACTGCAATATTGCACGTGACTTACAATAATAACAATAACTGTTACCGTAGACTGTGTTGCCTTTTCACGCCTGAGAATATAAAAATAACAAGGATTCCATAAAGCGCTGACAATAAACCGTTTTGCCATGAAAAGAACAAATTCCGGTCACGGGAATTAAGATTTCGAAAGACACACCTGGGAGATGTCATCTGCGCTCGAACCAGTGCCGTACCGAGAAACGAAAACACACGAAATTCAAAGCGAGAAAAAAATTTTTTTTTCGAGCATGCCTACTTATTTCGTCTCCCCATAAAGAAACATTTCAACAATATCAATAGGCAGAGGACAACACAATAAAACTAGTTTTCCTACTACTTCCACAGAAGATATACACTTTTTTGCCTACTGTCAAGTTTCCTAGCTCCTTAAAGAGTGAAAGTACTTTTGACTGAAAACAGTACTTTAGTTAGAAACAACCAATATTGTAAAAGGTTGAGTCAAGTCAAAGTAAAGAACACTTGTAGATTTACCCAACATCACAATTTGTTGAGTGGAAATGATTTAGATACATTATACCTAACCTAACCTCAAAAAATATTCTCTCCAGAAAACAGAATTTCAGATATTATATCAAAGTGATTGTAGCTTATCTATTATTCAACTTCACTGTCATCTCCAAGTCTTTGGAATTGACGAAATACTGGACACTTTTAACGAATATCAATCTTTTTCATATTCAATCATCTCTCATCTCATTCGTTTGTTCATCATGCCTGTTTCGTCATATTGTCTCCTATGTTTTGATCAATTCATTTATTCCAAAAAATAAGTACGAAATTCCAAAGTTGTCTGCAATCGCTCAGAACTCTACAAGAGCTAGACACTCAAATTAGACTCTCTGGCGTCTCAGATTGAAAGCTGTTGAACTATTCCTAAAAGGAAAACTAGTCCAGAATCTTTCTGTAGTATAGCAAATATTTCATAACATTCATCGATATGTCAAAGTAGAACAAGGTGTTGGGAATAAGATAAAACAATGAGTTGTACAGCAAATCATAACAAAAACCTCATCACCAATATCGTTCTACGTCGGTTTGAGTTTCGCAGAAAGAGAAAAGAAAAACCATAACGTTAACATTACGAATAGGACATTATGCCTAACCTTCAGAATCTTGTTACAAGTGAGAGGCCTAGATAAGCAACACTACAGATCTGCAAAGATAATGAAGAGGCTTCCAGAAGCTCATGAGCCCCATACTGACTTAAACTAGAACTACAAGAGGTCACTCATTCAATAGCTGAACATGAAAAAATACAGCAAGCAATCCAATTACTGTAGTTGAACTGTAAACTTTCTGCGAATATTTTTCTGTAGTTTCTGTTTGAAGGTGAAATTAGCCCCCTGTCAAATAATTATGGGCACGGTTGTGCTGCACATTATCGTTGTGCAGGTAAACTGGTAAACGATGAAAAAAAAAGTGTTGATCGCAAAATGGGACGCAAAAGTAAGGTGATAATGCACAGTGGGAACTAAATAAATCATCTGGAAAGATGTAACTTGCAGAAGTGTGATTTTCTGGAAGCGTTCAGGTGCCGGTGAGGATTAGTTTATTGCTACGTCATAAAAGTGTACTTTGCCAACTTTTACAATCCCAATCCTTTGCTTTTACTGCGAACTTTATTATTTATTAGCTGTTACTGAAATGAAAAATGTTATGTGTTCCCGGGGAGTCCATAGAGAAGTAAGAAATTATTTTTTACGAGGTGAACTATACTCGAACAGGAAAAATTGTTGGAGTTATGTTGTTTCTTCTAGAAAATTGAGGCATCAAAATCCAGTTAGAACTATAAAATTGAGATTCAGTATCCGTATGGAAGTTATCTGAGCTGTAGCTTTCTCGATCGCGTTTTCTATACATTGAATTGAGGAATAAAAATTCACAACTTTGTGTCAATACAACGAACCTAGTGAAGTAGTAATATTTCTTCCAGATATCATCCAGAACCAGAATAACGTTCTATGCTCATTTTCATAGGGTAACAGTACCTAACCCAACATTTTGACGTTTGATGTTTTCAACGTTTCGTGATGTTTGACATCTTTGACGTTTCATTGTGTGATTGTTTCGAAACTTTGACATAATGAAAACAATTGATGGAAAACATGTTGAATACTTCAAAACGATATTAGTACAATGTTAGAACGCAATTTATTTCCAAATTATATATTTGTTATGTATCATGTGGGAGAGAAAGTTATGTTTGTTTTTTCTAACCTCTTTGCACGCCGCAACCATGCGGTTTCTGTTCTTTTGTTTCGTACCACAGAACAAGCAACCCTATCAGTTAATAATTCCGTAATCATGGACTGCTATGCCCTGAGGGTGTTATCCCGTAATTCGAGGCTGCGTCTACTGAACGTGTACGTTTCATAAAATGAAATATGAATGGTAAAGTGAACCTTCTATCTTACATGATATGGATGATGCGAGAGGGTAGCGATTCTTTTCATAACATCGGGTCCCGAAGGCATTAGAATTCGCTCCGTGTGTTTTTAATATGACTTCTGAGTGATGTATTTTTCGGAGATTTCCACACGCTAGATGGATATGCAGCTTCAACTGGCATATATGCTATAACGACTTGGAAATAAAATACATTATATGTATGTCTAATGGAGCTTGATGGTGGAGCTTTCTATAAACACTCAAATACTTTCCGAATGTTATTCTGAAATAGTAAAAAATAAATGTGAGCAAATGGAATGGGATATTTTTATTCCCAATGAAGATTATCAGTGCTTTCAATGTGTTGATATTTCTTAATCTTTTATATTCTTCTCTACTACCATTAAAACTCCTATTTCCTTCTTTGCTTTTATTTCACAAGAAACATACAAGAACATGACTTCTTCTATTTATTATAATTACTTACTACTTGACACTTGACACACTATCTAGAACAGTGTTGCCGTTCTTGATCTAACATACAACAAGAATATACACGCTAGATGGGGTATATCAACCATGAAAGTGATAAATAGGAAAGGTGTGCATTGTACTTCAACACTCTCCCTCAATGCACATCTTTCAAACCTAATTTTAATGTATACGGTAACAACTGATTTTTAGATAAAGGCTTTGTGAACATATCAGCTAACTGAGATTTAGTATTAATATACTCTACATTAATTAAACCTTCTTCTACCTTTTGTTTCACAAAATTAAACTTAATATCCATATGTTTCAGTCTCTTTTGATCTGGGTTCTGTACAGTTTTAATAGTACTCTGGTTATCTTCATAAACAGTTACATTTTTAACATTTACATTCAAATCTAACAGTAATTTAACTAACCAACATGCTTCTACAACAGATTCACACAAAGAGATCAATTCAGCCTCAGTTGTACTAAGTGCTACAGTTGTTTGTTTCTTAGATCTCCATGCTATAGTATTATTATACAATTTAAATACATATCCACTAGTAGACTTCCTATCATTATCTCTAGCCCAGTCGGCATCAGCATATCCTATCAATGGTGATAATGTATTATCATAAGTCTTAGAATATATCAAAGAATAATTAATGGTTTGTTTTACATATCTGAGTATTCGCTTCAACGCTTTCCACAAATCGTCACTTGGGTTTGATTGGTATCTGCTTAAATAACATACAGAAGTAGCTAAATCTGGCCTTGAACCTACTGTAGCATACATTAAAGACCCTATCAGTGATCTACATTGCAATTCATATTTCATATCAATTACTGACTTTTCATCTAATTTGAAGTTTACATCCATTGGAGTATTACTACCATTACAATTTTCCATATTATATTTTTTCAAAATACTTTGCAGATATTTTGTTTGATTGATGTGAATTTGTCCTGGCTGTTGAATAATTGAAATCCCCAAATACGTTAAATTTTCACAACCCATGTCTTTCATCCTAAATTTTGTTGATAAAAATATTTTAACCTTATTTATTTCCTTCAAGTCATTTCCTAGTATTAAGAGGTCATCAACATATAGTGATAAGTACATATCCCTTAAACTATAAAGACAATAGTCATTTTCTGATCTTTTAAACCCATATCCTGTTATAGTGCTATTAAATTTTTCATACCAATACTTGGGAGATTTTTTTAACCCGTATAATGATTTATTTAATTTTAAAACTTGACCTTCCGGTAATTCTAATCCGTCCGGTGGTTTAAGATACACAATTTCATTTATTTCACCGTATAAGAATGCTCCCTTCACGTCCATTTGGTGAATATGGTATCCTCTGTGAGCAGCCACGGATAAAAGTACTCTTAAAGTTTCTAATTTTAAAACAGGTGAATAAATATTTCCCAAATGTTCTTTCTGCTGATATCCACGTACTACTAGTCTAGCTTTACATATTTCTTCCTCTCTTATATTTTTCTTCGTGAAAACCCATTTGCTATCCAATAATTTTTCCTTTTCCGGTTTCGTCACAATTTTCCAAGTGTGACTCTCTTCTAGAATTTCAAGTTCTTCATTTACTGCCTTTTTCCAATCATGTTTGTCTGCTCTTTCTTCTATATCTTGATAATTCAATGGTACATCTTGGTTAGTAAACAGTGCAAATAAAGCTTCATCACTTTCCTCACTGAAATTTATTTCATAATCTTCTTGCCATTTTGGTTTCCTAGTTTTTCTCTTCTGTCTCCCTTCAGCCTGTTCATCTAATACTGGCTCTCTTAGAATATTTTTAGGTACTTCATTTTCTATTCTCTCAATTTCGTGCTCTTCTGTTCTTTGCTTTACCTCGTCTTGTTCAGTTCTCACTTCTTGTGTAGAGGTTTCTTCACTACTCGCAAAATATTTAATTTGATCTTTCAATCTCTCATCAAATACAACATTTCTTGCATTTACTACTCTATTGGTTTCTGTATCAAAAAGTCTGTATCCTGAAGAACTGTACCCTATCATAATCATTTTCTTACCAGGATTGTCTAATTTTTGTCTTTGTTCTTTAGGTACATGATTATATGCGATACAACCAAAAACTCTCATATTTGAAACATCTGGTTTTCTTCCGGCCCATAATTCACTTGCTGTTACCTCTCTCCCAGCTGAGGGACTTCTATTTGTAACATAGGCAGAATATAATACAGCATCTCCCCAAAATTCTTTTCCTAGATCTGACTCTAGTAATATTGTTCTGGCTTTCTCAATTAAAGTTCGGTTCATACGTTCGGCTACACCGTTCATCTCTGGATTATATGGTACTGTATATTGCAATAATATCCCTTCTTGAGAACAAAATCTTTGAAATTCCCCTGACACATATTCCCCACCATTATCTGAACGAAGTTTCAACAGATTTGTATTGAAATGTTTAGTTGCATAAAAGTAATAATCTTTAAATTTTTCGAAAACTTCTGATTTTTGTGTTATCAAATATACTATAACAAAATGAGAGTAATCATCAATGAATGTTAACAAATATTTATGACCTTCTCTACTGATTGGGGTAATCGGCCCACAAATGTCTGTATGCACCAACTCTAGCGGTTTATTTGCCCTATATCCAGGCTTATTGAAAGGTTGTCTTGTCATTTTTCCTAATAAACATGGTTCACATAATGTATTATCTGTTTCATTGTTTTGAAAATCATGTATGCCATTCACTAGGTTCTTCTGCACTAGAATATTAATATTTCTCATTCCCAAGTGACCGAAGCGTCTATGCCATAACTGTGATGTGTTACAATTTTTTGTTACATGATAGCTACAACTTTGTTCATCTACTTCCATTTCAATAGTATACAAATTACCATTTGCACTACCTATCATTATTATTTGATCATTATTATAAATTTTAACTTTACCTCTATAGAAAGTAACTTTCAATCCATTAGATTCCATTTTAGGTACTGATAATAAGTTTTTTCTAAGATCTGGCACATAATAAACATTTTTAATAGTACAGTTAGTAATATGTTTGCCTACACAACATTTCGCTTTAATATTACCAATTCCTACTGCTTTCAACATTACACCTTCTTTGGCAGCAGCTATATTTTTAGGTATTTTGAGTTCTATATAATCTATAAAAATATCTTTATTGTTTACCAGATGATCAGAGCATCCAGAGTCTATGTACCATATCAGACAATTTTTGTTGAAAATATCATTACAATTGTGTGCTTCGTTTAAATTTTTTTCACATAAAAAAGCAATATCTTGTGACTCACAGTTCTCCGCTGCATATGACTGATGTCTTCTTTCTTGTCCATATCCTTGACTTCGTCCTCTTTCATATCCTTGACTTTGTCCTCGTCCATATCCTTGACTCTGTCCTCGTCTATATCCTTGACTCTGTCCTCGTCCATATCCTTGTATCTGTCCTCGTCCATATCCTCGACTCTGTTCTCTTCCTTGTCTAAAGCCTCTATAGTGCCCACGTTCTAGCCCTTGATAATTTCCAGGACCCCTTTGATAATTTTCTTGTGATTGACTTCTGTCTCTCATAGTACATTGGAATTTCTTGTGGCCAGGTTTACCACACACAAAACATGAGAAAGCAGTTGTGTGTGATCTGACACCAAGTCCATTCAAATCTCTCTTTCTCTTTTCTTCTTCTCCAAGTAATCTATTCTTCACAAAATCTAGTTTTAAGTTCTCCATCGTTTCCAACGCTGTTATAATGCCGTCATATGACTGAGGCATGGACAATAATATATAGTTAACCTTCTCTTCTTCACCCAATTCTGTATCAGCTTCTTTCAACTCTGTGAAAATTCTTTCAACATTTATAAAATGTTCAATCAGTGAACAATTTTCTGAATATTTCATCTCCGATAATTTTCGGCGTAGAAACAACTTGGAACGTACTCCCTTCTTCATGAAATTTTCCTCCAGGTTCTTAAACATCTTAAATGCGGATTCCTTTTTCAAATATTCAATATGGCTATCTGCCACACCAGCTATCAATATCGCCTGGGCTTTCGCCTCGTCCTTCGAGTTCTGAGCATCCGCACTATATGTTTCATCTTCAATTGCTTTTAACGCTCCATTTTCTTTTAGTATACTTTTTATCCTAAACGACCACGTGCTGAAGTCCACGCCGGCGAATGGTACAATTGGGAATCTTTCTCGTAGATTCGACATTCTCGTATATGCTTATAATTTTAAACCACGCTCTGCTACCACTGTTGATATTTCTTAATCTTTTATATTCTTCTCTACTACCATTAAAACTCCTATTTCCTTCTTTGCTTTTATTTCACAAGAAACATACAAGAACATGACTTCTTCTATTTATTATAATTACTTACTACTTGACACTTGACACACTATCTAGAACAGTGTTGCCGTTCTTGATCTAACATACAACAAGAATATACACGCTAGATGGGGTATATCAACCATGAAAGTGATAAATAGGAAAGGTGTGCATTGTACTTCAACACAATGGACGATATTTCATATGAATTTGTGAAAATGTTGGTTGGTATGAACGTCTATTCCATAGAACTAAACTCATCTTATGACAGGATATATGTCACTTTCTGACATCAATCATATGAATCCTCGAAATAAGTTGATAAGGCTTACTTGGTGAAATAGTTTCTGTCAAGTGTCACTTTCAGATTGTTTCACAGGTTCATAATTTTCATTGTGAAGTTTAGTCGAACAAAAGGAATATTGAATATACCATTTCAAAACAGCAATGACCCGATTACTAGAAAGAAATATTCATCACTTATGAATATATACAATATACAATAATTTTTTTTATTGGTGCCCCATTTTACCCATTTAAAGCACGCCTGAGCGTGTTTGAATCGAACTTTAAAAAACACGCGTTTTTTAAAGTTACCATGGCAATATCAACGAAGGAACGAGAAACGTGAAGACTAAATGACAAATTTTTGATTATTGATCTGACAGGAAACGTCAAATAAAATATAACTGACAGATGCAAAACTTTATTCAAACGTAAAATGTGGCATCAATAAAAAAAATAGCGTGAAGTATTCGTGGATCTGGTCTTTAGAACTCGCGCGTGTTTTAAAGACCTTTTTATCCACTTATACTTTGATATACTATCGACAGCTTATATCGAAATGTCAATTGGTTACCTATTCATTGTGAGAAGAGAATCTTGCCGTTATTTATAAGGTAGACAACGGTACGGAATATTGAAATTGGAATATTTGAAAATAATTGAAAAATATTGTTTTTTGTTTATAAAACTTCCCACGAAAGGAGACATCGATTACCTATTCATCAAGAGACTTGTCAGTGAAAATGCCTATGAATAGAATAGATTTCCAAAGAAACCGTACACCTACTTCTACAAAAAAAAAAAACGTCAGTGTGGTTTATATTTACCACTATTTTTTCCCTGGTGCCAAGTTGACATTCTGGTGTTTGAAAGAGTGAATGAGACACCTACATGTGTCATTCAAGTGTAACAACAATTTGAATATAAATAGCATATAAGAAGGTGGTACATATTGAAAAAAGAAACTGTTTTATCTCGTACACGGCAATATTTGTACAGCTGAATTCCACCGGATATAACGCAGAATATCTATTTTAAGTAATCGTAAGGAGAGTTGCTTTACAGATAGTATATTCTGTAACGTGCGTTACTATTGAACTTTCCAAAGGCATTCGAATATACCAGATTTTTATAAAGCTGTTAAAATATCAAGAATTGAGTTTTAGAAAAGTTAATAGTCTAGTTGAAATGTCTCCAGCTATGGAAATACTGTAGTTCAGCTTTTTATTTCCTCTACGATGTTTGCATACTCGGAGTTGTGGTGGTGCAACGTCTTCAATATCAAATGTCCTTAGTGTGATTCATTGCATATTCGACGAATAATTCCATTAGGTACAATATAATGAAATAAATGCTGATTTTGATAAAGTCAGAAATTCCACAACTTCGAAAAAATATTGAATTATGAGAGTTTTATTCAGATTTTCGAAAAAAACAAATGTTCTTTGAGATATAAATATTCAACAATATTTTGAAATAGGAATGAGGTATCGTTTTCACTTTTGACATTGTTCCATTACGTTTTTATGAAAAAAAGTCATAGTCATCTGATTTTTCAAACAAGTTTGCGTTTTTTTGTTATCATATCAGAAGTGGCATCACTCGAAATCATACACATCTCAAATAAGATGGATTTGATAGATCAATAAATGCTCTTCCTCACGAGTTTTCATTCTAATAGATACGTTAAAAAAATGCTCGAAAAAATCCAAAACTCCAATAAAGTCCAAGTTTTAGATGTACACGTATATTTATTCGTTTGTTCACTAGGTATATTTCGGTGAAAAATCACTTCAAAAGTTTCAGATGTCAATAAGCCCCCTGGTAGCAAACTTGGAAACATGACATCTACGAATAATACAGCACTCACCATTCTTATTTGACCACTCTGTACAGACAATAGTTTCAATCTGAGGAATATTCTTTTTTTTTCATTGGAAGAAAAAAATGTGTACCTTCCAGGATATTTTTTTCGAGCATTCTTCTCGTACCTCGGAAGTTGAAAGAATCATTGTTTTTCGTACATTGGATTCAGAATGAAGTAGACACAAAAAACAGATACGAATCTCAGACTTCTCGAAATAGGTACAAATATTCGTGAGAATATTTTGTAGACCTGCAACAAAAACACCGTCCCCGGAATCTCAGCTCGGTGATTCAAGAATACCACCTGTCAAATACCCGAAAATTCAAATTAGCTTAGATGGATCGTGCGCGTAGAAGCCCTTTCGGAACTCGCCGGTGGAATTCGTCTCTAGCCGTAAAAACTTCACCTATCCCTATTAATCAAAACGAGGTATGGGAAGACGTTCCCGAAAGAAATCCATTAAACCGGAGGTCGGAGGTGTCGCGGCGGACGCACATCCTTTGTTCGAATTCAATGCCAACTTTTTTTGTTCAGAGCGATTTTATTATCCTATCGGGCTAATCTGGATCGGCAGAATTTATAGTTTATTTGCTGGTGGTTTACCTCTGGAGATGCCTCCTTTTTAACCATAAATATTTATCTTGTTTCCTCAACGCATGAAAAACTGTCGCCGCCAAAGGCGTACGAGATTTTTTTTGAATAAATTCGTAAATGTATTGACAAGCTGACAACGAAATATAGTCTATTTATTTGAGCAAGGTAGTTCTGACAGCTCACCAGAATGTGCTTTGTTGCTAATTGTTTTTTATCAACGATAGAGAAAGTTAGGTTAGGTTAGGTTAGGTCAGGTCAAATTATTTTCGATTCATAAAATATATGTAATTGACTATGGATTGAACAGTTTATATAATTTTTGTGGAAATTTCGAGTAGAATCAAATTTATTTGCGAATAAAGAATTTCTCTTTAAATGAATTGTGCATCGTAGTGAACACACAGTGAAGTATTGATGCCTAAATGTCCTCAACTATGTCTCAACCAATTAGGAGTCTAGTGGTGATCTGAATACTTTTTATTTTGCACTAATGGTATCTAAATATTACCAAATCTGTCGAAACAATTTTTCTCTCATTTCATAGATGTTGTTTCAAAGGTTGCTTAGCATTGTTACTGCTTTTTTCTATTAAATATTCATTTCTTGATTAATTGTTACAAATTGTGGTACTTATGTAATCATTTGTTTTTTTCACTTTTTTCAGCTGTTGTTTTGTGTGGACACAGTATTGTCTCTCTTTGGGATCATGATTGATTATTGTATCACTTAAATTGTCAGTTCATGCAGGTTTGATTTCTTTGTATTTTTTTTAGTTTTTTTTTATATCGAATTTTTCTATATTGCATTATGTATATACCCTAGAATTGGGTTTTCCTGTTGGGCGAAATAATAATAAATGAATGAAATAAAATAAAATAAAAATAGTGACTTAGGAGAGAAATATTTGATCCACTGATAATGTTTGTTAATCTGGAAAAAAATGGTTTTAATTTAGACACAATGCATCCACGTTTTACTCTCAATAATTTCGACATGCCTACCGAATTTTTCCTTTTTCCACGCCACTGTCCTCACTGCGTAAGAACGTAAAAAATGGATGCGGGGTCAGGCAGGTAACAGAGACGTAGTTTGGGGTTGAATGATGAATGTCGGTGCCCTGTTGCATCGGGGATATTTCTATTTTCGGTGGTGTTTCCATCCCGCAACACAACAGAATGGCACCCCTTTAACCACGCATATTATTCAGGCGAGCCTAGAGATGCGCTTTTTGATAAGCGAATTATCATTTGTTACCATCTCTACGTCGTGTTATAGTGAGTAGATAGTCGTGTTATAGAAAGGGATGTTTGGAATAATTACTCATTCTTCATTCATGCTGCTGTGGCGTTATTAATATTAATTTTCAGTGATTCCTCAGTCGATTATGACGATTTCTATTTTGAGATAAAGTCAAATGGGCTGTTTCTATGTCAGATTGGAATTTTTAATGGAGATAATAGTTTCAATTCATAGTTTACAAAATAAATGAAGCTGAATTATCTACAGAATTTCTTCATTCAAATAGATGAACTTCTCTCAATTACGAATTCATATTCATTTGAGCTTAGATGATTTAGACATATTTGATTTTATTGAGATAAATTATTTTAAAACGGTTCCAGATTTCTAGACTAAAATTTCAAATGATCCCAGCAAAATATGGATGATAATTGAATCAAAATGAGAATTCACACTACATCATCATTTTCGAATATCTGATCTTTTGTGTTATCTTCTGATTTGCATAATAGTTTTTGTGGAATAAGAATTCTATTGTCAAGTAACGTTCCAAAATTTAAAATTTTCAAAGATCTTCTTGCGGTATTCAGCAACACTCTAAAAGTTTCATAAAAAAGTTTGACTGCGTTTTTGAGAATATCGATATCATCATTCTCAAAACATAAATTTTGGATACAATTTGTTAATACATAATTGCAATCAGAATTCGATCAGTAATATTTTTTTGTCTATAAAAACAAGATATTTAATTTCTCTCTATTCCAATTTCTATGATTATTTCAAGAAAATAATCGTAGTTATTTTTGTGAATTGTTTATTTTCCCTGCAAACAGATAAAATATGTATAAGTAAAATAGTTGGAAATGAATATGTCATCTTCTCTTTTCTCATATTCCGATATAAATAGTGGTCGAACATCTGAAACATAACTGCAAAGAAGCGTATCAGAATTATTTACAATTTCGTCAAAAATTTTCAATATTTTTTTCGTATTTTCAAATAAAACTTTCCATGAAAGTCTAATTTGGGAAGTTTCTGCTCACAATGTATTCTCAATATTGCAATATTGTGATCTAGCGTTTGTTTATTCAGTTTGGAGATGTCATGTGAAAAGTTCCTTCGAAATCTTAGTTGATAAAAATGTAACCCCCTAAAAAATCTGAAATTCACGTGAGTAAGTATTATTCTTGGTAATTGAACTCATGTATATGTAATATTTTCAAATATTAAACATAATCCCCATAAGATGATTGTTTCCTTTTGTAAATTTCATAAACAAAATCTTCGTTCATCTTGGCCATTAATCAAAAACACCCAGTTCATCATATTTCCTGTTTAATTTCTATGGAATGTATAAATCGTTCATGAGATCAGCAAAATCATGCTTTCGGACCTTTCGATGCGAGTGAATTGTTTATTAAGCATTTAGATGTATATAAATATCGGGAATTATTTATTCATTAATCTTTCAAGAACTCGTGAGTTCTATTAGAATTGAATTCATCCGTTCAAGAAGCGACTTGGTTGGAAGCCCTACCTCACGACAATTGTTTTCACCTCTTTTTAGTTAGTTCGGTAACGTTGTTTTCAGATTATTTTTTTTATATATTTTTGTTTCACGATTATGAACATTCTTTATTTTCGTTGCTTATTCTGAATATTCTGCCAAGTGAGTCTGAGTTGCCACAATATCCAAAATAGTTTTCACTCAGTTGATAAAAATGTAACCCCAAAATCTGAAATTCACGTGAGAAAGTGTGATTCCTACTAATTGAACTTCAGACGTTTAGGCATCCGAATGTTTTCGTATTTACACCAACACCAGGTGTGCCGGTGCAATTTCCGAACCCAGCATCGGCATTCTCTCGATCGCACATCAAACATCACCGCCAGAAATCGACGCGCATGCGCGCGTCACACCGTCAACGCTCCGCTTCATCCGCGTTTTTACATCAGTCATGATCGAGTTGCCGTTGGAGCAGTTGTGTGTACGTTGACCGGGCAGTGAGAAACATCTCGTTCACCGAACACGAACTTTGAGGTTAGACGCGATGCTCTAACTACCGGCAGATCGAAGTTTTTCTTTTCAGTGTTTTATTAGTTAGCCCTTTCGCCTTTCAGTTTCGATTGAAATGGATGTTAAGAACGAAATTGGATGTGGAGTGACTATGGATAGTGTTGAAGTAAGTGGAGTTTTGTTTCTCTAATGCTGGATACAGTAATCGTGATGTAGCGAGTTTATTGGGTGTATGACGGGTTAATTCTGAACGTGATGATGGATTGAAAAGTGTGACACGACCGAGCGTAAACAACGTCATTATGGGATATAATTCGATGAAAGTTACACCGATCGTTGACTAATTATGATACGGAAAATCGCCTGGGAAGTGGATGTAATATTTTTCATTTGCTAAGATTTTTATCAGAGCAGGGATCTGGCATTAATACCATAACAATAGAGTATATTTATTGAATTCATGATCTGAAATGGTTATAACATTGATTCATGATATTTTTAATATATAGTTGATTTATGTTTTTATGAATCTCTCAACGCTTTGTCAGTTTTATTGTGATATTAGCACCGAAGTGCTCAAAAGATATCCTCACTATCTTGCTACATTTACAAACAACATTGATATAATGTGCTTACTGATGAATAACGCGTCTTTTTTTCCTATTTGATTGCTATGCCCATGCAATTCCGTATCCACTAGTTGCCTCATCAGTCTATCTTTACCAGCCGACTTGGACTTGATCTTGGATTTCTTAGTTTATTTATATAAATTCAATTAGAAAACCGGTACCTATACCAGTAGCGTAACATTCGAGTACAACTTTCCACATGTTGAAATGTTATACTGGATATACAATAAAAACGAAGTTAGAAAGGTCAAAAGTTGGATTTTTGATTTTCGCGAAAATAACTTGGGCATATTTAGTCGAATTAAGAGTCAGCAGTTGTTTCAATGAAGATCCACCAACCATACGCCTCTGCTTCTTTCTTCAAGACGGTAAAAGTGCCTCTTTCATTTAGTTTCTCTCTGCTTTGCCGACATCAACGTACCTTCTCACTTAGTCATAGTCGAACTAATGCCCCAAGGAGAAGTTTTAATCGCGTTCAACATTAAAATTCCCCATTAACGGAAAGATTCAGACGTTAACCCAATTTGGCAGAACTGCTTTGAAGTATCTAGCTCCATATAATCCTCCGAAGCAGGCGCATGTTTCGATAAAAGTGAATGTTGCTGTTGTTAAATGTCTAAATTTTCACTTTTTTTCCATGTTGTCGATGTCATTGTCATCGTAATACATCAGCGGACGTGAAAGTGGTACAGGTGGAGGATAATTCGAAAGCACACCTCTTTTGTCTTATTACGCTAATGAGATTCGATTCAAAAAACTTGCAGACGAATAAAATTTACATTGTAACGGCTTGTATGAATCCCAACGAATTTAATTACCTAAAAGAGTTGTCATGTCTTATCACAAGAAGGCCTTGACGACAATTGATGATAAAACAGTTTATAGCGACGATATGATTGACAGGAACAATTATTCACACGTGATAAACTGTTAGCTCTATTATATGATAGTTCTTAGACATAATGAGCAAATGGTGTTGGCAAATTGATGCTTGTAATTATAGTAATAATCATTGATATGACTGACCAGAAATCATTCTTGCCTGATGCGCAATTATAAGCGGAATAATATTATCATTAATTTAAATTTGTTTTCGCTGTTCAGCAAATTATACTTGTTTATTCAAACGGTTGTTGGTCGAAGTACAAAGTCATCTGGTCTATTATAAGACCAGTTTGGTCGGGTCTATTGCTAATTCATCGGTATAATACGTAGACATTTCCAAACCCACGCACTTACCTACCCATTATTTGCAATATCCAAAAGTCTATCTGTCATCCTACACTAACGACTGTTAAGACTAGTTTTTGTTTCGACTGTCAATTTCAATGCCGCCTAATTGAATGCTCAACTGAAAATGTTTCGAACAAGTTTTGGTGGATTATCATTGAAATATTGAGGAACAATGAAATGTTTGTTTTTACAAGACGCTGTATTGTGGTTGTCTGTTCTCTATTGATACCAGCTGAATCAATATTTGACATAAAAACCTCTGCTGGGAGCCCTCAGAATAAGAAACAAACAAGTAAACATGTCTTGTATGCAGCAAATGGAATACAATATAAACATTGATTTCCCAGAAAATTGCAGATATTGTTTGGGAAGAGTTCATGCTCTGTAACAAAATGTTATTCGTACTTTCCATAAAAATGGTGGAATTCTTTCGTCATCTTGGAACAAAGACTATCAAATAAATGTCAAGCGATTCTACGTACTGTCAAAACTGGGTCGGGTCTCATAATTTTGACAATGAACTTTGCTTTCTGGTTAATACCACGACCTTTCCCGATTCATGCTGGATAATCTTTCATATTTATGAGGACTTACGTAGTCGAACTGGCACAGTAATTACCTTCATCCGCTTCTGTCTATTATTCAAAGTAGATGGGTCAATAAATATTTCATTATCATGCTCAAAAAAAGGTCGTGAATCAAATTCCAACTGCAAGGGGTTTCGAATTTAATAGTTGAAGACTAGTTTGGAGTCTACCCCATAGTGGGATCGGGTTTTTAATTTATTTCTAAATAAAAACTGTCTATAATACAATTTCACTTGAAGTTTCTATTTAAAAAAATAATTGGAATCGTATATTTTCAAATCGGTTCCACGGTTATCGTCAGGAATTCATTTACCCACGAGTAATCATATTATCGATTAAGAATTGAAACATTCTCGTGTATAATTCTGTGAATCTTTTATATTGAATAATTCCAAGTTCCTAACAAAGTCAATATTTATTCTAGTAGAAGATAAACATATTCCATGAAGTCTAATCTGTGACAAAGAATTCAACACTGTCATTCCAACTGAGGTATTTACCCTATTCCTTTATTTATATCTTATCATGTTTATTTAAAGTATATTCGTGTGGCATCGAACGGAAATATAGTCCGTTTTATGAGGCGAAAAGGGTACTGCACCTGGATAGACTTCGTCTCGTGATACGATTAGTCATTCCACATGAATGTGATAAGAAAGTGAGCGCGTCATTCATGGTCTAAAAACTATCCAATATATTCGATAACATGCTCTCGGAATGCCGATTTATAATCTATAACCTTTACACCAGATTTATTTTCATTTCAAAATACTCATCAAAATTCCTGAATAGATGTAATAATGGATTTCATCTGTATTTTCTATTTGAAATATTTAAAATATGATTGCTGTATTGACATATTATATTCCGTTAAATTCACAAAAATCCCAGAACTGTCACCCTTTGAATCGTTAAAATTGGTAGAACTGAATCAGATTTGTCAGTGCAACAACGAAAGCGATACAGTTTCAATTGAATGCGATCTTTTTTTATGCATGCGTTTGGCAGCTGACGGCCTGCTTCAATGAATAAAAAACGATAGCTATCATGAAATCAACTACTAAAAATTTGATATTGGGATGTAAATTTTGTTTTGACTGAATAAGTGAAACATTATGGTCTTCAGAATGAATAGATATTCAATAAAAATCTCCGAAAATGAAAGTAGAAATCGAAATTTCACATTTTACAATAATCGCATATTCATTTATACTTTCGTTCAAATTTATACAACGTTTTCAGTAACATCATCAAGTGTTTATTGATTTGATAGTCAATCGAAATGAATAATTTTCATTTATTTCAACGACATATTAATTTGACATGCAAGATCTTACAATAGTGAGTAGATATTCCATCATTAATTTCACACAACTTTATTTTTTTTTTTTGTTTTTTTTTTATGATTTTGAAGTTCTTACTTTACTATTTTTCGGCGCGAAGTTAAAACCAGAATATAATGTTATCGGTACTGAGAAGCACTTCAGCTTGACTATTGGCGCTAAAATGCTGTATAGATATCGTGTAGAACATATTCAGGAATGCTTACAGATTTTCTTCTCAATAATTTTTCTACCTATTCACCAAAATTATTCTCGAAATCTTTATGAAAATTTTCTAGAGAGAATAGTAATAAGTTGGCGCTTATATATTTTATAGAACTGTAGAACATTCTCAAAATCATTTGGAATTTGAGAGAAATATTTTTGGCTCAAAGTTAACACCGGAACAAATCATATAACTTGTTGGTGAAAATATGAGTGGATATACACGAATCTTAGTTCGTGTGTCACAGCCACGATATCGGCGAACTTCAGATAAAACTAATCTAACTTCAGAACAAGCCTGTCTGAAGTTTCGATGGAAACCCTCCACTATCCATAAGTTACAGCCGATAATGGATTCGCTGACGGATTCATCAGATGTTGGACAAACGCAGACCGTGAGAAATTCTCGCAATCTATCAAACAACTGGGGTAAAGGGAATGAAAAAGTAGTAAAAGAAACAATCTTGGTCGGATTATTTCGGTGTTCTCGACGCTTTTACACCCGCCTGGCTGAGATCGATAATATCTCGGCAACTGATTGCCTCATTCAACGTTCTGCGAGCTCTTTTTATTCGTCTACAGTTACTTCGTTCCATTTTTTAGTTCTCCAGAAGTTTGAAGTATCACCATAAAGAAACTCTCCAGGCTATATTTACCCCATTGTCCGCGAATATTTGCGAAGCAAAAATACCCGCATCGCTATGCAAATTGACAAATATACTCCCCCTATCCATCTGAAGTTGTTTTTGGTTTTGTGTAGCCAGAAGACTGGAACGCAGTATTGAAAGTCCCAGTAGCTTTCACTGTGTTTCGATCGAAGTAAAAAACGAGAGGAACATTTCATTACCACATGTGAACTTTCTGAGAAAAGTCACCTGGCTCAATGATATATTCAAATAGCACTCAGTCCTCTGGGCTATTACAAGATGCATTGTGTAACGGATATATGCTATCGGTAGTGCGACAGCGTTTCTCCATAAGCCCTTCAGCTCCCCAATTCACCCTTTGGTATTTGCGAATAATCGATCTGGGAGATATATATGGAAACGAATATGTCTTGTGCATCTTGTCTTCACTGTAGTGAAAGTAATAGTAAAGTTCTGGGGCTTCTCAAATTTTCTAGTTGCGCATCTTTGTCACTCGAATCACTATCCTTCATTGTTTTTTTCGTCCATTTTCAAGAGTTTCTGACATATCGCACTGAAGGAGCAAATCTTAAGACTCGTCTCAACTTAGTGAACCATCAATTATGTATGGGCCATCGATTTATCGTATTTTGACTGATTGTTTGGAAAGGTTTCTGCACCCGCTAGAACAACATGAAGAAAACATCTCACATTCGACAGTCACGATGAATTTTTTGCTCAAGAATCGAATTTCAGCTTTCAAGCACTCACCGTTTTCACCTGACAAAGCACCGTGTGACCTTTTTGGCCTGCAAACCTTGATTTTTCCATTGAATTGATGCCACTCAAAATGCGAAAAATGCAATTTTGAACGCTGTATTGACGTGCGAATTGCTGTTTTGTATCTCTGTATCTTTTAATTCAAAGGAAGACTAAAAATTGACACAACTGAAAAGCAAGCAATCCAGAACGAAAGATTTAATAACGTCGCGAGTCCTCTCAATACTTTTAATCTCAAGATTCCTAACGAATATAAGGGGATCCAAAGGTTAGTTAACAAGCCCGAATAATACTCGTAAATATTCTGGCATTAGTGTTGCAGAGGACTCATTTCCAATCCCCGAGCTGTTGTTTGTCGTAACCGATACTGCTCACAGAGCCAGGCTCTAGGTCCTTGGATATCCATCCCCATTCGAGAGTTATGCTCTCCCTTCTCGCAAAATCGTATCCATTCTGTCAGGGTGTCCAACCCCTGTACAAGTCGAAAGGCCGTATCTTATCGCCAGCTTCTACCCTAATCCCGCTCGACTGGAAGATGATTAATACCCGAGTCGACCCCAGTATTTCGGGGGCACATTTTATCGGGAGTAGTAGCCCTATGGACGGAATATTCGCATTCAATATTTGCGGACCGATACACAAGCTCATAACAATCGCCCAGTGTTTATCACTTCAATTTATCAGTCATGGGAAACAATTAGGTTGCTTTGAGTTTAATGAGATTTTATCCCTGGTTTCTTGGCACTGAAACTCGTTCTCTTGGACTAATGTTCTTGAAGAATCGTCGAATCCAAAAGTTCCTCAAATACAAACAAAAAGATATACAGGCTGGCCAAAGGAAAACGTACCGGAAGGGATTTTATCGAGAAGAACCTGAAACACGTCAACTTTGTTTATGAAGGGGACAATTTTTGACGCAAAAATTATAGCCCAAACATTACCCTCCTGAGCGTTGGTAGCATCCCTTAAATTTTTTCAAATGGGAATCGGGGTTAACTGAAAAGTCCTTTTGATTCCCTATACATTGCTATTTTATTTTTGAAATTCCGTCTACTCGTTGCAAAGATATGGACCTTTGAAATGTCGCTAGTGCATTTCTCAAAAAACTACAAAAAGTAAATCGATTTCGCTCAAAAACTTACCGTTTTGTTGAAGTAAATGTTGAGAATATTTTCCTAAAAACGATTCGCTTTTCTGTTTTTGTAGATTCCAGCTAGTTTCTCGATAAAATCCCTTCCTGGTAGTTCTACCTTCTGGTACTTTTCCATTGGGCCACCCTGTATATCTCTTATGATCATCCCATACTGATTAATGAATTAACGATCTGAACGATTTTGGAACCAACCTCTACAATAAGAACTGCTTATTGTGCACGTATTAATGCCGTGTATTTATCGAAGACTAAGGGTGAATTAGTCTATCTTTGTTTCTCCCGATTGTATCACCACGATTTTGATCGGGGTGAAGGGTTTAATTCTGAGTTTAATTAACAGTTTTGGGTTAGCGCACGCTGCAGTTTACTGGGGGGTCTTTACAGTTAGCTCTTAATTATTCGTCATCCAATTATCAGTGTGTAAATAACTTCGTTTCTACATGATTAATAGCCCATTACGTAAACGTTTCATCTGCGAACGCTATCAAAAGTAGGACCGAAATGACACTCGACAAATCATGAATAGAACGTTGCTTCTAATACAAATCTCGGGATATCGTCATGGTGATCTGCATGAGAATAAATCATTTGCCTGCAATCTTCATGTTTGAAACGTGTTTGGATTTTTGTTCACGTAGTCCTGAGGTCAACTTTCTAAGTTGTAACAACGTATTGCTAAACACTTGTTCAATATCGAGCTCAATATTGACAGAGCTGACGCCTACGTAAGAAATTATTCATTTGTTATGGATATATCTTTCACTGGTGGATTTTCATTACCTACACCTAGACAGGCTCTTGAAAGCTCGAAGAAATATGAATAAATAGCGTTTGTTTGTACTAAGCTCTGAAAAGGAATAATTCCGAGTCAAATCAAATAAAGAGTAAAGTAGAAGTAAATATATCGACCTATTAGTGAAAGTACCTTCTAAACTTTATTGATACAATGAGTGATGTTGCGTTATGGAGGGGATTTAATGGACAGGAAACAGCAACAATAGCTGTGCATCAAAGAATTTCGGGGTCGAAAAGGAAATAGATTAATATGGACCGATGGTTCTATTGATTGTCAAAAGTTACGTCGATTTGGGAGACAAATTGGACGTTCTTAACTATCTTTTATTGATGGGGATTTGCTACTGGGTGTTAGCTAATGGCTGTCAGTTGTTTGTTGTGTAAGCTTAGTCATCGTGGTGAATGTTTTCACGCCTGTACCCATCGAAGTAATTTTCGATTAAAAATAGTCGAATAAAAAATTTTGAAACGAGACTCTCATAGTAGTTTGAAAAACTCGTTATGAATATACGGGGTGGCTCAAAAATGTGTGCCGAGCTTTCTGAGATTGATGGATCATTAAATAAAAAGAATAGTTTGATAAATGAACTTATAGACCGAAAGATATATCCTTCCAATTCTGTCATCCGAAGAAATCAACTCTATCAATGTTGTTGACATAAACGTAAAAATTTTGAACAAAATTGATCGGCTGACTTGATTTTAAAGCGCAATACACATTTTTGACTAACCCTGTATATCCCAGAAGTCTTAACTTCAGAGATACAGAGTGAGAAAAATTATCAATTCTTTTAATATATTTTCAATTTATATTTTTCAGAAATGAATGGGGATCCCAAATTCAATTTTCATTTTATGTGAAAGCAGTGACGTAGTATTTTTGACTCGAAAAATATTCGTTGCAAAACCCGTACATACGCCCCTGGTAGGGGGCCTATACATTTAAAACCTATAAAAAATTAACATAAAAGTATAGATATCAGATATTATCTTTTTCAAGTTCTTTCTTGGAATAAATGAAAGAATCACCCTGTGTTGAGCAAATACGCACCCGTAGTTTACCCATAACATCGAGCAATGCGTACAAAAATTCCGACAATTCAGCGTCTGAAGCAATTGCATACAATCCACGCCATTATACCGTGCGCATATCGCATTACCAACAATGAAGTACCGCTTCTCGAGCCGGAAACTATTAATTTTCCTCTAATTCATTCCAATTTATTCGTTCGAGGAGATTCAACTCGGATTTCCAACGTCCATTTATCAAAGTTTCATGTAAACTATGCGAACACGTTATAAACTCGTTATACATACCGTGTGATAAGAATTTCCTTTGCGCATTCAATCAGTTAAAATGCCGACAGATGAAACATTATTGAGTTCGAACAGAAAATGAAAAGCAGCAACACCTCGAAATATTCAGCATGTTTCACGCAGATTTACATTATTAACGTGTTTTCTTTCTTTTTCCAGATTCGTTCGTCGTGTAGGATATCGTCAAACAAAACGGTGAGTTTTTCTTCTAATAAGCGAGAGAGAAGACAAAAACGTTGATTTGCTTCAAACCCTCTTCGAAATCAAATGGTTATGAAATTCCTCAGAAATATTTTATTTAATTTGCGAAAAATCTCCACTTCGCAACTCTCAAATTTAGCGAGACTTTGGAAACAACGCTCCGTATGTCGTCAGAACTGCTAATATTCGGAGCATGTCAGAGTTGCCAGTATTTCTTGGGATTTTTGGAGAAATTTCATTCAGTTTTGTCAATGAATTGTTCTTATTTTTTTGCTGGGAAGAAATACAGTGAATAAGACTCGGCAACGCTGTGAAACATTATATGTTCGAGGCAGTGGTTTGGCAGTGACGTCACAACACTGCGTGTTTTCCGCGTCATTTCTGAACGCTTCCCAACTTTTGGAATTTTTTATAGCAAAACTACTTGAAGAAATTGAAAAGAAACTGAATATAGTGGTATTTTTCCCGAAAATTTGCGATCTCACCTATAGGCACCTATTCATAGCTTTCAGTGTGATCACGACAGTTTGATTGCTATTTACTTCATCATAGTTTGATGTTTCTGGCATTCGTTCCATTATTTGTGAAACAGCGTCGAGATTGTACGGAAATCTGGGTCAAAATTATTATTGTAGCTATAGGAGATAAACATGGAAATGTGGCTATTTTACATTGTACTCGACGAAATAATGAGCACGGAAGATAAGCGTGAGATAACGCTGACTTTTATGCAAACAACCTATTTTTGAAATACATACGTGTCAACCTTGAGGCGACAATCATGAACTCCCTCGTATTGGCACATGATACATTACTGAATATTCAATATGCATAATATTTTCACTAACTTTCCTCATACAGTATCGAAAAGAGAACCTATCTTGAGTATGGAAAACAATCTATAAGAACAACAAGAAACGCAGTAATCAAGATAGACAGCCTAAAAGTAATTCCTTTTTCATTCTATCCTACCAAAAGAGCTAATTGATATCATTTTTTCGAGCTAATTTCACGCTTTCATCAAATCACCCAACATAAATAATTTCTGACACTGTATAATTTTTCTGCTACAACTTTTGTATAAAATCTTGAACTCTGAATTGGCTATTCTAACATGACAGTAATAGTTTCAGAAAAAAGCTTTTTTATTCAATTCAATAGACACTTCCAAGGTCTTCACAGTATTGAAAAACTTTTCAATTGACACGTCTACAGACGAAGAAAGGTGTGAACTTTTGTACCCTACTGTGTATAAATAGTTCAATGAGCTTGTAAGTTGAGTAGATGTGCTTAATCGCTGAAACGTGAGAAGAACAAAGCTTCGTTGGTCGTACCACGAAATCGAACGAGCAGCACCTGCTTTTCGGTTTGCTGACACTATTTATACAACGGATTCCTAACAATACGTTCCGCAGTAAGGGGAATAACTTCCAGGTAATGCACCAACGAAACAATAAAATTATTACAGTACGATTCGTGGACATAACAGACTTGCACACTGAACAAGATATCATATAGTGTGAGCTCTGTTCAACTCAGCGGGCCAACATATCGGAGAAAATTGTCGGGGTTGTGGGTATGTTCCTGATGAGAAAAATAGATCAACACCTTCTTTGAGTTTCTGAGGCATAAACGAACAAAACATTGTTATGTGCTTATATAGTATGCTTAAAAGTGCATGTTTTATTGAGAATAAAATTAGGTTTGCAAATTGGACATTCAGTTTTGTTTCAATAATTTATTTTCGATCGATTTGTTCATCATCAATTCTTATGCGATTCGAAATACAAGTCGTGGTATAGTATTTGTTGTTTTATTACCACCATTGAAACATCATTCAAACTTGACAACTGACAGCTCCCAAAATAAGCGTTCGAGCTGATGCAACTGTCAAATCTTGAAACTATTCGATGAAACACTACTCTACACATTCAGTACATGCTCACGTTTGATCTGCTGTAACTAGCATCGTTTTCTATAGTCTTTCACTAAACACACACACTCTGAAAACCCATTTCTGATTCTCATCTAGACTGACATAAAGCGGTGAAAGAGGATCATGTACCAAAGTATCGCCCAAGGCACCGATACCGGACAGTATTTATTTACTAACACGAACACAGAAACTCCATCGCATTTTCTTGCTCGTGTTATGCTAATCGGTGAACGCGAATGGTATTTTTCTAGGTTATGGGCAATCGGAGCGATAGTATATTGTGATGCCGCGGGAATATCCATTTCTGAATCGCATGTGGAAAACTGTGATGTGGGTGAGATTCGCCAAGATTTCACTGTCCACCAAAAGTTCATTGCCCGTTGTTGTTTTCTCTTGCTGAGTGGTTTGATTTCTAATTAAACAGTGATTCAGAATCTTCAGGTAGAAGATATGAATCACAAAATTGATTGTCGTATTTTTGTTTGAATTGAATTGGAGGTGCGGTCTTCTATTGTATGAAACAACCAAAAGAGAATTTCCAAACGCCTCAATGTTTTACCATGATTTCTCCAAGACAGGAATGTCCCTAACATTTTTATTTTTTTTTTTTTGAAATACACCAAAACATCGAGTTCGTTGAGAAAGATACTCCGTTTTTTTTCTTCTCGCAATAGTTTCGTTATAATAGATTCCCAAAGTTGCGATGCGTTTAGAAATCACGTGGAGAATACACAACGTTGATACGTCACAAGTACTCCCATGAGTAGTACAACTCTTACAGGTGCCAAATATTAGGAGCCTCTCCAAATATGAAGGTTCCAAAGTGATTGTTTTTTTGATATCATATAATTTTATATGCACTATTTTTCATCAGTATATTTGGTCTTGAAGCAGGTTTGAAGTTTATTTATGATTTTGTGATCTCGCCCATTTTAGGCTTCGTCGCCTAACCGACGAGCTTATCAAGTCTAAAATTACTCTCGATGAAGAATTCCAAAACTATCAGCTTCTAAACTGTTGAGGAATGTGCTCGAAAGGGCGTCCATACTGAACGCCACCTCTACTGAAGGAATGTTTGTCTGTTATATTTTGAGGAAACCCCAAAAATCTCCTCCTGAACGCCGACATGTGTATCGATCAAGATCAAAACTCGACAACAACCCTCTCCCTAACCTTTTCCCGTCCATCATTTACGAAGGTCAAAGTTGTTTGGCTTCGGATTCACTGTTGGCCCTGTTTCAAGTGTTAAATGATTATGTAATTGATAGCTCTTCGTCTTTGTCATAATATCAGATGTCGCCGCTTTTGGAGCGTCGAGAGGGAAAAGTTAAAGTCGATTGTTATTTTGGCACGGGCTATCGTACACAATGAAACCTCCATTGTTGGCTTTATCGGGAAATGCACGTCTCCAAGATATTTCCCAGTCGATTTATTCAATCTTTCGCTAGAGGATAAGTAACAGATAAATTTCGGCGTTTGCGTCAACTGCGGGAAATAAATGGATTTATTTTTGCGCTCGTCATTATTTATAGTTTTCGGTATCCACCCATTTAGGGTATTCACGGAACACACAATAGCTCAATGACTTCATGCTCCATTTTCGAAACTCCGAGCATGGAGTTTGTTGCGTTATTATGCCCTCGATTGTGCAGGTCTAACGTTACTAATATTTTATACGTGTGTCTGTTGTTACCTAATAAATGACTGTATGGAATGGTTCGAGCACGGTCATATACATGAGGTCTGGAATCTACGGCAGTTTTGAGTGGTGGGGGGTGGCACCAGTTTTGAAGAAAAAGTTTCCATAATTATCCGCTAGGAGGACATAGGGGTATAATCACGTGATTAATCTTTGACAACAAAACAAACGGTTCGGACTCGAATGGTAAATAAAATCAATGACAGAAATATTATATCTTGCAAAATTCTCTCGAACGAATAGAAATCATTCCTACTTCCAAAAAGCTGATCGGATCTGATTTGTGATTGGCTGACAAAGTGACAATAGAGGACAGCGCTGCAGGTGGCGAAACATGAAAACCACGAAAATTTCCTCAATGTTTGGGTCACCCCCCACCACCCGAGTTGCAAGACCTATGTATACGATCGTGGGTTCGAGTTTATGGACAGAATTATTGTAGCGGAAGTGAATAGACGTAGGGTCGGCATCGTTTCACTCTACAACAACACAGATGGAGGTACAACATTGCTAAAAGGTTTTATTTTGTAGTACGAAATATCAGAAATAAAGACCAATTTATACTGCTTGCTGGGGTTAGCAAAATGCACCAACATTTCTTTTTCTTTCGGAAATATGGATCTGAAAACGCGTCCTGGTGGGCATATTTGATCACTGTACGTGTAAGATATACTGGATCTTGCTGGTGTGATGGTCTTTGACAAAAATCTCAGTATTGTGATTAAACTGATCCTGTCTAGGGTTCTCCGAGAAATTTGGTCTCAGTTGAGGATGATAGAAGACGACATGAAGCAGCATAATTCTAGTCACAAGTCAGAGTATGATGGATCAAAATTTTTCAGCATTTTCGAATTCTGTTAATGCTACAATAGTCGAAGATGAAAAAAAATCAAGAAACTAGAATTGTAGACACAAGAATTAGCACTGGTCTCAGTTGAGGATGAGAAAGACGTCATGAAGCAGCATAATTCTAGTCACAAATCAAAGTGTGATGGAGCAAAGTTTTTCAGCATTTTCGAATTCTGCTGATGCTACAATAGTCGAAGATGGAGAAAATTCAAGAAACTAGAATTGTAGTCACCAGCATTTGCACTTGGTGAATATTTTTATAAAACTGTTTGTTATCCCAAGCCACTCGTTGTAATATTTTGATCTGTCGTTTGATGCAGCTCCTAAGTGTGTTTTTAAGCACGCCAAGAGGTAGTTCCGGACCAAAGTAGTTAGGTTAGTTAACCCCTTCCCAGCTAGTTGGTCCTAAATTTGCAAAATTTGGAGATAAAACTATCAATGTCGACCAATATGGTTATCAGTATCAAAAAATTCTAGGACATAGTAGCCTTCTGCTTCTTCAGACCTAACCCTGCTAGGGTCAAAATCTGCAACCCCACCAAGTTTTTTCGTGGCACGACGCTGGCAGCAACAATTATTCAACCGCTGAAATAAAATAGGTCTGCAAAAGGGTGTCGTATCGAAAGAAGACTAGGGGAGACTTCACCCTCGTGCGCGCGGAGCGGTAGTCCCCCCAGATGGTTATCCAGAGTGCGTGCTGCGTCACAACGAGTCCATATTTCAGCGGTAATCTCAGACAGACTTGAGTAGATCGTGGCATGTGTGAATAGATTCGTGCATCGCGAACGAGAGGTGAGCATAGGGAAGTATATCATTAGCGATGAGACGTTTTTATGAGCGCAGAGAGCTTGAGTACTGGAAGAGAAAAGGGGAAATGAGGGTGGATGGGGAGTTTCACGGTGTGCAGAGCCTGATGGCAACACGACAATTCAAAACTTTCAGGACATTATTTGTCAAAATAAGAACTGTTTTTTTGTTTGGAAAATTAATTTGTTTCGAAATAATTTTCTTTTGATTTCTTCTCGTCTGAGAAGAGTAACGAATAACTAACTGGCAATCGCCATGTTTTGGCACAACTCTTTGAATCCCACCTTGTACTATGTTTCAAAGGATTATGCATATCAGTGGTGGCAACATTTAAATTGGTGCAATCTTCTCGTGTTTGCACAGCTCTCTTGTTGTTCCTCGGATTCGGTTAATTGTTCGGGATAATTTCCTTTAATGAAGCTGGATGTATACACACACGAGTGGTTTGTATCTGTGTGAGATTTAAACGTGGAGCGGTTTTCGAAAATCAATATTGTTTACGCTATATTTACCGACGGCTCGCTAAAACGCTAACGCAATATAAAAATATATATAAAGCCTTGGTATCGTAATATAATCAAGGTGTGAATACGTTATTGTTTACTTTTTCGTAACGCTATGTAAATATCATGATCTCATGGTGTAATACCGGAAAATTATCAATGTTAATGAATCTATGAGAAATAGAAGAATATTGAATAATTGACATCATAAAGGGGTAGGTATAGCTCACGAATTGCACATGAAATGGATGACATCAGTGTGTAAACAAGTTAACCTCGCACATTGCAACTGGAAACCAATAAAATATTCTGCTTTTTATCGCAATTATAATGATGTCAACTACCGTTGAACGTGTTACGGAACGTAAACAAATATAAAGGATAAACGTTATCGTAATCATTTATATGATTCAGTTGATATTCCCGAATTCGAAGAATTTGACTGACAATAAATTTTGCCTTGCAATCCTCCATTCTGAGTTCCAAATTCAAAAATATACATTTTACCCTGGATCATTTTAGGAATCTTCGTCCTCTTGACTCTGTTTGTTGAGCCTACAATGTCCTGTAAGATGTCCAATCATTCTGATTATTCACCTGTTGTAACCTAATAGGTTCTCTAGGAATTTTGGCGAGGGTTTTTTGATAAACTTTTTGTCATTTCTCATTCTCGGTGCCGTTTTCTGCAAATCACGAGCTTGTTTGTTGCTCCAAGATGGTCTTATTTGACTGCCCAGCTCTTGGAGGGTTTTTAAGCAATCCCAGACAAGTTTGAAGTTAACTTGGCCATCATGTAATAGAAAAAATATTGATTCCACAAATGCGATCACACTAATTTTATCGATGTTCCTTTTTTTTGCATTCAACGCTTACTCGCAATTTTCAATGTACCCTCTGTGTCCATTCGACACTGCTCATTTCCCACCCTTCCGTTCCCTTATTTCACTTTATATCCGATTGCCGGCATTACAGCTAACAACATCCTGTATACAAATACAAACTCCCGACGCGGTGCGCTCGTTCGAATTTCGTGATAGAAATCAATGAGGATATTACTTGTCACATTAACCCTGCTTACATATCGTTCTAGCCGAAGGAAGCTCGCCTCGATATGGGGCCCTTGGACGATTAAAATACACGTGCGTGATCGTGGTGCACGTGGAGGGATCACGCACTCTAACTACAGCGATATGTCACTGTAAACTCCCCAATTTTTATTCTTGACAGATTCTGCAACGGTTGGGAAGGGGGTGGTTCTGAACAGGCGAACGAAAAGTTCAAGGTTACAGTAGTTTGTGAAGGGTGGCTCGTTCTACTTCCATTTGAAAGAGTTTCAATTCTTCTGTAGATATACTTTGGAATCGATTGATTACTTTATTGCTGAATCCCCTGGTTTTTTGTGGGTCAGCTAGTTCAAAATCAGCTGTTAACACGTGAAGAATTGTATTTATCCATATAGGAGCCTGAGTACGTAAAACTCGTTCTATTTTCAAGCATTGCTATCTTTACTACTTGTGTCATTACCAAACATTAGACCGCAATATTTACGCTTAGCTCTGCCCATTAGCACTACAACTCGTTTTCCAATGAGCTCAAATCATTTATCATCAATTATTTCAGGAAAAGATTGAGGTTATACTTTGTAGGATAGATGAAAAATCTGACCAGTGCATATGTTGAGAATAATGATTGTGAAATATGCTTGTTGTTTTATACCCTTCAGTATATTTGTATGCATATTCTTCATAGTCTTTCATAGTCCTTTTTTCACTATTTTTCTTATATTTATCGACATTTTTCAGGGACTTTACTATAAAACATCATTTTTTTATATGAACATATCGTTAATTCCTTATTGATTTCATCATTAAGGAGATATGTTGTCAAGATTCAGGTCCAATATTTTGGTGTACCTATTGAGTGTATCATAATCCAAATATTTCGAACGCCAAATTTGTTGAGGGGTATGATAAAATGGATATTAAAGACCTCTTGTGAATTTTTACCACAGTGTATTTTCTAATTCCGTTCGCGTCACCCCGCCGTCTGTTTTCCACGGTCTATGCTCCCACTTTTAATACGCAAATCAAGGGATGGCGCCCTTTTCCTGGGTAATCGACCATAACTGACACGAATTCTACTTCCGTCGTATTTTTCCTGCTATATACGCGGTATTTTTATAAATTCATATTCCCGGGAGTCCAATTAGGACTGTAGATTATATGTTATGAACCTTCTTTTCAAGCGTAGGTTTTTATTGGATAATATCCGACATAAAAGTTACATTGTGTTGTTGCATATCAAGATTCAGAATTCATCTAATGGGGCATAATTAATTATACAATGTAGACGAAAATGTACAACTTCCTGTCAAATGTCAATAGTATAGTAGTATGTATATATAGAGGGTGAAAGGATTTTTCATATATACATCCTGAGAAAACATTGAAATAACATGAGTATTTTTCAAATTACTGTGTAGTCTGTACTGTGTACTGTGTAGTAATATCTCGGAGGTTATCGTAACAAACATTGTATCTACTCTCAACAGGCCTCATGCTCTTCTTGATCAATTCGAATCACAATAATTCAAAACAGTAATCAGAACAATTAAATATCCACATAGAGCTTCTAGGCACCGAACGATTCTAATAATTGATATGGACAAGCACTAATTTGTGAAGCGAGTTCTGTCATGAAGTGTCAACCCATAAATGAACGCTGATATCTATTGCACATAATAAATCAATTGGAATGGAATACATTCAGCTCAATATTCAGTTAATAGGATTTGGAACACTTGGTGAGAGTTAAATGGGACAAGTTTTAATTATCTTCAATATCTCGATGCATCAATCTAAAATCTAATACCCATACACATTAAACCAGGGTCCAATGATTTTGCATGCAATATCTCATGATCATTTCTGTTTGAATATGGGTATTTTGGCCCAAAATATTCTGGTTTGGTTGTATTGTGGAGCACCATTCAATAACTTCTGAAATAATTCGTCTTGTAGTTCAAAATTTATCCTTCCTCTCCTTGTGCGATTGCGGTGAAGATTGTTCAGATACCTGTCAACGAGACACGTTACTTATCGAAAAGGATTCACACGCTTTCGTTGTCAGAGAAAAAACATCTAATCTAGTATTTTACAAATTATATAGGATCCCCATAATCAAGTTATATTGATCAAAGACGTAACTAGTTTGACACTTTTGCTGTAGACCAATTATAGAAATGGCTTTCCGCATATTTGGTGTTGATCATTTTAGACAATGTTCCCTGTAAAATCAGAATGAATGAAGACATAGAGACTTCTGGATTGACAATAAAAGAATGTTGATCTGAATCTTCATACAGTTTTAAGGTACCGTATTTAACTGCAAACTTTATTCAGTAAAACATTTAGCTATCTCAACGTGAGTATGGACAATCCAACAATAAAGTTATATAGCAATGAATCAGTTGTGAATTATAATCAAAGGAAATTTCTAAGAATGTTGAGGCAATTCTGCTAGATTAATGGCAGTTAATAATGGAATACATCATGAAAGTTTAGTAGTAAAAAGATTGTTTCGAAGATAAACATTACTTCACCAGGAATTTGGCCTTGTAGCTTGCTTGTAATGTTGTCCACGGATTTCTTATTAGAATATCCAATGAATTATTGATCTGAATCGTCAGTGAAGCATGGTCAGGCAGCTCCTAATTATAAAACGATCATGTGGTTCATGTAGATATATCACTGATGTTTATTTATGAAATATTTCCAGCGTCATCTGTTTTCGATGCTACAACTCATAATAGTATTGCATAATTATTCAGTCCTTGCTTCTCCAGTTGATTTAATCGTCATCTATCGAATGATTTCTCGAAACGGCCCCTTCGTTGTGATCGGAATGTTACCCACAGGACTAATCTCGAAAGTAATCGAAACGAATAGGCTTCATTAACTATCTTTGATTGCCTACAAATAAATCAAGGGATATCTTAATTAGCTGATCTCTTCTAGTGGAAATTAGAAATATAATTCTCGAACTATAGGGGGCCGCTTAATTATTTTATGTAAATATACTTCCTCGGGTGTCTACAGCCAGCCCCTGAAAATTAATTATTTAATTGATGGCGACAAATTCATTCTGCCTACCGAACTGGATGGGTAGGCAAGTGGGCAGCACAGAAATAACGCACTTCATTTCGTTCGAATTTATTGTGGCGAAACTATTGCTAGAAGATTTTTTTTAACATGAGGTTCATTTCTGAACGTTCTGGTTGTCATGTTATGTTTTAAAAAAATTGGTGATCCGGCTTAGTGCCGATTATTTGTGCGCAAGCGTCAGGCAGTAGAATGGTCTGAAACGTAAAAGACCAATCTAATTCAGATGCTACTACCGATTACAGTCTAGCATTTACACCAGACACGTATCAATCAAGTAAATCCATTACCACATATCGTCATTACTTATCTAGTCTGAAACTGAAATAATTACAGTGTAAAAAGCCGATATGGCCTTGACACCAGTACTACCAGCATCCTGCCCCGTAGCGAAGAGGCAGTAATTGAGGCTTAATTCTTTTAATTCGCTCTCGGATCATTCGACGTGAACGAGAGGTTTCTTGAGACATCCGTTCGGCTTGAATTAATTGGGAAGACGGCCGGTGGAGGTCAAAAGAAAGGGTTTTTTTCGGGGGCAATTAGTGCATAAGGGGTGGTTGTTTTTGGGCTCGAGTGATACGTGACTGTCAATATTGTTTGGCTTAGGCTTCACTTAGTAAATTGGATATTTCAGGTGTTTGATAAGTAGAGATGAGTCGCTTTGTTATAAATTTATAAACATCATTTCTCATGCCAATATTTTTTTTGTTCTAAATACGGTTTTGTGGGGCCTAAAACATTCTTTCTGATTTTAAGTTTTACAATAAACTAGCCAATGTTAATATGTGATGGAAAGATTAGGTCAACTAGGTCAAAAAATATGTCTTTCTTGTACAGTGTCATCAAAATAAAAAGTATCTTCCCCTCAGTGCGTCCCTGCTTTTTCTCATTGAAATTATTTTTGCAACTGTGTTCTGGTTAGTCGGCATCGTTTGTAATGTTTGTGTACGTGGGATGTTGGATACTTTATCAGCATTTTTGATGGTTTATGGTCAGCAGCAACTGGAGGCAATGCTTAGCGTGCAAACATTTCACCGACAAACTGAACAAAGTTGCAATTACTTTATTTGTCGACATTACATTCACCGAGCAGAGAAAAAAAGATTTATGGACGATTCAAAAATTGCACAGTGGGTTGATTCAATTACCGATAAGAATTTTGATGTTTCAACGCATTATTGCGTGTACCAGTTTTTTGCGTTCTCTTCCCCACATCTGGGTGACATTGATGATACGCTGAAAGACCAAATTAGCATTAATTGTTTCAGTATTAAAGAAACGACAGTTGTTGAATGTTGAATACATGTTGAATACAGTATGCGTATTTGAATATTGAAAAACTATTGCTTTGTTGCTTGTTGATCAATGATAAATATTTCTTTGACTCATAATGAGTACTACGACAGTGACATAGCCAATGTCATGTTATAATTGTCATTGTATCCATATAAATGACCTTGAATGTTCAGAATATGCAATTGTTACTTTATTCGATTGGATCTTAATCATTTGTTGATAGATTTCAGTATATTCAGTAGAAACTATACGTCAGTATCGAATATCCCTATTTCCATTGTGGAATTTATGATTTTACCTACGATTTTCTCTGTTATTATCTGATGAATTACGAATTACTTTTTGATTAAAGGGTGAAAGTTCGTGAAGTTCGACGTGCCTTTGTATGAAAGGACTCGATATGGCAGTGACGTCAAGTGGGATGTAACGTTCATGAAATATGTATTAGGTTAGATGTGTCGAATGTAATGTATAATTAAGATGGTATAGAGAGGAGTTGTGATATGTCAGATGTGTTATTACAGCTTTCAATAATTGATTTCTTGTTGAATATTAAAGTGCGAAGTGATATTTATTCTTATTATGGTGTTTCTTACATGACATATGTTCTACAGGAGCTTATAATGGGATGAGAATATTCGTGATTGATATATAAAAGATGTACCAACTTTTTTTGTTTTTGGTTGATTTCAGTCCACTACTCAATGCTGGATATATTACTAATTTATTCAAATGTAATCATTCACATCGTAATTAACTTAAATTTTCACATTTATTATAGTTCAAAACTTCACAGTTTATGGCATCTTAAATGAAAGGACACTTGGTTTGTTTCAAACTAGTAATATGTAATAACTAGATGTTATAACGTAGTCACGGAATAAATAAATATATTCAGTGAAATACCAAACAATGATGATAATTTCATAATAGTTACGTCACACAAGCAACAGGTGCGAATTCAATCATTAAACTGAAAGAAATAATTTTGAAACAGAAAAATTAACTTCAGTGATGAAAAAATATATTCTGTTATAGATAATGGTATCAGTATCATTATTTGTGTACAATCGACCAAACTGACTCGTATAAAAAGAGTTGCGAAATATGAATCCGCCAATGAACTAATCTCAAATTCACATCAATCAATATTATCAGATAAGTTGCCGAAAGTCTTCTTATGAAACGCCTTTTTGGATTTGCATCATTAAAAAAATCCTTTCCCAAGCTGGAGACTTTTACACCACCTCGCACAATCAGATCGAATAAATAATAAATTGATGAAATTATCGGAGCTGTCGTAATAACTGAGGCTTAGAATGCACGGTCCCGCAATGGCACTTCGTTCTTTGCCGTTTCCACGTTCTGTCACGCGCCTTGATGAATGCCTGCAATATTTCGCGGCAAGGCGTCTGGCCTTTTTATTTTGTTTATAATAATAACAACCTGAATCGTGCCCGGAGATTTGTGTAAATACGAGCCGGACGTCAGAACCGAGGCTGATCTAAATCAAAATAAAATATAGTGTGCCGTGGTGCAGGTTATGCGCGCCCTCTGGCTTGAGAAATGGCATCGCATGGATTCCGTGCAGTGAAAAATGCGCGCCAAGGTTTTCGCTGGCTGTCTTGATGCCGAAGCAATTTAGATTTCCGTCTTGTCTGTTGGTGAAATGCAGCGAACGCCGAGCAAAAACCGCATTCGAATGGATAAACGCTTTTCCGTTTCCTTGCTTTCGTTCCAGATTTAATTAATTTCTATCCGGAAATATTCGGGATCGCACTGTCAAAAGATCAGAAAAACGAACAGTAGCTATGGCATGTCTTGAAGTTTGAATAAATTGTATTTCAGTACCTCACGATTATTAAAACAGTGTACAGAGTGTTGCTGAAGGTTTCTGTAATTCTTCGGCTGGAAAGTATCGCGTTCATATTCACGCGATATTGAATTCACGTAGCGTAGACTATACTCACTCTAATTGTCTTTCAATTCAATTGAAAACATTGTTCAAACGCCCCAAAGACTCTGTTATGAATAAAAATAAAAAAAATTTTCGAGAACAGGATCAAAAAAGTATCCAGCGGTTTTTCTTCTCAAAAACTATTATGAGAGAATCAAAGGACGGTCTATCCCTCCCCTATTCATAATTAGAGGGTTGTTCACCCTATGGGCTCGTCTATACCATGCGATGCTTACAACGATCTAGACCAAGTACAATTTGAAAAGGGTTTCATTTATGTACGAATATTTAGTTTCGGTCTCAGTTTAGACCCCACAGAGAGGAGAATGATCTACAATGGAGGATTCTGCACCTGTGAGGTAGAGAAGGGTAGTTTTTACTACCTTTCAATGTCCGAAGATTGGATACCTCCTATCAAGAATAGAACCTTCGTCAAATCTTTTCAGTACTGTTTATAGTTATGTATTGGCTCACTGTTCAAACTGAAATAATTTTGTGTGATTCAAATTTTTACTGAGCAGACCTATACACACTTTTATCATTATAGCGACGATTGAAAAAAATGGCAGCTCTGCAAAAATATTTTTCAAAAATTGTCCATTGTTTCACTGTTCGTATCCTGTAAATTTTTTTATCAATGAAGTGAATTTTCTTGATGAAGGATCCTACAAAATTTAATTAAAATTCATTTGTTCGCGAATTTCATCACCAAATATTGATAGGTGACTACAAACATTACAAGCCGTTGAAAAAAAGGGTCCTACCTTATGCAACAAATAACTTGGCAACGCTGTTCTAGCCCACTATCTTGTCTCACACCTAAAGGCATTTGAATATGTCCTGCACGGCCACGAACTTTAAACCGTTATAACTGGAACTTAATTTTTCGCTCTCGATACGATACGACACTGCGAAATTCACTTACCGAATGCTAGATAACGCTAAACGCTTTACCATTGCTCGACATTGTTCAAAGGGAAATTAAGTTTCCTGGAAAATTATGGCGATTTACTTTTTTATCTTTTTTTTTCTGTTTCGCCAGAGTTACATTAGCGAACTCTTGTTAACAGGGTAATCAGCATGGATACACGGTATTTTAATTATTATCTGAGCCAACTTCTATGTAGGAGTTGTTTTGTTCGAAACTTTAGATGATAAATTCCAAAGTACAGGCAAAAACAACTGAAACCTTGTTCGTTGGAGCTGTAATTGGTATGGATTTTTTCAATTCAGCTATCATATACTCCCTCTGAAGTTTTTAGCATAATCATTTACGAGAGAAATATCGGTAATAATTCCATTGGAATTGTGTTTATTCCGACAATAAACTTTTTTCTTACACCCGTAATATGTCACCAGGAAAACGTGTGCCAACAATATGAAAGTCTGCAGAATCTCACTTATGTTGGCAGTGTGCTCCGATTAATAACATATCTGTACAATATCACCGTCAAAAATGCGGTTATCAAAGCAAACAAAACGGTATTTAATTCATATATCTAGAACGCAATATGCCGAATGTTATTGAGCTAGGACATACAGAGTGGACAACTAAAAATTCGTCTCAACTATATTTACTTGGGTCTATACCTCATCTCAACCCTGTCGGTACGCCTATGGATACTAAAAAGAGTAATTAAATTTTAATTGCGAAAACTGACCTGATTCAAAATGGGTCGACAATCATCGGTCCGAAAATATCCGTAATCGACCGTAACCGTGGTTGTATTTTCGGATAATCACTGGTAATTATTGCCTTTGGTCCTTTTGTCGGTCGTATTCCTTTAAAATGACACCAAATCGAATCGGAGGGTAATATTTTACCGAATACAGGATAGAACCGAAAAATATCTTGGGTATAAAAGCGAGTCAAGAAGGGTGTTCCCAGGTTTTTATTGGCGCCGGTGGATACCTTTGAAGGCAGACATTGTTTTCACATTCGTACACATTGTCGTATCCGTTAGGCATATTAATCTATACTTTGACCATTAACAATAATAATTTATGCAAAGACAGGTGTTTCGAAAGAAATTAGTGATGAGAAACTACTAGAGAACAGTCAGTGGCATTTTTGCATAATCAAACAGGTATAAAGTAGCGTAGCAGATTTACAAAAAAAAATTAATTTAGTTATTGAGTGTTAATGTTCGGTTAACCTTTGTGGTCCTCTTCACAACTTGTCATTCCTGATCAACTGATCCGTTCAATTGAATTGATCTCAGCATATTTTATCGGTGTTATTAAAGGTTAGGTCTATTATTTGAAGCTACATTCAACCGTTTCAAACGCGTGTCTCAGTGAAGTGAAATAATAATTGAAAATACGATCTACAGGAGCAGTAAACTGTGATCAACCAACCGTAGTTCCTATATAATTCACAACTGACTACTGCTATTCCATATTCATGAGAGAGTTTTTTCAGGTCTTTTATAGGTCCATGAACTTCGGAATACAACTTAATTGTTCATAAGGAATTTCTTCGTCAGTTATTCATTCATACATACTCCGGGACGTATAATTTAGTCTTTTTATTTAGCAAAATCGCTGGGAATGATTTCACGACGGCTAACGTGCTATAAAACTTTAATTGAAAACTATCGAAAGTGATACATGGTAATATTTTTACGCAATTTTATCATATAGTAACTTATAAAATAAGTGGCATTAACAAAAATATTGGAAATATTATGTTGAATTGGAAAATGGAATGAAAAATATGTTGTTCTATTCAAAAATAAATGTCATCAAAATAGCGTACTCTGCAGCAATGTAGAACTCGTCAAATCGGAGATATTTGTCCGTTTCCATGAATTTGTTACACGCTGTATATTCGATATCATAAGAAATTTCCCCACCTATATTTACTGCTGAAACAGTAACTATTCTCATGTTCGAAAACACTTGGAGCATTGAAAGACACCAAACTAAGACGAGTTTGTTTTTCTTGCATACTCATCCTCGTACCTTCGTGTTGATACATTGTTTATCTACGAACTTCGCAGATCTCTCCCATCTCGAGGTTGATTCAAAGCTTATATAGGATTTAGTTTTGAGATTATACAGATTCTGACTTCTCGCTGTAGGGATTCGGATGTACAAGATAGAACAGAACCACAGACAGAACTCCTAAGAATATCTAATAACTTTTCAAATAATAATTGACCTATTTTTGCTCAATCTATTAATGGAATATAGACTTTTGACTACAAAGCGATTCGTTTTCGAGAATTTCAATGTTTCATTTCAATCAATAAAGGATCTGTTGATTCATACCAAAAAATAATTTTCAATTGATTGAATTTGAACAGTTTACCGCCAAATATTATTCAAATTGACCTCATATCTCCTTTTCAATTACAGGAATAATATGAAAACCAATGATAGACTGTTCAAATTAATCAATGTCAATAAAATGAATATTGAACGAGGAGATAAAATGATAAAGTAAACGTTATTTCATTTGATGGTAGGAACTTCACAATACATTGAACGTGAAATAGTTATGAAATATTTTGGCATGATTTAGGAGCAATCTCAGTTCAATTCCGCATATTCATCAAATTTTTTTTTAGTCCAAATGGCATCCGAATCGTTCCAGAATATGAAAAGTGGGGTCTTCAGGTTTTCAAGACTTTTACGTTGGGCCGATAATCAGATAAAATATGGTAGAGATGATTTCTTCACGGCCTAGCCGTTAGACCCATTGTTCTTATTTAAATGAGATCGTCTTAGCTAGCACAATTGAAAGGAATGCGTCCGCCCATACAGGACCGTATCAGGATATTCGATTTTTTCATTGTTTTATCATACAGGGTGTCTATGAACCTCAAACTACATTGAGTTTTTTTGTTTATCGACATCAAAAATCTATTTATTCATTGTATTGTCAATGAAAAAGAAATTTTGTTGAATGATTGAGCAAGCCTCAAGGGCTAAGGGAACGAATTTCGTTTGTTTTGCCTAATCTGTAATATTATTTATCCTTTTCCACTCACTGATTATCATAAAATCGTGATTAGTTTGTGGAATATCATGATGGGAAATAAACTCACATGTAATTAAAACTTGGGGAATGCAATTTAGAATCGCTGCATTATATTTATTACTTTCCAACATAAAATATGAATAATAATAGTAATTTGAAAGGTTATTTCGTTATGGTTATATCTGAAGTCCCGTCATAACTAGTAATATATTGTTTGGAATAATGTATTCCTGTAAATTAAACAAACAAACAATTCGTAACTGAGTTTATGAATTATTTATTTCGTTCATTATTGCATACCGAATGTTACCGATGAAAGTTTTTTTTTTTTTCGTTTTACAGGATCATTCAAATGAATGTTGGTTTTATTCCCAACCATCTTCAGTTTAGAATATTGCCAGTCATTTTAACTAATTGTGTATCAAATTTCTTGAAACACTGTTTTAAAGCATGTGTAACATATTGTACAGAACTTGATTGTTTTTTTTTTCAATGATTCAGCTGAAGCATGACCACCAAAGAAGTCAGTACTAAAATTCAAATGTCTCATGTAGTTATTTATCTTGATTACATTATGGATTCGTTTACCTAATTTATATATACGTACATATTTTTATAATGCCATGGATGTAAGTTGATATTAGAAGATTTATCAGATAAATATCTTGTACTCTGGCAGTGTTCATACATTTCTGTTTTAATCACTGTATTTCTATCTATTAGTAATTCTATACCCCAACGTGTTACTAAGATTTCATAAAATTCATGATAAGATAATAAATGTGATACTTACGTGGGTATGCTACTGAACATTTTTGAAATAATATTCAATACTACTGACGGCCATTGAATATAATTACTTTATTGATATTAAAAATTCCACAAATTCTCCGAATGTATTTTTTCAATTAGCAAGTACCTGGAAGAAAAAATCCAATACATATGCAACATACAAGATGTCACTCACATAATTGGTGATGAAAGAAGAATTTATCTATTTCAATTTCTCAACTTACGCAGTTCATCTCTTTGATACGATAGTGTAATATCATGAAGCAGCAGACCTCATTTCGATTTCCTTTTATTTTCTCACCAAGCAACGCTATCCGGCATCTTCACGTGCATTTCCCGGAACACAACACCGACTTATTGAATTCGCATTCGACTGAAAAGTGTACGTTCGAGTCCGGAGAGAGTTTCCTACAAACATCCGCGTCTCGGTCACTAAAAACAGATGCAAATTGTCGACAGAGGATGGCGGGTTGGTTTCCGAGGTGAAATACAGCATCCTGGGAAATCTAGAGCGGTCCCAAACTTATCCGCAGGATATTATATGCTCAACACATTGTATGTATACCGAAAGTATTTGGTCTTCTCGAATTCAAACTACTAAACAGTTTATACCGAATTGAAGAGCCTGCTGAAAACTGAGACAGCGTAGGGACGACTGACGGGTGGGGACAGTGGAAGGGGAGCAATTTAGGAGAAGAACAATGTGTCTCTCTTGATTATATAGGATTATAATGCAAAATCGATTTCATTCAAGTTTGATTCTGAATGACGAAAAAATTAAACATCATGCCATTTTTGAATTTTCACGATCAATGACAAATTCAAGAATAGTTTTAGAAAAACGAGGAAGAAAAATGAACGTTCCCACGAATTTTTGCTTGAATTGAACATGATTCCTAGTTGGAATTGTTACGAAACATTTCCGAGATTTATAACCTCTCGTACTTATTCATACAGTCCTGAGTCTTGGTATGTGCAATTACTGTTTCTATTAACCTTGGCCACAGAACAATAGACCGAGAACAAGTTATGTCACGAAGATACGTACATACATGGTTAATGTAAGAGAAGACATGAACAGTAAGAATTTTAAAATTACTAACGGAAGAATAGGTACATTCTTTATTGGTCGTCGTTAACCTTTTCTGTGATGTATTGTGTCACAACTACTAGTCATTCGACATTACTTATTCCTGTACGATATGTAATATGCATCCAACGAAATATTTTTCTGAATTGAATGTCTTCGTTTTTTTCACGGCGCTAGCCCTCTATGTTATATACGCATTTTGAATTAAGTAGCGTATATAACTTTTCCTATCACGTACAGACGTAATATGCTGCACTATGAATAGGCAACTACATATCTAGAACTACAATTTCATTAAGTACAATGTTTTATACATGACGTCATAACCCCTAACATTATCTGTCTTTGTCCTTTGTAGAAAAACAATCCTTAACTGAAAAGATGTTTCATCAAGCTAATTTTATTTTTCTGCTGATTCCAGATGGTGCAGAAGCTATCCCTTTCGACGTTCTACGTCTTCTTCCTCGCTATCCTTCTGGCCAACCTGTCGATCGCATCAGCTCTGGGATGCCCCACGGGCTGCATGTGCAATGACGACACGTACGTGGTCCAGTGCGAAAGAAGCAAGCTGGACGTCATACCCATCACCTTGAACCCCGCCATCCAGAGGTTGGTGCTGAGAAACAACAAAATCAAAACCGTGGACGCGGCTTTCCAGTTCTACAGAGACCTGCAGTACGTCGATCTATCCAGCAACCACCTGGTGAACATTCCCACCAGAAGCTTCTTGCACCAGGAGAAGCTACAAGAGCTCCACTTGAACAAGAACAAGCTGTCGTCTATCAACAACAAGACGTTCCAAGGGCTCAAGTCGCTGACGGTGCTCAATCTGAGGGAGAACTTCCTGGAGGAGCTAGCCAAAGGGCTGTTCTCGATATTGCCGAGGCTCGAGGAGCTCAATCTAGGCCAAAACAGGATATCCAAGATCGATCCCCTCGCTTTCGAGGGGCTGCTGAGCCTCAGAGTGCTCTATTTGGACGATAACGCTTTGAGTACTGTGCCCACGCCTTCTTTCCCCGTCCTGGGTAGCCTGGCTGAGCTTCATGTAGGTCTGAATGGCTTCACAGCTCTTCCCGACGATGCTTTCAGTGGTCTGGGAAAATTGTCAGTGCTGGATATTAGCAGCGGAGGCTTGTCAAATATCAGCTCGAATGCATTCAGAGGCCTGACTGGTTTGAGAGGATTGAATTTGGCAGATAATCGGCTACAAAAAATTCCTACAGCGCAGCTGGGGCATCTAGTGAGGCTGGAGGATCTGACTATCGGCCAAAACGAGTTTAGCAGCCTCGAGAAGGGGTCCTTCAAAGGGTTGACCAACTTGAGGAGAATTGATATCACAGGTTGGTTGTTTTGTATTTTTTGTAGGTTTTGCCTAAGAGGCATTAAATGTTGTCTGACGTTTATATCTGGGTCTAAAATGGATTATATTTTTATAACAGGTGCTAACAACTTGGAAATAATCGAAAAGGGCGCTTTCGGAGACAATTTGAACCTCGAAACCATCATATTGGTGAGCAACAAGCGCCTAGAGAACTTGGTGGACGGCGCCCTAGTAGGCCTACCGAACCTCCGGCACCTGGTGCTGCGCGAGAACTCCTTCAGAACCCTCTCCGAGTCGGTGACCAGCTGGAACGAGCTGCGAGCCCTCGAGCTCACCGACAACCCGATCAACTGCGACTGCCAACTCCTGTGGCTGTTGAAATCCATCAACTCGAAGAACATCACCAACGTGCAGTGCTCCACGCCGCTGAAGCTGCGCGACAAGTCGCTGAGGACGCTCACGGCTGACGATCTGGGCTGCTCTTTCCGCGATCCGAGAGAGCAAGCGATTATAATTACCTTCTGCGTTAGCGCGACCATCTTGCTGGGCTTGCTCGGGTTGTTCCTGTTCAGGTACAGGCAGAGGGTGAGGGAGGCTTTGAAGGATTACAAGTGGAACAAGAGGGCCATCAGCAGGAAGGAGCACGAGTACCAGAAGACGTTCCCCGATGAGGATTACAATGCTCGTATCGGCCAGCACCATATCAAGCAGATACCGGTGACGGAGTTGTAGCTAGAACTTAGCGCGCCACCTTCTGGGGTAAGTTGATATCATTTGTTTCTGAGCGGTAAATTGGTGAAAGTCTTCGAGAAGTCACAATTTTTTTTGGGGTTCATGTTTTTACAATGCTAATTCCTAAGTAATAGTCATAAATAAAAAATAATCAGCCATTCAGCTCTACTCGATCGAATATAGTTGAATTCTCATTGTTTTCAGAGGTTTTTTTTACAATTCAATCAATATGTTTATGATGCACAATGTATATCGGGTTAAAAAATGTTGTCTTGTTTAAATAGTGTCTTTCGTTTAGCGCATCCCATCTTAAAAGTAGATTGAAGGGAGATTGTTGGAGATATCATTGTGATATGTTATTCATAAATCATTGCCAACTATAAAATATAAGATTTTCAATGATGAAATAAGGTATTTTGCTTTGTCTAGTGGTGGAAACACTTAGTCACCAGATGATTCTAAAATAAATATTATCAGGGTGTTCCTTAAAGACATGGTAATATTTGAAGGGGTTGTTCTTTGGCACATTCTAAGAAATAAACTTCTCATAAACGTATGTCCTTTAAGTCTTGACTTTTGAGATACAGAGTGATGAAATTTTGAGAAAAAAACAGTTCTTCGATAATAACTAAGATAATATTCTAGACATCTTTAGAAAATTTAGTACATGTCTTCTATGCATCTAGGTGCATTTGCATTGAATATTTTTGGAGAGAAAAAATACTACGCCACTGCTTACTTCCAAAATAAAAATTGCTTTTAAGATCCTCATTCATTATTGAGCAAATTTAATCTCCTGGATTTTCTTTGTCCGACGCAAGGTTTTCGCTTAAAAAAAAATAAAAATCGTTTCACTTCAGGGTATATTCCTCAAAAATGTGATGCGGCGTGAAAATGTTTGTGCATCGACTGAAAGCAAATTAGGAGATCAGATATGTTCCAAAATTAATGAGAATCCAAAAAATATATTTTTCTTGTCAGATCCTCTGTTCTTGATTAAAATAATTTAATTGAAATTGCTTTATATCACAGTATCAACAGTTTAATAATCTATATCACCCTGTATCTCAAAAGTTAAGAATTTTCGGACATACGTTTATGGGAAGTTTTTTTCTTAAAATGTGTCAAAGAATGACCCCTTGAAATATTAGCATATTTTCAAGGAATATCCTGTATGAGAAAAAAATAAACTGGTTAGGTAGTCGACGAGAATCAAGGAACTTTATTTTGTAGATTGAAGATTTCTCTACAAATAAATTTGGCGTAGTTGTGAAGTCACTGTGAAGCGTTGCCAATTATTGATGACTAAATGTTCCTAGGTATGTCTCTATCGAACAGAAGTTCAGTGGCTAGCTAGATACTTTTTATTTTACACTAATGGTATTGAAAGATTGAATTAAATATACAATTTATCCCCTATCAACTTCAGAATACCCATTTTGCTATTTTGAATTGCTATTCTGCTTCGGTTATAAAACCGAAATATGTACATTCATTCAAAAGAAAAACATTCAGAAATATATTCAATAAAATATTAAAGCATTGACTTCACTCTGATGCCGTTTTCGAAATCTTGAAGCAGTTATCAACTGTATACTGACGGTCTTTTTCCTTCTTGCAGGTTTTTTGTCTAGACGGAGAGGGTAGGCGTGCTGCTAGGGGTCCTCGAGGCACTCTTCCTGCCACCGGCTTCACTTACATGCCTGGCGAGACGTGCAGAGCCCACCCCACGCGATCTCTGAACGGGAGCATGCGCAACGGACTTGCCAAATGTCATGCTGATCTGTATCAGCACTAGTGGAGTGAAGCAACAACGAGAGTTTTATGGAAGAAGAAATATTCGAGCAATAAATACGTGAATCCATTCCAGTGTGTGATTTTAAAAGTGTTGTAGAGACTGTTTGGTGGCAGCTGAGCTGAGAAACATCTCAGATTATGTCGTGGTGGTTGAAGGCAAGAAGGAATAGTTCTTGGATTGAATTTGGGGGTGATTTCTTGAGAACTCTGAACGTTTTGTGGGTATTGTTCCAAGATTCGGTGGTTGGTGGATAATATAAGGAGACGTTCATGAATTACGTGAGGCATTTTTAGGATTTTTTGACCCCCCCCCCTTTGGTGAGATTTCGCAAGATTTTCCTCAACTCCTTTTCCCCTCTCCGAATCTTACGTGAGTTTTTTCTTAATTTTATGTTCTAGCTGTAATTGCGTTGGATTATAAAAAAATAAAAACAGAAACATAATCTGTTCCATTACTTTTATTTGACTAGCAATGACTAGTATTAAAGATTCGAGAGTATTGCTGTAGTTCAGAATTAATATGATAAAATTAAATACGTCAAACACTATTATGTGAAATTTCGCCATATTTTCACTCTAGCAACATTTTTTACTTCAATTCAACTTTACTTTCACGCAATTTCACATCGTTTTCTACTAGAAAAAAAAAATATGTGATATTTGCTAAAACCCCCCCTCTCCCCTAGTGAGATTTGGAAACCCCCTCCCCCCCTTGAACACCTCACGTAATTTATGGACGCCCCCTAACGATACCACTTTGAATAGTCCAGCCTCTGAAAAAATTTACAACTATCAGAATCTTAGTCGAGTTTTGAACCCATACCAATTGAACGACTAAACTGAATATATTTATGTTTCACGGACAAGCAGAAAAAATCCAGGTGATTTTTTTCAGTAGACTTTCTCACAAATTCCCATGTAATAAGTGGTCATCTGATATTATCAATCCAATAAAGATTACATGTATATATTCACAGATGTTTCAAGATGGATATAATGTACACATTTAATAAAATTGTGATATTTTATGACTGCATATTTTTAGGGATAGTAACGTATGGCAGTGATTTATTTGTTTTGAAAAAATGTGTTCATTTAATTCCAGTATATGTAGTCTTGTGTAACACCTATGATTCGTTCTGATGAAATGTAAACTTCTTGTGTAAGATTTCATGTTTTCAGTTATCTGAAAACAATGTGAATCTTTGTAAATACTATGCAATATTTCTATATACATACCTGTATATATTCGAAATTTCATAAAGAGTAAACTAGAATATATTTATTTTGAAATCATATATGAATGAACGGTTCGTGGACAAAAATATTGCAGTTCATAGGCATTATAATTCAAGAACAAACGTGAAAATAATTGTATTCCTAAAAAATCAGTAGATTTCTGTTTTCTTTTTGTTTTATTTTACCACTGGACACGTTGAACTAGTCATAATAAATTATTGATGATTTTTATTTGTGTGAATGTGGTTTATTTTTGAATGCGAAAGAATCGAGGTTGATTTTATATTGTATATAAAAAATTTAGTGTTTTGTACATAATAACTAACTTAACTATCATCATAAATCTACTTATTTACAATAAAGATATTTGAAAACATTCAAATTCATCGTTTACTATCTTTCCATAATACCTTACACCCGACAATCGAATCCAAACTGATACACCAAATTACGTAAATATTAATTCGAGAACGCATACTCACTCAAGAAACAAGTTCATGATGAATGATTCACCTCCAACTACGAAAATGTTAGAAGATGCATCAAAATATTGACACTAGGATATACATTTTATTAGAGAGTAGACGATATTTCTGCTTTGTTTTAATTACTACTATCATTTCGAATATTTAACGTCATATGAAAGAACCATGTCTTCTCTCTCGAAAATCGCGTAATTTATGTTGCTCTTTCAATATTTGATTGTTTTGGTAATTGTCACGATCATTTATCATCATCTGTGAAAATTTTGTTGAAAATGAAATAGTTTCCCTCGGTTCTGAGTTTTCCGAGATAATCTTCAAGAAATCTCAATCTACAGTTTCTGTTCACAACTAACAGAGGGCAAGCTATGTTTCATTTATAATTTATGATTCGTGGCGCTATCCATGTACAAATTTTTGAAGCTGTAATAATCGACAATAGGAAATCTACCAGCGCTTTTCACAGTTTCTGTTCACAACTAACAGAGGGCAAGCTATGTGTCATCCATTATTTCAATGTGTCATTATTACTGTCATTATTTTATTTTGAATGTTTAGTCGGCGAAAATAAGATAAAATAACGTTCAGTGTCATCACGTTAAATTAGCAAAAATACTCACAAAGGAGAATGGCTGATGTGTTATCTGAAACTGTTCCCCCAGAAGATTTGAAAGCAAGTATTCATCTCTTGAAAATATGAGTCATCTTTGGAATATGTACCTATTGTTATTGTGTTTCATCTAGAAATTCGAAAAGATCTATCACGAGCAGCTGTATAAAAATGATGTAACTCCAAAAGCACAATTCGAATATGCTTGGTGCTTGGTTCGAAGCAAATATCCAGCAGATATCCAAAAAGGCATCATTCTTCTAGAAGAACTCTATAAATCGAATGAGGAAGGTAGACGGGATTATCTTTATTATCTTGCGATCGGCTCCGCCAGGTTGAAGGAATATTCTAAAGCATTATCTTATGTTAGATCTTTCCTTACCATAGAACCAGGTACTATCTGACTCTTCAATACCTCAAGAAAGTAGAAATTACTCATATTTTTTTATTATAGGAAATCAACAAGTCATCAGCTTGGAACAGTTGATTAAGAAGAGAATGGAAAAAGAAGGTCTGGTTGGCATGGCATATGCTGGAGGTGTAGTCCTAGCTGTTGGTGCCATCCTAGGAGTAGGGTTAGCAATTGCTGGGAAAAGCAAATCATAGTTGCACATAATCATTCAAATGCTTTGAGATTTGAGCAACAAAACGTATGTAATTATTTTGTGGGGTAGTATTTTTCAATATCTTTATCAATATGCCTGAGGTAATTCTAGTCAATGTTTTTAATCATCAGATAATTAAAAGAATTTGTTGTTGACCTCCAACTATTCAGGCAATTATTTAATTATTGATCTAATATATATCAGAAAAATTATATCTCTATTTGGTTCCAGAATTCTCTTTTTGTATGACTTGTGATAAAATATTTCATATGAATAAAATAAAGTAGCTATACTTGGTGTTCGATTTCCTGGCACATAAATTCTTGTTATATAGGTTCTAAAGTGTACCCTACAGAATGACACCAATTGTTGCAACTGTGATCCAGTAAAACTGCACACATTGAGCAATCAGGATGGGAATTTTTCTTGGGTGATTCTTTTCTATAAGCTAAATTTTTTGATAATGGGAAGTCATTAGATGCTATCATATATGAAACTTTTCCATTGGTCTTTTTTAGGGCTTCTACCTACATTGTTAGGAAATGAAATATCAAACTACTTGTTATATAGTTGAAATTACAGTTTTATTCAACATGAATATCTCTTATACAATGTAATCTTCATAATACAAAAATCATACATACTAATTATATTTATCACAGTCGTTTCAGCACACACAATATTATATTGGTCTACTATTAACATGTTTTCAAACATTTCCATGAATACTTCATGAACAAAATCAAATAACAATTTAATTGAAATCTGCAAGGTTTATTGAAAAAGTTACTTTCATGGACTTAGTTGTGACATTGCTGAATGGATTGATAAATGTAAAAATTGAGGTTGAATTTGATCTCTTCGTTCACCAAATTGTAAACATTTTATTTTGATACATTAACAATATTAAACTTTTTCATTAAACTGGCATAACAATGATAAATCTCTCCTGTTTTAGAATCGAAATAATGAATTAAAATTTCTGAATTATTGCACAACAATATGCATTAAGAAAACTATTTACATGTGAATCCATAACATCAAATACATCAACTTGAATAATATTCAAGTAAAAAACTTCAAGTACAAAATTATACAATTCTGTACATTTCACTTCCCTCACGGGCCTCCATAAAATTCGTCGTCTATCACATTTCTTCCTGTACAGAAAATATAACAACAGCTTTTGATCATTCCTTCCAACTCCATAAAACTGGAGAATCCCAAATAGGCCGAGCAACTCGGCTTCTGTCAAAAATTCAATGAGCTTCAGGCTCCTGGTTCCCAGATAGTCACAGTGAAGCGGTGGCGGTGAAATTCTGTCGCCTTCTGAGCACCCTCGATTTGTACAAGTCGGACTTGTGACAGACCACGACTGTGCCCCCTTGAGCGGCATTCTGGGCGCTTTTGTGATTGGCAGTGCCTATGAGGGTGCCGAACATCTTCGACACCGAGAATTTTCGAGTTTTCTGCGTCGACTGAGCCAAACGGCATTCGGTGAGGATGGAGTCGATTGCTGAGTAGATGGTAGAGGTGTTGTCAGCTACGGATACCTCGTGGAATTGGCAGTTGTTTTGGATTGCTACGGTATGGCCTTCTAGTGTCTCGATCTGTAACAAGAAAAAGTAACGTTTTTTTTATCGAAATCAGTTAAGTTACTAACATTGTTGATATAATAACCAATGGCGTTCAATAAAAAACACATCGAGAAAGTATTCTTCTCATTATTTTATTCTAAACTGACATACGATTTTTAGTTTATATTTTCTGACAGAATAAATGAAATTAGTGATTAGATTGATACATCATTTCAATCGTCTGTCTGGTCTTCTATGTCTGGTCCTTCTCAATTCATTTCATTATATTGTGATTTCTGTTCTGTAAACTTCATCTTTTTTCTTTAATTTATCCTCTATGACGTCTAAGTATTTTTTATAAATACCGCACCTTCTGCCAAGATTTTGCTAAATAGATGTATTCTAACCAAATTTATCACCCAAATATACCTCATTCTGTATTTGCCAAGTTATACATATATCTATCGATTAGTCATAAATATATCTGAAAATGTGTGTTTTCAAACTACGAACCATTGCAGTTGTCTGTATGAGGTATCAGAGGTGTAAAGAAAATAAACAATCTAGAATTGGAATGCTATCCGACATGAATAGTTATCTAACGACCGTTTTGGAATTCAACTCTTCGATTTTGAATACCGGGACATAATTACATTAAAATTAGATGAGTGCAACGGCCTAGAAAAGATGCGATTAGACATGCAGTATATTTGTATTAGCTCGGTGTAAATGAAATGAAAAACACAGATATTTAGATTACTGATTCACTGTGCTAAAATATGCAGTGATCGTGATAATGTCACAGAAATAATTCCTATTCGATTCCAGAATATAAGGAAGATTATCAAATAGGTTCATGACTGGCGGTTCATTACGAATTCCAAAGTTATATTTCTAGTGTCAACGAATCCATTCGTGAGAAATGATGCGATAGCTGTCACGTGTTTCAATACGAGTCAATTTAAATAGAACTGGCATAATTTCGGTCTTGCTGGCATGAATAATGAAGATTCTGGAGAACTTATTCTACACTCAGTGCAAATATTCAACAATCAGTTAAGTGGGTTAACGTATCAGATATTTCAATTATAATCATGTTTACATTTGATTAAAGCAACGAACTCTGGACAAAAACAAACAAGAAATCTGGGACTTGTGTAGTGCATGTGCAAGTATTTTACTTGGTTTCACCTCACATACATCTGCTGACTTGAATAACTATTCAATGAATGAAATCCTTCAATATCTGTCGAATAACTATAGGTAGTAATGCTGTATTTTTTGACTTCAATAAGAACTGGCAACATCTAGTTTCAAATATATGTTTTCGTTAAAATGTAAGTGAATATTTTTTGAAACTATTTACTGCGCTAAGGATGAAAAGTTATATTGAAGGTCGGTACATTACGGACATTCATTTCTGTTCTTTTTATATGAGACTTAGATGATAACGCGGCCGAGAATGGTGAGTGGGGGATCCGTTTAATAAATTTATGATCAATTCTTACCTGTCTGAGGTGTTCAAGATCAGCTTTGTTGCCTAGTAATACCGTAGGAATCTGGTTTCTGAGTTGCAAAACTTTCTGAAGCAAATCTGAAGCTTGAATGAACGAATTTCTGCACGTTATGTCGTAGACAACCACGCAAGCGTCTGCCCAATAGATAGCTTCTTCAGGAAAAGCTTGGATATCGCAACTGCAAACATCTACTATCTCTACGTCCAGGGAGGCATTGTTGACGTTTAAGGTTTGTCTATACAGAAGATCTGTAACAGAAAAAACAATTGATGTCGACACATTCCTATATATCGAACCGGAAAATTGGTACTTTTTTGTTCCGAGTATCACTGACAAAAAATACGAGTGGCAACAGTGCATATTCTGACAAGCTGTCACACTCTTTCTCTTAAATAAATGCAACTGTAGATCGTCTATATTTTGAGAACCTGAAAGGTCTTCACGAAAAATATGTAACAAGACGTTTTACACGTGTAGCAATATTATTTATATTCAGCAAAGATCCGTTAAGTGGTCGATAAGAATCTCAAATATTTTTGGTTGTGTAATCTGTGCTGGAGTTTCATCTTGCGAAATAATCACAGTCTGCTGCCAAATTTCTAATTTATCATCAAAATACGGAAGAAACGGATAGTTGAAAAGTCTCAAAATTTATATTTCACGATGTCATACCTCACATTAAAAAGAAATAACAATATTCTATAGCAAATAGGCTTATTCAGTCTAATAATAAAGTTAGTGTGTTACAAGCTCGAAAAGTGTCATCGAGAAGTTGATGAAACATATTTTGGGAGTGTTATATGTTGCCAAAGGAAATAAATAACACGGATTTTTCAAATCCAATCACATACTGTATATCATGTTTTTAGTTTTGAGTTCATTGTCTCAACTGATCGTTCTCGAAATAGAAAGCTATTATGGTATTTTTTTGAAATTTCACAGATCCAGGATCGAATATCACAGAAAATTTCGTTTTAAACATGGAAAATTTTGACAGATATGTCGACTGTCTTTCCTTGGATATCTGCCAAAAATTTTTCTCTATTTTCGATATTAAGTGTTCCATGTTCCATCCATAATGAAAATAGTATCGATTGAATTGTAATTCATATGAATGTTAATCTGTTTTAGCTTGTTCGAAATGAAATATTTCAGGTATTATTTTTCATGGAATTGGTTTTTCATACTTGAATAACGAATGCGTATAAAAACACAGGGTGTTCGATATGTCCGGAATAATAAAAGGCCACGATAACGAAAGGAAAAAGTTGTGTTGCCAGTCATTCATTAAGATACACTCGGTATAATAGGTAGATACCAGTGATAAATATAAACCTGGCCGTAACTTTATAGGTCGAACTCGTTTAGTAAATATAAATTAGCTGGTGTTTTAAGACATCTTAATAACAGTTTATTTTTAAAGCACACTTTGAAACTAGGTGACTTTGTTGTCTATTTCACTTTTCCCCAATGAGATGTGTTTCAATTCTACTTTCCAAGTTGCCGGACATGATCCAGACCGAATAAATTACTTGCAGATCAAATATTTACCCACGGAAAGAAAATATTTAGAGTGAACTGGTATGCTAACGTTTTCTGTATCGTGTGAGTCACATGCCGAGATTTCGAATTATCTAATTCCTGACGTAACAATAAGTTTACCTTAACATTGTCGATATCAATGGAGATTTTATTGGCTAGAGCCACAAGCAGTTTCAAGCAACCACCAATCAGAACAAAAACAAAACTAAAATTAATGAGTTGAATCATTAACAAAGAGGTTTATGTAAAAAAAAACAAAAGGAGAGTTTATAGAGCAAATGAAATAAGACTGAGATTGATCTTTATCGAAATATTTATTCAGGAAACCACCTGAAATAAAAAAAAAAACAATTTCTTTCATCAATTCATTCTGACCCAAAGTAATGATTCGAGGTTGATATTTTTAGCAGAATTCAAGTTTGGAAAGCATGAATGGAATTCATTGAGTGAAACTTTCGGATTTTAGGCTCTCATAAAACATTGTCAGATAGTTTATGATTTAATTGATATGAATTTGTTCCAATCATCTGTGTAAACACGTGTTTCTACTTCTCATTTAGATTTACTTTATTCCTTATTTCATTTTACTTGGTGTATAAACTCTCCTACAGAGATGTAGACCATATTGAAAGATGTGAAGATGTCCAACTTCAATTGAGAAACCAATTTCTTTCATTTTCAGAATTGAGAGGAAATAAGCAACATTTTCCATATGTGTTTTCCAAATGTAATATCACCAACATTGATCATGTATGCTATTTATAGCAGATTCGTCTGTCGATTGTTGTTGTTATGGTTGTTGGAACTGTCAATTTGCATTCGCAATTTTCAAATCTTCTGTGTCGCCTCATTTACATACTGGAATTAAGGGAAATGCAATTTATTTGAAATTGACCAACCTCTCAAAGGATAAGCCGTGCTATTTGAAGTTTTTTAAGTAACCATTGTCGAGCTCAGTTTAGATTTTGGCAAGGGAATTTCTTGAATTCATACTGGGTGTTAAAAGATTGATCAAAAATTTGTATAATGCAAGGAAAGCTATTCAAAAAATTAATGTATTCACCGAATGTTGATACTAGGATTTTTTATCAACCATTGGTTGTTTTATTGGATGTTGACTTGATGAAATTTTATGTTCAATTAGGTTTTAGGTATTACAAATAATGAATCAACGAAAGCGTGAGAATTTGCGCAATGCTGTGCTATTATTATCTTTTCGCAACAGATCACTAGCCAAGTTTTGTAAAACTGTATCTATCAGCATAAATCCAAATTTTGGCAGCCTGCATTTATACTTCGCATACTTCACTATTAACTACATCTGACAACTCGGTTCTCTCCATATCCATCAACCTGATGGTTTACCTGAATCTCGAACAGGTAATGAAAATTTTGGCAGCCTACCTCAAATACATTTTTTTAAGGTCAACCAATATTTCGAAACTTAGATTTACCCATGAAATAATCTCCATAACTGATTGTTCCAAGGCCATCTTCTCTTTGAGAAAATTCATGATACACACATGGTGCACTTACAAAAATATTGGAAATGTATCCTAATTTTCGGTCTTAAAATATTCGCAACTAATTCATTACTAAATACGTCATTCCCAAGTCCCGTCTTCTGCCAAATATATATATTTGAAATCATTTTTCACCAGTAGAATGCGCATTTGAAAGACAAGTTTAGCTATAGTTAGGATTTCCTAAAATAAACTGGATTTTCGTGTCTGGTCGGAAATTTTTTTCCACACAGCAGCAACATAAAAATTTCATTCACTGTATTTACGGTTTTTCATAACAATTCTATTCTAGTTATTTTCGATGGCTATAGGAAAAATAACTGATAGTTATCTGAATCATTGAAGCTACAATCCAAATCATATCAGATTATTCATTAGACACTCGTTATACATAATATAATGAGTTCAACGTCGATAGGAAAATAATGACAGCCGATCTATATGTAAACAACTCCTTTGTGTAACGTAAAAAAATATCCCATCAAATTGTTTTGTCTGTCATTTTGTCAAAGATTCCTAGTCTGTCTGGAAAGTTCTGTTCGAGTTTTGTTCTGCTGTATAAAAAATTAAGATATCGGTTACTGAAATATAACCAGCAATTTTGCTCAGGTATCGAGTTCTCAGAAACTATTGGATTTTCAACTTGAGAAGTGAATATAGAAGAATCAAATATTCCTTACCTGTGTTACTTCTGTATTCTCCGATGAAACGTCTGGTCAAATATCGTACGGTGAGGGCTGTAACAAGAGAACATCCATTATATTATGATACTTTTGGTATTTTATGCGATTCGAATTGTTTTCAATTGGCAATTTATTTATTCATTTCTATATGTTTACGGATCAATTCCCTTCAGAAATTATTATGCAAAAACAATACTAAATATCAACTCCATGATTTTTGGTTTAAAGTTCCTGACTGAATCAATGAAATTTGTAATTTCAATGAAATTTGTATTTCAATTTCATTTTACTCGTCTGTCTGAACTTCTGTGTCTAGTCCTTCTCATTTCATGGCATTATATTGTGATATATCTATCTGAACTCTATTTTTTTAAATTCAACCTCTCTGACGTCCAAATATTTTTTTATAAATACCACCTTCTGCCAAGATTTCGCTACATAGATCTATTCTAACCAAATTTATCACTCAAATATATCTCATTTGCTATTTATTTATTCATTTCTAAATGTTTACGAATTCATCTCCAGAAGAAATTATTATGCAAAAAAAATACTAAATATTAACTCCATGATTATACTTCGTAAGAGAATAAAAAACTTTGGAAAGTCCGTAGCAAATGGTTTCATACGGTCCAAGTTAAAATTAAAGCAGAATAATATATTCATTTGATTTCAAGAATCCTATTTTTTTACGCTGATCAATGTTATCGAAACAAATTCATGTTCACAGTTTTTGAATCATGTTACTATTTTTCGAAGCGATATACTCTGAAACTTGAATGACAGTTTTCATTCTGAAATATAGTTGTCATAATATGTTCCAAAGAGAAACTCTTTCAGATAAAATATCATACAATTGTGAATTCCTTGACAAATAAATGCTTGATTTTAACTGACGCCAACCCATGTTCTTAAACTTCTTTATATTTCTCGAATGTTTTCTTCGAGGTATATATCGAGTAATAGACAAAAATAGGTCATTCGACGATTTTCATTGTTCCTTATAAAATCAAACTCTATAGCGTTCATGAATGGAAAATCACTCTGTTTTTTTTCTCCAGCTGTACTGAAATGGATGCCATTAAACTTGAGTTAACGATCCTCAAATACAAACACCAAACACCTTCCAATCATTCCTTTCCTCTGACCCCACACTGGAAATAGCATGATTACCTGTCAGTGTTCGTTACGGGGACCGATCATACTGCAATAAAATTCCACTTTTTCCCCGTCGAACGTACGATTCAGGCTCACTGACCTAAATAGACCAAACAATGGGGTTAAGGACGTCTCACGACGAAAAAACACTCTGGGGCTTGATCCTCCACAAACAATCAGTTTATGGATTCGTCGAGGTGAATGTAGCTTTCAAGTCGAGCTACAATCACAATTCAGGTATTTTATCGACGGAAATAAGTCACATCAAGAATTACCCCGGTTTATAAGCACGCTTTCAGCTCTAAGGCCGCTTTCAGACAGGCGAGGATTTGAAGTCGAAGTCGGGTAAAAAAATCAGTGCAATTGATAGAGGCTGCACATCGACTACATAAGTGAACGTATCCTAATATACGTTTGACGTATACAGGGTTATAGTTAGATGCATAGTACCTTCTATGAAATCATATTATTTTCTCCTGAACTATTCAAAAATGTAACAAAATGCAGGGTGTTTCATTAAAAAAAAGCTTTTTGAGCCACCCTGTACACTCCATAATAATTTTCTTTTGCAGTCTCAATGAATATTCAAATAATGAAAAGAAGAAATTTCCGAAATAATCAATGGTTTGGTTTACAGAGACCGTGTCGTATGGGGTGCCCCACCCTGTAGATAAGGTTTTCTACGTATACTCCAAACGCAGTATTATCACTCCGATGGAATCCGACTACAGCCGAACTATGAAATTTGACAGCGAATAATAATGAAAACATAACCTAATTGAAAGAAGTTGTGGAAGATTCGAAATGGTTCATCAGTGAAGTATATTGAGAAACATTTCATTTTTGAATGTTGGCATATATCAAGTATTTGATTACATATTTCTATCTATGAAGTTGTGACGTCAGTTACTATTTACAAGAAAAGCGTTTGAAAAAACCTCAAAAGCGTTTGATTTCAGAATCCAAAATGAAAAAAAAAAATGGGATTCGTAGTGAATGGCAGTATTTCATTTTGTTTCTCTATGAATCGACTTTTTTAGTGTACAGAAGCTGTATCTGTTCTCTTATTTCCGTCACAATACGTTGCAGCGTATCCTGAATTTTCTCCAGTTGTTTACCATTTAACACTTCGATAAATAGAAACCATAAATCCATTCAGACAGGCGTTCTAATAGTGACATTCACGTGTGCAATCAAAACACTTCGCAGACGAAGCGTTATTACAATCGATTAATTTTTTAGATAAGTGTGTTTTTCTCACCTGATTTTCCAACGTTAGATTTCCCAATAACTGCGATTCGGACCTTTGGCATGTTATTCTTGTCTTCTGTTTTCATTTTCTGCAACAAAAACATTATTTAGGAATCTTTTTGTTGATATTCAGGAGTTCAATGAAGTTTTATGTTAATTGGTATTCAACAGATACTTCGAATTGAAAGAATACGAGTACCTAACAAGACAACTGTATCAACTACATTGATATCAGACTGAACAAATCTTTTAGAACAAAAAAAACACAGAGACTATGGATTGTGTCAACAGAACAATGACAGTTGACACACAATGAATATACAAATGTTAAAACCAGAAGAGTAAATTTTATGTACATGGCAATTCTCAATAAATATTTACCAATTTATTTTCAGGAATCGATATCAGTCATCAACCAGCACTTTCATTTATTTTTCTTTGGCTGATTGCTGATAAGAATGTAATGAAAATCCGTTTACTGTATTGACGAAAACATATGCGCGAAATTGATTGATTTTCACACAAAACATTTCTCTTATCATTTATTGGTATCACACTGTGATATGTGACTTGTGAATTGATTTACCAATACCATTGGTATTTTATTCACCAAAAGTTGTATGCTCGAATATCTTCATGAAATTGGAATAGAAAATTTTCACATTGTCGAAATATTTTCCTGAGAAGTTCCGTAATATTGCATATACACTGTGTCCAAGATAAAGATGAACAGCATGGGGATCTCGGAAACCATAAGAGATACGGAGATGGTTAAATCAGAGAAAAGTTGCGCATTTCCTAGTCCAACAATGTGCCGTTCAGAATGTTTCGAAATTCCAATTAGTTCCGGAGATATGCCTGAGAAAATGAAATTCGCCGATTTCGTTTAAATTTTTTTCTGAAGTTATTTGAAGAGATACAAGAAAACAAAAGACACTTTCTCATTGCCATTTTTCAATCCCTACAAAACAGCGTTGAGAGATTTCCCGTACGACGTTTCGTTTCGGAGAAACCATCATCAACTTTATTTTTTCATATGGCCCGTGAAAAAGAAATACCCTGTATTGAATAGCATATTTTATTACCAATACAACGATGTATGACACGATATGATTCTGCAATATTTAAAACGGAAAAAAATTGTTTTTATCAAAGATCGAACGTTTTGGTGTAGTGTGCGGTGAAATGATGAGTGAGTATGGTATAGTAGGCTATGATTACTTATTTTTTACACAATGCCTTGATAGTGCGCGAGTTTCTATCGAATAGATTTCCAGGAAAATGGATAGGTACGCACACATTTAGCAGTTTCGTGGCCCCCTCGTTCGCCGGACATCACTCCGATAGATTTTTTTTCTCTGGGGTATTGCAAAAATTATGTTTACCGGTGTTTTTTTGAATCTGAGGATCAGTTTAGGAAACTAATTCTTGAAGCGTGCGAGTGCATCACACCTGATATGTTGAGAAGTGTTTTCAATTCAACATTCAGAAGGTGTTATCTATATTTAGAGAATAATGGTAATTTGTTTCAATTTTTCAATTTTGCCAGCAAATGTCAAAGTTGCCTAAATGTTTTATTACTGAATGAAAGGATTCAATCAGACCATAATCGAATCATTCTTGCTCAGTAGTAACCACCCAGATACCTTATCACTCATCACACAGTATAAGCGTGATACATTTTTTTTTCATTAATATTCGCTAGTACATTATCTGAACACGTGATGAATACGTAGATTAAATGCAAGTAGATACTATCATTCATGAAATTATCAAGATGAAAGCTGTTGTATGCGGCATTACATCATGTTCATAGCCAAAAAGCTTCGGATCCGACGTTATTACCTGCGTATCTAGCCGATCATAAATGAGTGGAAATTTATCATGGGGTCGTGAAATAAATGAAAATCACGTATGGTTTTCAGAAATATCTGATCATGAAGTGTAGATAAATTATTAAGTTGAAAAAACTCAAGATGTAATTCCTGATGATTCCTTTGACGCTACACCCTGTATGTGTGAATTTCAAAAAATAACAATATTCAGGTTTGAATTGACAACAGAGCACTGGAGAATTAAGAAATTTCAATCGAATATGTTTATTCAAGTTATAGTTTTTATCACATGAGAAATATTCAGACACTTGACAGAACAACAACAACATTTGAGTAATCTGAGGAACATGAACATCCGACAATATTATTAGTTCTTGTTGTTTGTGCAATAATTTTTCATGTTGTTTCAATGATAACTATCGATATCAATGCTATAATCGAATAATTCTCATCTTCAACATCTTTTTTGATTCTGACTGGACACAAATTTTTGATACGCTCTGTATATCTTACGCACCTTTATCAAGTTGTGTGGTATTTTTGGGTGATTTGGAAACTCATCAAACACTTGTTTTAGCAATTCAGCTCGTTAAATTTGTAACTTTATGCAGTCGGTTTTTATCTCGAGCTCATTCAACTCCATAAATTTTCAAACAAAGCTGTTTTTGTGAATTTTTGAAAATGCACTCGTTTATTAACTCTCGGATATAACACACTGGTCATAACTATATTATGGTCAACACTACGTTGGCCATTATGTGCCACAATTTATTGGGTGTAAGGAATACTTTGGCATAGCGATAAAAATTGTAATGGCCGATGGACGGAATTTTTTTTAAACATTATTGTCAATACCACAATATGATCCTTGTGATTATATTTATGTGAAACAAGGACCAATAAACGAGTTATGGCGGAAGGTGCAAATTTTCCAGGAAAAATACTCAACTTTACGACTGCTCAGCCGGGTTCAAGGTAAAAATTTCGATGATAAAATCCTGAAATAACTCAAAATCAATGAATCCTATTTTAGCTGTCAACGGCGCTTTCATTCTTCCTTTTTCTTCAACAGGACCGGAATATAAAACCATCCAATTTTTTGTTGCAATTGTAGAGTATGTTTTGCATATTTTGGCATTCCAAACAGTCATAAATACAAAAATGGCGCCAGGAATGCCACGTCGTGGGTGTTGTTTCTTTTTTGAGAAAATCTTTCACAAAAGGTTCTCGTCTTTCTTACCGGGAACAATCATTTTTGATGAATGAAACAGCAGGATACGCTAGCGCATACAAATAATTTAACGATTTTCGAATCCTGGAATTGTGAAGGAAAACAATACTCGAAATTCATCGGCTAGACTTTCCAGCACTTCCCAGAATTATAATGTATATCATGCACGAATCATGTTACACCTTGTACAAACTGATTGAATAACACGCAGAGTGTGTTCATTATTACCAACATTCTGAATCTCTTCTCATGTCGTTGCTATTTGTGTTGGCTTCAGCCACAAACATTGTCATTACAGATGCCAACCGTACCAAAACAACACTCACGTTATCTTTGTGAAATTTCCTCATTTGGTTCTATTATACAGCTCAATTTCTAAACCCCAGACTCGCACATGCATATTATTCAACGAAACATGTGCTTTCATTGCCAGATCTGATCGATTTACTGCTTTGCACGTTACAACAGACAATTCGAGAATCGTTTCGAGGATGATCTGTGGAAGAGTTGCACCAAAACGTGATCCGAAACTCTGGATACGTGCACAAATAAAGTAGTATTGGTGTAGGAATCGATGAGATTCCTGTGAAATGAATCAGGATTAGGCATGGATGTCAAAACTATCTCTTCAAGCTATGTGGATGAGAGAATATTTCTGAAAATTGCAGTGCCAAATATTTAGAAATGATGAAAGTATGATCTTGCCAAACAAGTCATCGTGTATGTGTTGCTCATTGCATTTCTTCAAATTATACCTTTTCTGAGACATTTCATCATTTAATTTGGAAATCAATCTCATTAAAAAGTGGTTGCATCCATCTTAGAAATGAATATATACCTTGCTACAAAAGAATAAAAAGGTAGGTAAATGAAAAATAATATCTGAATGATCGATTTAAATGTGCGACGTTTTTCTTGTACAATAGAATCAAGTGTCAACTATTTAAAACTTGCTCGCACTCAACAAAGTTCCTACTAGTACAACTGTTAAAGCTGGTTTTATGTGACTTCACTCTATCGATACAAGTACTAAATAACTGAAGAATTAAACATAATTCAATCGCAATGGAATCATATACGTTCGTGAAATGATTACTTCTTTGGCACCATATTTATTTACGTTTCGCAGCACCCTCAACGATAGTTGAAATTGTCAATATAGATAATAAGAATGTTGATAATAACTGCTTTGTATAAATGGAATCAAGAAAGAAACATTAATTATGAAATCATAACATCGAAAGAATGAAAATTCAGACTTCTTCTGCCAGAGATCAATTGGGAAAAAACACTTATTGCATTGTATTAGTTTTATTGGTGCACCCATCAATCTAACTTGAAAAATAATGAATAATTCTCTCTCGTATGTTCTGACTTCTACAATAGTAGACAGAGAGAGTACGAATTCTTTTGAGAGATGTTGAATTTGTCATTCCAGACGGCATCCACTGCTTTGGAGCATATGTCCTCTTTTCATCGGTTTATATCTTCTTGTTTACATTCCAATGACGAGAAAAAATGTTACGCAAAAATGTCCAACGGAAAAATCGTGATTAATTTCAGTAGCGCTTCTCTCGTAATCCTCTCCAAAGAGTATACTGTCGCACAAAATCGCCCACTGGACTGGCGCCTTCAACAGTTTGCTGGCACGCAAAAATAGACGCACAAAAATTCCATCTGGATGCCTTTAAGATTAGCCGTTTCGATACGTTGGTCAGCTCTAGACTTATATGAATCTAGCTAGAATCTAGACTAGCAGCAAGATTTTATATTGTCATAGCAACTTCTATGACGTGCAGCAGCAATTTTTCTTGGAACTACCAGCCATCTTCGTTTATCCAAGCAAATTTCCTTTGGAGGTGTCAGTAAACGTACCAAACCAAATGAACCAGACCTTATAAAGTCTGAGTGATTATAAAACTCGTGAAAATCAAGTAAGTTCAGTTCATTTGCTGAAGGATTCGGCCCAGAGCTCGTTCCCTGTGGCACCCCAAACGATGTGGATTGTGTATATGTGTAGATATATTTTTTCAGTAAAAAAGTCTCTACATGGTGATGAGGAACTTTAAATATCACGAAACATCTTTTTATTGTATCATTAACGAAATGTGCTGTTTTGCCTCATTTTGACATTCTGAATCTACTACTTGTGGCATAACTAGGAGACTCTATTTTTTTGTCGTCGGTTGGGTGTGAGCCTATTTTGGGATGCAGACAGTGAATGAGAAGAATCTAAGGAATGCTGAATTCACCTCACCTCGGCGCACATAGAAGCTTGCCAGGAAAGCATATTGGTATCATAGTTTAAGATGTTCTAGATATATACCTAGTGTATCCCAAAATATGCAGTAATATGTAAGGGATAACTCTGATCGCTGAATCAAATCCATATGTAGGATCAGACAGAATGAGACCGACAAATTTTGTATAGAGCGTGGAATTGTTTCTCAAACCACGGTCTAACAAAAAGGTCTGCCGATTAAAAATCACATCTGATTATATTTGTGGAAATAGGAATATTTCTTGATTTATTTGAGAGAATTTTGCAACATAAATTATGTCTTTAATTGATTCCATCCACCATTCAAGTCCTAACAATTTTTTTTTGTTCACAATACGAACTGTCAAAGATGAATCACGTGATTATACCCCTAGACACATACGCTCTTAGCGGATAAGTATGGCAAATCATTCTTCAAAAATGGTGGCACTCCCCACCACTCAAAAGTGCCGAGTCTTCAGACCGTGATTCAAACTCAAAGTCTGAATTCATTTCAAATATTTCAACTTTTATTGTCGAATTCACTCTTTTTTTTTCGATTTGAGAACGTATGTTGATTGAATGGCGTACCAAAATGATAAAAATGAAATCATCATCAATATTTTTTGATTTCGAAGAATTGAAATGAAGTCATTCAATATAATATAAACTTTGAGCCAAATCGAAAAGCGATAGTGGAAGAGAAAGAGCAACAAATGTCAAATTCCATCAATTCAAATTCCATGACATATTGGTCATTAATTCATATGTTTCTTCGAAACGATGCAAACATTTTCGCAGAATAATAATGCGTGAATATGCCACAATTTTCTCCGAAATTAAGCTCCACATATTCTACGCAATAAAACACTCTGGGAAATTAAAAAAAGTAACGCTGATATCGAATAAAGCGTGACAGTTCAGGGTTCACTGAAATTCAATTCCATCAAGCCCAACGTCATGGTGCGCTGTGCTTCGATGTGACGATGTTTCCTCATGATTTCGAAGTCACATAGGAATATTGTACTATTACTATTAGAGATTCATCAAGTCAAGTAGCTTGATATTTTGAGAAACTTCTTGACTTGACTTGAAAATCAAGCTCGTGACAATTTATATACTTGACTTGACTTGATTTGAGATATTCATTACTTGACTTGAAATCAAGCTACTTGATATTACTTGATCTTGATACGGACGTTTCGAACGGCATATATTTCTGCAATATCGCGCGCGCTCAGACTTAATACAGGGGGTTGCCTGACTTCCGAGCTGACTGAATCCATTTTAAAATTGTTTATATTTCTGTTTTTTTTTCATATACGATAAGTTTCATAAACAAAAGTTTTTTCCGCAACTTCCATTCTCATTTTATCATTCATTGAAACACAATAAAACTGCTAAAAATCAAGTAGCTTGATGGAAGTACTTGATTTTTCGAGTACTTGAATACATACATTGACTTGATATCAAAAACTACTACTTGACTTGAACTTGACTTGATTTCAAGTCAAGTCAAGTAGCTTGAATATCAAGTCAAGCCGTGAATCTCTAATTACTATATTCGCCATTTATCCACCCACTATCAGACAGCTGTGATTTATTATTTCTCAATCGATACGTGGGCAGGAGGAGGCATTTCTCATAACATTTTTCGGCGAAAACATGGAACATTTGTTATCTTATAATTCCGCAGCGATTCTTGCAATAAACCTTTTAATTTGATCCTTGACTTCCTCATAATATTTGGAAGAAAATCTACGCAGCTAATTCGATTCGTTGCTTGTACATAAATGGTTCGTGTATTCTCTGATGAAGAAATTCTGCAGTGCACCAGAATTCAACATCAAGACTTTGCCGGGTCACCCTGTATACTAGAGACGGAATGTAATATCCGCAATTACTGTCTGGGCCATATCATGGCGAGTTGCCCAATCTTATAATAATTATAATGCGATACATCTTTCGCTCAACGAAATAATCAAAATAATTCATTGTTTTTTCAACAAAAATACGGCGACCCTCGACTGTCACCGGATTGTTTCGTTTGTTTTTGAAAATTCAAGGTCACCTTTTGATTTCCCGTTAAAAACTTACAGCAGCTGTAACTATAATAATAATTTATGATTGCTATACCAAGTGGCTACCAGAACAAGGTTACTACCTACATCAATTTGTTTTTTCCGCGTGAAAACATTCACTTGTTATTTTTGGGACAGCATCTGTCACTCAGAAGTAAAAATACATGCCGGTAGATTATTTTGGACACTCAGTACATATGCCCAGAAACAATTACACCATAAATAATATACCTACTGAGTATTGATTCAAGCAGCTCTAAATTATTGTAATAAATAATTGAATATCATTTAAAGCGGAACCATCAAATTGAATAAACTGTCACTGATAATTAGCTGGGGTCAAATCGAATCTACAACAATTGATGATGATAACAAAATGTATTTTCTTTATATCTTGACACCCTGTATTAACGAGATCATGGGGAATCCATGGTATTAGCATTTTTATCGCACCTCTTAGGGGCATCCTGTTCAAAATATGTTAGCATTATTTATTTTACAACCCATTTATTCGTTCGAAGCGATGAATTTCAAAACAAGCAGTCCGAAAAACAATGCCAATATTTCCTACCATATCATTGTGACATTGATTGGAAAAAAATAATTGAGAACATGAGAGATTGATTTCGGTTCGATGAACTAGATAGTTTGGAATTTTCAGTAAATCACAAAATAATATTCCGAGTCCAAAACAATACAATGAATAATAATAGTCTTGCTGATTAAATTAAAAGTAGGAAACCAAAAAATGGAATAGGAAGTTATAATCTTAATAATTCTCCAAGGAGTAACTTGCACCAATCAACAAATCTTATTTTTCTGAATTTTCTTTATTAAAAACAAAAACAAACAATACTCACATTGACGATTTCTGAGAAGAATCTACCCGGCACTGAACAAAACAGAATTTTCAGCAATTCCCGACTGTGTCGGCACCTGGGAAAGCTCCTAATAATATTCGAAAAGCGCGCCCGACCAATCACCTGTTGCCGAAATGAGAGCAGAGAGCAGATTCTAGCTGGATCGACGTCGGTATACTGAATGGATAAGGCGTCGCGACGCCGCCGTATATATCACCTCCTATCGCTATAGCGACGGTGACAGGAGAGACTGTAAAAGCGTTGGCATTCAGTGGAATGAGTGCAAATAGGTCTACGAAACGTGTAAAGAAGGGCAAATTCCAAAACAATGATTGGTGTGCCGCTAAAGTTTCATTCTCAACAATTATTTACTTCTTATGAAGTATCCCTGCTCGAAAAAATTAGGGAGTAACGTCTCTAAACAACAATGTTACTAGTTGAAAGTCGATGGCAAATTTTCGGGACTTTTCAAATTTCAAACTCTCTGTCGTTCAATCGTTCATCCTTCAGTATTGTTGTGTCCAATTTTTATGACATTTTGACGTATAGAAGCTGAGATTGTGTGACAGATTGTTTGTTGTATCAATTGAAAAAAAAAGCATCGAACAAAGAACAAATATCAAGCTTTGTTTCAAAGTTAGTGAAACTCTTAACGAAACTCATCGTGAATGGTTGAAACGTTCTCAAGAGAGACAGATATAAAAGAAACACAAAAATGTATCAAAAAAGTCCTGGAAAAAATCGCGTGAAATAAGAATTACAATCTCCAGCATCGATTTATCTTGACTGAAAATTTATCACACGATGATGCACCGATTCATCAATGGATTTTTGGACCAAAAATCAAACTTTAACCATCAACCAATTACCGAAATCATTGACATTACACCGCGTGTCTTTTTGTCGATGAATCTTCCAACCGAGAATTAAACAGATCTTATTTCATTCGAGAAATGTCCTGGGACTTTTGAATCGCACTGTATATCTTTGCCTCGGATTCACGAATGATTGGCTGTCAAGAGCTTTCCATGTTCCTTCAGCTCTAATGTACAAAATAACAAACTGTCAGATTCACAAGAGGTCAAAAATTCATTTCTTCTTAATGCTTGTTGACATACCCTTGAGATGAATGCGGCAGAAGCTGCAATTGTATTTTCTAACTCGCAAAAGTGTATCAAGGTTGCAGGCGATTCAATGCTGAGTCTCTCGGAGTGGTCTATGAAAGCCACGTGATTATCAAAACAGTTGAATGTTGTCAACTGTATTAATCGTGATAAATCAACTCCTGTATGAAATGTGTCATTAGACGACTGTTTTGTCATTTTGACAGCGATAAAAAAGGTGCATCGTTTTTTATCACTGATAAAAACGCCTGTTCCTCTTATTTTATGTGAATATTCTACATGTGTGAATACCAGAGAAGAAAATTTTGAAATCAGAACACCAAACCAAACAATTTATAACAATTGTGTATTTAATAACTGTTCATTTAAATAATTTAATTGTATCAATAAAGATAATTATTGTTCATTGATATATTCTGTCGTTAATTTATCTTGCCAAAAAACACTCGAGCTTTTTTTTGGATAAATTTCTTTTTGGCAAAATTTTGGCAAAATTATTTCGTTACAAAAAGAAATTTATCCGATAAAAAAAGCTCTTGTGTTTTTACTGTTGATAAATTAACTCCTGTATAAAATGTGTCATTTAAAGACGACTGTTTTGTCATTTTGACAGCGATAAAAAAGGTGCATCGTTTTTTATCACTGATAAAAACGCCTGTTCCTCTTATTTTATATGAATATTCTACATGTGTGAATACCAGAGAAGAAAATTTTGAAATCAGTACACAAAACCAAACAATTTATAACAATTGTGTATTTGATAACTGTTCATTTAAATAATTTAATTGTATCAATAAAGATAATTATTGTTCATTGATATATTCTGTCGTTAATTTATCTTGCCAAAAAACACTCGAGCTTTTTTTGGATAAATTTCTTTTTGTAACGAAATAATTTTGGCAAAATTATTTCGTTACGAAAAGAAATTTATCCGATAAAAAAAAAGCTCTTGTGTTTTTACTGTTGATAAAAATATGGTGTCACGATTTATGATCGCTTTCCATATCGATGATGAATATTAAGATGAATTCATCAAGTGAAAAATGCGAATTTTAGTAGTAATCAGTTGTCGTAGATATTTGCTCTTTGTTCAATGCTCGTTTTTTATCACACTGTCACATTCAGTGCTATTCGTTCTAATGTCAGAATTGGATAAAACAACGCTGAAGAAAAGAGAAAAAAACAAATAACACAATTGCACCTTAGAGGTCACAGTTATAAATTGAAACAACCAAATAAAAATATTTGCTAGAAAAAATAGTACGGTAATAACACATCCAAAACGAGTATGGTGAAGTGTTCCTCAATGCCATTAATTTCATTTATATTTTTGATCTTCGTTTCTATTTGAAGATGTAATCAAAGGACCTCTTCTAAACCTTCCTAATCTCTCTTGTCGCCCTGATAGATATCAATGAAATGAATCCATTCAGGTTTCTGGTTCTATTTTCATTACATGGAAATCCTCGTCGCGATTTAAATTTATGCGTAGTTGTATCGTGAATATAATGCTCACTATAGAATTTGCTAGAGTTACGTTCAAAAATCGCGTTGAACTCAAACAAACATCCGCACCCACCAGAAATGTGTTTACGTGATAAATTTAGAAATTATTTGAGAATGAATCCTCTTTCCAGGCACCTATACAATAGTGCGTGCGAATTAAACAGTGGATGATGCGAATGTTTGGAAGCTCAATGAAAATTTGTCACTTGCGTCAATGAACGACATCATAATCTATTCACAACTTTTTATGGTCCAATAATGTAGTTTTATGGAAACTCGTAAATACGTTATCTTTACCAAAATCTATTGTGCTATCAGAATATCAAAAAGTGGATATTAAAAAATTCCTGGGGTGGGAAAATGGGAACTCTATGCGAAAGGAATAAAATTGAATGAATATTTCCGACAGATTATCACTTCAAAATCTTCTAATAATTGCATAAAATGATCATGGATAGTGATAACATTTGAGATAAGGTATGTAGAAAAAATCTCATTACGATATTGGGAGAGTCTCTCTCATTTTTGATGTCCATATGAGATATCGTTCGTATTTTTACAGATTTACTGTCACCGTGAAAGTTGGCTCCTTTTTCATGAGTCTCAAAAAAACTATAAACATTTTTAAAGCCCCCTTTTTGAAGCCCCCTTCGTTTCTGAGATGCAGGATCAATTTCAATAAATCACATCTTGAAAATACCCCTAATTTTTCACAGCTATCTTTCAGCTCAACGTGATTATGTTTCTTTTAATACAAAATCTTGTATTTTTTATAGTATTCCACATATTATTCTATTAGGGGTACACTACAGGGGTTCAAAGGATATACTGCAGCTGGAGGCTTATTGTATTTTAGGGGTGGTACATTGTAACGTTGAGGTTCTCAAGCTATTTTGATTTTTATTTCCTGAAATGTAGTCATATTTTCATTAATTAAATTCCTAGTAGTAGTTAAAACTTTTTGATAAATAGGTCATGCTTCTTGATTTTGAATCAATTTTACGTCCTATATAACAATGCTTCGGCATTTTGTGTTTGTGTTTTCAAATTGAATAATATTTTCGAAATATTCGAAAAAAAAATGTGGAATACCGAAATAATAAGAAGGTCTAATGGTCACCAACTGAAAAACGGAGAAAATAATCAGTTCATATAATCTATGTTCGTATGATAAAAGTGAAGAAAACATTTCATTTACATCAATTTCAATGTTTTGAAAAATAAATATTTCAAATTTTGACACATCTTTTACCTGGATGATATTTTCTTTCGCTTGACATAGCTACCTAAATACTGATGAGATATGATCAATATTCATCATGAGGATGAAAAAAATTGATTTTCTCACCAAAACGAATAATATCTGAAGTCACATACTAATTATATACAGGGTCGCTGATATGTATGGAAACGGTCGATTATTTCTTGAAGTAAGATAGCTAGCGAAAAATGTTAATATACAAAAGTTGTAGGGTTTTTCAAAATCCATTAAGCTAATGAAAAATTAAGTATACAGAATGAGTCAAAAAGTCAGGACGAAACAAAGTTGCTTTTTCTCTAATGGGACGCCCTGTATATTATTCCACATTTCAATTCTGCTCGAAATTCTGAAAATTGATGAAGCGCTTCATTTCCTAAATTCAACCTATTTCGAGATATCGAATTTTGAAAATGACTCATACTTCATTACTGTCAGGAGGTGAATGGTAAACACTTTGAGCACCTTATTAAATAGAATTTCAAAGAAAAATTTGTTGTTTATTAAAACTTGTTTTCTCCCTTTTCCTCCTGTCTTAACTATTGTTTTCATAAAATTTTAAATATCCTGGACATTCATTAAAAAATACATTTTATTGTTTTATTTGCATTTTAACCAACCCTGAACAATTATGCTTTTTTTATTTTCTGTAAAAATTAAATTGTAATCATAATATTCACATACTCCACCTTTTGTGACTTTCATAATGAATATGCATCATTTCGTGCTTTTTCTTTAATAAATCTGAGAGTACAGTAAAAAGTTATTTTCAAAATTCGATATCTCGAAATCGGTTGAATTTAGGAAATGAAGCGCTTCATCAATTTTGTTCAGAATTTCGAGCAGAATTGAAATGTGGAATAATATACAGGGCGTCCCATTAGAGAAAAAGCAACTTTGTTTCGTCCTGACTTTTTGACTCATCCTGTATACTCAATTTTTATTAGCTTAATGGATTTTGAAAAACCCTACAACTTTTGTATCCTAACATTTTTCGCTAGCTATCTTACTTTAGGAAATAATCGACCGTTTCCATACATATCAGCGACCCTGTATAATAATTACGAAACGTATAATTGTTGATACCGATGCAATGATTTTCGAAGCATACTTGAAGCTAGACATAATCAACAAGTTTGAATTCAGGCTCGTTGCTGACGTGATACCTCAATTGAATCGTCTTTGCATAATACTGTATATTTTCGATATGATTTTGCGTGTATAATAATATTATTTGGTTGAATATGAACGTGTTATTCGGGTGTCCCATGAGCATAACAATGTTTAGTATTCCTCCCGGATGTTAGTGATCATAAGATGATACCTATTATACTCGTATAATTTATGGCAATTTCCCTAGTTCAATCATAAGCAGTGAGTGCTGACAGTGATAATTGAGGAACGTGGGTTTCGAATCAATAGCTCCGGTTATGTGAACGAACATCAAACAAGTTAATTCGAATTCTACTGTTCAATGTATAGAAACACTTCAAATACTCGATATCAATTGGACGTTATCCAATACTTTCACGAAATAAATGGCAATTGTGTCGGAGATCAGTATCTACAAAAAATGTTCGTTTCATAACTTAGGTTATCAAACGACGCGTAATGAAATATAACAATACTATAAGTTTCTGAACTGTGAATGGTGCGATTCTATTAATACGTGAAATATTCAAGGTGTACCTATATAATTACGACTCTTAATAATAGGGTTGTTTGTTTCAGATATCCGTGATAGTTCCAAATGGACAGTGCGAAAATGTGAACACTATTATTCTCATGGTCCTGTCGCACAGAGGTCCATTCTGAGGCCTTCATTATTCAAAATATCAGAATATTCCATAGGATCAGTGTTATCTTCATTTGCATATCGCATTTACACTTATTCCGATTGTATTCCAGAAATATAGTTCAGAAAACATTAAATATATTTAAATATATACAAGAATAGATACGAGCAGCTAGTGAATTAAATTAAGTGATTTGCTCCTTGAAACGGTCCTGTTTAAAATTCACTTTCAGTTGAAATGGTTCTCATAATAAATACTAATACCCCAATTGAGTAAACAACTTATACCTGCCATACCGAATCCAATGGAGAACTTGTCAATAACTTTTTTTCGTCTCGTTCGACGTCTGAAAATAGAATGCGGCGTGTATAATTGGCAGAAACCGTTTGTTTCAGTCCTTATAGAACCAGGGATAAAACCGACAACTTTTTTCAACTTTGAGTTCGATGTTTGCTCGATGAAAGATTGATTTTGAAAACCTATAATTTTGTCTGGAGAGCCAGAATTATGAGACTGCTTTGGTTTTTTTTAATCAATTACATTTGTTTCATCGTTCAATTCATTGTGGATAGTGGTTATGACCGACTGCACCAAATATATTTCGGGGGAGTAAATGAAGACCAAAGTATGATTTACACAGTACCAGGAAGTATATGCCATGAAGAATATTTGGAATACCTTCGGCATTGATTAAGTTCTCAACCACAATAATTTTTTCAGTTGATTTATTTTTGAATAATCAATTCAATATTATTTGTATTTATTTTTTTGTTATTTTCATTTGAAAAAATTCAAGATATTCATTTTTGAATTTGACTTTTGGAATCTTTTCCAGTGATATATTGCACGAACTCCTTGCATTTGAAAAAAATTGTTCAGAAACGGAGATTAAAAGGGGGCAACACTAATTGAAAAAAATTATACACGATTTACACAAAACCTGAAGCTTTGTATCCGCTTACGTTGCTCGAGGTGAATTGTCTGACAATTATTCTTGAAACTAAAATAAATTCATAACAACTATATTCCTCATTAAAATCAACAAAAAATAATGGATTAGCTCAGGTGGATGCTTTCCACAAATTTCTTATTGAGAAAAGAAATACCAGCAAGAAAGAAAAAATAATGAATTAGGGGAATTTGAATCTGTATTCTCTTTTCAAAGTTTCTATTTTTTACGATAATGAGATAGCCTCTGGTTGATCAACCTAGTTTTCAATTTCGGAATAACCATAATGTTGACATTTCGCATTCCTGCAATGCCAGTAATTATTGGCTGAAAATGTGGGTGTCGATGTTGTGACTAGTTTATGAGTTTGGATCAACAAATGAAGTACTCAACCTACTGGGTATGATCATATTCCCGAATTCCATATGGAAAACGTAAATAGAAAATTTAGGTCGTTTAAATTTCAAAGAATCACTATTTGCTATTGCCGATTGATAGACAAATCAGCATAACTGTCTAAAAATTTCAGAGCAACATTAACAATAGAGTACCTCGGAAATCATAATTTGAGTCCAATCAGAGATCTGGAATCGCAGATAAAATAACTCAATGGCCGAGACGTTCTCATTTCCAATTGAATCTTAAGTCATAGGATGGACGTAAACGTAGGTATATCGACGTTACGTACACCCGATACGTAAATATTTCATCATTGCTGAAACTACAATTGAAGCAGCTTTTTGGAAAAAAATGCATGGAATTTGAATGAAAACGTGAGAAATATTTCTGTGTTATCGATATTAAAGTAGTCATCGATCAATTCAAAGAATAACAATTTATTTTCAAGATTCTACTTGACTGCACTATAATGAACTTTGACTCTCCGCTTTATTATTCAATCTACCATGTGCTGAATTCTGCAAATATTATGAAGTCATGAGTCACACCGTTGACAGATCCTGTCAACGTTCTACCTTCGCAGATATATGTTGCTTTTGGCTATTCCACTTCAATTCCAATGTAATTTAAGATTACTTCAAACGACAAGGAACGAATTTAGCATCGGACTCCAAAAATACCCTTTCTGCGGCTAAATTCGCGAATCGATATATCAGTTGATGCCGACAAAAATGCTGTTGGATTTCCGGATGTTTGCGATGAAAATATTATTATTCTGGGGATTGTGGAAAGTCCTGCAGAGTGACCCGATTAAGCGTCGAAAAGAGGAAATTTCGAGGGGGAAAATTGAATTTTGAGTGTCATTTTCAGATGGCCTCACCTTGTGACACATTGATATTCGTGTGACCGAATTATAAGGGTGGGAAAATGGCTCTAAATTAGATCAAGGGCGAAATAATTCCATTTAAACATTCATCAATCTCAAAACGTTTGAATTCAATTCACAAATAGGAACATAAATGATTTTGACGCACTCTTCAATTTTGAAAATACAAATAATGATAGGTACTATAGTCGATTTCTTTCAAGATAGTTTTGACAGTCGATAGAAAGTGCAATGTTGCTGCTTCTCATTTTTTCCAACAATACTCCGAAAAACAAAGTTATCATTCAAATTGTTGTGAGAAATGTTTTCAATTTATAAAATATATACATCAAAATTAGATAATTATTCACATTTGAAGAGTTCTTTGTATTGAAAAGTAACCAAATCTGTCAGAACTATCCTCCTATTATTCCATATACAGTGGCTGTGTATCGATAAACTAGTATTTAGAAGCTTTTTTCACCATCAAATTGTTATTATCTTTTTTCTTCAACACATTATTCATTTCATACTCCTGTTCATCGTTGATGTTATCACTATTTCAATTTTAGTTTTAGTCCAGTCTAGTTTAGTGCTATTTTATGGTACTTGTATTACTCAATGATTTAACAAATGAAAGTATTTTGGCCCAATAAAAGGTGTATTTTATTGTTCAGTCAAGCATTGCATCGATCTATTGACTTTTAAAAAAGCTGTTTCAATCCAAAATTCAATCAATGACAGATGATTGCTAGAACTATTTTGGACAATCTAAAAGCACTGGCACGTAAGGATTCGTTGAATGGGACCATGTGGCATTGTGATTCGCAATATCGAAATGGCGTAGCAAATCTTACTCAATCGAAAACGAAGCTAGCATTTATATTTCTACACGTGCAATGTCATGGGCCGAAGTTGCGGTTAGACAGAATATAAGACAGCATTCTCTGGGGAAATTAGTTTATTCGAATACACTGTTCACAATTATCGTTCATGTTGGATACAGAGCTGAACTATAGAAATTCAGAAGGCATAGTAGGGTATCGAGACGTATTTTTACATCACCAACAGTACATTCAACTTAGATCACCTACTAGTTCATGATATCGTAAGACTGAAGCCTCGAAAGAATACAATGGGCGATTGGAAAATGTTTTGGATTCTTATATTAATTCTTTGGTTACTTTTAGAAGATATAAAATATCAAAATTGCTATTAAAGTCATAGCTCCGATATTTTCTTCCAACTGTAACGACATTAGAAGAAATCAGTAATTACATAGTTACCTACCATATGCCAAAATTCATCTGCAGACACCATAAATCATCTGAAGAAATAATAATCCATCCTCAAATAAATACTGTACCCTTCACATAAACAGGGACATGAGAATATCTCAGACCATGCACTGAAAATTCACCCCAAAAGTAAAATAAATAATAAGCTGGGTCTAAAATCTGTGAGTAAAAGGACAAAAATCAGAAGAAGAAGAACTTCAATATTTGTTTTTAGTCATCCACATCTCAAATAGACCATGAGAGAACAATTTATTGATGTCATGACGGAGCGAATTCTTTTACATTACATTCATATCTCACATCCACAATTGAGAGGAGACTTATGCTCCAGACATTAATATTATAGTTTTTATTTATACATAACATTTTCTGCATCCGATATATTTTCAAATTACTTCAAAACCCTGTCCTGTTTCCTGTTTGGAATCAATACTCTCACGATTGGGGAGAATGAACCACCAGAAAATTGTAAACAAAGATGCCCACGAGTTCAACAGGATTCTGTATGACTTCTCTCGAAGGATTTTTTTAATGATTCCTTTTGATGGGAAATATATAGTAACATTTCAGACGACCTGGAAATGTAAACAATGTTTGTTATGGTGATACCGTTGCATTTGCATCCATTATTTATGTCTAATATAGACATTCGTGAGTTATGTTTGAAAGCAATCTGACGATATTTATTTTAATTTATCTAATCCACAAGTGGAAGTGCACATCGTTTTAGAAATTGAAAAGGAACCATTTGATTCTGCTTTTTAATTAAACCGTGGCACAAAACTTCATCGTCATTAATTTTCGATGTTCCATCGAAATCTATTACATTTTTCAGATGGCAAAATCAATGGTTCATATAAACCTAACCAGTCAAATGATTGACATTTTTTAAGTTTGCTATTTTGATTCCATCACTCTACTTCTACGGCGTTTCCACAGATATCGAGATTATAAAAATTGTAATACGTCAAAAGGAATTGTCAAAATTATCAACTTCGCCCTGTATCGAACACAGTGAATATTGTAAATATATTCTGGACCTTCTGGAATTTGTATATTTTGGATGAAATATCCCTTTCGAATAACATTTACGATTCAAAATTATTATTTTTCAAAAATTTTTGTTAATGAATATGTTCCTCGATACATGCTTGGTACTGAGTTTCTATTTCATTTGCTTTAATTTTCATTTTCTACTGCGAATTGCTCTGATAAGAATAGACATTTCCAGGAAGGACGGATTCAATTTTGGGAAGATATAGAGATATCTACTACTTGATGAAAAAGGATAGGTGGAATTCGTACACCTGTGAAAAGTTTTCCTAATTAGTAAAAGTAACTTTTATTATCACAAGGTTTGTGAGTAAAATTGACAAATTCTCTTCGAAGAAACAAGCTTCTTGAAAAAGTGAAAGTGGTTGCTACCTCACTCTTTACATGGAAATCCATTATACAGTAGCTTTGCCTCAAGTGTTTATGGAATAGGGCATATAAAAACTTACCTTGTCCATCCAAAGTTTGCCTGAAAACTGAAAATAATAACCCTGGCTCGCTTTCACGACCATTAAGAATTTCCCGTTTTACACTTTCGAAAGTATTCTTTAACCAATTTGAAATGTGTGTGTGACATTGACATGATAATAAGAAGAATTCGTTTGTTTCAGGTAGGCAGGATAGAGAATGTCAATGAAACCTTCAGAAATACAAGAATAATGTTATTCTGGCTCTGATCAGTTATATGAGCCTATCGAGTACAGTCTATCCTACAGGTGTTCTCGATGGTTATCCTAAATATTGGAACCGACAGCTATATCAATTTCGATAATATGTGATGACGCAAATTCATTCGAGGCATATCATTAGGTTATGTACCGTTTCCAGCTATGTTTGGATACAAAAAATAGCTTATGTTCTACGTCATCCATAGAGATGTTGTAGCAACTTCACAAATTGAAATGATTTTATTTTCTTCATGCTTCGAGAGAATCTAAAACAAGGAAAGGAAATAATATTAAGGTTAGTGTCTCGATGATAACCATTTTGAAACTCCAGCGTGGTTTTCGTCCCTTTTCCATTGCACCAATATTCAAAATCTACCCTTCAACAGATTAGAATATCTATATCTCGTTTTCGTCAAGGGAAAATATAGGTAGGCATACGACAATCAAATAAAATTATAGTTTGAAAATGTTCAATGAGTTTATGATTTATCTAGACGCGTTTGTTCATATTTGAATCAAAATTTTGTTTTTGATTCATTCTGATTTTTCATGATATTCAGGAAGGACTGAACATTTTCTTATTTGATCATGGTAACCAAGTGGTGACAAGTTTTACTTCATTACTGGATATTATTGTTGTGTAAGTATATTGGAAATAAACCGCTATAGTATGTTTATTTGAGCTATATAATTGAAGTAAAATAGTTGTGGAATCTCGCCAGTATATGCTAATTGTAAAGTTGAGTTTAGTTCATCATTCGAATTGTTTTAAAAAATACCTTCGATTCATAACTGTGGATAACTCTTGAACAGTGTTTTCATTAATGGTAGAATAAAACCAATCAACTCCATTAGTGGATCAAAGATTTCACTCCAAATAAAATTGGCATGGTTGTGAAGTCACTGTAAAGTGTCGCAATAATTATTGATGCCTGAATATTCCCTGCTAAGTCTCAACCAATTAGAAGTTCTGTGGTTATCTAGTAACTTTTTATTCTGCACTGATGGTATTGAAAGATAACCAGATCTGCCAGAACTATATTTTTTCAAATAAATAAACTATACCTATCTCATATATATCTATTTAAAATAATAAACACACGTATTTGTCTGAGGTTTCATGGTCTCAACTAATCTTCTGATTAATTTTGGAGTAATAATAAATGAATGAATGAAAGAATACATAAAAATGAATCATATCTAATCGTTTCAATCAACTACAAAAAAGTGGCCAAATATTCCGAAGGACCACAAGTTTCTTTGCTTCATTAAAGACCTCACTTTCCACACGTGCCTAGCAGGGTTCCCATCATTTTCGTCCTCCGAAATAAACCATGAGCCGATATAATTTCCCATGGAATTACCCAATTTTTTGTCCACTCACAAAAACGCTTGTTGTTCCTCCTCGTGCAACAAAACATAAATCGTAATCAGGACAGCGTTGTCTTCGAATTGCACCACTTAAGAAGCATTATGTCTCAATCTACTCCGCCAGTAGATTTTCTTCGAAGCCATCACGGAAAACTACCAAGTCATGAAAACATCCGTGGGAAAACATCGGGGGTTGGGAGGGTGTAGGTCGACACGTTTCAACGGAGTCGGAGCACTGAACTGTATCAATTTATCAATGCCAATAAAACATTTAATGTGGCGTTCGATATCGAAATGAGACTGCTGGAAAATTTCGAGTAGTTTTCCACGAGCGTTGCTGAGGGCCGAAAAACTTGACACGGAAATGATTTAACGCGAGTGATATCAATCATACAAATGTCATCCGAAAAAATCGATGAAATAAATAGTCTGGTCGTGTTCGAAAAAGGTTTCTCGGATACTTCGATTAGTATTTTTAGTAATGCAAATTTCCATACAGAATGTGAGACATATCAATTTCAAATTTTTTGGACATATCAAATTTCACAGCATAATTGCAAAATTAAATTACAGAAATTCACTAACTGGTCAAAAATGTAAACAACAATTCACTGAAGAGGTTCAAAGGATGCACGTCAAAGGCTTGTATATTTGTCCTATCCGGGCTCGTATAAAGAAATTCGTTTCGGGGGAGGGGGGTCTCAAAGACGAAAATCACTCGATAATTATGTTATTATTAATAATATGATTATTACATTGGAAAAGTGTGAAAAATATCAAATAGAAAAGAGTTTGAATTTCAGGATTACTTTCTTACTTTTCTTAATTCAGTCATTTCGAGTAATTTACGAAGGTCAATAGGTTTAATGTTCCTACGTTCATTAGGTTTAAATCAGATTTCCCTAGTTGCGATATTCTCCTGTAGTTTAGTGGCTCAAAATTGCACAAAATGTGTTCAATAGTCTCTGGAACACTGAAGTGTGACCGCCAAGCCCATAAAAGTGTTTTCTTTCAAAAGGGGGCACCAGAACCTTGCTCAGTCTTTGATTCGTCTGTATTCCAGATCAGTTTGTTTTGCTCTTCTCTGGAGAGGTCTTCGTACCATTCCCTTCAATCCGGAGCAGAATTGTGAATAATGATATTCATAAGCGTTTTTCGGCTTCTCGGGTCAGCTCGAGAGTCGAGAGTTTTCGTTTTTTAAACGAAATTTCTCACATAAGAAGGGGGTCAAATGATGTCAAGTCAGGGAATCGTGCTGGCTCTAATAACACAAAAGATATCTTTTGGGCCTATACTGTGTTATTATTCTTTGACAAGGGTTTCATATAAGCATTCGGTTTCATTGATATTTCATATAGTTTACGACTAGTTATAAAAGTTTTTCCAGATTTACAAATAGGGGGTGTCCATTCATTACGTGAATCATTTTTGATGATTTCTTAACTCCTCCTCCCTTCTTAGCGACATAACGTAAGATTTTTCTAGACCGTCTTCCTCAATTTCACATGAATTTTGTATTAAACTTGTACTTTATAGATAGTCATCCTATTTGAATGGAATTAGTAATGATAACTCAATCTTTCAATTAGAATTTGAAACATTTCTTATCACGTTTCTTGAATGTAGTCACAGAATCTGAGAGAAATATTTCCATTTAGAATTAGTAATTTTGCGTTTCAAAGCAAACAACCTGAAAACATTTTTTGTTATTCCGAAGCAGAGTTCAAACAGCAAATAAAATAAAATGATCAAATAAATACAACAAAATGAGCTAGAATAAGAAATTAGAATTGAGAACAGTATTTCACATTCTTACTCAGAATTGAGATTATTCAACTGGTGTTTATTGAGTAAAAATCCTAGTTAATTTATCACAATTTTCAGTGACTAGAAAATTTGAGTCGTAGTAAAAAAATTATTGATAAGGTTCGTCCATTCTTATTCTTTTTTTAGTCATCTTGATTTTCTTATATTTCTTATTTAGTTTTATATTCAGTATTTTACTATATTTGAATATTGTTGGTAGAAGTGCAAAAAAAAAGGAAAAGATAAACATAGTTCGTAGTGGCAGATTTCTATTCCAATGACTTCCTCTACGATCCACTAATTATCAAAGTATTTTGCTCTCATCACGAGGAGGTCGAATCTCGAAAACACCCCCCGGAGATGTCAATACGTACGAATCCTCTTCAGAGACGAGATGTACCACGCGTACAGCAATAATAGGGACACGTGTTTAACCTACCGAATGGACAAACCCTTTTCATTTCGATCTTTTCATGAAGTCTCCCAATATCGCTACACGTGCTTTTTAATCATTTATCGGCACGCGGAAAAATAGCTGTTCGCTGTAATCACTGCGTATAATTGAAAATACACGTTTTCCTAACGTACAGTGCTACACAATTTAGGAAAGGGTTTATATAATTTTCATTCGCAAACCGTGATGATAATAATAATAATGATAATAATAATAATACTTTATTTTCTTTGTGACATGCAGAAACATCTCAATCGATACGTTTCAACTTTTATTCATTTATTTCATGAATGAGAATTGTTTATCGAAACATCTTCACAGAATACACTCTTTCAGAATGTTTTCGATTGAAAATGCATAGTTTTGCTTTATTAACATTTTAAACAGTGTCGGAAATAAGGAGAGCAAATGTATCAATCTCAAATAATCGAGAGAGACACATCTCTCTTCTTCTGAATTGCTTCCCTTCCACTCTCCCCACCCGACTGACTCGTTTTATATCAAAAAGTAGTGGAATTTCGCATTGAGTTTCTTGAAACTGGAACGGATGCGGATAATGAATGATATCATTATAAATAGGTGGATTTTCTGTTCGGGCAGAAATAATGAGGGTTTTGTGGTGAACCGAACAACGTTGTTGTGCATTTCGGTTTCAATACTTCGCCAATAACTAGTTGAAATAGTTCCCATCATTTATTATACTGTTTTCAAACAACCCGTGAAATAAGCGAAGATAAATTCGGACGTGCGAAAAAAGTACAAGTAATGACTGTAGTAACCTTAACCTATTATTTCGAGAAGCTAATATAGGTTCCAGTATTTCGTGTAATTGATAGTAATCCCTCTAACTATGATATCAATTTCAAGAAATTCGGTTCAAGAACATGTGAGCCCGTGCCAACATGAGAATAATTCATTTATGTTGAGCTTTCAAAACTTTGTTTATGTTAGGCCAGGAATGAAGATATCGATTCCAAACTAATTGAATTAAGTATAACTCGACGTATTACCCGAAATTTAAGTCATTTGCTCAAGGAAAAAAGTAGTCAAGGTATTTCAGTCTTTAATAAGAATGAACTTGGTAGGATCTGGTGGATTGAAACAGTCCGTTTACATTTCAAAAATAAACTTTCAGAATTATTCGTATTACACATATATAATTACATTTACAATAAAGAACTTTTTCATCAGTAGACTATACACATATTGTTGTATTCGTAGTGAATATTCTTGGTATGCAATTTCCCTATCCAAATTGTGTCGGTGAAGGTCTTGAAATATACATATACCTAGGTTTTGTTGCTTTACTAATGTGAAATTGCGATAACGATGAAAAAACTCCAAGCCATTTATCGAAACTCCGAAGAATAAGTTACGAATAAAGTTCTCAAGGTATTTACAGTCTGTCAGTATATCACCTACTTATACGATATTTCATGTCGTGATGGAAATCAGAGCTGCAAACGAAAATAAGTGCCTTCGAATCTGAAGGAAACTTTTCGATATATGTCTGCTCTGATGAAAGCACAAAAACTAGAGAATTGCGAAAAATTAAGAGCTCGCTCAAAACTTCTGCCAAAGAGAATATATTGACAACAAAAAATTGAAGTATATATGATACATAGGGTGGTGCATTATAGCATGACTAAAGAAATACATGTTCAGAGAGATATTTAGTATCTGAGTTTAGAGACTTTTGGATGTGAGAAATAATGCACGATGAAAATTTTTCAACGAATTTGAGTGGGCGTATAGATGTTGCCTAACCTAGATTTAATCTCAGTATTTTGTATTATCGAGATTAATACTTTTATAACCTCGCAGACTATAAAACTGTCGACAGATAACCAATAAAATTGTTGAAAAATTCGTCAAGCTCATTTTTACATGGCTTAGTCTCATTTTCTCGCGTTATTATGAGTTTATTGTCTTAATATTTCAACGTCAACTAGTATTATGAAATTCCTTCAGATGGTGATTAATACTGCGTTAGTGTGTAGGAAGAATCAGCGAATATCGATAATAAAATTTATTTCTATTTCGATATTATTCAAGCTTTGAATATCATTCACTATTAAACTACCGTTGAGGACGATGCAAACGTATATGTATAGTAATGAAATATTTAGATGAGACTAGTTTGGCAGGTTAACAATTCTACCTTCAGGTAACGTCGAGATTTTTGGAATCGCCAATAGCGAAAATCTGACGATACTTGTGGAACTTCAGCATTGTCTATAAATAAAAATATCCGAAACCATTTTTCGTACTTAGCAGTGTGACATTAATTTTTATTATTTTATTTTGTTAATTTCGAAAAGTGGGACAAGCCTATAATTCACAAGTGTAGACATGATATTAGTCAAAATTGAAAATGAAAAATTGTCCAGGTTATAAAAACAAATATGAAGTGTCGCTATAAATTATGCCCATAGGAATAGAAGTCGAAAAAAATGGAAATTTAGTCAGCTCACCTTTTAATTGCCCTCATTACGAATACTGAATATAAAAATATCACACGGATAAGATCGAATTTTTTTAAGTATGAAGCATAACTAGTCTGCAAACTAGGTCGACTTTTATTTTAAGTGAAAAATGTTGACGTCGAGAAACAAACATCCATTGCAAGATATTAATGTGAAGAACAAAAGATTTGAAGTCTATATGATATGTGTCATCACAGTTTCATTCGAATAGCTTGAATAAATAAACATCGTTAGCGATTCAAAATGACGAGACTCTTTAAAGATTCTCTCGACCGATCGTTCAGTAATAAACGATTATTTCGATTCACCATATTTTTATTGTCAGCGTGCTATCTTCTGTAATTATCATTCTGGCTCTACATCCAAATTAAAAAGATTTCTGTTTTTCCCCAATAAGCAGTCGAGGAGCAATAGAGTGGTCAGCAAAAATCTTTAGAATCAACTCACTTTGATCTGTAATTTGTCAGAATACAGCAAGGAACAATTTTTAATTCTTCAAATGTGTTCTGGCATAACATAATTATGGAAGCAAAGCACCTCAATAATAGAGAGTTGAAGTTTTCACGTTTTCGTATTTTGTGGGTCTACGGGTGTACGTAGACTCACGCCACAGAGTACCCAGAGGCGCCAGTTGCCCTATTTAAGAATGAAATGGCAAAATAGTAAAGATGGCCGTGAAAAAAAAAAGAGAGGTGGAACGGTAACCGGGATACGGTTTTCTGATTGGTCAATAGAGAGTTGAAGTGGTTCCACGAACGGTAACGTTAGGATTCATTCTCACATCTGGGCATGCGCATTGCACAAGTTTTCACGTTTTCGTATTTTGTGGGTCTACGGGTGTACGTAGACTCACGCTATCTAACGGGTGCTAAAAGAGGGAACGTACGCTAACCGAAATCTCACGAAACGACGACGATAACTTGCGAACGGCACAGGACATACAGTTAAACAACATAAGACAGTGTGGAAGTTAACATTATTAAAATTATTCAACATTCCCTGCTTGGGCTAGTTCTGTGCTAACGTGATGAGATACTTCAACACCATTTTAGATGTATATCAGGAACGTCATATTTCTTACGTTACCGTGTCTAGGACGGCTCACGTACTGTGATTACTTCAACTCTCTAATATCAACTATCAAGAGCTGACGTTTGTATGTGTCAATGCTAAAGCTTGGTACACAATACGACGTTAGTTATGCGTCGGTTATACGAATTTCGATTAGATATTAGCTTGATGTCAGTCCCTTCATCCAATCATATATCGCTTTCACCACAAACGGATCACGACATGTATTGAGCTTTAATTGAGTTCATATTAATGTGAACGATTTGTAGAAATATTTCTTATATCTCGAAAGTATTCTTCTTACTGAAAATGAAGTTTCAAATTAAAATGATAATACTTCAAAAAGGCTCGATATTAAATAGATATCCTTGGTTTGTGAAATGAATTACTTCAACAAATTAATGTGGGAATATAATAATAAAAATCTTTTACTGTGAGATATTTTGGATTTTCTAGTACTTGGCATTTGGAAACATGGGTTTCCTCAGGTGTTTCCAGCAAAAACTTGCATAAGATGACAAAAGTATAACAAATTTAGGTAAATTTGGATATTCTATTTGAGTTCTACCTTGCAGTTAGAGGATTTATAGAATGTAGAGGTTTATTCAATAGTTGTCCATAGTTTAGACAACTTCGGTAAATTTTCAAATACTCTGGAAACCCATTCAAAGAGTTGATGCATATATTGAACTACAGCAGATTTTATTGTATTATTGTAAACATATATCAATCATGTCATCATATATCATTATTTTGATAATATCTTCTAGAAAATCTTCACAATCACATATAAGTTGATAAGACCTCACTATCAGCTTCACAGTTGAACTTCAAGCCCATATCAGATATTGGAGTTCCAACACACATTCCTCTTTGGTTTTTTTTCTACATCTTCACCAAGTAATTCATTTCATAAGTATAGTGTGTAGTAAGAATAAAGCCAAGCATTGTAGATACCTCTAGCCATCGAAACTGGGTGATTTTTGGCAGTTTTTAGTATTTTTTCCAATATACTGAATTCTATAAAAAGTTATTAATATACAGTGCGTCCATTAAGTAACGCATGAATTCATTATTGGCTAAATGAACAATAAAATTAGGAATTCCCAAAACAGGTCGATTTTTTATTTCAATTTACTATCGTTTCAAATCATAATCTAATATACAGGGTGAACCACTTTCGGGTAATGACGTCATCACCATATTTTTCAAATGGAACCCCCACTTTTTATTCAATTTTCAAATTGCCTTTGCTGAGCTGATTCCAAAAATGTATATCATGTTGCTTCAAATTGGTACGGGGTGGGCAAAAATGCAAAAAAATAAATGTTCAAATTGTTCTCCATTGACTGTTAGACAATGACTGAACCGGGCATTACTTTCGTCTCTAACATTCTATAGCATAGAGGGTGTTATGCTCTGTATTTCTTGTCTGATTCGGTCTTGTAGTTGAGGGATATTTCCAGGTCTGTTTAACTAAACTTTAGATTTTGAATAACCCCATAAAAAGAAGGCTAATGGGCTCAGATCAGGTGATCTAGCAGGCCATTCCACTGGTCCCCTTTTTCCTATCCACTTTTGTGGAAAAGTTGTGTTTAAAAAATCGCGTACAGATACTGCGAAATGTGGCGGTGCGCCATCCTGTTGAAACCAGATTTTGCGGTCTACATTAGTGGGTATTTGAATATCAGGAAAAAGCTGGATCAGATCAGGAATTAATGTATTTTGAAAGGGATCCAGATATAATGCTCCTGTTAAGTTTTCATCGAAAAAATATGGACCAATAATTGTCATTACTCTGTAAAAAAATTTTTGCCCACCCTGTACCAATTTGAAGCAACATATTATACATTTTTGGAATCAGCTCAGCAAAGGCAATTTGGAACTTGAAAAAAAAGGGAGGGGTTCCATTTGAAAAAAAATGGTGATGACGTCATTACACGAAAGTGGTTCACCCTGTATATTAGATTATGATTTGAAACAATAGTAAATTGAAATAAAAAATCGACCTGTTTTGGGAATTCCTAGTTTTATTGTTCATTTAGCCAATAATGAATTTATGCGTTACTTTATGGACGCACTATATAATATAAGTTGATGTGCTATGAATATTACATAAATTAATCCTACCAAGATCCTGGAAACCAATACAATCAACACATATTTCCACAGGAAATATATCATCATATGGCTATTTGGTGGTCTAAAATTTCTTCTTTCATTCGAAATATTGCAGGTGAATAGTTTTGTTATCAATTTCAGAGCTTAATTTGTTCGAAAATATTTGCCAACAAATCATAGTAAAATATCAAGGTCAATACTCTGTGCTTCAACACCATTTTAGATGTATATCAGGAACGTCATATTTCTTACGTTACCGGGTCTAGGACTGCTCACGTACTGTGATTACTTCAACTCTCTAATATATTCTAGGTTCCTAACCTCATGAATATTTTCGGTGATTCATAATTTCAATTTTCATCTATCCATATGCATATTATTTCAGAATCAGGTTTCAAATATGAAAAGTTACTTCATACAGATTTAAGAATAGATAACATTCAAAATTAATTATCACTTGGCTAGTACAAATGGATATACATGGAAAAAAAATAATTATCATTTCAATCAACATTGTTTATATTCAACTATTGAATTAAATAACACACTATTTAGTGTTTCTGAATCTCCACAGGGAATGCACCAACTTCCTGCAGCAATTGTTTCTTGTCTTCGAAATAGTTTCTGAACCAATTGATGTGATCTTTTTTTGCCTGTACAGTTAGATAAGAGTTTTTTGAAAGGCCTACACAAACTAGCTCCATGAAATGCCTAACAGGGCCTTTTGTTGGACACCATGGCTCTAAATGTTCTTCTAGAAAAACATGCTCAGCAAATGAAACATTCTTCTCTTCTTCCAACCCTTGCTCATTGTCAATAGGAAACCTCCAGAGCTTTCCTTGATTTGTCCATAAAATCATTTGTTGAAAATAATTTGAAGGAGGGTGAGTAACAGCTAGTTTCAAATCTCTTTGTCGTAGTTCTTGTAACATTCTGTTATCAGGTACCTCTTTCAAATCAAGTTTATTTGTGAATATTCCCAAAGGATCACTACCAAATAAATTTATTCTGTGAATTATAAAATCTTGCTTTTGTCTCTGTTCTGGCAGTTTTCTTTCTCTTTTATTGAACTGTTTACTATCAACCTTATGTTTGATTTGTACTTGTTGCAGAATATTTCTTATTTGATCAGCCCTAGATTGTTCAGAGTTCTTGGTTGTTCTATCAATCTTCATTCCCTTCACAATTTCACTTAGATTCTTTGTTATGGGTACTGGTTCCATTGTATTGAGAAGTTTTGTCAACAATTCAGATTCAGTTTCTTTTATGTTGCCTCCAAGTTCTTCAGCAGCATTTTTTGCTGCATTTGCAATTTGTTCTCCACTAATTTCTGGAAGAGTCTTTTCAGTATAGGATTTTTTTGGGTTACGTTTATCAGTTGGTTTGGCAAGATCCAATTTAGAAGATTTAGCTACTTTGTCTTGTTCTATCAACTGTTTCAATAAATTGTTTAGCTTATTTACAGTATCTTCTTTTTTTAATTGTGATGATAACTTTGGTTTCACTGCTTCATCATCAGAATCGCTGCTGCTGCTACTACTACTACTACTACTACTTTTAGAACCCAAATTTCGAGTATTATTATCCAGTTTCATCCCAAACGGTATCGATTTATAAATAATTGAAGTCAAAAACTTCTCAGATAAAATTGAATTATCTATTCTTGAATACCTGAAAGCACATAACGACTTCATGATTGTTCAAAATATTATAAACCCAAAAACAAATACTATCAAACGTAGTGCATAACCTATAATCTGACATTGAAAGATAACATTTGACAATGAAGTACAATCACAGATTAAACAGACAAGTCATTCATCTGTGGTACAATATTCAAGGGGAGTTCACACAGCAGCAAACGACTATCGTCCGTTTTTCGTTGGATTTCGGTAAGCGTACGTTTATTTTTTAGCACCTGTCAAATCTGAGCACCCATGATTCTCCAGTTATATGTAAGCCGCTGGTCTGAAGGTTGAGTTACAACCATAGAAATACATTACATCTGTAATTCTGTGGTTACAACATACTCTACTCAGATGAACAAGTACGATAAGGAATTAAGATAATAGAGAGTTGAAGTAATCAAAGTACGTGAGCAGTCCTAGACACGGTAACGTAAGAAATATGACGTTCCTGATATACATCTAAAATGGTGTTGAAGTATCTCATCACGTTAGCACAGAACTTAAATCTATGATACTCTATCTCAGAATCGGATAATTTTGGATAGTTCTTTATTGGTTAATGGATAGTTGGTTTAGAAAAAAAAAAAGAAGAAGCAGAGCACATGTGCCGCAAGTCCCACAATTATTTAAATACAGGGATCCATAGACCATAACAACAACAATCAGTTGACTAGTGAAATCAGTAGTAAAAACGTATCAAAGGATTCAGATTTTGTGACTTGAAGTGTGTGTGTTGTTCGAATTGCTAGTGATATAATTGAATAATAATCACTAATTATATGATGGAGACGAATTCAAAAATGCTAGAAAAAGCTCATCTCAGAATGAATGAGCATACAAAGCAGTGTGCTCTTAGTTTTTTTATTAAAACTGAATTACCTGAATATAACTTAGACCTTTGTGAAGAAATTGTGATAATACGTAAAAGTTCGGACACCATAGGTTCTATGTTGAAGCACATTAAGAATGTGTTACTAAAAGTAATTGTTGAGAAATTGAAATATTCATCTAAAGAACAACAAAGGTTGGAGAAGATGAAGAATATTCCTGTCAACTTGAAGATGTTTGAAAAACACGTTGAAGAAAACATGTCTTTGATAAAATTACTGAGAATAGCAAATTCCCAGGATGCTTTTATACTGAGTGTTTTCAATCAGCGATATATTATTTTATGCAATACACCATTGATCCAGTGCATTGTATTACCAAAGGTGTTATATGTTGGATTCAAAATTGAGCCAATTAAGTTTGAAGCAATGCACACTAATATTGAAAATAGCATATTCAAGTGGTCTAAATCACTTGATAGCTTTGACTGGAAGTCTTGTGGTTCAGGCTATAGTTATGAAATCACCAGAAGTGATGCCTCTAATTATTTGAAACTGACATGCATCCCCAAAAATGAGGATAACATTGAAGGACCAAGTTTTGAGATTGAAGGTGATGTTTTTGTGGAAACAGAAGAAATTCCAATATGTCCATTCCATAAAAGGCATGAATTGACTAAAAATGAGCTGACTGGTACAGAGTAAGTAAATACACATGTAAACAACAATTGAAAATATGAGACCAATCTTTAATTTTTACAAATGTTACAAAAAATATGTCCATTCACTTCAATTTGGCTCATAAAATGTAATGATTGTAATGAGTCATTTATTTTCTCATTCTCTCTCATGCAACAGTTGTTTTCCTTTGGTGACATTGAAGATTTTAGTTTGGTCTGATGGACCAGCATTAACCAGCTCCTTCAGTGGTATTCTAATACAGTCTCTAATCTTGGGAACAGATAGATGTCTTAAACATCCTTTATTAGCTGCCTCCAATTGTAACTTCTTCAACTTGAATTCTTCACATTCCTCATAAAAATTTGATATGCAAACTGTATAAACGAAAAGCATCACTGAACTAAGTGCCACCAATACAAAATTAATAATGAATTGTTTAAACAGTTGTAACATTGTTATCACTATTAGAATCAGTTGAAACAACAAGTACAGAAATATTTCCAAAGCTGTAAATCCATCAAATTTCTTGTAGAAAAATGTGCTATATGTTATTTTTGAGATTATCAGGCATATGATTATGGTAGAACAGATACATATTAGAATTTCAATAGATTTTGCTAAAGGATCACCAATATCGAATTCCATTGCTACAATAAAAGCATTTATTAGACTTGACAATACTATTGAAATACCCAAACTGGCCCCAAGAATTCTTGTTTTAGACATATTTCATGACAGTTCTGAAGTCACTTTGGACACAGTAGACTAGATTCCATCAGCAATTTTTTTTCTTTTTTCAGGTTCCGAGTTGTATCATATAATATTTTAGCTAACAGATACGCCTGTAAAGGGAACAACCATTCATATTGTGATAGCAAGTTTCTTTCATATAATTATAGAAAACATCTAATATTGGTAGAACTTATAGGTAAATATACACTTTCAATAGTTGTTCAAAATAGTATGAAAATCAAATAGTTCATAATTCCATCACCAGGTTTCAATGCTGATATTATATGCTTACAAGAAGTGGATGCTCATCAACATACATGGTTCTGGAAGCAAAGAATTGAGCAAAATAATTATGTTTGTGTCTACAACAAGAAAGGAAATATTATTCCTGAAGGGATGACTTGCATGTTCAAGAAAAACCGTTTCAGGTATGAAAATTCAAATACAATCTCATTTGTGTTCATTAATATATTTGTTCCTGAAATTGAAGGTTCGATCTTCCTTCTTGAACGATATGAATTACTGTAAACCAAACTAAACATAACTGAGGATTTCAAACTGAAGTGTTATCACGATTGTGTGAATCTACAATCGTCTTCAGGTGAAACATTTTTATTGCCTCAGTACTTAAATGAATGATGTTTATTCAACAACTCACACTCAATGATTTTTTTTTTCATTTTTTTACAGGTTACTTAGCTCAAAACAGATTGTCTTTGGAGAAGTAGTATCAAAATGGAAAATATTTCATCGCATATGGGAGATACTGCTGAAGAATGAGACTATAAAAAAAGAGGTACTACATTTACCAACTTCTATACAAGTAACAGTATTGCAGTGCAAGGGGAACAGTAAACAAGTATTGATAGTAGCCAATACTCATTTCTACTATCATCCTGATGCAAATCATATTAGATTGCTCCATGCATATATGGGTGCAACATACATCAGTATGGTTGCCAGAGATCATGTGAGTTATTATCCAGAAAATATTTTTCAGAGAATAATGTTGCAATGATTTTTTTTCAGCCTGGCTCGAGAGTTGTTTTTTGCGGGGATTTTAACAGTAATCCGACAAAAACTGTATTTTCTTTTATGACTCAAGGAAGAATATATTCCCAACACAGTGACTGTTTAAAAAGTATGTATTATAGTGACTGGAAGATGCAAGATGATATACAGAAAAGCATATCCTTATTTCTATTTTAATTTTCAGTATGTTCAACTGGGCTACCTCTACTTCATGAATTGAATTTGGTTAGTGCTTATAAGAATGTGAAGTATACAAATTATACACCAGAATTCAAAGATTGTTTGGACTACATTTTTGTTGATAGAAAGATTTCTATAAAAAGAACAATCCCATTGCCAGATGAACAGGAGTTATCTCAATTCAACGGTTTGCCAAACGAGTACTGTCCTTCGGATCATTTACCGTTGGTAGTTGAATTGGAAATCAAGTGATAAATAACTGTGATATTTATGTATTGTATATATGTATTATTATTTTTTATTTGTGATGTTTTGTATTTATTATCAGTACAAATTGAACTGACAATTCCTTGTATATTAATTGAAATAAAAAGAAACCAATTTTTCACATAAAAAAACAAGTTTATTTTTTCTTTTCTAGAATCAATGTTATGAACAAATAACAACACTTTGAACTTGAATGCCGAGAATCATAATTAATTTTTCCTGAGGAGCATTCAAGTTATCACAAGACCAGAATGGAAATATATTTATAAAATATTTTATAAATTCAATATAAAAAAACATGAGATACCCCTTGCTGCAGGATATGGGAAACAATTCGAGAGTGATCCAGATAGTAACAATAAATGCAATCTCTCTGTACAACTGGGGTTGAATATACAATCAATAAAATTCCTAAATGTTGTGACGAGAATAGCCGATTGAGATACACAGGATTTTTAGAAAATAAATGTTCTATCGTTTCAAGCTGGATTAAAGAATACATTTGATTTTGAAAACAGTGACATTATTGAAATCTGCAATTTGATAAATTTTCAAATATCAAGACACAAATCAATGTTTAGCAATTTGTATTTTCTGTAAAAATTCAAATGTCTTTTGGAGCATGTCAGGAATATTAATAAAATTAATTGAATTCCAAAAAGTATGATAAGTCACGTCGATAACGTATTCCCTATATTGAAACTTGGTATGATAGCTTCTGTAATCCCGTTTGCTTTCTCAAACTTTCAGACAAATTCGTCAATATATCTACCTTTATTTGTTTTCATTTTTTTTACTAGAAGTACTAATATTGTCAGCTGCGTCTATTTGTACTTTGACCTCTTCCCCTTCAAATGATTTTGGAAGAATCGGTATATATGAGTCTTCTTTTTCTGAGTGATATATGCTCTTGGATTCTTTCTTTTCTTGCTCTGATTGCCACTCCACCTAAAAATAAGATGTCACAGAATTTTTATGATTAAAATGTCAAATCATTTCTCAAACCTTCTGTCTATGCTGTCTAACATGATCTTCCACTTTATCGAGAACCATTTTCTCCGTGAGAACGCCATCCGCAGATGCGTAAGCTGCAGCCTGCCAAGAAACCCCTAGTTTTGCAATTTCTCTACCCGACATTCCTTCAGTCATCTTGGCCATTTTACTACAGAGAGCGCTATAGTCAAAGTTGTCCACTTTCAGACGACTGAAAAAATATAAGTAATTTCAATAATTTTTGTGGCATTCACTATGAATTTTTGCACTTACCGTTTTCCTTCAGCTGCTGGTTCTAATACAAACTTCTGGAAATACAGTCGAATAAGTCGCTCTCTCTCATCCAGTCCTGGCAGTGAAAATTCGACCATTTCATCAAGTCGATCGTTGACAGCCCAATCAAACTGTTCAGGTGTATTGGACGCCAAAACCATCATGAACTTTTGACTTTGTTCACCAGTACGGTATAAGAAAGCATTTAAAGTCGCTCTCAGATCTTCGGATATGTTTTCTGATGACCTTTTCCGCAAAAATGCATCGGCTTCATCAACGAATAACAAGAGACCTGAAGGTTATGAATGAGAGTTATTTATCAAATTGTCTAGGAGGAAACTGAAGTTGATCATAGATTGAATTATTGTTAGGGAAAATAACCTTTTCTGGAGCTGTTTGCCCAATCAAATACTTTATGAATAGCTGTTACACCATCTCGACCCATAGGGGCAATATCTCCTCCAGTTAGAATAGCGTAGTCCATGCCAGAATGTTTCGCCAATTTCTACAAGAGGATTATTCAATATATAGTTAATTTGTTCAAGGAAGTGAGTCATGCTCTTTCAGTATGAGTGCAAAGTAATCCAGGGATTTATTAAAATGTTTTTTTTATGAGGTTACCTTAGCAAACATAGTTTTTCCAGTTCCAGGTGGACCATGCATAAGAATATTTCTGTACATTCCTCGATTTTGTTTGGTATTTTTAGTGGCTATTGCAACATCTCTCAACCTTTCTTCCAGTTTTGGAGCTAACACAACTCCTGTTAAAGCATCTTGATCTGCTTGTTTAAAACTTTTCAAAGTCTCTATTGGATGCTTAGCTGCTTCTAACAATGAAAATCTAGATGTTTCTCTAACCAGTGAAGGTTTGCCTAAAAATCAGTGATGATATTAGTTATTTTAGGTAAGGTGGATGATGACCACATATAATTTATTCATTCCACAATACCTAATCTTGATTCAATATATCTTGCTGTAACTGAAGTTGCCCCTTTGGCAGAATAAACTCCCAGTGCCAACAAAGATAAGCCCCCGGCCGTTGTAAGCACTTTATTCCAATCTGTTAGCAATGCTTGGGCTCCTGAACCTATTACTGTACCAGCAGTTCTGAATATTAAAATTCATTAGATAACTGGGAAAGATACATGCACAACCTTACTTTATACTTTCCAAAACAGTTACTCTGTTTTCTTCTGCTTTTAATCTGATTTGTTCCAATGTTAAATCACGATTTTCTCTGTCAATTTTTGCTTTAGCTTTCAACTCTGCTTCAACCCTTTTCATTTCATTTTTATGTCTCAATTCCATCTCATGTTCAATGGTTGCCTTTCGCATAGCTTCTTGTTTTGCCACAGACTCTTCCTGTCTCTTCAGATTTTCTTCATTCATTCTTTGTTGTTGCCCCAATTGATCATCATAACGTTTTCGTGATAACTGATCTTGATACTGTGCTCTAGCCTGATGCTGTTTAGTTTCTTCTTGTAATAATTTCCTTTTTTCCTCAGCTTCTGCCCTTTTACTTTCAATTTGCATTTGAGCAATGTGAGCTTCATATTCCTTGATTTTAGCCTGTTGTTCAAGTTGCCGTGTAGCTTCCTGTTGTTTTGACAGATCTAGAGCATCTTTGGCATGTTCTGCAGGAGAAAAATATCAAATATTTTCAAAATCTAGGATCACAAGATTGTCTTGAATGTTGATTATATAACTTATTTTTTTATCTGATGATTCACTTACTTGATTTTTCGAGCTCCCTAGCTGCTTGAGCAGCTCTTTCCAAAGCTGTGGAGTCGAATCGATATGCCTCCATAGCTTTACGCTCTGCATTTGTCAAATTGGGTGCTTTGGGTGTACCATCGTCGGAGCCCCCGGCTCCGGCTGAACCTCCCAAGCCCATTTGAGACAAATCTGGAGTTTGATCTTTATTTCTTCCATACCCAAATATCCACGACATTATTTGGTGGAATGATTAAACATATACCAGATAGACAGAAGGTAATCACTTATCTCTCAAATTAGAGGTTAAACAGAGGACCATGTGTGGTTAGAACGGGCGATATCAACGAGTACTTCTTCTTAAATGTATTCAACATTGGTATACAATAGCCGTTTGTTGTAAAATGATTAGCACATAGCCGCACATTTACGTAGTCTTATTAAAAGCGAATGGCGATTTTATAAGAACAGAAGAAACAGAACTGACAGAACTGTGTCATTGTGTCGATATTTATTATTTTGCTGATTTATAAACGAGTTGTTGTTTTTAGTGGTTGATGGAGATTTGATTTCGAAAAATAAATGTTTTATTTAAGATGACAAGAGACGATAAAATGTTTTTTCATAATACTGTATTGCACTTGGCCAGATCCTTAGCAAACATCAAATCTGTTCCTTGGGAAAGAGTGAGTGAATTAAATCTATATATTCAATGTAAAACAGTCAACTATCGACTTTGTCCTGCAAAATTATCACTTTCAGGTGCAAACTTTGTTCTCACTATGTCCTTCAGATCTACAAAATGGTATGTTTCTTATAAACTGTAGGCAACAGGATGCAGTCATTGCATTGGGTGTCTATTTTTTGGAATCCGGCCTTCAACATAAAACAGAAATTGTCCCTTATCTCCTCAATCTTGCAAAATCACTTGAGAAAGCTCATTGGCAAGACGAAATCAAGTTGAACTCAACAGATCGTTAAGTACTTACCTCATGTGATGATAGTGATTCTCTAACAGCCTTTCTTTAGGTATCCCTATTGCAGAAAAATTCAGCTTTTGCTTGCATACACTTCTTTCTGACATTGCTGTGAGATGTGAGGAGTTGAGAGAAGAAATCATACACACTCAGGTAGAATGCATGGTGTCTTTGACAAACTACATCTTGAAAATACAAGATGCAAACAACAGAAACAGTTCTAATAAATTATTTTTGTGCAAAACCATTATACCAGTACTATTAGGTCTAGCAAGATCTATGGGTAGGTTTTCTCCTAGTGATCCACCACTTCTCTGTCGTCTTTTTCCAAGAGCAGAGCCTCCTTTGAGTCAGGCAGAAGCTAAAGACCATAATGCTTACAAGAGAAGTTTCAGCAGCTTTCGTAATATCATTCCAAGAAGTTTATCTGGCAATTTACATGCAGCTGTTGATATTTTGGCTGTAACTGCGGTAATACTCTAATTTTGACTTGAAAGAGGAAAGGTCATTTCTCTTTTTTAGGGTGGATATGATAGTCCTGACATTGCATTCATCTCTAATTCAACCAAGCGGAGTGGACATAACCATCAAACTGTGGGATGTTATGACCCACAAATATACTTTTTCTCTAAGTTTGGATCAAGTTTCAATCAGTTTCCTCATTTAAGAATAGGTGACATGAAGGAAAAGAAAGCTGATATAGTATTTCCCCTAGAACATCTGTACACTATTCTATCACTCAGCAAGCAACTTCTGACCAAAGATATGCTCACATTGATTGATGAACAGTCCATGGAGGTTAATGCAATTGGCAAAATCCTAATATTTCCATACAAAACCTTCTCTGAAACTCTCAATTTGGTCATGGTGACACTGATGAGGCAGTTGTTGCAACCACAAAAAGATTTGCCAGTGCCATTTACAAAAGATGTACAAGAGTTTGTGAAAGGTACAGGAGTGTTTAATTGATTCATGACAAAATCTCATGGGAACTAAATTGCAGGTTTGTATTTGAATGGACAAACTGAACTTCAAAGTAGAAATCATGATGCCAGTGAAAAGGAAGATAGAGAAAGCAATTATTCTCTTGTGAATAAATTCAAAGTTAATGTCATGGCTAATGCTGCTTGTGTTGATCTATTAGTGTGGGCAATAGGGGATGAAACAGGTATGATTCAGTGATTACCCCAAAGCATATTTATGCAACTTTCTAATGATTACTTGCTCTGATGGCTGTTTATCACATCTAAAAAATAATTAAATGAAATAAATCAAACATTATAACTTGAAAAAGTTTCATTCTTGTAATGAAAAAAAAAGAGCATACTATTATTAAAATGTTTAATGTTTCTTCTTTATTTCATTTCAGTTGACTCTGAATATAATTTTTCAACTTTGCTTCACTTCATAATGATAGTCTTATGTGGCCTAGGTGAAGTTTGGTAGTTGAGCACTGTGAGATTTTTCTGAGTGGTTTTAATATTTCATTATTTAGTTTCAATAGATGTAGTATCTAGTGTTTGTTTTTTTGCATTTTTGAGTGACAGGAAATTCAAAAATTGGTGGCCCTCCTACTTCAAATAATATTTACTCAATCAAATACTTCAAATGGCACAAACGAGAGATATTGATTTTCTCAGTTTATTCTTTGCAAAAATAGATTTGGAAGTAGGTGTACTGTTTCAAACCATTCGATTCTGTAAGTAGAACTGGAATAATTATATGCCCTGTAAATTAAAAGTTAAACTTTCAGTTCTGATCATTCCATCATCCACTTGGTCAAAGAAATTGTTACCAAATATCGCGTTGAATCTATGGATCTATAATTTTATATTAGAAAATCTACATCTGGAATTTTAGCTATTATACATCTAAGGAAGGGTATTGTGACATATTTGCTTATCTCATAATAACATTCACACAAAATTGAAATTACCTAGTCACATTATTTTATAATGATAATAAATCGGTCATTCAAGTTGATTCCAACTTTCGTTCGAAGTTTTATAAAAAAAGGCTGTAACTATGTACCGTGGATATTTTACAAAACCTATTTTTTATAGTACACTTTGGGTAGTATCATTTTTACCTACCCAACCACTTCCGAACATAAGTCCCACAAGAATGCATTTGGTTTTGGATTTATTCTAGTCGTGTTGTTCACTTTTTGCGTTATTCGTTAGAGTGTGTTTTAAGAAATAACACGTTATTTTGATATTTCATCGATACTTTGTTTGATATCAAAGTGCATTTGAAGTTTTCACTGCTTGTGTAAGGTAATCTAAATAAATACGATATTTTCGATGGTCTCCATGTATTCTAGGAGCTGATAGTCTGTGCGGAAGATTGACAGAAAAAATAAATTCCAATCATGGTTATAGATTGGTTCTGGCTCACATGCCTTTACTAATGGTATGTCTCGAGGGCCTAGGAAAATTGGCACAAAAATTCCCGAATATCGCCTCGACGTCCATATATTGTTTAAGGGATTTCTTGATTACCCCTTCCCCAATTTTATCGAAATTACATAGACAGGCGAATGACAAAGGAAATAAAGAGAATTTGAAGATAACAGGTTTGTTATTGATCGTCATAATTAATTTTTTGTCAAGTATATTATTTTTCGTTACTCAATCCCTGTCAAATCTACGTATTGGACAGTTCCGATTCTCTCGTAAAACCCTACATAAAGAGTTTCTTTGTATTTTTTAGCACAAGGAAACGAATTGAAAGCCGAAACATCGAAGACCGTCTCGCCAGTACAGTCTGCTTTTGAAAGGTTGCGAGATGCTGCAATAGAAAATCTGTGTTATGCGCTTAGCGCGGCTCATACTTTGGACCCAGATTGTGTTAGAGCCTTAGTGGCATCAGTATCCAACCGATTATTCACTGCTGAAAAAAGTGACAGGTGAGAAATCATTCAGTTTATAAATTCAGATTTAAATAAATACTGCAAACAGAAAATTGGCCCATCAAAGTAATCCCACGAGATGATGGTCAATAATTTAGGATATTTCATGCCCAACAACTGACCTATTTCCAGTGAATCGACTCTGATATCCACCAACATCGTGATCATGTTGGGTCACGTGGCTATATCGATGAAGGGCACGCCAAAGACGACAGACACTATCCTCCATTTCTTTCAACAGAGATTCTGCAGAGTACCATCTGCCCTCGACGTTTTGATTGTCGACCAGTTGGGGTGCATGATTATCGCTCAATGTGAACCGCACGTCTATGAAGTCATCATGAAGATGTTCACGATGATAACTGTCGAGAGCGGTAGCGCCGCTTACGGGAGCAATGCGAACGAGAAAGCGCAGTATAGGTAAATTCAATGGTTATTGAGGTTATTTTTTTATTGAATAAATTCGCTTTTTACTGTTCGCATCTTTCTTGAATGACTGTATTTTTTATTATCAGGCACGTATCTAAACCGGTCGTGAATGCCTTAGCCAATATCGCTGACAATATACAGGGTGAAGCCCAGATGTTAGAACTTCTAGGTCGTTTATTGGAATTGTTTGTACAGTTAGGTTTGGAAGGAAAGAGGGCCAGTGACAAAACTCCAGGTGAGTTTTTTTGTATAACAAAACAAAAAATTATTTGTACAAATGGAAAAACATCTTGGTCCATCCGAAGGTGTTAATGAGTCTGTGTTAATCAATGAAATATTGTATTATTTTCAAGGGGCTTTGAAGGCATCTAGTTCTGCAGGAAATTTGGGTGTTTTGATACCTGTGATTGCTGTTCTGCTTCGGAGATTGCCCCCAATCAGAAACCCTAAGCCTCGAATTCACAAGTTATTCAGAGATTTTTGGTTGTATTGTGTGATAATGGGATTCACAACACCAGATTCAGGTATATGCTAATTAAACTATGTTTTTCATTCGAATTTCGAGCTGAAGAATTTCCCTATTTAACTATCTCATCGACTACTATGGTCAAATGTCATAATACAGGGGTCGGCATAAGTCAGGCAACCAATTTGCATTAAGATAAATAAATGCAGCGTCAAAATATATTTATTAAAAAAAAAATACAAAAGGTATTCGAAAAAGGGTTACTGTAAGTGTTCAAATTGATGCCCATCCTTATGCCAGACTTATGAGCGTTGCCGGACATATGTCGAAATTTCGAGAGCGTTGCCTGACTTATGCCGATCCCTGTATATAAATGCCGTAAAATAATTATTCGTAAATCAAAACTTTATGCCTTATTCAAATAGAATAGAAAAGAGTTTTATTTAACTACATTATATACATACATATATTGGTAGCAAGTCAAGAAAGTGTGTATAACATTCAGTGTAAAACAGTGCAAAAGGAAAAGTAAAATATTAATTGATAAATAGGTACATTACTGACTGACAATGCGGTGATTATATAAATTGGAATTCATTTCCGTCAGAAAGTGCTGACAAATATTCTTCACAGGAGTAGAAACATTGTTGAAGGAAATATTTTTTCCAAAATTGATTTGAACTGTCGATTTCCCATAGATTTTACTTTGTCTGACAGAGCGTTGTATAACTGGACATTCATAGAATTTTTTTGGTATTTGACTAATCTATAACGTGATGTTCGTATATGGTTTGCCTTTCTTCTGTGATACTTATGGATATCTGACTGAAGGATAAAGCTGTCAACATTCTTGTGCATCTCGATGAGCGCCTGGTAAATGTACAAAGAGGGAAGGGACAATATCCCAAATTTTTTGAAAATAGGTTTGCAATGTTCCCTATATCCAGCATTTGAAATTATCCATAAGGCCTTTTTCTGAAGTCGGAACATATCCATGGCATACGCCGAGTTACCCCATAAGATGATTCCATAGCCCATTCGGGACTGTGACTGTTTTTGATGTAGTTAAGTTGGTGATTCTTTTCAGTTGCCTTAACAGGAATACGGTGCTAGATAAACTGCTTCTCAAAAAATCAATGTGACCCTTTCAACTCAATTTGTCATCTATTATTTACCCTAACAACTTTGCTGTATCATTGTTTGTAGTGGGTGCCGATTTTGTCACAAAAAAATATTTTTTTTTCTACAAAAACTCCTACTATATGCGGAATTTCTTTGTCAAATTGAGTTATCCAAGATATTTGGCCGGTTTTATGCATGCTGTATAACTGAGGTACTTTCAAATGTGCGTAGGTCTATGGCCTCTAGAATGGTACGAAGGCGTTAAGGAGATAGCGGTGAAATCTCCGTCTCTAGTCTCCCCTACTTCCAGCAGATCCGAGATGAGAGAATTGCAGTATACGAGTGCCGTCAGAAACGACAGCGTGTCTGTCAACGATTTGCAAAGTTTGCGAACACAAATATTAGATCTACTAAAACATCCTCCAGATGTGACGGCCAACGTCAATAAGTTGTCGTTCGCCCAATGCACGTTTTTGTTGAGCGTTTATTGGGTGGAATCTTTGAGGTAGGTTTGCGGGTTCATTTTAACAGTATTCAATGTTAATTCATGCAATGAATCGTTGTGACAATTGTCAATTATGGAAAAAAAATATACGAATTTGAGGGGACTAGACAGAGTCAGAACTAATAACAGTAGAAAAAGTTGCTTGCATATAATTCCGGTACAATGGAACATTTTTTTTTCAACGAAACTTGCAAAAATCTATGATTTTGTGATCTCGCCTATTGTATCACTGAACGAACTGTGTTCTTGATACTCATTTCAGGGTTCAACATTCTGGCGAACCGAGCCTCGTGCCGATAATATCGGATTACCTGTGCGACGTGGCATTGCAAAAAGACAAGGCCGGCATGTGGAATTGCGTGTCGTCGGTAGGCGAACGCGTTTTCGAAAAGTTTCTCGAAGTCATGAAGGACAGGCCGAAGAACGAGGCGCGAGAGGCCGACCTCGAGCAGCACGCGCAATTCCTGTTGGTCAATTTCAACCACCAGCACAAGCAGATACGGAGGGTTGCCGATAAGTTTCTCGCCAGTTTGGTTGACAGGTTCCCACATTTGCTATGGAGCAGAAGGTATGAACTATTCGATATTGATTTACAGGATGATTATAATATAGTTTTAATATATCTTGTGACCAGAAATATTTTCCACACACATAATGTCATTCGATGGTTCTATTGAAATTTAATGCTGCTAACTACTATTAATTTCTTGGATTATCATCTGAAGATCTGAAAATAATCGTTCTCATCATCATAGATTCGAATATAACACTTGGGCACCGTCCATGTTGATAGTTTATAAACATATTTATTTGAGCAAGATAGTTGTAACAACTCACTAGAAAATATTTACTCCAAAATTGACTGTGGATAACCGTTAAACAGTTTTTTTTTTAATTTATAAAACATTTCAACGAGGAGTAACAAACTTTATTATCCTAGTAGGGTCATTATGAAGTGTTGCCATAATTATTGGTGCCTAAATATTCTCAAACAATTGACAGGGGTTACTCATCTTGTTAGATATATAATCTAAGGTGCATTCACTGTAATTTCAGAGTTCTTTGGACGATGCTGGATATATTGCAAGTTCTGTCTTATTCGCTGCAAATAGATCCAAATCAAGAGACACCAACACTGAGGATACCTCAAACTCCATATACAATTCAGCTCATGGATACTCTGGAGGCTAGAGAGGTACAATTGATTTAATAGAATTTTTCATTTTCGTGGTTTTTGGTGAGGAATCAGAATGAGTATGAATGAATAGAGTGAAGCTGTCTTCATCAAATTAGAATCGTCCAGCGTTTCAGCTTAACAATCTGTAACAGATAAGAAACTTTCGAAACTAGCGCGTGGGCATTCTAACAAGAAATAACACAATTAATAAATTACTCTTCCCAGAGCATCATCAAAGATTTTGCCGCTAATTCGGAGCGCATAATCAAAGAGGCGATGAAATGGGCGCCCCAATGGACGCGCTCCCACATCCAGGAGTATATCAACCAGATACCGTCGTTTGGCGTCTGGCACCACACCGGCCTGTCGATGGCACTCGAATCGGTGCTCCAGTGGGGTCCGCCGAATTTGTACAGCGCCCCTTTGAGTATCAACACGCTGGAGAAGAGACCTAAGTGCGTCAAGAGCGATTCTTCGAAATTAATATCCACGTCCGCCATGCGATCGAAATATACTGGAGAGGTATGGTGGATCTAATCAGTTTGTTTTTATTTTGTTGATGCCAATTTAATGATTTTTGAAACATATATGTGGATATTCAGATTGAATAATTTAGTTGCTGATGTAATCCGAGCCATTGGAAGTCACACCTCAAGGCAGGCAAAATAGCTCGAATTAACTATTCTTTGTTTTTATTTTGCTGATGCTAATTTAATGATTTTTAAAACATATATGTGGATATTCAGATTGAATAATTTAGTTGCTGATATAATCCGAGCCATTGGAAGTCACACCTCAAGGCAGGCAAAATAACTCGAATGAACTATTCTTTGTAATTTATAATCCTCGCTCTGAACCAACATGAACATGAAATTAACTGAAGGATGTATACATTATGAATTTTCCTTTCTTGGCTCTCTGTTCTTTAGGTTACAGGCATGCTTAGCGTCCATGCAGACAGAGATTCTCTGGCAGAAATCATCCTAAAGAAAGTCTGGAGCGCCTGCAAAGACAGATCAGACGCGTTACATAGAGACGCGCTATGGCAAGCCACTTCTCTGTTGATATCAACATCAGAGCTGAACAGAAACCTCTTACATTGCGTCGCTTGGTCACAAGTAATGCTCCAACATTAAATTATGTAGTCATTGAAAATCACGATCGTGGAATTTTCAGGTTGAATTGTTCACTGTAGAAGCAATGAGAACTGCAGTCGAATGTTGGCAGTGGTTGATAACATCGAAACCGGAGTTCGAGGTTAGGTTTCTGCAGGAAATGGTGTCTGCATGGAAATGTACAGTTCAGAAACGTCTTGGGTTGTTTTCTGTGACGAGGAACCAAACGAGTCCTCTAGCTGCGTACGAAGGTTAGTTTTCTTCAAAGATTCCACGAATATCACTATTTCAAATGTTGTAAAGAGCTCATTTATTGGGAAATTTTCCGTTACAGGATGTACATTAGAACCAAACAGTCCTTTTGTCAAGCCTCATGGTATATGGCTGCAGTTTATATGCGAACTGGTGGAAACATTGAAATACAGTAGCTACGAGAAAGTAGAAATGATAGCTAGTCTTATACACAACTCTCTGGCAATGACAGTAGGTAGTGAACCACCGTCGCAAACCAGATGTGTATCTGCCATCGGAGTCTATTTCAAGTAAAAATCACTTTTGATTCGTAAAATAGATCGCTTTACCGCAAGAAGTCAAAATTTGGCACTAACTGAGTTAAATATACAGTGCCACTTGAAAACCCTTGAAATAAGATCAAAATATCTTGACGCTTCTATGAGCCAATTACGAAAGTTAGGTCGCTATTCCTCTCGCTCTTTTCCGTTGAGTAGAGAAAGGAATAAGGATACGTTCAGTGTTTAATTGCTTCTCCTGAATAAGTATTTTTTTCGAGTTAATACAGTATTCTTGCGGACAAGCGAGGTAATTGAATACTACATAGTGAGTTATTGAAAAATAAACAGCAAATCTGTATTTACGGAGATTATCATTACATCAATGATGTGTTCCTATTAATTTTCGATTGATTGTTTTACCAAAAATGTTCGTTGCAATGAATTTTATGTTTGACTACCACATTTCCATCATTATGGAATATCTCGAAAATGTTCGATTAATCTGTTTTAGTTACTAATTAGGAGAAAAGCATTTGAAATTTTGAAAAAATGATCACAGGAACTAATTTCATTCTAAAGGATGTTCCCCCTCGAAAATGTAGCTGCTGTTTTTTTTTAATGATCCTTTTCTGTTGGCCTATAGCGCCGCTGTTTCATTTCCTCTAGCCCACTAAAATCTCTAAACCAGAAAGAAAATCTCAAGAAGTATTTGAAATCGAAGCAATGCGATTTGATTTTTTTTAGATTGTTGACCTGTGGTTTATCTTTACTACAAGGAGACATTCTCCCGAAAAGTCTCGCTAAAAATGTTCTCAGGGAGAGAATCTATTGTAGCTGTTTGGATTATTTTTGCAAACCGGTTACGTGTCCGACACAGTCCTCAGGAGAATTGCGTGATGACATAACGACCTTGGTGAGATTTTGGCAGAATTTACATTCCGATAAAAAGTATCTCAAGGCCAGTGACGTAGGAGGTAAATAGTATATTCAAAGAAAATACTATATCTCTCTTCTGATACCAGACGGACATGCATATATTTTTTATAGATTTGGACTTGGGTCCGACAGGGCCCTCATTACACAATAATGAGTTAGCCAAACCTAATGATTACAATAAAGCGACATCAGGTTGGATAAATACGATGCCTCTTTCTAGTAGCTCTGCAACGCTCAGTAGGAGATCGGCGAAATCAAAAAGAGCACCGGTGGCAGATAATTTTGTCAAATGTTATCTGAAGAAAAGAAATTTGATCCTTGAATTATTGGTAAGGCATTTGATAGTTCTCTGTATATCTCTTTACATAAGGTGTCAATTCTAGGCTGTGGAAATCGAATTTTTGATAGTGTGGCATAACCCAACCTCTAGACCCGAACTTTTAATACCAGGAGAAGAAACTTTGGCTTCATGGCGAGCAAAAACAATAACCGATAAACAGTGGCATGACTATACGCGTTTGGCGTGGGACATTTCGCCTAATTTAGCCATATATCTCCCGACAAGGTTAGCACTCGATACACCCTCGTAAAGAATTGTTCCATCTTAGTATCATTTCAGATTCCGAACGAACGATGCCATCGTTAACGAAATAAAAAGTCTGGTCAATATGAATCCAATATGCACGGCGCATATACCGGAAGCTCTGCAATATTTGGCTACCACTGACACAATTTTGAATGACAGTACCAAGCTAGTGCATATGCTTACTTGGTCTAGGATTTCACCAATTCAGGTAAAATATATGATATGATTTTATTGGCGATTCAAAAAATCTCGACAACGTAAAATCGCCTAAAACACAACTGAATCATAATGCTTTCATATACGTTCATGAAACGATTACCTCTTTTTCAGTCATATTTTTTACGTTCCGCAGCGCCCTCTGCGGTGGTTACAATTACCGAAGTCGATTCAAAATTGAAATGCGACACGTCACTTTTCTATTATTTATTTGACTTTCAATTCTGATTTCAGGCGCTGGCATTCTTCAGTAGGCAATTCCCAAATCATCCAATATCTGCGCAGTACGCAGTCAGAGTTTTGAGTTCTTACCCTGCGGATGCTGTTTTGTTTTATATTCCTCAACTGGTACAAGCTTTGAGACACGATAAGGTAAAATCTAATTGGTTAAAAGTTATTTGGTTTCAAGAATAATTCTCGTCACGTTTCTTATAGATGGGTTATGTAACTGAATTCATCAAGTACATTGCAAAGAAATCGCAAATTGTCGCTCATCAACTAATTTGGAACATGAAAACGAATATGTATATCGACGAAGAAATGCTGCAAAGGGATTGTAAGTGTTTTGAAGATCTGTTGTGTGAATCCCTAGCTAATCCTTACATTTTTGCATTCGCAGCTATTTTGTACGAGGCGCTAGAATCGCTAACAAACAGTATTGTTGGTGAATTATCTGGACCAGCAAAATTATTTTACGAAAGAGAATTCGACTTTTTCGAAAAGATCACCAATATTTCAGGAGAAATTCGACCCTATCCTAAAGGCATCGAAAGAAAGAAGGCGTGCTTAGAAGCTCTGAGCAAAATTAAGGTAAAACTACGTTTACAATGTGAAACACTCCCCATTCCATATGTCCACCAATCACAGGTTGTAGTTGAATCTAGGACCCGCCCCCTACACGTCAGAACTTACCTTACATAACCTATTTGTGACGACTTTTTATAACTGGTTGGTTATTCATTTCAAGGTTCAATCTGGATGTTATTTGCCCAGCAATCCGGAAGCTATGGTTCTGGATATCGATTATAAGAGTGGTACTCCTATGCAGAGTGCCGCTAAAGCACCGTATCTTGCAAGATTCAAGGTTGCCAGATGTGGTATCAATGAATTGGAAAATATTGCAATGGACGTCTCAACAAACCAGGTCAATATTACTGCGAACTTTATTGGGAATGGTACTTGATTGTTTCGTGTTCATTATTTCAGACCAAAGAATTCCAGAGTTTTGGCCCGGAAATGTGGCAAGCGGCCATTTTTAAAGTTGGCGATGATGTCAGGCAAGATATGCTGGCGCTGCAAGTGATAGGAATTTTCAAGAATGTTTTCCAAACTGTAGGATTGGATTTGTATTTGTTTCCTTATAGAGTAGTCGCTACTGCTCCAGGGGTGAGAACACGCTGAAAAATGTATTTATTCATGAAGTATTTCTGGTCTGCTATGACGAGTCTAAAAAATTGGCAATTTTTTAATCATCATACGATTTAAATTCGGACGAAAATTTTAAATTTGTGATTTTTCACGATGGAATCATTGAATCAATGTTTTTGTGTTCAAATACATAGATACAAATAAAAATATTCATCAGACTTTACACAAAATCAACAAAATTGTTATAACTCTCAGTGTGGAGTGATCGAATGCGTTCCGAACGCTAAATCACGTGACCAACTCGGCCGACAAACGGACATAGGAATGTACGAGTATTTCTTGAAAAAGTACGGAGACGAGAGCACGAAAGAATTTCAGAATGCAAGAAGAAATTTCATCGTTTCCATGGCGGCCTACAGCGTTGTCGGATTTCTCCTGCAGATCAAGGACAGGCATAACGGCAACATCATGTTAGATACCGACGGACACATCATACATATTGGTAATCATTGTGAGATTTTCGACACGTTTGTGTAATTCGTTCGTCCTTGTTTACAGACTTCGGTTTCATGTTTGAATCGTCGCCTGGCGGTAACTTGGGCTTTGAACCGGATATCAAGCTAACCGACGAGATGGTTATGATCATGGGTGGCAAAATGGAGGCGGCGCCGTTCAGATGGTTTTCCGAGCTGTGTGTGCAAGCATATTTAGCAGTTAGGTAAATATGGGACGTAATATTCGGGAATTAATATAAACGACACGCCATCTGGTGACACTAGAGAGTAATTATAAATTTTGTCATAGCTCTCCTCCAAATAATGCGATCTGTATTGTGTTTTGTAAAACAATTAATCGTTCGAAAAGCTACAAAAAGTTCCAATATCAATTTCCATGTTTTTTCTTAAGCCGTTCACAGGATGCTTTTGTGGTATATTGCTTTTTAATAGACATAGAAATTCGTAATCGGCTCTAAACTCTTCAATATTTCCCTAAAACAAAAAAAAAACAAAAATAAAGATAATAAGCTTCATAAAATTCATTCATAAACCATAATTTGCGCAACGTTTTTAAAAAAAGGTGAAATCACGTTCATTCAAATACAATGGGGAAGACCACTAAATGATGAAATCCTTGCAAACCTCTCTTAATCGATGAATAATGATATTGGTTCAGTGTACATCCAGTATCGAGGATCATAATCAAGGCAAATAGATTTTACAGCGTTTCGAAATCAGCATTTTCATTCAAAATTTAAAAATGCCAGAAATAAGTTGGCGGTGCTATGAGTGCTATCTTTGTCTGTTTCCATATTTATTTTGCTCACATCATGTGTAATGTTGTCAAGTTTTTCTGAGGATGACTGCTTATATAACTATATCATTTCATGATAATTTGTGGAAAAAATATCATTTATATTGTATTATTTTACATCTTTTATTTCGGGAATAAGTTGTGATATTTTGATGCGGCAACACAGCAAGATTTACCATGGAACGATTATCTACGATTGGTCAGCTCAAGGTCGAAGGGCGTGTAGGGTTAAGAACGTCACACCTCGTTACACCAATGAGAGCAACCTTTGAAAATTGCGCATGAAATTGTATATTCGAAATCAATTCCGTTCATGATATAGACCGATAAAAAATTGAAAAAATAATGAACGGTAGTTTTTGGACATACAGAATACGATTATGCTGTTTTGAAAAATTAGTGGTATCCCCGATTAAACTATCCAATGTCAATATTTATAGTTCTGTCCACTTTGGCGCTGCATTCTTATTTTCATTCTCGAATGGCTGGCAATATATTTAGTACAACTCTCGGCAACGCTTTTCAGACCGCATCATGAAGCCATCATTTCCCTCGTCTCCCTCATGCTAGACACGGGTTTGCCATGTTTCCGAGGACAAACTATCAAACTACTTCGAGGAAGGTTCAGTCCGGGGGCCACTGATAAGGAGGCGGCCACGTACATGTTGCAAATCATCAGAAACAGTTTCCTCAACTTTAGAACGCGCACTTACGATATGATCCAGTATTATCAGAATCAAATACCGTATTAGACGCGGCATCGTCTAAAATATTAATAGCTTTCTTTATTCTATAAAAATAACAACTTTCATTTCATTATATATTGTTGAGAATCTATAAAACAGTGAGGACTAGTTTTGATTTATAATACTGTGATATGAGGTTATTTATAGAAAAATATTTTATTTATTAGCTCCTTGAATGTATAGTTTTGAAAGAAAACTCGTTTTATTTGATTTATAACATATTTGAAAGTTCTTATTGAGAACATATTGATATTTATGTTCAACTTATTAAATACTCAAACAAAATTGAAAAAAAATCGGGTATATGTAAAAGGTTACACATAATTTTCTAGGTGTATTTGGAAATATTAATGCAGTGAAGGGTTATAAACAAACATTTTCTTATGTAAACTCATCACATATCTGTTAGGAGTTTGTTCCTGTACAGTTATGATATTCTATTGGTGCATTCGTTAATTTATTTGAAAGTTTATACTAGTCAATAGTTATTAGTGCATTTTCGGATCATCGGTGTAATGCATTTGTATAGTTATAAGAATATACAATGTTAATCAAAAATTGTTTGTTATTATTGGTAATCTTCAGAAAACCTTCTAATTTACCTCAAATGAATTGCTTTGTTTTTACAAGCAATGATAGATGACATATGTCATTCTGAAAGTCATGATATTTACTCAGGACAGGTCTTGCAACTCGGGTGGTGGGGGGTGACCCAAACATTGAGGAAATTATCGTGGTTCTCATGTTTCGCCACCTGCAGCGCTGTCCTCTATTGTCAGCCAATCACAAATCAGATCCGATCAGCTTTTTGAAAGTAAGAATGATTTTTATTTATTCGAGAGAATTTTGCAAGATATAATATTTCTGTCATTGATTTTATTTACCATTCGAGTCCGAACCGTTTGTTTTGTTGTCAAAGATTAATCACGTTATTATACCCCTATGTCCTCCTAGCGGATAATTATAGAAACTTTTTCTTCAAAACTGGTGCCACCCCCACCACCCAAAATTGCCATAGATTCCAGACCTCATGTGTATGACCGTGACTCAGGAAGAGTTAACAGATAACCAAAATCAAAATATATAATAGTTTTATAAATCTTCATATCAGATAAATATATTATTGGCTGAATTGTGGTACCATTTCAGCTACTTTGGCATTGTTAAATATTTCAATCCAGTAACCATCTGGATCTGTTATGAAAGCTATCCCTTTAATTTTCCCATCATCAGGTTTTTTAATGAAATTCACTCCCAATTTCTCAAAGTGTTCACATGCTTTATATACATCAGGTACCATTACACCTATATGGCCTGAAAAGTTGAAAAATATTAATTCAAGAAATGATAATACATGGATTTGGAATAATTACCAAAGCCTTTGGGATCCTGGTTACCATTATGTGGTTTATAAGAAGAATCATTTTCAGTTCCCCAATTACTAGAGAAAAAAAAAATGAATAAGATACAACTTTCTGTTACTAAATTAAATAAATACTGACTGTGTGAGTTCAACAGTTGCTTTTCTACCAAATGTCCATTGAATTTGTTCTTTGGAACTAAAATCTCCCTTGAAGTCTTTAGGATCTTCATATCCCATAAAGTATAATGAAAATTTCATAGCAGGAAAATCCAATTTGGTGAGAAGTCGCATACCTAGTACTCCGGTATAAAATGGAATTGATATTTTGGGGTCCTTTATCCTATACATTGTTTGTTGAAAAATAAAATCCTAGAAAATGGCTGCATTATTATTGTACAATGAATGTATTTGTTGATTACTTTTGTTTCTCCTGGAGGAGGCAAACATAGATTTAGAGCTTCCTCGTTCGAAACAGGTGGAGATGTACAGTCACCCATATTTTTCGAATTCTGATTTCAAAAAGTTATCTGTTACCATGTATAAAGTGATTTATATTTAATGAAAAAATAAGTATTAAACACTACTCCATAATTCAAATCAACCTGGGTATAGCATCAGCGATTAGTTTGGGCCAATCAGAGCGTCATATGAAGATCGTATAATGATTATGGCGGTAAGTTGAAATCGCGAAACCTTTCAAAGTAACTGATGTCATATTTCTTTCTACGAGTTCATTTCTTATTTCCCAGAATAAAGGTCAAGATATGTAATATTTTTTGCGAAGTGCTCAAAATATGAAAATATCAGTATCTGGTTACGTTAATTTAAAACAAAAAAAATGCGCCCACAACACTGAAAAGTAGATATATATATAGATTATCAAATATCTATTTTTGCACCATTATCAAGCATCTAGTGAATATAATTCGGCAACAAAGACCAACGTCGAAGCAGAACGCCTATTCCTGTCATAATCTTCTCGAATATATTATTCGCTCTGAAGGAGTATAATAATTCATTCAGTATAAATTTGCAGCAAAGAGATTTTTTAATGCCAATCCTTCAAATGCACACACATCCACATTAATATTCAGAGCAGTCTGTAGATGTTTCCCCAAAACGGAACATAAAATTTAAATCATCTGATCTTCCTTTTGACACCTCTGACAGCTGCTATCGTATAACGTCTGATGAATGATTCAGTAGGTGCTTCAACAAGTATCTCATTATTCGTGTTTGAACTACATGCACTTCCGAACTCCTCACAATCGCAGTCAAAATGGCGGGCTCACTTTCGCAGCTGTCGCCACTCTCTCCGCCAGAGGCAGACAGCGTCGCAGACACAATAAGCGAGTGTGTAAATTTGCGGAAGCGTCGCGTGTCACCAGCACCAGAGACGACCTATTATAGGCAACCCACGCAGCCTCTGTGCGGCGATGGGCCGATTTATAAATAAAGGAGTGTGAAAAAAATAAACATGTCGGTAGCGTAGTATGGCGTCGGACGGCTGCAGCGGAAGGAATCCCTCGGCCGAGGATTCTTCGGAAAGTGATGGGGAAACGGAGCCGGCGAAATCGTTCCACAGGAGGCTGTCGACAAATCGCGAGATCAACAGTTCGGTACGTGCCACCAGGGCTGGCCGACGGCCCCTCAAATCACATCGGTTTTGTGTGTGGAACTAATGGCATGCCCTTATTATTTTGATAACGACTACGCTAGTAGGCTTTGCACTCGCATTCGTCTGTCTTCTCGCCCAGCATTGATTGCTTCTTGGCACGATATCAACGCTTGTTTTGGTCCACTCGCATTTCCGTTTATTTTCATTGCCATAATGTAGTCTCAACATTGTAATTTAAGTGGTTAAAAATACACGGTTCGCTTGAACTCTGAATTTTACTTTTGGTTGAAGTGCAACAGATGTGGAACATGTGGCGCGAGAGAGCACGACACGGAACGTAAATCCTGATCGATATTCCCAGTCACGGCCTACCTAGTTTTCGAGCGTTGCTGGGATCTCCGTTCTGCCGGGAACGCCGTATTGTTTTTGTCTGGAGTGCGCGTCTGCGTTATTAGCCGGTGAAAGGGAGAGTGAATTTCACTGCACGGCATAGGGTGGGTGCGATAGTGAAATACGAGTTTTCCGATAACAATCGTAAAACCTACTACATGTTCACTTCTTTTCGACTAGCTTTTCGAGCAACTGAAATATATTACCGTAACCGTAATCACATTCACACTTCAGTAATACAGCATCTGACGTCACCGCCAAACACAGTATCGAATATCAAACGCTTGGACTTTTTAAAAAAAAATTTTGCTGATGATGTTATTTCACTAAGAACTGTTCATCTGAATAAATTCACCAGATGGTACTCACTTGAACACCATAAACCCTTTCCAGCAATAAAATGATTTCTGAAATTCATCAATCAGCATTTCTAGGAATTTGCGAAATGCACTTCATATTGTTTCTGATTATGTACCCAAAAAGTCTAAACGGCGCTATTACTTCACAAATAACTGTTCATAGAAAAATATTCCAGTTCAGAACGAAACGAAATCGTTTTTTAACCATGCATAAAAAGATCACAACAATAGAAATGAATTGAATAATAGCTATATTCTATTGATTGGCTGGGATAATCAATTTTTCAAAAATTATCACAATGAAGTTTCGGAACTTAATCATCGGGAAAACACTGCGACGGTACGCAGAAAGAGCTTCTTCTTCTTCTTTTTTGTAGATGTATCTAGAGGTTGATTCTGAAACCATGATAAAAAATATTCCAAAATTTTAATAATTTTTTGACGTACACATCTTGTTGGTAACCTATTTCTGCTTAACAGTGAGCAGTAAAAGTAGGAGATATAATTTATATAAATATTTACGTAATCATTTATTATTGAATAATTGAAAAGGAATAAATATTCATGAATTTGATTCAGGCGAATCCATATCTCATTCCAAGTAATTAATTGTTTTCATTTATGCATATAAACGTTTTCTGTGGAGAAATTAGTTGAATAAATAATTTCTTGTGATGAGAAAAATCATCTATTCGGTATATACAAACGAATAATTTACTTGATGTAATGCAGTCACGCTCATACCAAGAGGTTTTTTTTGTAAACCGATGAATAAACGCGTGGGTTGACGCCACAATAAAATTCAAAAAAGCACAAGGAATTTATACTTACATAAATATCACAATGAAAACCACTTGTACAATGTAAAAAGGCAGAGATTTGTGTTACAAGGAGAGCAGGTGTATCATATTCATACATGATGAAGAGGATGCAACGCTATTTTTATCCTATACTACAGCCAATTATTCGAGCTATTTGAGAAGACATTTTGATACTCTCACAATTTTTAGCCGGCATTCTTTTTGCTCTCACTGAATAACAATGGTGTAGGTAAATTATCTCTCCAGTACAGATTTTCAGAGTTTCCTGCAATAACGAGGACTTTTATTTTGAAATGTATATCCTCATTATCTCGATCCGCATTGTTTGATCCTCTTCCACTTATTAATGAAATCACATCAAGTTTCTTATGGAAAGTTCGATTGTTCTTCAAGTTTAGAAGACTTACATATTTCGTCTGCTTTCTGCTTCAAACAACTCCTAATTATTTCTTGTAAGGCACTTGTAATAAAGAAAACTTTTTTACTTTGTTACTTATCTCAAACCTTTAATATATTATCCCCATTCGACTGTCATTTTTTGTTCTGTGATTGTGCAATTCCTGATACGATTTTCAATTAACTGCTTCCAATAGTTTTCCTACTTATCATGAGAATGATATAAAAATAAATCCTATTTCTAAAACTTATACAACAGTTGTTTTGTTCTCGAAGCAGGTTATACTGCAACTTCAATATACTTTTTGTGCTTGAAATGCTCATTGATTCGTAACAATGTACGTGTTTATAGATGGAAAATCTCAGACTGCCAACACGAAACTCGATATTTTCAACTTGTAAAGTTTGGTGAAAATATTTTATCGTGAGATTTTCCATCAAAACTAACCAGAAGGTAAGGCAATACAAATTTATTTTACCACTGATATTATATTTCATTTCTTTGAGACACGATGAAAGAGTGTATGGAAGAGGAAATTAAAGTTCCGTCGAATATTTTCAAGAAAAAGTTGCCTTTTAATACACTAATTTCCTACAACTTTCTGAACACTTCAGCTCCGTGAAATGATACTGGAATTTTGGAATATCCTGGCATTACGAAATGCCAACTCTGCTTTGCAGGAATACACGATAATTTGATAACGAATCAGCTTCGCTTTCAGTCTCAAGACTGACAAATGGAAAGGGTAATTCAATTCTGTCGTACAAACCCTCGAAGCTTACAGTTGATGGTGATATAATTCAATAATCGCTTCGATAGTAGATGATAATATAAGTGTAGTGCCTTGTACTGGGTGAGTCTTCTATACCGATCAGATGAAATTAAATATTGGAAAAGTTCAGGTATTCTGTTGTTCTTTCTGTTTCACACAAAATGATCCGGAAAAACTACTGGTGTATGTAAAATGATACCCTGAATCTGAAAATGGAAAACTACACAGGGGGTTCCATTTGAAAATCAAAAGTGAACAATATCATATAGTTGCTACCCACCAAATTTCAAATTTCGATCTCGAATGATTCAGAAGTTACAGCTCTGGCCGATTTTTGTGCACATCTCTGTATATTACTAGGCACCAGCATATTTTCCGTTATGAACAATTACCAACTAATTATTTTTTTAACTCTCCAATGCACAGATCCAAAATAACCTACAAGTGCTATCGAGCTCAATTTCTATTATTGATATTTTCTCTTACTCATTTTCAAAATTTTCCTACATCTTGAAAAAACATTTTCTTGCTTCGCAGACTTGATTTATGTGTGTATATATATGTGTATATTGTATAAGTATGTCTTTCATCTTTTTGTTTCTTTTCTTTCACCTATTTCATTCACTACATGTACCACTTCATTACTAGAATTCTTTATTGATTTTTGGATTCATCAAAGCTCATTTTATATTTATATAGATTTGCTATTTGGAGAAATAACCCATATGTGAATACTGTTTTGGGTTAGTCCCGTTTGTATTCCTCTTTCATAAATAAATGAAGATTTTTCTGCGGTTATAGCGAATATCTTCATGGAATGGTTTGAAATAGCAGTTATTGAAGTAGTTCACAAGAAGTCGAGAGTTCGCTTAAGAAACGTTGACGACTCTGGATCTATGGATACAGAAAATTGAAAGTCAACATTTCAAAAACGTGAAACCATCTTGAAAAAGTACAATGGAAAAAATATACCAAAATGACTTGTTCTTTTGAACTTGAAAGTAAAGAATGAGTTATTGGACAACCATGCTTTAAATTCTTGTAATAATTGAGTATGTCAGTCTACTCTGAAATAGAAGGAACGTATTCTCAAAAAATAATGAATATTGTCCCACAGAAACCAAACACCAACAAAGAGGAAGGTCATCACTGTGGAATCTTAGAAAATTAGATTGTCACTCAATATGACAACCTCCTTCAGTGCGTTCATCGAATCTTGTGACTGCTTCCAATAGACTACTTTAAATTCGAATTGGAGCAAATACCAGATCAGCAAAAGCAGAACACGTCTGAAGCAATCAACATAATATCAAAATAGTCGGAAGCTTGAGTAACTTTGGCTCGAGAGAAATTCGAAGAGGTTTCCTGCCTATATGCTGAATAATAGCACCTTCAGTCAACTTAGCATAGAAATTGGAAATGTCTGGAAACCGCTGATCAGCCGAAGGAAACGGTTAGGGCTCGCTGAACCGGAAAGATCTTCCGTGTAAATATGATCGCTTTCATGGTTGATAGTTCCCATCTGAAGACTCAGATTGTTTTTAATTTTCATTTCTCATATCTACAGTTTTTATTTCTATTTTCATTAAATTGACTTCTTGGAATTCCGAATTGCTTTGCTGTGAAAGTTAATTATTCTCACTCATTTTCCAATTTGAAATTGGATTGTTAATATCTGATTGATTTTGGTTTCTTTTTGCATCTTGAGGATTTTATTTTAACTACAAGCTGAAAAAAACACAATGGCTAAAATAAACCTTTCGATATATTTTTTGAAATTTCAGGGTCTTTCAGAGTTCTTGAGAAAGTTTGTGTTATGGATTTTTATGCTCTGTGTCAATGGTACAATTTTTCATTTGTTTAATGTTCTTCATCTCTCTTTTTCATTGAATAAGAGTGAAACGAAGTGCATAAATATTCTCTATACATTTCCAGAAATTCATCTGTTATTTTGAGTAATAACCTTCAATTCTCAAATGCATTATTTCATTTAAGTAGATATCAATGATATATACTGCCATAATTCTGGACATTTGTTGTACAAAAGTCGAAAAGAGCAATGGCAAACTTCGATTCTAATACCGAAAACAAATCACGTGGTAATTCATGTGAGAGAAAGGAGTTCACTTTCAATTTCCACAGTTTCTCAGTTCCACAGTTAAAAGTTGAACACTTTCGCAACTATGCTATCAAATTAGAGATGTGATGATGCATTCAAATATGGTGTTGAGGTTGGTTTATTCAGCAAACAAGACAAAAAAAACTTTCATTATTCACATTCATATGGAAGTGTTCTTATTTTAGCTCATTCTTGCATAAACGCTTCTATATTGAACGTGTCTCATTTTATTTTGTTGTATTACGTATTTTATCTTATTGCTGTATGAATCAACTTTTAGTTTTCATGAAATCGAGAACTGTTTTTATCAAATATTCTTCCATAATTCATCAGATGGTTTGGTCATGATCCACCCGGTAGGTATTCAGGCAATGCGGTAGGCTGGAATGCCTATCCTGCAGCTTTCATCAATTTGCGAGAGAGCGTTCGCCATTAATAATGATTAATATTTGCCCAGACGTTCTTCATCATCAATATTGGCCAGCCGTAACGCCATTATACTCAACGAACTAGCGAAACAAAAGAAATGAATGATGCGAATCATTTTGCTTTCGGGAGATTAAAATGAGGCATTGCAATTTTTTCTGTCTACAACGGCACAATGGCTTGATATTGACTCGAAAACGTACAATAAACTCCGCTTGAAAATTACACTGTCAACCCCTCAGGATTTTTCGTGTATTGTTCTCAGAGTAGGTACGTTTAATGTCTATGTTCGTTGAACTTCAAAACTTATAAACTCATAGTATCTAGTTCATCCTCCTTATGATTGAATATCATTAAAAAATCAAAATATATTTGATTTTTTTTTCAAATTGAGGGAGCAACCAAGGCAATTTTTATAGAAATGGCGAAAGCGCATTACCAAAGATTAAACGCTCTAAGATATGGCGAAAGAGCAAACCGAAGAAATGGTGAATGCGCCTTACATTGTTTATTAATGGGAAACAGTCAAATTAGAAATTATTCAGATGCCTCACATCGTTATATCATTTTACCCGGTTCATAAATATAAAGGAAAGTTGATGGATTTATATTTTAGATTTTACAAATGACAATATGAAAATATGGCCTGATTCTTGCACCGTCACTGAGTGAGTTTTGAGCATCTACTCTAAAAAAAAGCAATAAGAACACGCTTCATCGTGTAACACTTTGTTTTAAAAAGGTGTTTTTATCTTCTGCTCAGCAATATTAAATTTTTCAAATATAGTGCAGAAAAATATTACATTAATATACATATTATGAAAATGACTTTTCCTTTTTTAATATCTTAGCCAGTCTTGAATGAAATATTCGATAGGACCTCAGTGCGGTTATGCTGTTAATTTCTCATGATTTTTTCAATCTGCATTAGAACCTGCTACATTGTATTGAAATTTTGATTTTGATTAATTAAAATAAACTAAAGAACGAACGATGTCTTCTGTTCAGTTTAGCTATATCTGAATAAACGATATTATTTTATGACGAATTTTTGATAGTCACGATATATTTGACCTGTTTCAAGTTTCTGAAACATTCAATGATCTTCCTTTCATCGTTATGAGGAAAATAGATGAAAAATATCACAGATTGAAATTACTTTTTCACCAAATTCGGGAGTATTGCTGTTGAAGTAATCACTCATGAATAGTCAGGAAACTCGTTCCAAAAGTAAAACTTCAAAGAAGCTACGCCATTTTATCAATTCGGTTTCTGAAAGGTGACCGTCATTTCTACAAGAAGATGATTACACTGCAAAAACTGACAACCAATAATCAGTGGTCGATTCAAAGTCTTCTCTTCGTATAACCATCTGAGGAATTCTGCAGGCATTCCAAAGTGAAGAAAGTTTTACCATTGTAAGCATCTTGGTTTTGTTTACTTTATTTTTAGTTTTTAGTCTTAGTTTTAACTGTATATTCATAAAGTTTTGTATTTTTGCTGCTTGTACTATTATATAAAAGGGGTGATCCCGTGTATTAAATAAATAAATAAAATGTCAAGCCACTGGCAGTCGGCGATACACAGATAAATCAGAAAACAATAACGCATATTCTAACAAGCAGTTACAACTTTCTCCTTCAAACAAATTGATTGTAGTTCTTTCGATAAAAACAATGTTGGGATCAGTTTTAATTGAACAGAGCTTCATGATAGCCCTATAAATTATTGAGGCATAGTCCCGATTCTCGAGGTGAGATTTATTGAGATTAAGCTTCTATTACATGACACTGATTACCCGACGAGAACGATCTATGAGCGAACTTGAGCTTTATTGCGGGCATCATGTGGTTATGTAGCGACAGTAGACGTCATAATATAACTCCAAGAGAGTTATGATCCTTAATCGGAACACAGGATTTTAGATGGATTACATAGGATAAACGAGTCGAGGTATTCAGAGCGAAATTTGAAGGGTGGAATACTTAAACTCTTGTTCGAACGTTGTTGGATGGATTTGTCAGTGATTATTTCTGATCGTTAGAATGTACGTCTAGGGTGACCGGATCTTCTTTGTCGCTTGTCACTCAAACTTTGAAAAAATCAAAGTTTTTAGCCGATAAGCTGACATAAAGAGCCTTTAATCTAGAACGGTGAATGCTAGAAATACGCCCAATATCTCGAAATAAACCTGAAAATGTTCTCGGAAATTTATATTCGATACATAATTGTTGTTATTCTAAGTAAAACCGAGTTACAACAACCTTTAGCCCCAAAAACTGGTACCTGGTATCACTAGGATCATACTCCGCTACTCCGAAAATAGTTTATTCACTGATGATGTTCTATTGGATTATCCAAGTCAATGTCGGAGTTCTTATCATTATATCGTAAAATAACTGTAAAATTCCACATCCAATATTTGTTCTATTAACAGCTATATATAGTCAGTATGTGTGCCTACCGGCGGCCATTTTGATTTTCATCTGACAGCATCTTGAATAAGTCCCACGGAGTATAGATATATCTATACTCCGTGGTAAGTCCATTAGGCAATCCAACCACCTGTCAAATCGAAAACAATATGGCGGCTGAGGGCATACATTTGGTGTTTAAATATTTGACTTGAGTTGAAAACTGTTACATTTAGTGATCTCTAGTGCGTTTTTTATGCGTTTTCTCAATTTTGGCTAATTATTAACTCTTTTACTGAAGAAAAACGCCTATAACATGCATTGTGGTTGGCTATAGATCTCGTACTAACCGAAATAAAGTCGGCATGTAATCGGTTCCTACGGTTACTAATCACAGGTTCTTAGAAAGTAAGAACGATTTAACTAGGAAGCGAAGGGCCCTATGGTTAGCTGCAATGAAGAGATATGATCTCACTGATTCCAAACTGAAGTATCAGAGAGTCTGCAGTAGACAATTTTTTAACCAGAATATTACAAGAGGAACAGCATTAATTGAATAATCTAAATCGGTATCAGTATCCAATGTGAAAGGATCTAGATTATCAATTAATTCCAACTTCATCTTATATCTTAAACGAATGCTGTGACAAGAATGAACTGAATGAATAGTTTCAAGCATACTTTTCGCTAACGTCTCTGCTATTCAACATCAACGTCTTTAAATATCCACTCTCCATCTGAATACCGTTTCGAAACACCACAAAATCTCCGATAATGAATAAAATTCACTGTTTACTAGCCAAGGTATCGGATTGTTAGCCCTCATCCACCATTTTATGTCACGTGGTTTGGATTGTTGAGGTTCACATGTTTCGCCACCTGTAGCGCTGTCCTCTGTTGTCACTTTGTCAGCCAATCACAAATCAGGTCCGATCAGCTATTTGAAAGTAGGAATGATTTTTATTCATTCCAGAGAATTTTGCATGATATAATATTTGTGTCATTGTTTTATTTACCATTCAAGTCCTAACCGTTTGTTTTGTTTACAAGACGAACTGTCAAAGATTAATCACGTGATTATACCCCCAAATCCTCCTAGCGGATAATTATGGCAACTTTTTCTTCAAAACTGGTGCCACCCCCCACCACTCAAAAATGCCGTAGTCTCCAGACCTATGTGTATGACCGTGTAACCGACCGTTCAAATGATTACTGAAAAATTCGTAATTTATGTTGCAGGTTCCCATTAAAGATGGATATTTGCTGAAGCAGACATGGTCGTTTCAAAGATGGAGGCGAAGATATTTCAAATTGAAGGGACGCAAATTATATTATGCCAAAGATACAAAGGTATGTGGTTTCCAACAGTACTGATACTGAAAGGGTACTCATGGTCGACAATTTATTGAGAATCAGAATCAGTTCAGGACGTCATGTCATTTATAATTTGAATAATTTCATGACATGACGGTGATGTCAATCACTTCTCAACAAGAACAAACGCAAGGAGAAAAAGACAAATCATAATTGACTTTGACTTACTCAAAAATCTGAATATTTCGACGTTATGATCATATGGAGTTCTTCTATGACGAAGATAACGCCCTATATCTTTCTAATAAATGGCGGTAGACATGTAATGAATATAACATACCCCTTATATAACTGAAACAAACTGGAACCTCAACCACCCCATGAATTTTCCTCGGTGATTATTTTTTTTTAATTTGCTGACGTTTTATTGAACGTCGAACGTGACTTATCCAAATCTGAAAAGGATATATCCGCTACGGAGTAGGGAATTTTCATACCTTTCATACCTGATCCCTTACCTGACTGTTCAAATAAGATTGTCCCGGCTAGATATTTAATTTCACACCGGAGTGTCATGTCTCGGTGATATTAAATATGAGCTCGAATAGGACAAAGATGAATGACTCTTCGTTAACGATAAATAACTTCTACACAGAACGTTTCAAAGTTTCCGAAGAAAAGAAGTAGTGATAATATTTCAGATGGAAAATATTTCGATTCAAAATATCTCAGTAATGTACTTGAACTTATATTATTATATTATATATTGGAAATATTGAAAAATGTTCATTCCCTTCTGCATAAATGTAGTGATATTCACCTATTATGTGAAAAAACTATTTTCAAAGTTATAATTTTTCTGGTATTTTATAAAACACCAAAAACTATCCGAGGACAGGTCCAATACACGAGAAGTATTCTATATTTTTGAGAAGCGCTAAGCAATTACGTTTTCAATGTTGAGAAAAATATACATGGTGTTCTGTTGATGTTCTGCAAAATAAAATACTAGGGGTGTCTAAAAATGCAGTATTTTTTATTTATCCCCTATCTCAAAATTGTAGTCAGAAAATTTTGTTAATGGTATCGTGAATTTCACGAAAAATAGCAAACGTTAGATCTATAACTTTCTGAAAATGGAAAAAACATTAATCATTCAAAAACGTCCCTGTTACCTTTTTTTTCTATTTGACCGAAACACCCTGTGTATGGATTATAGCCAAGAACCTACCTCTGGGTATAAAGCATCGAGTATACTAATACTATACAAAAAATCGATGATAATATGATAAAATATCTGATTCAATAAATGCTGGTTGAACAGTTTGTTTATTTAGCACAGTGAAATGCTAATTCGCTAAATTGCAAAATCATATAGCTTTGTTGACTCACTATTATCAATAGCACGATAATATCATCACTCATGACCCTTATTTGCCCTTTATCATCGATACGATTATGCTTGTTTGGATAATAATACAAACGGAATTGTTCACCATCCATTTTCATGTGTTCAAAAAAGCGCTTTGGAAATAAACAGTAAACAATATCGTGAGCTCCAATATCGTTAGCAAGCATTATTTCACCATCAAAAGAACATTCGAACGCAATATGTAGGTATTAACTTTTCTGGTAGATCTTGAAATAACGTTTAATTAATTATCCCTTTATGGTATTGTTTGCCATTTCCAGGAGGGTTGAAATAACAGTATCAACTCATGGAATTATCATTTTATTTTTAAAACATGAAAGGCGTGTTTCAACGGTTTGAACGGCATGAAGTGATGCAGAATGAACGTATAATGAAATACGATATATGATACATTCTCTAAGGTTTTGTGATGCCTTCAAAATATACATTTGTTTATTCAAGAAAACAAGAATTCTCGATTTACTTTATTTCTCATTTGATATACTGCATGAACTGAAAGATAACGAATAGTAAAGAATAATTCTTACAATGAGAATAAAATACCCGATGAAAGAAATTATTTCACTATTAAGCATTATGTACTTTGTATGATATTTTTAAATTAATGCTGTATTTTGGAACTCCAAGCCTTCATAATACCGATAAAATTTTTGTCATCGGCAATTCCCACGGCAAAAATTATTTTATATTTTATAGTTTGTTTTAACTATCGAAACCTTGGGAAACCTAATGCTAACACGTGCTCTAGTCTTCTGCACGCATACGCACAACAAAATATTAATTATTATAAACGTACAAGTGAACCTTATATAAGCGTGTTGAAGATTATTTCGGCAAGAGAAATTTTAGTACTTGTTCGCCGAATGGCATATGTTTTTTACCTCCATTGATATTCATCAAAAAATTGGGAAAGGCTCAACTGTTATGCTGAAATAACATTGATTTGTACATTTGTGACTTCGTTGTAGTGAAAATCATCACCTGAAAAACATTCTGAAGTCAATAGAAATCCCCATTTTACGAAACGTTTTCTATCTGAATCACTTCGACAAACGAGTTTGAAACTTTCCAACTTCTGGAAATACCCTCTTCCTAAATCCTCGTGAAGGTATTTGGATTCACAGGATATTACAATATCCCGAAGGTATTCGAATAAAACCTATAAACGACTATTCCATTCATCTTTCATCCCGATCTTGTTTCCATGTTGGAAAACAATCTTCCAGTGGTTTCCTCGAAACAAAAATACAATAAAACTTCACCAAATGGAAGCCAATAACAGATTCTTTCGGGAACAAATGATTTTTTTTATTAATGCCCCATTTTACTCATTTAAAGCACGCCTCAGCGTGTCTAAATCGAACTTTAAAAAACGCGCGTTTTTTAAAGTTACCATGGCAACATCAACGAAGAAACGAGAAACGTGAAGACGTCTAAATGACAAATTTATTATTATCGATCTGACAGGAGTATCTTGTAAACGTCAAATAAAATATTACTGACAAATGCAAAACTTTATTCAAACGTAAAATTGGCACCAATAAAAAAGTATTCGTGGATCTGGTCTCAAAAACACTTGCTCTATCGGCCTATCGCGCGTGTTTTAAAGACCTTTTTATCCACTTATACTTTAATATACTATTATGAACTCACGAATTAATCGATATTCAGTCGAAGAATCAATTTGTTTTTTATGTAACTCATCAAAATCCACATAAAAGTTGTAGTTAAAAAAAAAATGTCCTGTTGATAGATTTTTCTGATATCTTTCGACACAAGAGACAAGGATAGGGAAATACCACAAGTATGTCATATAGAAGCTTTCGAGAAGTGAACCTGAAATTATTTCACGAATTCACTCTCATAATGAGAAAATAAGGACTACTATTTTTTATTTCTAACCCAACTTTCTTATTCGGAGCATTGCAGAAAAAAGAAACGAGTGGCAACACCGCTCTTTCAGGTGAACTGTCACATCTATCTTGCTTTATCTATACCTTGCTATCTATAAATTAGGTCAAGCTGTCTATCGTTGATATCATGCAGACACAAGCAAGTTATATTATATTTTGTAACTTTAAATGCGTGTTGATCTCTATATACCTTCTCAATTCGTAGAACTCCTCCTACGTTTAGTTGCAAAACAAGTAGCGATATGTTTCGCGAAAACCTCAACTCCAACACCGCACGTGCCCATTCTCTATTGCGCCCTAGATTTGATAATGTAGCTACTCAATAATTTGGAAACATTGGCGGTCCTAATGGGGGTAGATGATCGGAGATTAACATGATATTTTGTTCGTAAAAATGTTTGAGAATAGAGAAACCGTAGGCATATAAGTAATTGTGAAAGAAAATTGAAGAAGCAACAATGCGTACTAATTTTTGATTGTTATACAATTTGTTATTCAATTTTATTGAGATGTTATGGAATGAAGAATCGACGAAGAAATCAATAATTAATGAAGTTTATAGGTAGTCCTCACTAAGCTGAATGAATTTAACCTATTAGAGATGAGAAATCGAAATATATCTTCAGGATATTATCTGCATTTAATATAAAATGTCTCGAATAATCTCTCAAAGTTTGACCAACGCAAATTTTCAAACTCATTCAAATTCATTTATTTACCAATCCGAAAATATACAAAGAATTTAAAAATAAAAATAAAATAAAAAAAACTAAATTGATTTACAATAATATAATACCCTTACTAATCGATGTAATAAGACCATTAAAATTTTTGGATAGTCGTTTCATGTCGTGCTAATTAGTAATTGTATAGATTTATTTCTAGTTATACTTGCAGATGTTGTATGTGTAGTGTATATATTTACTATAATCTCTTGAATCCTTGCTTTCTTTCAAACTTCTGGGGGGAATTTTCTTAGGATTTGGATTCAGTCAAGGTCAACTCTCTATATTGAAATATTTCTTTTATGAGACGTTTCGATCATTGTTATGAGCTTTATCAATCTTGTCAACATTAAAAATGAAAACATAAATTGGCAAAATTTCATCCACATTGTGCTATTATAGCACTTCAGTCTGAAACAAATATTAACATTACATAAGGAATGAGAGTGATCAGTCAGTACGTACCTTGAGGTGAAATATAACAGTATAGAGAGTTTGACCTTGACTGAATCCGAATCCTAAAAAATTTCTCCCTAGAAGTGTGTAGTGTATATTTATCAATTTAAAAATTTCAAGCAATTGTATGTTGATTTCTCTTTACAGTCCGTATGGAAATTCAATAACAATAACTTGATCATGTATCATCAAGGACTAGCTATTTCAATTATCATATCTTCGACGTTGCCATATACTGCCCGCACCATTTTTTTGTACGCCACTGGATCTCATGTAATATGGATTCCCCGAAACGTAAACTCCTGACCTTTGCTAGGAGATGAGTGGGGTAGCTCCAAACGAAACTCCCACTTTTAATAAAACAAATGCGCGCAAGTTGCCTAAGAATGAGTGGAAGACTTTGGTGATTCTGGGTCAACATCAAAGGTGGATTCATGAAATTTAATTCGAGTCATATGACATGTTAGATTATCGATGACTTGATAAATGACGAATGATAATCACCAATTTGGAGGTGTCATCTTTCAATGTCGATCGCAAACAAATTAAAAAATGAATGTGTCTCCACCAGCTACATTTTTTTGTACAAAACAGGTAACTGTGAAATGTCAGTTTTCGTTTGTCGACTTTATTTGACAAATTCACTCACAACCTGTCATTTGTTACCTGTAATTTGTAATCTGTCATCCGTCAACTTCCAATTTTGTTTCAATTAATTCTGAATTCGTGAACTCTCACTGATCTTCGAATGCCGAATTTTTATCAACGTATGAGTTATTCGAATGTGACATACATTTGCTGGTACGGTGTCGAAGGCTTCTTCAGACGCCGTGACGTCAGAGTGTCGTAACGCTGAACGTGTCGACCCCCTCTAATCGAATCTCAGTAATTTCACCCACGTTATGAGTTTCAGTATGACACTCATGAATATGCGATTTCTATTCAATTATTCGAGAACTTTCAAAATTCTGGTGAATTCAATTACAGATTACTTCGCGTTAATATTATTCTGGAGTTGAAGTGACGTTTGTCGTGCCATGTCAGTTAGTTTCTAGGCGGGCAAATATAGCTTGACACATACACGATTCATATAATAGTGTGAGATTTATGTTTTGTAGAAGGCATATAACGTCACTTTCTAGGGCATTCACAGATTCAATGAATAAATGTAACGCTCTATTGGAATTTATATGAACTACTATTCTTCAGGTAATATTATTTTGGATTTGTTGTGGAATATCATGGGTTTGTTTCTGATGTGAACTTCTTGTGATTGTCGAATCATTTTTGACTATACAGAGTGTGGAAAAATCCTGGGTCATGTTATTTTTCTATTTTTGACTTCCGAAATAATTAAAGATTTCTTGTCATACATGGTATCAAATTGAAATTTCAGCTGCATAAGCGGTGATTGTTGAAATAAAGTATGACATATTTAGGAATGGAAACTCCCTTTTTTGAATGGCGCTGTATTTTACTTATTATATAATTCTCCTCTAAACTTTAGCGTTCTCTGAATTCAAAATCGATTATTTTGAAGTGTCGGTGTTTCAGATAAAATTATTCAACCTATGATAAATGTCCTTTGATTTCTAGGAATTGAAAGTTTCAGAAGAATGACATGTCTGTGAAGTTTTCCATCTGAAGTTGAAATCAAAATGTATCCTTCGAAATGGAGAATCAATGTGATATTTCAACAAATCGCAGTACCTAATATATTTGAGCAGAAAAACCCACACGAAGACACAGCAATAATCTTGTTGACATAAACGTCAAATTTTAGAACGAGATTGGTCAAGGCCTTCTAAAATATGACTACAAGAACTCAAGTAATAATTTTTTGTACAAGAGCATCTTATTAATATAATTTTCTTTCGTCTATCGAATGCTTATATTTTTTTACAATAACGAATGTAAGGAAAAAGGTTATCTAAAAAATCTCACCTTATGTTAACAACAACCATTTTTGCAGAAAATTTTAATTCGTTGGAACTTGCGTGGAAAAATCATTTCAATTTTGTCAACTTTGGGAAGATATATCTTCCTTAGTATGCATTTTGTGCCAAAGTTTATTCATTTAACAATTTTTTTTCCAATGTACAATCATCCTTTGAAAAATCGGTGCACATTCTTGATATATCTTGTATAAGTTTGAAGATAACCGACCTCGTTTATACAAAGCTCAATACGAACTAGAAATACAATGAAATTTTCTACAGGACGTTTCGTTTTCCCACTATCATCATCATTTTCAGTTTTTTACATAATGTATATACCCAGTGTTCTGAATCTATTTTAAAAACCCCTATAAACCACTCATCTATTGTACTTTTTTCGGGTAGATGCACAAAGATCGCTCGATTCCACTACAGATTCCCCTCAAAATGAAAACCTTTTCTGAAACGACATGCCTTTGTAGTGGAAGGTAGTTAATAGGCCTTCCTCTGTTACCCTAAATCGCTGCTACTTTTTCATGGTGCACGAGACTGTGAGGGATGTCCGAGTATAAAACCCTCTGTATTATAGATCGTTCGAGAATCAAAAGAAAAAAGATGAAATTGCAAAAAGTATTTTATGAGATTTGAGGATGACAAATGTGCTTGTTGTTAAAGTAATAAGATGATGAAATATAAAATAGTTGGATGGAAACACTATGAAATCAGCCGTTTCTTCGAATACTATTGAGTACTCAAGTTGTGTTCTTTTTCTTCAGCGATACTTCAATTGAAGAAAATATTGGAGAGAAAAGTCTGTATTTTATTGATAGAATGTACGTAGATTAATCAATACTGTGATATTTTGACATTTGAATGTAATCCGATTTCTTTTATTTTTACGGTAATTCCTAACGAATACATTTTTGTATTAATTGCTTCATTTTATTCTTAATAAACTTATATTTTCTCTTGTTCATATTAATAATACCGAATACTATTTCCACATCCAAGAAATGGATGAATAAAGCAACATGTCGTTTTTCGAGTATAAAATCAACTGCCAAGTGTCATTTATGAAAAACTAGAACTGAATTGAACTTTTTATAATCTGTATTCTGAAATCAACCACTTTTGGACTCAAGTAATTTGTGATGGATTGTCATGATTTGGGTTACGAAATAAGTGATAATATTTTTCTCTCGCCCTTTAGAGACACCTTGTATACATACAGATACATAGTGAGTTCCATAAAGTTCAAAATCTCGTGGAAATGATCCCACATTGTTTAAAACACCACTTATTTTTACACTTCCATTATGAAGGGTGTTTGTTCAAGGAAAATGTAGGAGTATCACAACACAAAGGATTTTGATGAAGGTGATAAATCCCAACAAAGTTCAGAGTTCAGATAGCTTACCCCTTCAATTTCATAACTATCCCTGAAAGAAAGTAGTCCATCGATCCTGTTGAAAGAACTAGGGTAATGACAATACCACTTCTCAGAGGGGTAGATGTCAATATTGTTCAGGGATTTTATGAGGTTATTTCTAACTGATTTGATAATCTATGCGAGACAACGTGCAACATTTCGAAAAAGAATCATCATATTCTCAATCTAAATACGTTCTCTTCTAGATGTTGATGAGGAGAAACTGTTTTCGATTTTCTATCAATATCTGAAGCAATGTAGTCATCATTGAACGATACGCCATCCTAAGAAACTCAACAAAGTAGAATTTTCCAGTGGAGAAAACTTATTATGGATTGACGAAGTTCTGAACATTTTCATTCAAATCAGTTAGAGCTTGCAAACTTTTGAATAACTTGCTATCTCATTCATTTCAAGTTAAATAAGTGGAAAATACAAGATGAGTTTATGTTGGAGGTGCTATTTTAGTGCACGATCTTGATATTGTTTGTGTTCTGGACTGAAAAATTTACGGATAAGAGTATTTAGAAGTTCTACTAGATCACTCAAATTGATAATCTTGACTAACTTCATCATGGAATAGTCAAGAGTCGAATATTTCTTATTTATATCTAGTAGTTGCGATGCAGAATCCACTAAGAAACATGCATCAAAACAAATTGTTATTGAAAGCTGCAGCTAAAGTGCATCATCTTTTTTTATCTTAATCAAAATCCGAATCGTAGTCTTATAGTCTTGGTTTTGGTCTAATATATATTTTGAATTGAACAATCATGAATCAATTTTGAAATATAATAAATAATCGAAACTAAAACAATACTACAAGATATAAACACTAGAGAACACAGTATAGAAATTAAGATATTCGAATGCTGTAACGTTTCCAATCTAGGTTAGTTCTGTGCATACGTAAGGTGAACAACGTTATATGTATTACCTACTTTGACGTATCGGCTTACGTACTGTGATTACTTTAATTATCTAACGTTAAAAAATCTACAGTATTGTCTCACCAATCACTTTCAGACCCTTTCGGTGAAGCTATGATTGAAATTACATGCTTTCAATATTTCAAGAGCAGTAAGTTTTGCGTAGATAACCAGTTCAGTAACGCGAGATCGAAAGGAGTAAATGCTCAATAAGACATCATCAGGGTCATCATGTTAACGCCTCATTTTCATTATTTTTCCAAATCATTTTCTTCTCTATCTTTTCTTCTATATCAATTTTCATTCTAATAAATCTTCAATGATTATGTCAAATATTCACAATAATGTACGTAATGTTTTTTTTGCCTTTTTTATAAACTCTATCAAAGTTCCTTGGTGAGCTTATCGAGAAACGAGTAGTTCTCTCGACTCGATTTCGCACTGTTGTCAATATAGAAAAAAATGTGAATTTATCCCGTTTAAAACTCTGAATATTCGTTCGCCCCTTCGATATACAATGTAGTTCTCAACGGATGGGTGGTTGCAACCCTGTCCAGGCTTCTGGGGAGAATACCTGGTAATTTTTTTTTGAGCAATTTTGACAGATTCTTAAAATTTTTTGTAACCATACCTCATCTGAAATTCAGTGTCTTTAAAACACATCACATGCGAGCCAATAAGCAGTTTCAAAAAGTCAAAATCTGGGAATGATAAATTTTAGAAGTTCGAAAGAAGAATGTATACGTATCTCATACATATTCTCTCACTCATGGAATTATTTGGATTTTTTTACAAAAAAAAAGTGGGATCGTATAGAGCGTCCATTTTTTTTCGACCTCGAGGAAGTTTATAACATGACGAGACGCCATTGAAACCATTTAAGAAATATTGCATTCCTCGGGAAGTAATAAAGGTGAACCTTTCGCAGATATTCTATATTTGCCCATGAATGCGAGTAAACTCTTGAAAGGGCGAAACTAGGTCAAGCTGTTTGTTCGTCATGGGATATGAGGATGAGGATCTCCAGCTCTATTACAAGAATTGTTTGGAATTGCTTTCTTCGGAACCATCCTCGAAATTCCGAAATACAAGTCGACGTTCGATTGAAATGATTATTCCGTCCCTGGATAGGTTCATAAAGTGCCTGCAATTTTCTCTTCCATTATTCTGCGGCAAAATCAATAAACATAATGTTACTCTTTCATTTCTCAGCCTTTCAAATTATTCCAGTGAAGTGCAAATCAAAATATTTTCATCGAAGAGGTCGATACTATACAAATCCATGAAATACTTTTCTGTTTCGTAGACTACTAAATTTGAAACATTCTGTATAATTTCCATGATGAACAAGGTTTCTAATTCTGTTTCCAGTAAAAATTATTATAGTCTAGTTCTTTCTGTGGACAACAGAAGGTCGAATGCAAAATTTGGTTGAAAAGGATTTCTAGCTGGTAACCACTCTTAAATAAAAATATGGAAATACTGTAGTCCCTGGAGAATAAATTCCATGAACGAAATATATTAGCATATATACATCGAAATTTGGGTCTTTTTAGATTCACTTCCTCACTTTGTGAACACAGAATTCCTTTGAAGCAGAGGTGTAGTTTTTGTACAGCAAATATATCACTTATAACTTCGTAAGCTTCTGGTTCTTTGAGGTTGCAAGGTCGAGAAAAAGAAGGAAGTAACAATATTTCAGTTGACAATTTCAAATTGACAAATAGATCATTCAGAAATTGAATTCAAACACTGACATGAAATGAACGAATCAAATTCGATAATTAGTGCTGAATTTAAAGTTGACACTTGATACTTCTTAGTTTCGAAGTTGAAATATCTGCATTGAATTGTTCTCTGATGAGTACCTTCAAGATGTCTATATCTATCCAATAAATATTCACCTTGCTCTTTACTCACATCTCCTGAATTTTCTGGAAAATACTCGAGGTGGGAATAAAGAAAATTAATTCTCAAACTCATTAGGCAACCTCGAGCTTCAAAAGCTTTTAACAATTTGTTTTTTATTATTGCTTTCTTCAATCCAACCATTTCTTTGAGGATCCGTCATGGTTGTGAAGAACTGCGGATCCGCCATAAGCCGTCTAATATCTGTTCCAATGAAAACACCTTTCAACTTTGCCTCCGAGAGGCCTGGACACTTTGATATTAGGCATTTGAAGCAATTTTCATATCTTGGAAGTGACTCTACAAATAGATTCATCAATCCCAGCTTTAGAGGCCAACGTTGAGCTCCCTCGCCAACATTTTTGGTCCAGTGATTTGCTCGTTCTCTACTCTCCCAGATTGTCATTTATGACTGCAAGTTATTTCAAGAAAATCATCTTCATAGCGGAATTTTGCGTTTTGCAAAATAACCTGACGTTCTGAAATTTTTTCAGTTTACATCGAAATCAGTTCAAAATTTCCAGACAGCTTTCTTGTTGCAGATCTTTGTAATCAGAACGATTGTTTATAAAAGTAGGTATTCTCGGATGATATTTAGAAATGAAAAAAAAAAACTGGCACAAGGAAACTCGTCACACCTCTTCCGGTATGTCCCGGTTCACTCCGGCGCCGTAGCCTGGCAATCAATGGGAGTTTGCGCACCCGCCATTTCGGCGAAGCACACACCTGCGGTCCTACATTTTGGGTCACCGGTTGTTCCACCGGCAGACAATACATCCACCCCCCTTTTGGGGGGACTATTCACGCGCGTGATGTACCAGACAATACGGAATTCGGCTCGGTTGAATAAGGCGATCGATACACAAACCCCCCAATAAAAGATGTCCCCATTTAAGGTTGATACGAGTTACAAGAAAAATGAAGAATTCGAGGCAGAGGTTGGGTTTACGAAACATTTTGTTACATGAAAAATTGGGGCCAGTTAGGTTCGTGAATAGTTCATAATATCGAATCATTTTGATCTTTTATTCTTCAAATAATTTTCAGTCCTTACGTGTTGAACAACAAACACGTTCTTTCACATTCTAATATAATAATTTTTTACATTCATCGTCTTCCACATCCTACTAAAGTCTTCTATATTCATCCACAATAACTATACATACAGTATTGTGCTGTCAGTCCCTTTGATGTTAGTGTTTACACGTTTAATTTTTAATGAAACTAGTGCGCAGTCACCAATTTGTACAACCAATGACGAGCTTTCCCGCCTCATGTCAAATTTTCACCAGAACTAGGTCTGGCTTCAAAAAATGATAAACTCTACTCAATATCCGACATGAAATAGAGACGAAAATACTTTTCTCAAGATCGTCCAATGAACAGTACGATCACTGGCTGTGTATTCATGTTGCATATTTAGAGAAATATACTAAGCCAACGTATATTGATGGAATTCGATATCAAGCGAGTTCTATAGTAGCTCTATGTTTGTATAATAGGATTAAATCCAAAACACGTACTTATCGTTAGTGACTATTGCCTAATAACAGGTACAAATTAGATGAAAACACTTCCCCCGTTGCGTAATGCATCGGGAACAACCATCACGGTACCAAATTGGTAGAAGCCTAAAAGCTAAAGCGGAACGCTGGCTGAAGACGAAATTCAAAGAGGCTGCATGATGATGAGAAGCAAAATTAAGTATATAGGCTGCCCCTTTTTGGAGTGCCATCATGCGGATCTCGCTTATCTTGAGATATAAACTGGGAATAAAAAGTCCAAAGGAGACATGTCAGGCGAACGCGATGGCCAAAATTTTGATACGAAGAGTAATAGATTTGTAACAACAGGATTAGAGTGTTTTTTTGTGAAGCAGGCTTAAATAATAAGAGAGAATAAAAAACGCAATTTGAAAATGTCCGAATCCAAGATGGCGTTTTTAAGAAAGAAAAAATGTGACAGGTGCTTCTCTTCTATTTTAGGACACTCCATGAGAAAGTGCCTGAAAAAAGTTTTGATTTGAACTAATCATTTGGATCATGAAGTAGTAACCTCCGATTTTCAACCATGAACATCGTCAACAAAAGTTATTCACCCTGTAACATGAACTTACGAAATTAGGGCTCACAATTTCCACGCCGATCAATTCATGCACGTGCATCAAATTTGAACCATGACCTTTTTGTTACGATACTTTTCATCAGCGCTTCCATATTTTAAGGGAATCGTTTGTTGGAAGCTTTCAGAGCAACTTTATTTTAAGAAGATCCCGTTTGAGGATTCCTTAGAACGCTGACAGATTGGATGTAGCGTAGCGGGGGAACAATGAAAATTGATAATTCAATTCTGATAAAAGTGAGCCAAGCGATGGTGAAAGTTCGTGAAAACTGGGAAACTTCTCGGATTTTCCGGACGACGAAAGGCAGAAGACATGCTAAATTCGAATCGAAATTCATCAATCCCAAGAACAATGATTCCTCATGATTTCAATATGAAAGTTTCCCAAAATTAATTTCTCTTATTTATCTCCCTTTGGACAATACAAGTTGGCCCATATAAGTTTCAGGAGAATGAGAATAAATGTTCATGAGCACTGTCTGCAGTTTTGCCTAAATTTAATATCAAGCGAGAGTTAACTCGACTCCAAAAGCATTACTCTGTCACCAACTCTGAAAACCCATTTGATATTCATTCATTACTCGACGAAAGTATCATAATATCTAACAATAACAAAGGGTGGTTTTCGAATGGAGACGACGAAATAGAGGAAGAGTTATTATAAATGTATTTCAGCACAGTGGAAAACACTCCCATACATATAAGGATACATTCAGGTTAATAACTAATTCCATATCATTTTATGGGTGAATATGTTCATGAAGTTTCTTCAATTTCCAGAAGGAAAACTATCATTGAATTAATATAAATGGTAATAATAGAATTATTGTCAACGAGAAAATTCACGACGAATCCATGATTCCTTGGCACTTGAGACCTAGGGAAATTGAACACCCTGTATATGGTATTTAGAAAACATTTACTCTAGTCGAAGAATATTTAATTTTTCAAAATATTGTTACGGTTATAAATTCACACGATATTTATATTTTTGGATATAACCACCATAGCGGAATACGGCATTGTGTAATTATGTTAGTAAATTCTATACTCTTATAGTTATATGGTCCATATTGCAATATTTCAACAAGGCGTTCAGAATTGACCAAAGTTTTCACCTTTGAAATCATTATTGAGCTATTGAAACCGTATATTCAATGTTCAATCATGATTCAATAATTCCAGGCGAAACTAGGTCCGTTCGAAATTTGCGAAACTTTTTCAGGAAATTCGGACACAAACAGATAATAACTAGCAAGTCGAAATCGAGTTTCCCACTGCCAGAGTTTCAAACTGAAACAACTCATGACCACAATTTACTGATAAATGAACTTTAAGTGTAACTTACTGTTCAATGAAACTTCTAGCAAATTGTTCCTACAGCAGTAATTAGTCTTTTTACTTCGAGATAATTGGTGTAGTTTGAACAGTTGAATACATATTAGCAGTTATAAAGTTTTATTTCATGGTACAGGATGGACAAAATTCGATACTAATAATTCCAGTTCAGTCAGAGTCCAAGGGATTTCGTCACTTTTGTTTACCGAATGAAATATTTTACGTAAAGAAATCTTTTCTAAGTTTCAAATAACGTCCCATTCACCCTATATGCTTCAAACAAAGATCTATAAACGATAGCCAATATTTTCTCGTCTTTGATTTGAAAACCGATCAAATATACGATGGCGACAGAAAACACTTATAGATTTTCCTGCTCGGATACTTTGGAAAATTCCCCAGATCAGCGGCTGGAAATGGGAGATGAAATGATTAATAACGAGAGAAATTACCAGACCCATTAATTCCTGATGAACGTATATTTCATTATCAAAGACTTCACAGGTTTTCATCGCTTCTATTTGATATACAGTTTAATTTATAGATTGAATTATGTTCTGTATGATGTAAATACCACATGAAACAGTTCAATATCGAGGCTGGAACGTCGTTCAAACTTCCTACATTAGTTTATAGCCCAGAGTGTTCTAAATGATGTAAATATTGCATCAAACTAAATTTATCCAGTATTAACATCGTACAATTCAACAATGAAAGAACAAACTTTCGTGGAAGCAATGAAAACATCTGTTTTGAAAATAAAATTAATATAATACGAGCGTATCTAAATATCGATGATGATAAAACAACTTGATAATGCATTAGTTTAGTTAGTTATAGATAGCTATAGCTATAATTAACTTTGAAAAGGTTCGTTATAATTTTAATTATTTAATTTCAGTAAATTGGTGGAAGAATTTGATAGGTATTACGTTATTAAGTATTCTAGAATCGAAATCAATTGGAAATTCAATTATTCCTTCATATATTTCAATTGATGTAATTTTCTATTACCGAGCTAGTTAATACTATGCATCCTCGAATTATTAAGCTCATTTGTATATTGTTAATTTAACCCCTATTGGAACTATTTGTTTTGGTTTAATTTCGAACTACTAGTGTATTCATCCAGAAGGCTTTGTGAAACAATGATTGAGCTCTTTTTCCAAATATTACTTCATCATTACCGATTTGTTGTACACACGGTATATCTTCCCTCACCACTAATATACAACCGATAATAGATTAATTCTCCAACAAAATGAATCCTCCATTTGTTTTCAATCAAGAGATCTCCGAATACAAAATCCCCAAACCCTGCGCCGCATATTTTCAGCACTTTCAAGGTCGCCCGACCGTCTACTGAAATCGACGATACACTCCACACTATTCTATCTTGCAAGAACTCGATGACGTCATGAGCGTGTACGTCGGATATCGTGTGCGGTGTTTGCACGATAAAGTTTCGGGTGAATCTTCGGGGAATTTCGAGCCCAGGCTGTTCGATACAACGAAATTACTCTTGGATGACATGATAAATGAAGAGTGGAGGTAACTACGGATATTACCCAGGAAAGTTCAGATATCTTGGGAGTATACAAGGTGTACAAGGTGAAGAAGGGCGTAGGAAGCTATTTTAGTTTATCGAAGGGGTCCAACGCAAGCAATGCAGCCAAAGTAAGTCCTCCAAAGAAATGGAGATTTGGTGCAACAAAAACTCTTCGATTTTGAACAAGAAAAAAACACTTCGTGTGAATTTTCATCTCCACGAGATGATACCCAAGTTAATGAAGGAAAAATTTCCAGTTCCTTTTAAAACTAGTGCTAAATTTGGTACCTGGCTTGACTCCGATTTGAGCTTCAGCAGTCACATAAAATATGTATGAAACAAATTGAACAAAGCTTTTTATGGAATTCTTCAAATGAAATCATATGTTAACGAACGAACTCTGATAAATCTATATTATGCACTCGCTTACTGTCATCTTTCATATAATATAATGTTTTGATGATGTGCCAACGACATTAATAGAGTTCTGTTATCACAAAAGAGATTAATGAGATTGATTTTCGTCTTAGACTGTTGTGGAGGAACTTTCAAAAATGTTCAACTTCAACTATCCCTTCTATCTATATCATGAAATATGTCAACTTCACCAGAAAAAAATTCAATACTCAGTTATTCATGACTATAACACGAGGACCAGAAATCTTCGTTTACCTACTCACAAAACTATTGTTTTTTATAACGAAATCAAATCAGAAATCACTTACAATGCATTCAAGACTGGCGTAATATCTTCCTTTCAACAAAATACATTTCACTGCCTCAGCAACTTTTTGTTTCCGGATAATACAAGAGTATTTCTCTGATTATATAATACATAGGCTGTTTACATCTAAGTAATTGTCTTAGTAATCATTGTATCTATTCTTATCTGATTTACCTTCTGTACTTTGTATGTTTTTTAAGATGAATAAATATCTATTCTATCACACTGATACCTTAAAAGACATTAGTCCCTTTGAGTAGTTGACGTCCCATTATTATTATCCATATTATTTTTCAATTATTTTCTAATTTTTTTCCCCATCTGTATATACAAATTTTAAAATACAGTCCACTTCGTCCCAGAAAATAGGTGGTTGCAACCCCGCCCAAACCCAAATCTTTTTTTTATAGTGGCCATTCCATACCCTAAAGTTTATGTCAACATAAACTACAGTTGTACAGGAACAAAAATTTCTCGCTGAATTACCTAAATAGAAAACTTAAGGGTGTCTCAGAATGCTTTTCGTTTTCAAACTCAGACCGTTAGTTCTGACCGATATTGTAATATGATCCGGACTTATTTGGCTACAGATATGCACAACCAGAAGGGATACAACCGCAACAACTTTTTCCAGCAAGATGGACCCACTTCTCATGTTACAAATGACTCATTAGCTAGTCTTCTCGATTGATTCCCTGGAAGAGTGATGAGTCGCCGAGGAGACATCAATTGGCCACCGAGCAGCCCTGATTTAACTCCTACTGATTTCTTTCCATGAGGCTACTTAAAAAGCAAAGTTTACAATCTATTGCCACCCAACCTGAATATTTTGAAGCAAAGAATCACTGAAGAAATCAACTCTATTTCAGGAGCGACGCTTCAGCGAGTTATTGAAAATTTTAGCTTCAGGTTAAATGAGTGTGACAATGTATGAAGCACATTTGCAAACGGTTGTTTTTCGTGGAGAACCTTCAAGAATTGCTCTTCAAATTAACATTGAATAAAACGAGATTCAATTGCTATTTTGTTTTTTTATTTAACATCTTAAAACGAAAACCATTCTGAGAGATCCTTTATATAAGACACACTCTCTTTAGTTTGGAGTTGAATATAATTGCATGAAAAACCTCCATATTCCTGGGACACTCTCTGAATATTATGGTATCCATCTAGATTTAGGGGTACCCGACGACCAAAAGCTAACTATAAAATATTCCAGGCATGCAGCCAAGAACAGTTTCCGATTGTGCTTCTTGGTAGGCATTCATAAAGCCATGAGTACAAATTGGAATTCGCCATGTCGTTGTTTCCTGCCCTTCGAGCCCTAGGCATATGAGATAATGGATGAGTTGAGATCTATGGAAAGTGTTTCGCGACTGAGATTGTATCGAAATTGATACATTGCGAACAGGAAATGATCCCTAGGGGTTCGAGAGTGTAACTTGAATATTATTTCGTTCTCAGTTGGATTCTAGAGAGGAATTGGTTCAGTTTGGAAGATTCTCGATGTTGTTTGTGTTCCTAACCTCATTTTTCTCCATTGTTATATTAGGTACAGTGTTTCTCAAAAGTCCCCTCCTTCCTCTTATCTTTGGAATGATATTAGATAGATAGATAGATAGATCCTTCATTAGTTCCTTTGGAATATTACATAAACAAGTGAGATTTGGAAACTGAATATTAAACTGTGTAAACTTTCCTACTAATGATGATAGATGCCAAAATCGCAGATGACGTCACAAGGCCATTGAATTTCAAATGGAACACCTCTCCTCAAAGGTATCGAAAACAATTTTTTAATATATAATCCTGTTTGTCTTAATGGCTCATAAGTGAACATGAAAATTTTAATTCCATTCGGTATAATATTGATTACAGATTCAAAAATAAGTATCTACGTGAAGAAATTGCCGTTCAGTGATATAAACCTTAGACTTATTCGCATACCGTCTTACTTCACCTACCGTAATAGTGTGAATGAGCATCATCCTGCTGGAATGTTATCTCCAAATTGCCGAATTCATCTTGATTATAGGATTGGCCACCTTTTCTTACATTTCGCATTCAAATTGCACTTTTTTATGTATATTTGTTCCAGGGAGACTTCTCGTTAATTTCACGTTCTGGGAATAATCAAATTCTGTGTTATCTGTGGTAGTGATTCGAAAGGTGGAAAATTCAATAAAAATTGTGCCTTTGGGTTTGGTAAAAGGAGTATGAAGGGAAGTGAAAACGTTTAGTCGTGATAAAAATCATTGAAATGATATTTACATTATGAATATAATTTTGCTTTTCATTTCTGAATGTTATCAGAACTAATGAATAACCATAATTTTATTGACATTTTTCAATATTTATATCTGTGCCTAATTTAGGCTTGCTCATAAGTTGTCTGTAAAATATATAAAATGTATTATTGTTGAAAATAAATTCCAATAGGGTTTTCAAAAACATTCGTGACTTCATGACTACCTCAAATTTCTAGTATTCACTGCTTATTTATTTGGGATATCATCAGGAATATAAAATAAATCCTTGCGATTTCTTCAGATATTAGAAGCGAAACTTGCTTTGCCGTGTCGTGTCGAATGATAATAATCCGTATTATTTTGCTGCTTCTTTGAATTTCACGAGATTAATATTTTTTGTGACCTGTCTATGAGCTGTTTGTAAAAATCGAACAAGCGATTTTGCATTGTCAATGTTGAAACAGGTGCAGAGAACAGAATTTCGCGATCTATAATTCCTTTACTTCACAAATTCATAATCCCGTATTTCCTCGACAACGACAAAACGAGGAACTTCATTGCAAAAAATAAATCCAGTGTGTCTGGACATGACAATAGCCAATGCTGCAAAACTGGAAGTCCAGATTTTGTACTCGCAGTCGCAATTTTGTTCATCGAATACGAAATATTTCAGCTTCAAAATATCAAACAACAATGCAATACATGGAGAAACGAGAAAACACGTTTACGATCTTTATATCTCAGTGACATGAAGATTAAATGAAATGAAAATATCCACCGAATATTACAACGAACACAAGACTAAAAGTTTCTTCTACTGAAAATCTGTCATTTCTGACGTCCAACTCGTTAGTTACTAGTCGAAAGAATATTTCGATATATGTAAAATTCTATTTGCTATGATTGCTGTCAGGAGTGCTTGACATTGGATTTGAACCTAAAAGCGTTTCGATTTTTCGAAGTTAATCAGGCCCTGGTAAAACTTTGGTTTCCGTTGTTTTTAAAAAGGAAAATTCTGACATGAAAATACGAGCACAACTATTTTTGCAAAGGAAACTTACTTGGCACTGAAGGCAAAATAAGAAAATGATCTTTGAGTTGAAGTTCTATTTATACAGGATTTTGTTCATCAGAATGTATCTCTTAATTATAATACACACGAACTTGCAATATACAGATTCTTATAATACAATGCAACTCAATGATGAAATATTATTCCTAGCATCTACTTTTCATTATTAAATTAAATTATTTATTATTAATTAATTATTAATAGTTATGTGTTATATGTTTGTATATCGTATTTCGAACGGAAAATGTTCAATGCACTTTCATCAACAACCATCGTGATTACGCAAGCAATGAGTCCAATTTTTGACCTACAACAATCCTTTTCCCCATGATCATCCCTCTCGTTTTGCACCCCATCCATTCTCGAGGAACCCCAGAGCTGGCAACACCGCTTATGGGGCTCTTAGCCCCGGAGTTTCGCGTACGTTCGCTCTCCGTTTTTCAGCTTTCAGTGCCGCTGTCGCTTCAGCTTCGAACGGTTGTATGCTTGAAAGGATGCTCTGAAATTTATACGGCGGTGCGCGAACCATGACATGAAATGTCCTCCTGAAGCTTAAAATAGTCCCGCTCAGAACTGCTGAGGTACTCTCGGGCTGAATGACCAGGTAGGCGATGAAGTGCAAATTGAACCATGTTGACTAGTTTTTTTTTTCGTCACTGGTGGGGAGAATAATGTTTGGAATCACATAATTTTCATATAGAAAAAATATACATATGTATCCTACACAATCTTTATGCAGATCTCTGTATACTTCATCAGTTTATTCTTATGTACACGAAGAGATAGGCTTCAAATTCGACGATTTATAATTTGGTCCAACATTTTATAATAAGCTAAGAAGAATAATGAAATGTTTAGCATAGCTTAGCCTGCAGAAGGTAACTGATAATGATTTCCAATTTACCAGTAAGTTCTGAAATTTTGAACAATTTTCATTTGGATAATCTGTTGTCATTAGTTTTGTATAGATTTTCAATATTCTCACGATCATATCCAATAGACTGAAATATATTTTTATTTGTATGATTGTGCACTGTTGATTGCTATCATTGTTGAATTTCTTTATAAAGAAACTATCTGAACTCTCATCAGCACATTTTGATCAATATCTAATTGTGAAATATCGTAATCTGAATCTGTGCAATGTGAAACAAATTTGTAATGTATTAACGTTAATGTCAATATAGTGTATATAGTATACACGAAGATACAATCATTTCGGCCCGAAAAAATCAAAAAATAACCATCTAGAAGCAAAATATTAATCCATCTTTGAGTCAGTTCTAACTTACTAACCTAGTTGTAAGATATTCAAAAACAATACGGATTCAGATCCGATGAGAAAAACAGTATTCTATTCAGAATATCACAGTCAATGTGTGTCATATACAGAGTGTTCAATATCATATCGTTGTTTTCCTCTTATCTGCAATGATTTTGTCACTGACTGTGCAAAAACTAGTAATCACGGCAAAATCTGAAAGTCTTGGCATGAATATAACCAAAATTAAAATCGAAAATACAGAACAGTCATCTGCAAATACTATTTTTCTTATTGGAGTATAAAAGCCTTTGAGAAGGTAATCAAATAATATCAACTTACAAGTAATCAAACATTTTCACATCAATATTCACACGCGTAGATTTTTTATTGGAACAAACGGGAAGATTCAAGTGTTATTCGATTATCGTCTTCCATTCTATTTATCATTGAATCACTAGAAAACGTAATTATCCGCTTATTATTGATTTGCTTCATTCTCATACCATAACACAGTAGGAAATTTGGAATGAGTTGTCCTATGGATCACCCTATCCCTTTTATGCTCTTATTTTGAGAATTCGGAGTTAAAAATCAAGAAATGGCCTCCACCTATATTTACTCTCCTGAAACGCATATTAGACATATGTGATGTTACTAACTTGAAAATGAGCAGACATTTCCGGTTATTCTGGTATTTCAAAAAAATATTTTTCTCTGCATTTTTGTGTTGTTTTGAAATAATTTTCAATCGCCTGAGTCTGATGTGTGAGTAAAGCGATTGTAGGAATTTTCTTTCAGTTTTGTTCTTCTATGTTATTCGTGAAAATATAAATTCCGCATCGATATGTATTGATTAAACCTATAGTCTGATATTCTCATTATTATGACTTTTTTTTTGATGTGGAGGTGAAAAATTATCTCATTACATCTTTCATAAACACAGAATGAATATATTTTGTATAACTTATTTCCTCGACAAACTATTGAAACTCATTACTCAATTTCAAAATAGTAATAAATTCGCCTCAATATCAAGAAGGCATCATTACTTAAAAACTGGTAGCGATCAATGTAAGGAATTCAATGAAAAAATTATTCCCACATTGGTAATGGATATACCAAAAAGAAGATTGATGAGATAACATTTCCGGGTCAACATCCAAACTTCAGAAATATTCTAGGTTTATGCTGTCTCAGAGAAGCCCACAGTCTGTCAACGCCGAAAAACATCTGTCTGTTGAGAACGCACAATAGCAATCAGATATTTCATTATGTAATTACCCTTATCAAAATCCCCGTCAAAACCGCAAATTTCAAACAAGGGGCCAATTTCACGTTGCTGCCTCGAATGTTCGAATCAGCGATGGAGCAAACAGAAATGGAGAGTAATCATTTGTTTCTGGTATTTTCAATGACATACGGGGTGCTCAAGCTGTGTGCGACTTCGTCAAGTTGCGTCTCGATTTGGATTCAATTCTGCTTCGATTCATATCAGCGTTTTCTATGCATGACATCAATCTTTCGTTTGTATACATTCCAGTCAAATGACGATTGGATATCGAAACATATAAGCTTTTGTTTCATTGATTAAGAAAAAAAATTTAATTATGTAATATAACATACTAAACTGTCATCTGTCACTATGTCCCTTTTACGTTGGTAACACTTTATCGCACGAATGTCACATGAAGCAAACTCGGCGTGAATTTTGGGTCATCCTACCTCATGCTATAAACGTAAGTTCGTAGTGTCAACGTAAAAGTAATCAGAAACTGGAAAACGGTCCGATAAATATTTAATAATTCGACATACGTTGTGCATTTATAATCCGCGTCCCACACTATGTCCGAAGGCCGGTAATAGATGTCTAACAACCATTAATTTCATGACCTCTAACCTATGAATACAAGAACGTTAACCTATATAGGAAGTTCCAAATATACAGAATATCCTTATAGCAGCAACTTCGTTTCGTAAGTAAATCCATACAAGAAATTGCTGAGAGTTTGTAAATATTGTCTTCATTAATTATATCGTAAAACTTGATTGGTATATTTAGCATAGCACATAATGAACAAGGACTAAATCACATATACGTTAAAGAAACTTTCACTTGATTTTTGGCAAAGTAGCAGCTCAAATCGAAGTTTCTCTCAATTTTTTATTAGTTTCATTCTGCTGCTATATCTACTTACTTCTTCTAAATTTCTTACAAATGTGAATATCTGAACTCTCACAAATTTCAGTTATGTTGCAGATTTGTGATCGTAGTTGGCTCTGATTAAGATAAAAGACGTTTTCTCTAGTCGAAACAATTGAAATATATGAGTTTTTGGTACTAAGAGTAATATTCACGCATTTATCTGTGATAGACGAAATTCCAGTTCAAAGTGAAACGAAATCATTCACCGTGAATCTCTAGCAAAGGGATAAACACTGCAACAGACGATACCCGCCTACTTGATTTTATTTTCAGTGATTCGTGCATCAAAAGCCATCCGACCAATTACAAAAAGTACGTGAAGGGAAATATGTATTACAAATGAAACTACAGTCAACAATAATTCTCTTTCGAGAAAACAAAACTTTGTGAAAAATTTTTTTTTCGACACTAATTATACTGAAAATAGTATTTTGATGATGTGAAAGTTCTCATCGAAATTTCGTTTGTGAATATTCATCGATTTTTATGTATTTCTCTCAGCTATGCAGTTCATAGTGATGAATTCATTGTTATTATTTGAGATAAAGATTGATTCCTATTTTTGTTGCGATTACAATAAAGGCAGTAAAAATATATTGTTCTCTAGGTATAAAAAAATTCGAATAACAATTCTTCGTTCATTTCTATAAATACCTATTGTTGTTTTGTATACATGAATCGTGTTATTTGATTCATTCATGTCAAAACAAGTTAATTAATCTTGCTCAATAAGAAATTGAATCACAGAAAATTCCATAATAGTTTTCTGGCAGCTGTGTTTGTGTGAATTTTTGCGTGTTTATATGTATCCGTTTAAACAATGCTCAATAACTTTGAATGAGGAAAACGTCCATCAGTATACTCCATAGTCCAGACCTTGAATTCTCCATCTATCAAGAAGGTTGCTATTTTTTTTCTCTCAACGTAAAAAACCTAAGCAATAGGATAGAATGTGACCAGCGAAGTTTCCTCGTCTTCTTGACACAACTTACAAAACGTTTTTCATGTTCGCCTTTTCTTAGGAAATCTGTCGAAATTATAATTTGTCGAACTGGTGTTATCGTGATTATTTAATTCTGATTTTCATCTGATTATTTTGAGGCTGATATCAGAATAACTAATTTTTTGGAACTCAAACCCAGAATTATATTCTTAGATGGAAAAAACACGTTCTTAAACTTATTCCGGCACGTGGAATTAATATGTACCCAAGCATATCAAATGCAATATGCTAATAAATAGACTACAGGAATATACTTCGGGGTAGATTCCTGTGAAACCGATGGAAATATTTCGATTTACTCCTCCACAAATGTATCTTCATTTCATGCTCCATTTATCTGTTTATCTGCAATTGACGATGTTGGGCTTATTTACTGCTGACAAGTCGTAGGAGTTAAAAGCGATACAAAATATTGAGTTCTGCGTACCTACTTCAGATTACATAAAGTCTGATTGCCTGTTTTGTCATAGGCTCAGAAAATTCACAATAACTATTGATTGAAGAACGATACCAAGAATGATTTTATTCGTTCGACGAAGATTTCTATTTTGATGTCTTGTGTTTGAATTGCATTCAATCAGATTTCATTAATTCAGAGATAATTCTTACTTGAATGAGATATTACTTTCAGCTCTCCTGTATGATTTTCCTAATTTGATTGAAGGGAAACCCCTTTTCAATGAAAATAATTGGGCAAAATTTTAGGGTTACGAAAAATCTGTTGAGATCTATGGCAGAGTCGAAATTATAGGAGTGAAAGATGAACGAATTAGTTTCTCCTTAAATCGAAAAAGCGAAGTTTTTAGTGTTCCTTCAAGTTTAAAAAAAACCCACTCTGTATACTTCTATTCTTGATTCTCTCCTCAAATCGAAAAAGCGAAGTTTTTAGTGTTTCTTCAAGTTTAAAAAAAAACACTCTGTATACTTCTATTCTTGATTCTCTCCCTCCATATCATTCAAAGTTGCACATACTAAAAATGTCAAGCACTGCAGGTGTCACATGTCATATGTCATCTGTCAAACGTGTCATGCTTGGTCTGTCAAACATACACTTGCTGTCAGAGCTCGAAAGGAGTCAGGATATCCAGAATTATATTCAACTTTGTGCGTAATCAGCACAGAACACCAAATTTTTTTTACTGGGAATCAATAATAGTGTGGAATATTCATGAGTTTGAGTTGTGGTTCTAGATCTACTAACAACAAAAATAGATAGGATGTAATCTCATTGATATACTATGATAGTTTATGGTTGGGTTATCCAGTTTATATTCGAGAGTGATTCGAATACTCTGTATGGATAATGGAATACCGTTGTTTGATACCTAAGTATGGATTTTGTAGACCCGTCAAGTCCAGTCTTCACACCCCTTTGTGGTTAATTTGGTGACATCTCTCTTTTCAAAGACTCGTTCATCCAACGAACAGCGAGGCTCTGAAACACATTACCCAGGGAGGTGTTCCCCGAGGCATATAACCTTCAGAAATTCAAAAAGAACACCAATTCCTACCTCCTTTCCCTTGCTTCTCACGATGTTCTCTGAACATTACAGGATGTCTCCTTTCGTGAGAAGTTTTATATAAAAAAAAAACTATCTGTTAGTTCAGAGTGAAATATCGAAAGTGAGCAAATCATAGATAACAAACTCAACTGGAAAATTGACAATTTCCAATTCAATGACGTTTTAACAACCCTTGTACTTAATATAAAAGTATAGTGAACATTTTCGAAATAGCAAGGGGGTCGTGTGATTGAGAAGGATTTCAAAGGTAGAATTAGAAATTTATCATATTTCAATTTTCAAAAAAAGAAACCAAAAATAAATGAATAAATATAATGTTCACGTTTTACAAAAAGTCCTGATTTTCTATCCTCTATGAATTCTCCTCTATTTGTTGGATCTACATTTGTACTACTCCATCATGAAAGGTGAGCGATTCAGAACAATTCACACCAAATTATCAGAATTTCCGATCATCAGCGAATCCTTTCACGCCAGACCTATCCATCGATTCAAATCAATGTCCATTTCAAAAAAGCTCGACTCTAATCCAATCCATTTCAACGTCGACACATCGGAGTGACAAGGAGTCGGAGAAAAATATGGCGCTTTCAGACTCGACGCGGGTGACAGAATACAATACATCCCCTTCTCCTACCCTTAAATTGGACTAGTTAGTGCAGAGGCTCTGCTGTGACGAAAGGCTAAGATGAAACTCGCCAAGACAGTTCAGTTTTCTCATTAGTCGAGCCGGTTGGACTAACAGTGGCGTAGTTGTCGAGGTTAATTTGGTTAAACTGTCAGCAATTGTTAAGCCTCCATTTTGTCCTCCAAGACTGGCACTTGGTTTGGAGGCGATTAGCGTCACATCATCTCCTCCATTAAGTTATTCAGGTCAATTATGTTTACATCTTGTTAAAACATTGCCAAGACTATAAAATGTAACAAAATTGTTATACAATTCTTTATTCTATTCTGGCGTTTGTAGCAAGATTGATTATGATTTCTTGTGATTGCCAGAAATAACAATATTGTTGTGAAATCAGCGAACTTTCAATCTTCAAGTATTAGTGCCAGTATTTTGAGGAAAAGAGAATTCAACTATATACCAAAACCTTATCCATTTTTAAGATCAAACGAACTACTTTGGATCCGAAAACGATGATAGTGTACTGATAATTGTCTTCAAAAAAGTCTCCAAATAGTCATCCATTCTAATATGGAAATCGAAATTAATATCTTCCTTACTGAATATTTAACATAAATTCTCATGAAAATAAATACGTGATATTGTGGAGAAGGAATGGAGAAGTTTCCTTATGACGAATTCTCATCAAATAAGTACTCAACTATTTAGTTTGATATCTCTACTTTCTAGAATGACAATACAAATCATTCAACTCCATTCTATTTTCAAAATAAACCAATTTATAAATTTTGAGGCGGGAAACTGTGACGTACTTAGTGAGTTTAGAGTGAATATAGCTATCGTAAGTTCCATAACCCATGACACATTAATTTTTCCGAATATTTAGAATAAATTAGAAGCAGGGCAACACTGTACTTTCGCACGCAAAATCTCAATTTGTTCCTGTGTGAACCCGGTTTTTCACTTGGTACGTCATCAGAATGGTGGAGGAGCCAAAACTAGTTTTTCAAAACGAAATTCTGGAGTCAAATTCGATCGCACAAAAAAAAGAAAAAATATGGGTGTAATAATTTTTCATATATTTTATGGAAAAAAGAAAATCTCAATATTGGAAACTTCCTCATTGGTTGAGACTGGTTCAGTTTCTTCAATATTTTCTCCTCTGTAAGTAATACAATTTTGAGTTCTTCTCATTTTTATAATTTGTTCTTTTTTACTTCTAATAGTGAAGTATTGAAGTGAGGTGATTATTGACTAGGATTTTCTTCCACTTAGATATGATTTCTGTGTTGAATGTCAAAGCTTTTCTCTACTTTCTGAAAAGCTCTCATTGCACTATATTCTCATGATGTGAATGAATATTGTGAAATAAAATGTGTTCGATTGAAAAATTTGGATAATTCAATTTCTTCTCTAACTTTTCCTGAACACTGATGAGTGACAGAAAAGATTGAGATCTCTTTCGTAAAGTATTTCTTTTTCGTTACCTCCAACAATTCAAAAGAAAATGTAATCCTTTAAAGCTTTTCGTACTAAAACGCATTGCGATCATCAAAGTCGTCGAATAACGAGATATGAAAAAACACGTCAATCATTTGGAGCAGCATCGTTTGAAGGTGATGGCATAGTGAAGGGCTCAAAGGGATTTAGTCGAAAAACCAACGAGCTTTGCGACTGCGCTAATTTCCTTCATTAGGTCCTGTTTATTCTATATCTGCCAGCTTCGATGGGAGCTAAGTTTGCAATATTATTGGTTTCTCTCTACTCAGGATCATATTTCTCGCATAATATCCTCAGAAATTTGTTTGTCTACGGATCGTACAATATAGGTATCGGATTCCCATGTCAAATGCGAAGAAAATTAATGATTAATTCGAGAAACATTTACATTTTCTCAGAAATGAAATCTGCAATGTTCGTGGAACATTATACGAGACACGGTAATATTGCAAGAGTTAATGAATTTTCGAATAGTTATTGGTATCAGGTGACGAACTAAAATGAAATGAAAATAATCCTAATGCAGTCTATTTAATTAAAACTCAAAGTTGTCCGCCGAAGTTGAATCATTCCGATTTTGATTCATTAGTTCAAAAACATTAAGGAACCTTTTTTGTACGACAAACTGTAATGCCTTCTGGTATATTTTCAATAGATTACCCTATGTAATAATCGAATTCCTCTAATGGGATCATTTGTGGTGCTTGTTCATCGAGTGTCCAATCTTCATCTAATTACGATTACAGATCAATGACCATAAACCGCTCAGGAGATACTGAAGGCAATATTAATCCCATAACAGTGTCTGGCACACAGTAATTCCGTGTTTATTGAAAAATCGACGAGGAACATTAACCTTGTATTGATTGAAACACCATTGAAGTTGAACGTACGAGAAATATTTACAGGAGATATTCGTCGCGGAAATATTGAGCGTGCAGGTTATTGAAAAATATAAACAGATGGATCTTGAACTGGAATAGGAAAAAAAAGGCAACACTGAATAATGACTGTATCGTTCGATTTTCTCAAAGTTCTGATTCTGACCAAAAGGGGTGAATTTAAAAAATATTTTATTACCTCCAGCCAGTTAATGATGTATAAAAACGTCTAGAAACGATGGGTGATGATCGTGAGCTTATACGAGAAGAGTTTTTTTCTTCAGACTCATAGTACTAGGTTTACACACAGAAACATGAGCTTTACGTGTCAATTTCACTGGATAATAAAACAATACCAACAAGAACTTCCATCAATATGATAAAACAATAGAAACATCAATCTCAACGATGACTGGTCCTAACCTCAATCACCAAACAATAACAAATATCTAAATGGATCATCTAAATGAACATAAAAAGAATCAACATGGTTGTTTACTTCCTTTTCATCGGTTGATAGCAGGCTAGGGAGATATACAGGGTGTTCAGTCTCAATTTAGAAAAAGATCAAGAATCAAAAATTACACTTCCAGTAAAGTATGAAAAATTCTAATGCTGCAATGATGTTTTTGTGTCTTTCGCGTTTATTTTGTTACTTCAATATCCACGTGATGTAACGCCACTTTGCATACTCGATGATTTTACCAAATTGAAACAGAGCCAATTACAAATATTCGATGACCGATTGTTGAATTGCCCATTGTATATTTTGATGCGAACTCGTACCAATCCGGTCAAATGAAACTTCCATACTGTGGCCGAGACCATTGTTTCCAATTCAATTTCACGTATCGTTTAAATCTGTATGGAAATTTCGCGATGAATAAAATCGGGTTTGCCATTATACAGGGCTAACATGCAACATGCTCACTGGAATTTTTCGATGTTGTCATTCGAATGACGTCCTCAAAATCTGGGAGACGATGTGAACTTGAAAGGTTCATTATTCAACTGGAATTGGGTTACTCACAGTTTGAAATGTTTTTTATGAAAACAAAATCTGATTTTTCGATTATATATTGAGAAGAAAATATTGCCAGAACCGTTATCTTTCTGGTTGAATAGGAAGTATTCATAAGAATCCACATCTCAAATGGAATAACTCCTATTTTTCACATTTTGGAAATATAGCTGCTCTTTCAGAAAAAATGTTTATTCTTCATTACAATGCATTTTTATGGATCTTCAAAAATGCTTATGTGATGCTTTCATAAAATTAAACCAGTCATACATGAAACAACTGAATGTTTTCAAATCTTATCCACCTGCCATTCCGTAAAATGTATTTCCTTTGAGCTACTTGCAAAAGATCATAGACCTGTTTTTCACAATAAACCAATCGATTCATCAGAGGAAGCTGTGAATAATGTTTCATCTCTGGCAAGTTCAAAAATGTGTATTTAATTAATGAGTTTCCAATCGCCAGTTCAGTGGAAATTAATGGATTATTTGGAAAAAAAAATAGTCGATTCAAATCTCTCTTCATTTCATTGAATATTCCAAAGTGAATCTACCATTGATTTTCAATCAGATGCAAATCCTGTCTAGCATTGAAATTCTTAATTAAATTGAATGAATTATATTGTACAGTTTGTCCAATTTTCGAGGTCCTTGCGTGATACTTGCTTTTATTTTTCGAAATAAAGATTCATGTTTTCATAAAGTTGCTTCTTCTTGGAACCCACTACACACATGGCATTGAAGATATCGCAATTTATGACCCTTTCCTTGTATGCCAGTAAACTTTCAACATATACGGAAAATAACTTCAGCGGCGTAGTCAGATTTTTTAAACGAACTTTTATTCTTCAATGTATGAGATATTCGTTATAAATTTTGGAAGTGGACATGAGAATCCACATCTCAAATGGAAGAACTCATATTTTTTAACATTTTGGAAATATAGCTACTATTTCAGAAAAAATATTTATTCTTCATAGCAATGCACTGGTTAAGATTCATTAAGATTTTTGTAGATCTTTAAAAATGCTAAATGATTATACTCAGAATTGATTAAGTGTTTTCTTTCCTAAATTAAACACCCTTTATATCAACGAACAAGTCAACGCTTTTCTCTGAAGTACATTTCGAAAATATTATAAATATATAATCTTCAACCCAAAATGCTACGCCTCTGGATATATTCCACATTGTATCTTGTCATCGTACCTCTCCGTTATAGCCAACTTATAGCAAAACTTGAAGCCAGTTTTCGATGAAAAACAAATACATTGCCAAACTAAATAGATATCAAAAAGTTTGGACGTCTCTTATCGAATAGTTGATTTGAAAACTTTTTTCGAATTTCATATCGAAGAGACGAACAAATGAAGGCATAGAGAATTAATTTAACGTGAATAAGTTTTCGAAATATTGAAATTTTGGTGGATTCTACAAATTGAAATTTTGGTGGATTCTCTGAATTGAAATTATGGTGGATGCACTGGTGCGTAGTACAAATTTCAAGACATTGAAGGTCTTTGACCTTTTATAACTTAGGGGAGTAGGATTATAACAATTTTACAATATATATTTTTTTGTGAAACGCCGAATTTCCTTGACGACTTTTTGAAAATTCTGAAGTAAGTATATCAAAGAAAGAAGAAATAGTCAATCAGCCTGATACGTATTTTTTCCAATTTGCTTCAATGTCTTTCCTATCTTTCCTGTTCAGGTGGTGATAATCTGATTGGTTTCAAGCGAAATCCCAGTTACAATCGATTAGACCTTTAATTGACCCGTTTCCTCTTTCCCAATATCGCCCCGTAACTCCGAAACAGGATAACGAGGGATCAATAACGCTGAATGGATTCAACGAATGTTCCGATAGCTTGAAGAACCAACCCTATGGATTTTACAAATCGAAATGTGGACCTACCTACCTCTACACGGAATGGTATATCCACTTTTATTGCAGTTTTCAAATAGAATTGATGGACAGTGCGTAAATATTTATATACCCCATAATGTTTCAGTTTGTTGTTTTGTACGTCTACACTTTCCTAGAAGGAACGCAACAATGTCCATACAGATAAACGATATTTATGGGACAAATGGACTTGTCGATAAACTAAAAATAACATTCCATTGATGTTTCTCGCTGAAATGAGAGAGGAATAAATATCAAAGAGCATTCCAGTATTATTGGGATCGACTAAGGATTCATTCATACCAACTGTAGAGATAAATAATCCCCTGATCCAAATTCACAATTCTGAAAAAAATATGTCTCGTTATAACAAGACAAAAACACAATGAAAGCGAAATCATTCGAAAGGAAGCTCTATATAGTGTGCTTTTAAATAATGTTATGCAAAACTTAATAGTTACATGTTCTGTTGAATTGTTCTATATTCCCATCCCTTCATTTATACTCAAAATCATGGTGGTGAATGAAAGTTCAATTTCTTTTTGAAATATGTAGATTTGTTAATAACTTATTTATCAATACAAATTACGGCGAATTTTAAAGAATTTTGAAGAATAGTAGCAATGATTTACTTTACAAAAAAATATCGTTTTCCTAAGATTTGAAGACATCATGGCGAAAAATGTATTGCTTCTTGTTCAAATTTTGTAAACTAGAGAAACTGTCACAATTTAGATCCAAGTAGACGACACAAAATAGAGGAGAAGAAGAAATAATTTAGAAATCCATTAAGGGAGAAATTTTTCCCCTATATATCCAACCTGTCTTGCTGAAACTTAGATCAATTGAATTTCACAATATATCAGCTCAAATAAGAAGTGACAAGACAGACAGAACTAATTTATTGCTATGTCTTATTTTGAGAGAGACATGTGTTATTTGAAATACTGGAAAAGGACACATCTTGATATATCATTGAAATGTTGTGGTGGTAATTCAACTGGAAATACTTTCTGAATGATAAGCCCACTTTTTCCAATCGAATTTCAGAATTGGCTTTGATTTTCTGGCCACTCAATGTGTGATGGTTTCATAAAATAAAAAAACTGAGCAGATTATTTAAGCTACTTTCAAAAGGTAGTAGACATGCAAATAAACCAATTGATTCATCAGAACAATCTGAAAATAATCCTTTATCTCTGGCAGATTCAAGAGTGTATATTTAATTAATGAGTTTTCAATCGCCAGTTCAGTGGAAATTAATGGATTATTTGGAAAAAATATAGTCGATCCAGATCTCTCTTTCATTAAATATTCCAAAGTGAATTTACCATTGATTTTCAATCAGGTGCAAATCCTGCCTAGCATTGAAATTCCTAATTGAATTATCTTTATAAATTGAATGAATTTGTACAGTTTGTCCCATTTTCGATGTACTTGCGTAATACTTAATACTACTTTTTCTTGGAACCCACTAAACCACTGAGATTTTGAGATACAGGGCATTGGAAACATCGCAATTTATGACCATTTTCTTGTATGCCAGTAAACTTTCAACTTATACGGAAAATTACTTCAGCGGCGTAGTCAGATTTTTTAAATGAGCTATTACTCTTCAATTCATGAGATATAATTTATATTCGTTCCTTTAGGAGCTAAAATGAAGTTTCACTTTAGACTCTTAAGGTAACACACAGACATGAACGTATCCATGCGACGTATCTTCGATACGGACACGTATATCCTCGCTGCTGAAACGAGAGTTATTATATTGGTAATAATACTGTATTTACTCGTTGAACGTTTCTCGTAACGTGAAAAAAAAAATAAATCTGCGCATGCTTGGCTGTCATAGGATACGTTCACGTATTGAGCAAAACACAACTTTATGCGACTCTAGCGGCCATAATGTGAACTTCCCGGAACGCGTATTGTTTCATTGTTTTGTTTCGCTATCGTGTGTGATTTGTATAGTTATTTCGATTTCAAATCCAATTATGAAATGTCTGAAGGAAATATGAATAAAAACGACAATTGTTGTGATATTGGGTGCCACAGAAAATGAAAATAAAGTATATGTAACCAACAAAATGGGAATTATCGAAGACATTGATGAACGAAAGGCATGTGATAATAATTTATTGTGCTTGGTTTTATACATATTGATGTTTATTTATAATAGCATAACCATAGAGCTGAAACCCAGACCCAAAACTAAACAATAAATTTGATACTAGGATCAGTAAAATTACCAGGGCACGATAATTCGCCGCACCTAAGTATTGTAGTAAATACAACCTTGCACAGTTCAATAATAATGCTGAAATATGCTTGTAAATTTCAAATAAGCCTGATTGGCATGTGCACTCCATCTTGGTGACTTTCAAATCTTCATTTTAGAAAATGTACCCTCGATCTGATGAGGCTGTCCTGATAGAGCAGACGTTTGTAGACAGATACCTGCAATGTTAATACTGTCCTTCATACTCGATTTCTTACCACATCAAATTAAGTGATTGGCTTGAAGTATTTGCTCTTTCTTCACAATAAATCCATTGTCGGGTGTTGCTTGTAAATATTCAAAAATTTCTGATAGTTTTAGGAACATCTTGCTAGATGATCTTAAATATGAAATAATATGGCTTGATTATGCTCAAAAGTAACTTATTTCTGTACTTACATAAGAAGTCCAATCACTGAAAAAAAAATCCACCACAAAAAAGCCTTTTCACACAAAATTTCGAATATTAACAACCACTATAAACACGTAAGAACCATATGAAACTGCTGAACAATACGCGTTTTGGGAACAGCTGATGCAGCGAATGCAGCGCCACCATCGGTAAATATTTTGCTCAATATTGTCGATATGCAGCCTTAACTCTTGAGTATCTATCGAGACATCTCAAATTACAGATCTTTCATTTCTGTAACTTTTCTGCTAACTAGACATCATTGTTTCGTATATATATCGGACAAATCCACTATATCACGTTGTTGACATTTATTCCCAGTCCCAATATTGGACGGTATGAAGAATGTGGGTGTAAACTCTATATGTCCTCTGATAATACATATTCAGGTCATGATGTGGACTCCATAGATATAAATAGAGATGGATATGTCGTAGTAAATATACTATTCACATTGTAGGTAGGTTGAAAGTTAACTTTTGAGCACCGAGATCGACAATTTCTTCAGCATTCCAAATACCGCTTGGAAAACTTTTTATTGAATTTCTCGATACTGAAAGATATCACAACTAATTTTCCTAGTAAATTACTATTCGGTTACTAAGTAAATTCATCATTACGGATCCTTACACATTACGTCAAGCACGTAATAAAAAAAGTTACGCTTCAGTTCTAGAAAACACGCAATTCAATATACGAGCTTTGTCAGTCGATTACGTCGAGTTACCATGGAAACAGGTTATTGGAGGTTAGTTTGACTTTGAATAATTAACAAATGTCGCTGGCAGGGGTGGTCAACCAGAGTTTTGTCAAATCTGAAAACACAGGAAGCTGCGTTGACGCCATTCGAAGTTGGGAGTTGAAACTTTTACCAGAAATTTATCCTCATTAAAACCTTAATTATTTCTGAATTATCTGTTTCAGGCTGTGATTTTCGATGAAATCGAACTCACCGACCTGTGCCTAGCCGAGTGTTCAACAAAAAACGTCAATCACAGTTTTCAGGTGGGTACACGTAAATTATATTCATTTATTTATGATCAATACCAACCAACCAATGTACCAACGCAAAAGAGTGCTAAATACAAGTCATAATACAATAGCGAGTTTGCTAACTATGACAAGTGACAAGTGATATCAACCCCAGCTTTCGTTTGTATTATTAATGGAACATCTTTTTTATTTAGCTTTCACAATAATGAAACACGTATATTTATTGAACACGTGTTGATTTAAGATTATTTCCAAAAAATGTGGAGTACAATATACCTATGCACAGATAGAATAATAGCCGTTGTTAATATACAGGGTTATGATAAAGTAATGCACAAAATTCATAAAACGTACAACGATCACTTTCGAGAAAAATGCAAAAACACGTCAAACTGTTCTTTTTATTCCGCATCTTTTGACCTAAGTTACAAAAATAACACGTCAAAGTTGTCAAAGTTATGACGTCATCAACAAATTTTTTTAATGGGAAGCTAAGATTTTTATCACATTATGTGATAGAGCTTGTGTTTTTACACACGGGAAAAATAGTTGCAGTAGGGCTCACATAGGAAAAAAACGAGAAAGAGAATAAAAAACGAAATAACATAACCAATTATAAAAAAAGGTCAAACTTACACTCATCTAGTAAGAACATTCGTTCTTATAAATTTTTTCAATTGTTTTACTAAAACAACGGTTTGTCAGTGTCAGTCGTACAATTCGTGTCACCACAGTTTTATTATTATGGATCGTTTAACCGAAAGAGAAAGGATTATTTATTATTTATTTTATTCCTTTTCTCGTTTTTTTTCTTATGTGAGCCCTACTGCAACTATTTTTCCTGTGTGTAAAAACACAAGCTCTATCACATAATGTGATAAAAATCTTAGCTTCCCATTAAAAAAAATTGTTGATGACGTCATAACTTTGACAACTTTGACGTGTTATTTTTGTAACTTAGGTCAAAAGATGCGGAATAAAAAGAACAGTTTGACGTGTTTTTGCATTTTTTTCAAAAGTGATCGTTGTACGTTTTATGAATTTTGTGCATTACTTTATCATAACCCTGTATATATCGATATACTAAAAGGGACAAAAAACCAAAAGTGTAGTGATTGGGAAGCAGCTGCTATTTTTTTTTATAGGTGACACGCCACACATTAACGAGTTGTACCACCCTTGATATAATCAGGGGTATAAAAATAGAAGGTGACGGATTCTCAGACCTACCCGTTGTGCACACAAAATTTCATGAGAATCGGTCGAGCCATTTCGGAGAAGTTTGAGTATCAACACCACGCAGAACATCAAGAATTCTGTTTGTTAGATTATTCGAAGAAATCATTTCATCACCTGTTCGAAGAAATTACCAATTTAGGTCAAATAATAACCATATTTATTCAACGAGTCAGTTCTGGTATCCGCAAACACCTGAATGATTTCTAGTCTCAGTTCATCCTAATTATCGACGATTTGAATTTTCTTTATGGTTTTTGGCAATAGTAATAGTTTCATCTGTCAATTTAATTTCCCAATGTTGTCGCCACCACTGTCCATTAAAGAAAATCTTTTCAATCTTGTTGTCTATGCCATCCTCGTTACTCTTATACAGGGCTTTAGAAAAGTCTGGAAACGGTCGATACAGGGTTGGTTATAAAGTCGTGACACACAAAAGTTGCATTTTTTCCAATGGAAACCCCTGTATATTATTGGATATATCAATTTGTCCTTAAATTTTGAGCAATAATTGTAATCGACATAATGCACTCAAATTCAATCGTTTCCGAGTTATCGAGTTTTGAAAATTTCAAATGTTATAAAAAGTGAGTCAGTTTCTATGGAGATCATCAAGATGGGGCGCCTCCCCATTTCGGCCGCATATTTGGATGAAGTTTTTCCTCTAAGATGGATCGGAAGGCGAGGCGCAATTGAGTGGCCGGCCAGGTCACCCGATTTAACGCCTCTTGACTACTTCCTCTGGGGTCACCTGAAAACTAGGGTTCACAAAACTAAACCACGGGATATTCATGAGCTCAGGCAGCGAATAATCGACGAAATTCAGCTTGTGAATGAAAATCAATAGAACAACGTGATAGACGGTTTTTATACCAGATTGGCACATTGTCAAGCAGTGAATGGTGCACAATTAAACACTTTATCAAATAAAAAAAATGCGTTTTTTATTCAACATAATAATTTCTCGGTTTATAGGTGCCATTTTCAAACTTCTATTTTCAATTTACTTTAAATATTGTTACAAATTAGGTATTGACTATCGAAAATAATTGTTCCTCGTTCAAATAAATGTTTGAATTTGAATTATTTAGTGTGGTTTATTCAAAGGTCTTTTTCGTTTTTTTTCTACATTTTATAACATATTTAAAATTTTCAAAACTGAATAACTCGGAAACGGTTGAATTTAGGTGCATTATGTCGAATACAATTATTGCTCAAAATTGAAGGACGAATTGATATATCCAATAATATACAGGGGTTTCCATTAGAAAAATGCAAATTTTGTGTGTCACGACTTTATGACCAACCCTGTATAATTAAAACTTTAAGTGTCTAGTAGACGCTCAAAAACCCTAAAATTTTTATATTCAACTTTTTTCGATACCTTGTATATTTTACCGAATAATCGACCGTTTCCAGACTTTTCTAAAGCCCTGTAGATTTCTCCGTATATGAACGAAGAATTATTCCTGAAGGTGTATACCACTGAAATGATTTTGCTTTTTTTGTTTATTTTCAGGTGATAACCCCTTTCCGATCGTTGGTACTTTGCTGTGAATCTCGAAGGGAAATGGAAGAGTGGCTTGGCGCTCTCACTGCCGCTTCTCAGCGCCGATACCACGACCTTGACCAACCAGACTGCCTGTCTGGACAGCATCATTGGTGAGAATTCCTATCAAATCAGATATAAACTGTATTTAATGGGGTTGCTTTTGGAAAAAAAAAACCTTCGAGGATTTTCATCCTGCAAACACTGGTATTGTTTTCAATTTCTCAATTCAAATAGTTGATGTAGGGTGCTATTCGAAAGTTCCAGGAAATGCAAACGTCTGAACCACTTGTGAAAATGACAACGATAGAGAATCATCGCCTGGGTGAAAGTCTCACCGAAAGTTTGAAACAAAAATTATTGATATTTGTCTGAATTTCAAAAATGAGACATATAATAACGCTGAAGAATAGATAATCAACTACAGATAGCGTATCGAAAATATGAAAAGCTCTAAGCTTGAGATTTGCACCTAATGTTGATTTTTTGCTATTTTTTTTGATTTTTTTATTCAACGCATTTCTTGAATAATTCGAACCTTGGATGGTACACATGAGGATTGAATAAAAAGTCGGAATATCACATTCCTCAATATTGATGCATCATCAAGTTTCTTTTCTACGAACATTCGCAATTAGTAAATGAGGGAAATTCGAAACTTCCATGGAACTCCTGAAAAAGATATTCATTTCCCTCGTAGTTCGGCTAATGCGAAATAATAATTATTCGCCATTCGCTCTGAAAATTCTGAATAAGTGAGAGCAAATGAATAAGATCTGGATTCCGATTTGTTAAATGATTACTACGGCATCATTAGTCTCTAGTGATGAAGGATTTAAATGAAGAATGCTTGAATTTTAAAGAGCTGGTATGTTACCAAAAAGTTCTCTTGTTTGAAATATCACACATACATTACAACTGATACTCATGATTCAAATATTTAGGTGCCTTAGTACTTTGACGTGGCACTTTTTTAAAACAAAGACATTCAAACGTTTAGATCTCACGAAGAAATAGGGCTTAGCCAACGTATTGAACAATATATTTTCTCAATCGAACTTAATCACCCCGTATATCGAAAAGGAAGCCATTTGGATATAAGAAAATTTAGTAACGTTATCTCAACATTACCTATGAACCACTCTGTATGTATATTTCCGGGCAAATTTCCTTTTTTGTAGTGGTTCAACAATTTTGCGAGCAATTGCGCTCATTTTTTATTATTGATATCATTCACGTAACCCGATTTTTTACTAATCAAAGTTATATCAAACGGACCCATCAAACTCCGGTGAAACTCTGAAACGTCTTATATTTAATACCCAATCTCGCTGATTTGTGAAAATGAAACAGTCCACACGTTATCCAGATTCATCCCCCATCGACCTACTCTTGCTGTACTCGTTCAACGTATATCGATCGTGTACACTGTGCCTGAGCCAAACTAAATTGGAAAACAAGCCCCATTCTATACCAGTGATGCTTTATCTTGCTACAAAGCCTCCTGTCTGCTTTTGTTATCGTTCCAGTGCCTGCTGCGTTTCAGTTATTTATACGTGTTGATTCTTGGATCTGTACCGGTGATGGTTTCACCATTTTGATTCTGAATGCTGTTAAGGGCAGATTGGTACAAGAATAATGATTTGTACTCAATGGAAGAATTAATTTGTTGCTCACTGATGTTATATAATATACGAGGACAAAAAAGTATGTTATCAACGGGAAGAAAAGATACAGGGTGATTCATTGGGAAAGGGGCGTACTGTAAGGGTAGGTAGAGGTCGCCTAGCTGGTTCTGAAAAACCCCTATATGATGGGTCTAGCGCCCTGTATAAGCGAGATACAGAGTGTTTTATGTATTTCTCCTATTTCTTCAATGGCTCATAACTTACGATCCGCATTGTATATTTCATTCATTTTCACAACATAAACTCATTATCCTGTATGCTACTGAATTACGAATGAATGAAAGTAATAATCCAGGTACAGACTTGAAAAAAAATATCAGTTCAATACAACACATTGTATCACGAAATTTCGAAAATTCGATTGCAGATATGGAAAGAGCAGAAAAAAATATTCCTAAACAAATTAGTTCGGTACTTCCGCATGCTATTCTTGTATATGTTGATTTGAGTCAAAATGAAATTTTTTGATGAAAAGGTGGTAGGAAATTGAAAAAATACCCTTTTCGTCTCTAAATGCTATTCTTTCATTTTCGATCAATCAAATTATTAACCATTTCATAATATAATGAATTTTGGATCACAACCTTTGTATAAAATAAGTCGACAGGTCCTTATTTTGGACAAAGTGCTATTTCAATAACCAGTACAAACACCCCGTATTTGTGATGAAGATTGCATTTGTTTATCATGCTACACTATACAAATAATAAAATGAGAATATCACATTATGAAAAAGTATCACTCTTTTTAAGAAGCACAAATTTTGTAAAATTGTATTCATTTAAAAAAAAACAAAGATAGAAAATAGATAAAAATTCATTCATTCCAAATTATTTTTTTATTATAGCTTCTTGCAATCAATCTAGCAGGATTGTAATTAAAAGAAGTATATCTGAGAGTAATCGCGAAAAAATTATGTTTATGAAAGATTCACCTCAAAGAACAAAATTTACACGAAAAATAACGAAAAACAGATTCATTACTATTCATATAAATATTTTAGGTATGCCACTTCTCATGCTCGGCCCACTTATTGCAACGTATGTCGCGATGCCTTAAGCGGGGTCACTTCGCACGGCCTCTCTTGCGAAGTTTGCAAGAGCAAAGTTCACAAGAGATGCGCCGCCAAGGCCATCAACAACTGCAAATGGACCACGCTGGCCTCTGTCGGCAAAGAGATCGTCGAACAACCAGATGGGGTGAGATTTGAATTTATTCTAGATACAGTTGGATCACTTCAAGGAACGACGATAACCAGTTTTTGTTTTCGCTAGTGAACTTGTAGCGAAAAAGGCGATCGAGAATGCGACCTCGTATCTCCTACAGTTGCCCAATGAAAACATCGAAATTTGCCCACCCTGTACATACCTGCATCAAGTATGATTCCATTTCGAAAATATCGCTACATAATTACATAGTTTTGTTCATAACAAATATTAATATCATTCAAAATTAAAAATCAAGCAAAAAATACAAGAATAAATGATTCGATTTCCAACAATAAATTCGTTTTTTACACTAGTTAGTGTGTAACCCTTCCGATATATTAAATGATTTGAAATATATAAAAATATCATCATCCTATTATATTTTTTAACTATTATTGCGAGGCTGTGGGCATAAATTGTATGTTTACTTATACTGTGTCACTACACTTTACCAAAAATGTTCATTTTGCTGTCATCGAATCGAACTTGAAAACGTCTATTCTGGAATTCCTGAAGTGGAGCACTCTTCGAGGGTGTATTTTTATCACAAAAACGTGCGATGCGATATTTGTTCGAAGTTAATGGTTCGAAAACACTGATACACAGAAACATATAGTAACGAATCCATCAGAGATAAATCCCAAATTGACACTAATTGATTTCATAATAAATTGTCAACTGATACGATATTGTTTTTTTTTTCATATTTGTTTGATGCATTGAATGAATGTGGTGAGTTTGGGACTATTTCTCCAACATTTGTCAAAGAACAGCTGTCACTCGTGCCATCTAGCGGAAGAATCAAATTCCACTTTGAAATCTCTTCAAGCCAATATACTATGGTTCTCCTCTTACCTTCTCTAGAAACTAATCTACTTACTCGACTTACTTTCAAGATTCAACCATTCTATTATACTTTAAATCCTTGCTTTATAGCATCGCAGTTTTCTGTGTGCAGAGATTAGTTTTTCTCAAAGACCGCGTCAAATGCAGCACAACAGGAGGCTTTTCTATGGCATCGATGCATTTTGCACATGAACGCGAATCGAAGCTACTATAAACCAAATTTGAAAAGACGAGATCAAACGAGAACAACGTTGAACAAATAGGATGAGCAAAACTGGCCTGAAATCACGACCACAAAGAACTTTTCCGTTTCAGGAAATTTAAGAATATGTTACAGAATACTTTTGAAAGTACAAACTATCAAATGAGCCAAAAAATTTTCACATCGTATACCCCCTTATTGAAAATTCCGAGAGAAAAGGTGATATTCTGTGTGAAGTTTTTTCGAAGTCTCAAAACTCGTGCTATGAACAATTAGATTATCGTACAGGGTATTTCGTATTGACAGATTCACTTGCAGTATTTTCGTGTTTGTTGAATAGAAAAGCTCACTGATATTTGAGAGAGCATTACAATTTCTACTCGAATAGTTCGAAGTAGGAATGCCAAAAAGCTCTGTGAATTGTTGTTACGTGGTCACCGGACGAATCGAAATAGTAACAAGAAAAGAGGAATATCGTTGCGTCTTTCTTGATTACATGGTGTTATAATATACTCTTATTGATTTCTGTTTATACCCAAGATATATTTCACAATATTTCTTTCTTTATGAGTTGTACTCATTCGTTATGGAATTTGCTGTCTTTATTTTCAGAGCATAATGATGCCACACCAATGGATGGAAGGGAACCTGCCTGTGTCAGCCAAATGCGCTGTTTGTGATAAAAATTGTGGTTCAGTTCTTAGGTAAATACCTTCCAAAGTTATCCCAGAACCATCTTCCTCAAATAAACCGACTATAGTCCTGAACTAATTGGAAGTAAAAATAAAGCGCACTTCCTGTTTCCCAAAAAATAACAATTGAATAAGCTCGTTATGTTCCCAGTGTAAAATATTAAATTAAGCATGTCTAGTTCTTCTGATTTTCTCTTATTCAAAGATATAAAATACAGCAGTGGGAAAGAGGAAGATGGAGACTAGCTAGTCGAAGCAAAAAATGTTGGAAAGAACAAATGAAAAAACTGATTTTTCTTCAGGTTACAAGACTGGAGATGCCTTTGGTGCAGGGCTACCGTGCACACCCAGTGCAGACCTTCGTTGTCGTCCTGGTGCCCTCTCGGCCATTCGAGAGTAAGCGTCGTGCCACCTACGGCGCTGCATTCTATCCAGGACGACGCCTGGGAGGCGGTCAGGCCGCAGGCATCTTCTCCCCTTTTAGTATTCGTTAATTCTAAGTCAGGTACGTTAATTTTAGGACACCCTTTATTTGTTATTCTTTATCCTAGATTCACTGGAATGAATCCTTATTTTTCTATCCAATGTCCCACTTCTGATTCACCAGTATCCCAGGAGAAAGCAATGATATTCCTGAATCAGAGCGTATAAATATAAGATTCATATATTCATGGAATCTAGGACGAGTGCTCTGCACTGCGAATATTGTTCCCGAGGTACACCAACATTCATCCTATTTGAAATGTACTCGACCCAATTCTGATGAGATAGTGAGAACCCACCACATGTGAAGAATGAATTAATTTACACCATTTTCGAGAAAAATCCTGAAACATGCCGATTCATGGATTCAGAAAACTCCTCGACCAAACTGTCGTTAGTCGATGTATTCTTTTTTCAGGTGATAACCAAGGCGTGAAGTTTTTACGAAAGTTCAAACAACTTCTTAACCCCGCACAAGTTTTTGATCTCATCTCGACCGGTCCCCGAATCGGTTTAAGACTGTTTAGACACTTTGATCCATTCCGAATTCTAGTTTGTAGCGGAGACGGTTCCGTTGGTTGGGTCCTATCCGAAATAGATAAATTAGATATGCACGTAAGTACAAACAATTCATCAAGAATTTTCATTTCAATTATATTAGAAAGGGCCATGTGTTGGTGATGGATCTTTGATAAACTCTTTGTCTCATTTCCAGCACCCTTTTCCACCATTCATGAGATTGCTTATTGATCCAAGCACCATTGGATAATTTCCTTACTGTACAAATAAGTTTCCGCCATTTTTTAACACAAATTAAATTTTTATTATAGAGAGACTGTGAGATTGCTTGCTAAGGGACTTCTGATTTTCAACTTATAAAAAATTATATTTCACCAATATAAATCAATAATATCAATAGGTTATGTTGTTCTTAAATTTCCAAACTATTTTTTAAGCCGGTTATCATCTGCGAAAGCTAACCGAAACTCCGTGCCGCGCCATCTACAATAAAACGGCGGAAACACCTAATAAGTCTAATATAATTTCTGCAGAAGCAGTGCCAAGTAGCAGTATTACCCTTAGGGACCGGAAACGACCTCGCCAGAGTGCTAGGATGGGGCTCGTCCTGTGACGACGACACTCATCTGCCCCAGCTCCTAGAAAAATACGAAAAAGCCAGCACGAAAATGCTGGATAGGTGGAGCATAATGGCATTCGAGCGGACAATAGCTATGCCGAAATTATCTCTCACACCCGGGCTACCAGAAGGTAGAAATTAAATGTTACGTGGCCAATGGTGATGACATCTCTTTTCAGGACAATTACATACGCAGATCATTCAGTACGAGGATTCTTTAGTTACTCATCTCCAGAACATCTTGCAATCCGATGAAACGTCAGTCATATTGAATTCTGCTAAGAGGTTATGTGAAACTGTCAAAGATTTTGCCACTCAGCTCATGGAGAGTTCAATAACTCAAGGTAAAATTTCGGGGATGACAAGGAAGGAACCTCTCTCCATTGAGCTGGTTCTGCTTGTTATAGGTGACGATCAATTGGCCAAGAAGTGTGAGATTCTTCAACAGAAATTGGAGCAGCTCCTGAAAACACTAACCAGCGAACAACTAGACGCACAAAATCTCACTCATCAAGAAGAGAAACCGGCGGAAGATACTGACAGCGAAATATCTTTCGACAAAATGAAGACTGATAAAGTCGAAAAGGACCTGAGCAATTTCAATTTCAGAAAACATAGACGAACCTCCAGGTACATAAGTGTGGATGATATAGTTTAGTTCAAGATCAATAGAATTTTCCTCATACAGGGTGGCCCACGAGGTTTTAGCCAGTATACAGGGTGTTTCTAAAAGACATGCTAATATTTGAAACTTCCTAATTTTTTAGATACCAGTGGCGTCCGTACGGTTTTTGTATTGAATATTTTGGGAGTAAAAAATACTACGCAATTGCTTACTTTCAGAATAAGAATTACTTTCATTATTGAGCAAATTCAAGCCCATGGATTTTTTGTCCGACGCATGGTTTTTGCTTAAAAAAATATAAATCGTTTAACTTCAGGGTCTATTTCTCAAAAATCTAATGCGGCGTGGAAATGTTTGTGCATCGACTGAAAGAGAATTAATAATATATGATAATGTATCTCAAAAGTTGAAACTTTTGGGACATACGTTAGTAGGAAGTTCTCTTCTCAAAATGTGTCGAAGAATCACCTCTTCAAATATTAGCATATCTTTAAGGAACGCCCCGTATATCTCAAAAACTATTTGGAATACGATATTAAAATTTGGCAGTTATAAACCGTTGGTACTATCATGGATTTAGAGCAAGCTGCAACGTAGTTACAACGTCACATTTTAGATCACGTGGTATCATTTTAAGATTTTTAATGGGACACCCTATATAATTTATCACTGCTGTAAATGTGCCTCTACAATGATATCACGTGATCCAGAATGTGACGTTGTAACACAATTTTGTCAAATTTCAATATCGTACTCCAAATAGTTTTCGAGATATATACTGGCCAAAATCTCGTCTATGGTCCATGTCTATGGTTTCTGTTGCCATTTATTTTGTCACATTTTGTTGCACTAGCATCAACCAACTATCAGCCAAGTGACGTAATAAACCCCGCTATTTAGGTTCATGGAACGAGAGAAGGACGCGTTGATAAATCGCGCCAATAGCCTGAAGAGGGCCATACGAAACTTAGTGGAGCACACGGAGCAAGTAGTCGACGAACAAACCAGACAATCATCTTCAGCAATACCCACCGTTAAGATATCTTTAAGCACCGATCTGGACAAAGTGGATTCAGTTAAGAGGGATTCCCTCAGAGTCATGCCTACCATAGAGTCTGGTGGCAGCACTGACATCAGTTCCTGTCCATCGCCAACCAGTTCCATATTAACAGCTAGGTTAGTGGAGGTCCATTCTCTTATAAGATCGTTCAAGGATAATTTATTTGCTCAACACAATGCCATACTCTTATCAGCAGAAAAATGTCTATTTTTTCTTCCGTTCAAGCATAAAAAGACGGATTATCATGAGCTGTCAGAATATCCAAAGGTTCAACATTTGATCATCTGTTTCAATGTATTTTCTTGACTCACTAATTCTACTTGAAAATAACGTTCATTCATCGTTCGATATAGGCTGGCCAATATTTCTCCATTGCCAGACATCAGACGAGACTCCACTTTCGATAACGAAGACTCCGATATCATGACACTTCCAGTTCCAGCTGGATTTGCTGATAGTCGGAGAGCTAGTCAAATTCAGCAACAGCAACAACAGCAACACAGGTGAACTGATCAAAATTCTTTCTTACCTGTTCAGGAATCTTCAATCAAAATTATTCGAAATACTTTCCATAATAGTTTTCCTCGAATTAATTTTTCCAGTATTCAAAGGTTCTGTGAAACAGCACAGATTGGAATAAGGAATTTGATGCACATATTTGTTTTCCAATTCATAGAAATATTTTGAAGCTGAACAATTGTTTCGAGCTTCATTCTCCAGGAATATTATTTCTTGGGTAATCACGAATTTCAAATGAATATAAATCACTAAATCTCTAGCTCAAAATGCCTTAGGACAACGCAGATCGTAATATGGAATATGAGAGAGAGAGTCACTAGCATCTACAATACAGTGCATGATAAAAATAGATAAAGTAGATATTCATTTATATAAATAAAATCAGACCATAGTATAGTATAGTATATTACATAACAAGAGTTGTAAGAAGCATATTACGCACGACTAGAAGAAGTAATTCTAGAAGTGCGTAATTGTCATACAATTCGAGTTGTGTACTATACTTTTTCTACGACCGCATTCATTCCCATCAAAAATTAGGATTCCATTGGGTGACGGCCTACACTACATACATTTATAATTAGAATCAACAAAAATCGGCAAAAACTAGTAACAAATCGCAACACAATTATTATGAAACGTCAAAATGTTATCGGCGACGCGGCTTGTTATTCGTTTCCATGGCAACTACTGAAGGCTCTATCTTATTGGTTATATGTCGTGCGATTTACTTTACAGATGCTACGGTATTGGTTGTTGATCGTGCTCTCTTTTTACGGTAAAGTTAAATCGTACAGTTTTACGTCGCCCAGTGCTTAAATAGACAGTTACATAGTTGGCGAGTTGTACAAATTTCGTCATTTTCTGTAGGGGGAGGAGAAAAATATTTATCTACTCGAGTTGTGAGACAATTACGCACTCTGGTTATATAATATACTATTTTGTACGTTGGACATTTGTATGTCATATTGTTTGCTTTGTTTGAAAATGTCTTCAACAATCCTTTCATTTTGTTAATATACAGTTCATCTGATATTCTTATCTCGAAGAAAGATTTTTCTGGCTAAGTAGTCATGAGTTACTCCGTCCAGATCTGTTTGAATCGAATCAGAGTCAAACTGCAATAAACTATAGATACTCCGCAACTAACGAGTTACATGTTACATTTGTATTCAGCCTAGAAACCAAAACAGAAAAAATCCTGCAAGAAGCATCGACGACTCTCATGCGAATCGAACACCAACGACATCCATCCGAAAAGGAAATAGACAAAGACAGAGACAAGGAGAAAACGAAACAATCTGACATCGAGACGGCGGAAAAGCCGCACCACGACGACGAGAAAGAGTGCAGCAGCATCTTGTCGGCCATCTCCAACGAAGAGATCAGTATCACCTCGGAAATACTCGACCAAAAATCGTTCGTGCCACGTAAAGATAGCAACGGCGAAGACATGAACGGCCATATCTGTCACATCGACTCGCCAGAAACAGACACCTACCCCAATTCGGACGTCCTCCATGGTGAGTCTTTGATGGACGATGTTAGTTCCATGTTAGGTGAGGTGTACGGATACGGTCTGGATAGCGTCGAAAATACTTACACCGATGACACGACGTTGTTCCATCAAAGCGACAGAGGTAAGGGTTTGATGGTTGAAATCCCACGAAATTGTTAATTTCATGCACAAAACATTACCTACTCTTCACCTACCTAAAATCCTCGATAGCTTCTGATTGTTAATATTATGCACGAAACATTAATTCCTTCTTAATATCCTCGATGGTTTCTATTGGTTTCTGTCGTCTGAGTTGTACGTGCTTGTAAAGTGAACGTCCTCACTTGAAAATAACTTCTTGTCTTGTGGAAATGAAAAGTTGTACGTCCCAGTACGCTCCAAACTCTATAATTAGATTACTTTGCGTTCCTACCAATCGACTATTGAATTTATTCAGACGTACAATCGGCAAATCATTGTTTTCATGGTGTTTGGCGAGGAATCAAAATAAGTTTGACTGAACAGAGTATTGCTCGCTCTCCTCATGAAATTAAAATTGTCCAGCTTTCCAACGTAAAATCTCTGACAAATACGCAGTGGCGAATTTTCAGTAAAAATCATCACGTCGTAATCTCAGCCACTGCAAATAAGAAACTGTCGAAATGCATGCGCATTGTCACAATCGCTGACAAAACCGTTTACATCCCTAATTTAACCCCACCAATACAAATCCTTTGCAAATACAAAAGTATATTTCATCGAACGAAATCTGTTATGAAATCTGATAGATACCCCTGTATATTATTCCATTTTCTGATTCAGGGTCAGTAAATACTCAAATTGACCCCCATTTGTACAATGTATTGCTGACACCTTCTAGCTACACTAAAAGTTGCGTTGTGTAACAAAATGCTTGGGGTATATTGCGGCAAGTCTCTAATATCCGATGCCTAAGGATTTCTATAATTGAAACGTATTGAGGATTTTTTTACATGCAGAGGGTTCTATTTGAAAACCGAAAGTTGGGGTCACTTCCGGTTACACCGGAAGTGATAAGTGATGGAATACAATTTTTCTCTTCAAAAAATGAACAATATCATATAGTTGCTACCCACCAAATTTCAAATATCGATCTCGAATGATTCAGAAGTTACAGCTCTGGCCGATTTCTATTTATGTTCCCAAACATTCAGAAGTTCAGCGGTTAGCTTGATATTTTTTATTTCGCACTGTTGGTATTGAAACATAACCAAATCTGTTAGAACTATATTCCTCAAATTAACATACTATGACAATTATCCAACATTGAAATACCTATTCCAGAGTATTTCTCGGCTAGATACTAGCGTAGTGAATATCTGCTGTGGTTATACCAACAATCTAAACTTCCATCGACATGCTACATGCACATTCAAAGGCGATATCCAGCTAGCAAAACCGACGATTCACAATTAAGATTCAATTTAATCGAAATAGGATCAGCAAGGAAATGCCTTCGGGAAGTTGTAAATTGAACCCTTCATATAGATACCGAGCGTTAAGTAACTATGGAAATTTCTAATCGTGAAACCTACACTAATATCGGAGTTTGTAAAACCAATGTAAATGAAATCTCGAACCTTGTTTATTTTCTTGCTTCAGAGAGGAGAATGAGCTTGAAAAGAGATTCTCTGGAGAGGGTACGTCGTGGTTCGAAGCCAAAAATGGACGTTCCATCGACAGACGAAGACACGCATTTCGGGTTTGAAAATCCAGCCTTTATACCTCAACAGATGTACATGGACAATAAATTCGAAACAGAAACAGTTCAACCGAAATATTGCAGTCTGGCCAAGTTTGTTGAGGGTAAGTTGGACAATAGATAAAAGATCATCCAGATATGTATCGTACAGAGTGATTAATAAACGCGATTAAACTAAATTATTTATGTTATTATTGTGGCATTTACATTTTTTCAACTAGAGTTGTCAATGTTTTCAAAATTGCCATTTTCCGAGCAAATTAACATAAACTTCCGGTTCAACCGGAAATGCTAGGTCTCACGCGATTGTCTACTTGTTTTTCGAATAGTGATGAACCGCATATAAAATGTAGATTTTTGATATTCCTCTCGATAAATGTTAGTTAAGCTAAGCGTTTCGTCTATTTGGATTATCATTCAGGCAATGATATAGCGAGAAAATCGTTCAAGAGGCAACGAAGCACGAGCAAAGTATCGAAAACAGAGGCCAACGTCAACAGGCAGAGCATTTTACTGGAAGAGTCCGAAGAAAAAAATCCCAGCTACAAAGGCAGTCAGACCAGCCTCAACAAGATGGAGAAAGAAATGACAAACGTCTCGGTCAGCAAAGACACTGAAGACGAAACTATCAAAGAAGACGGCGTGAGTATAGCCAAGAATGCTCTTAGTGGAGGCTTTGGAAGAGTAAACTCGAGAGAAACTGAAACGTAATTGTTGTATTCGGTAAATATATATCGCTCTCGAGTTCATCCTTCGCAGCCTGCATCTTGTTTGGTGCGAATGAGTTTCTTTGGCAAACTGAAACTTTGTTGGGCTCGACAACAATGAGCTTCCATCTCAAGCTGTTCCTAATAAAGACTGCAGAAGGATATAGCAGTCGCGAAATATTTAAGTTTGGCAAAGTTATCAATGGAAGCAGTTGATTAAAGTTCGAGTTAATGACATTGCGAATCTAATAATGAAATTTCTATTGGCTAGAAAACTGAAGTTCCTCGGAATTTTCCTTAATTACGAATATTGAGGTGGGAAAATTGCATGATTAACTTAGTGCTTCTATAAACCCGTATTATGTGACTGCCCGCATAATATTCCAACAAAAATACAGACTTTTTTAAGAAATATTCGGGCTCGAATCATCGTTCAGTACTAAAATCGAAATAACAATTCATGTAATTCATTCTTGAATTCCAAAGTTTTCTCAATCTATCTTATTCAGCTGCACCTCATTACTTTTTTTTCATTTGTACTTCTCTTTACAGTAGCTAGACAGTAAATCACATCAATACTTTCGCAGATTTAATTCGATGATTTCAAAAGCGATGATTGAAATAACGCAGGAGGGATTAAATCGAAACATTTTTGAATCAAGAATGAAGAGACCTCTCAAACGATTTATCAGAAACCTATACTTCCTAATCAAAAAATTAGGGGTTGTACCTGTCATTCGAAGGGGGTTGAGAGTAGAGGTCGCATTTTCACGTTCAACATCAATTTATAATTCAAGATTGACGTATTCTGGGATTCTTCATAAACATGTACAGTAACAGAAATAATCAATTTATTCCATTCGGCTTTTGCACACTGTATAATTATTAGTTTGAAAATAGAGTTCAGAATTCAGCAAGTGATGTTGCTCAATCGAAATTTAACCTTTAACCGTTTTAGTGCTGAGCAAAATAATGGTGTCAAATAAAACCCTCTCATTAAGACAAATTGTTGTTTCATCATCGGTACAATCATTAGAGACCGAATCATCGTCCGAAGTAATAACAAGTGTCATGGCTATTTTTGCTAAATAAAATATAAAGAACCGTAGAAAGTATTTTAAGTTGTATAAATATGCACTCTCGTAATAAGTTATGCGCGAGATTAAAATACGTCACTACCATCAAGCACCAAAAACACACTGATGCGCAATTTTCGATTCAAACTAACGCATCACTATTGCGCCACTTAGCACTCTAACAATTAAAATTCTATCAATTATCACTGATGCGCAAAAGCCCTTTTTTCTCTGAATCGATGAGTTTTCCACTCGCTCAGTATGCCGATTGGAAAAAAATGTAATATTGAACTTACAATTTCGACACTTGCATGCGTATTGAACGTATCAGTTGCCGTTATCGCCGCTTCATTCCAGTGTAAATTCCCCCGAGTGAGCGTGATAGTAGAACCTCCCTCCCCCGTTCTAACCGAGCAGATCCGGTCAGAGCGTTTAGAGCAAATCCGCATAGAAATCGAGGGCGATATCGACCCCGACCTAGACCTACTATGTTCGAAGGCCGACCGGCTGTCGACCAGCGACCAAACAGCCAGCAACAACAGCTCCAGCTCCAACCTGCTGGGCATCGGCAGCGAGGCCTTCATGACGAGATCGCCGGCAGCCACCAGAAGAATCTCCTGTTGCAGCATGCTGAATCCAGTGGAAGCTGCGGCGTTGGCAGCCGCAGCTGCCACCAGCAAGTTCTACAGCGACACGGCGACGGAGAAGCGGGAGGAAAAGAAAGACGACAACAACCGGAAGATGCCCATCATCAACCCTTTGGTTAGGCTACCCACGTGGCCCAGTGAGTGTACGAGGTGGTTGAGTGCGACTCGGTGCTGAACTGCTCCATGTCTGCTTTTCAGATGTGAATACTGGGGGAGGATTCATCAGCAAGTGTCTTCTAGCGAACGCAGACACGCTCTGCGCAGCCGTGAGCCCCCTGGTGGACCCGGATGAGACTCTGTCGGAAGGTTTCTACGAACGATGCGTCATGAACAACTACTTTGGCATAGGTGAGTTGAATCTTGGCATTATCTGTATTCTATGAACCAGCTTGCTTGCAGGAATCGACGCCAAAATATCTTTGGATTTCCACCATAAACGTGAAGAACATCCGGAGAAGTGCAGGTCCAGGGCGAAGAACTACATGTGGTACGGAGTGTTGGGAAGCAAACAGTGGCTTCAAAAGACCTACAAGAACCTGGAGCAGAGGGTACAGCTCGAGTGCGATGGCCAGAGAATACCACTACCTAGTCTCCAAGGAATAGTGATTCTAAACATTCCCAGGTAAACATATCATGCCAGGCACAAAAATCAGTTTATCCACCCAATTGTATCCAGGATAATAGGGCAAAAAAGTTTCAAATATCTAGGCACAAAATTTTTCAACGCTCCACCTTCCGCCATTCAAATCGAAAAATCTACCAGATTATTCAAAAAGAAAATTAATGACCACATAAAATCTGTTTCACGGACAAACGTTCACGACTTAATTGACTAAAGTATAATTTGAAGTATAGGTATGTTTCCCTACAAACAGATATGAACCTCTGTGATACTATTGCTGTGTGTTATTAACAATATTTCATCAAGTTCCTATATGTATAATTCCAAATGGAACCATCTACTAACTTATTTCAATACCACAAAATCTCATTCGCTCCATTTTCTTATATCTGTTTTAGTATGTGTAGTAATAGTCTTGTAATTAGTCTCAAACATGAACATTTTGTCTTAAAAATCTTTTATTTTTTCAAATGAAAATTGTATTTCCTCAAGATCTCAAACCCAATCTCAACATCAAAGTCAATAGGATTCTCTACTATACAGGGTGTCCCGTAAAGACCACGTTGAACAGAAGGAGGATGTAGATCAAAGGATAACCCACCTGCTATGACAAAATTCACATTATAAAAGTCTTACCGTTTTCGAAATATTTTTTTAAATAATATTTTTGTCCCTTTCAATAGTTCTGCCTTTACGGTTGGTACAATTTTACACCCTTTTTGGTTAATTTTTTCAGTAAAATATTGCTGATGAATATTTTTTACGTTACCATTAAAAACATTCTCCGAACATTATAAAGGGGACCTTTTTGAAATCACTATAAAATAGACAATTTATTGGTGTAACGTGCAGCAGTAGCTCAGTACATTTTGATTCCACTACGATGGACTAAACTTCATGAACAAATGAATCCACTACCAAAATTTTCAATAAAAATATTTCTCACAGCCCCTCTTTGAAATGTTTGGAGAATGTTTTCAATGTTAACGTTAAAATTATTCGTCAGCAATATTTTACTGAAAAAATTAACAAAAAAGGTGTAAAATTGTACCAACCAAAGATAAAACTATTAAAAAGTAATTATTTTCAAAAAAAAAATATCTCGAAAACGGTAAAACTTTTATAATGGGAATTTTGTCATAGGTTGGTTATCCTTGGATCTACATTCTTCCTGGGTTTGACGTGGTCTTTACGGGACACCCTGTATGTTTTACATTTGTCTATATATGTAGTCATAGTCTTATAATTAGTCTTGGTGTCTATTATCCTCATAAACAGGTGTAAACCTCTGTGAGTTCTCTTGTTGTTTATTTTACTTATGTGCTTTTCTCCTTGTATTTTTTTCTGCAAAATAAACTTCTATTCTATTCTATTTTAACAACAACAAGTTAATTTTTCTTTCTCTCCATCTAGTTTTATGGGCGGTATAAACTTCTGGGGAGGCACCAAGGAAGGCGATATCTTTTTGGCACCGTCTTTCGACGACAAAATCCTAGAAGTCGTGGCAGTGTTTGGATCAGTCCAAATGGCTGCCTCGAGACTCATCAACCTCCAGCACCACCGGATAGCCCAATGCCAGAGCATCCAGATCAATATCCTCGGGGACGAGGGAGTACCCATACAAGTCGATGGAGAAGCTTGGATCCAACCCCCGGGCATCATCAGAATACTGCACAAGAACCGAATGCAGATGCTGTGCCGTAACAGATCGCTAGAGAACTCGCTGAAGTCTTGGGAGGAGAAGCAACGCCAAAGCATATCAGGTCAAGGGGCTAAACCGAGAGCCTCGGTCTCTATACCCCACGACAAAGAGAGGAGCAGCCTCACGAGGCAGAGCATGCCGTCCCAGGATAAATCTTTCCTGGGAGTCAACATCGAGAAGATCCGACAGCACAGCTTCAGCGGCGCTGTACCCATACAACACCACGAGCCGAAAGAGAAACACAGCGTGCACTTTGCTCCGCCGCCGGAACCTTCACAACCTGACATCCTCTTCTCGGAGGAGGAACACTACCTCCTCATCAACTTCATAGAATGCGCTACCACCTTGACCAAGTGGATTAAAATCCTCGCCATCAGTCATAGCTTGGAGGTGGACCTCTACTCTCTGGCCAACAAGGTGGATACCTCCTTGGAAGACATCCACCCTAACGGGAAGATATTGGAAGGGCCGCCGCTTCGCGAGAAGTTCACTAAGCTAGTAACGAACGTGAAGCAGCTGTACGAAGACAGCTGCTGTTTACTCCACGACAGAGGGGATAAGCTGAAGCTGAGGGACGACTTGGAGAACAAGCTGAGTGCCAGTCTGGCCAACACCGAGCTGGAGCTGAAGAAATGCGTGATGTACGATACGCCCATGGGCAGTCTGGTGTACTTACAGGCCCTCAACGGCGATCAGATGGAGCACAAACGGAAAGGGCTCTTCTGGCTGAAGTTCCGCGCCAAAGGCAGCAGTTCGTCACAGCAATCGAGCCAAAAACGAGAGGTGGCTTCGTGGGGAACTCAGGAGGTCGCCACGTGGCTGGAGACGCTGCAACTCTCCGAATACATTGACAGTTTCGAGAAGAATGATATCAGAGGCAGGGAGCTGCTGACGCTAGCGAGAAGGGATCTCAAGGAGCTAGGCGTCACCAAGGTGGGTCACGTCAAAAGAATTCTGCAAGCCATCAAGGATTTGACGCAAGGTTAATAATAGGTAGTTAGCATCTGTAGTGTTCAGATCTCATCGTGGTGGAACAGTTTCAAAAATAAAACATAACAAGTATGCTACATGAAATGATTAAAATTTTACGTTTGCTTTTTTTGCCAACCACTTCTAGGTAGAGACAAGACAAAAGTAGCAAACGCTGGTGTCTTTATTATAATTAAACAATTTAACAAAACTCATTCTGAGATCGGTCAATCTCAATGATATCATGAAATTGATACTAGGGCAATACCTAGTAATCCAGAGCCTCTTGCTTTCATCAATGAAAAGTATTAGCGAAAATGTTTCATTTCAATATCTATACTTATCTATATCAACGAATCCGTTATATGTTCATATGTTCATTTCTACTATTAATGTTTTCAATGCACAAATCACATGGTACCTATAATACTCATGAGCCACTGTCATTAAATACAACATTACTCATACCAAAAATATTCATATACATTATATCTGTTTGAAAACTGATAGAAATTGTGCCACCACGTATAAACATTATTTTCTGAGTAAATTTGTTTGGATGTACTAAAGGTGTACCTTTTTGTCAACCTGTACGACTTACTGTGATTCTCCAAGTAGTTTTAAGTACCTAAATGTATATCTTGTATTCAATATTACAAAAATTGTTCAAATCAACTTATCATTAACGAAAATAATGAATCTATTGTATAGTGATCCCGACCTATAAAAAAATGTTAGGTCTGATGAAGCGTTACATGATGTTGATTACAGAAAACAACTTAATTTTGTCTTATTCTATTGTTGAAAATGTTATTCAGCTTAGTCATCTTTCTCAAGAGCTAGAACTATCATTCTTTGCCAATTTTCATTAAGAAAAAATTTTCATCGCAAATTAAATGAGCAAAAGTGTAACGCTTTATCAAGGAACTGTTACTAATGAAAATTCAAAAAAATATATTAGCTGTTAATTGTTTCTTGATATTTTGACATAATTTCGGGTCACTTGATATTGTCATATAGGACACACCATCTATCGAAATTCCTCTTTCTATATCCTCCTGAATCGAATCTAGTTGATAACTAATATTCTAAATTTTGAAAGCAATTATCCTATCCCTTTAGCAATATACTGAATTAGATATTTTTTGGCAACTCGGCAATTTTTCTCACTAAGACTCAGAACGTTTCAGTACATGAAATGGGATTGATTATATAGTCACTTTCTGAGTTGAAGAAACGAATTGTGAACTAAAGTGAGATGAATTAGTAATACGAAATACAGGGTCAATGATATAGATAAATAATCCCTGAGCTGTTATATCCTAATCTATTAATTTGTCCAACAGGATTTCTTATTGAAAAGGGTAACATAGTTTGTCTTTTTTCTCCTTTGTATATTCATCTTGATATTCATAATCGAGATATTTACATAGCGTGGACAATCTCAATAGTGTTATAGACACCTTAAAGACTCTGTATTTTCGTACATCGAAAGTTGCATTTTTTGGGAAACCAACTGGTTTTTGGGAAAGTTATTATCCACACTCGTTCCACACACGGATATAGATCTGCGGAAATGAAACTTTCATGAAAAACTATTTACTCGATTCAAATGAAAGCGTAAAATAGTGATAGAATGTTGAAGTAGTAAAACTATACGTAGGTCTTCTAGAAAACTAGACTGGATTTCAAGTGACTAGTCTAGATGATTATTTATACACGCTTATTTTAAGAGCTTTTTTGAATGTTAATGATTTCAGAACTCCCATTCCTAAACAACTATAGGTATAAGCTAATAGTGAATAGATTAGAAGTTGATTTGAATCATCAAACCCATCTCTTTTGGACACGAATGATAATCATAACCTATATGGCCTTCTGACATTATGGTTGTCGAAACTTCCGGAATATATTTTGGCACGTTTCACTATTTCGAATATGATATCAAACATTCGGTTTCAAACCATAAACAAAAACATTTTTATCACCTGTATCCTCAAAAGAGGAACGTGATCTACTCGCCTTCATGATCGAGTGTTTTGATATCAATCAAAGGACTAGTGGACAATGTTTGAATAAAAAAAATATATATTCTTCAAGACATTATTTGTTATCTATCGTGCCAACTAAAAATATAATTTTCTTCGATGATTTTCGAAAACTTATATTTTAATTTAATTACATTACATCACGTGTATTCAGGAATTTTATAGGTAGGAACATTTTTCCAATTGTAATATTCATGGAAAAAAATGACCAACAATTATTGCTTCGACCACAATAAACTTCATACTCAACTTACTAACATTTTATAAGAACGAATCGTGATTTATATGAATTAGGGAATTGATATCGAAATAAAATACAAACAAAATACTGGGATAATATTGAAGATGAAGTAGTTTGTTTTTGTTTTCTTTTTTAATTCATACGAATAACTGAAAATTCTCAACTTCTATATCAAAAATAGAACGATCGGTTGAATAATAAACTTGCGATCAACTTTGTATACCTAGCTTTCAATCACAACACAATCTGTGTAAATTGGCATTCATTATTCAACTTAAATAAACTCACATACCAGTTCTGTTACACCCAATTATATCTTCTAATGGTTATCAAAGCAAATGATGAATTATGAATAATGATATTATGTATTTCAAAATGTATATTGCCCCTCTTCGGTTTGCTTGGTTTAAAATAAGTCAATTAGTAATCTGTTTGGAATAGTTTGATGATTTATCCTACCTGACAAAAACTACGAGTTTTCTGATTGAAATTAAATTCTGTTGAATTAATAAGGCGCTACTCCAAACAGATACTCATTCATAACTTGTTGTGTAATTTCTTGAATCAAGCACCAATTTCCAATTATGTGTTCTAGGATTATAATATATTAGAGAGTTTGGTTTTGAGTTTGTTCTGAATAAAAAATAGTCTTCCCTCTCTCATCTCTTTTGTTGTTAGACCTCTACCACTGATTTTATATTCGATTTACATTGTTCACCAAATCGATCAGGTGATTCTAGCGACTGGTATCAAAATATTCCTTACATTAAACCTCATTTAATTTTAAATGATGATTTATTTATAAAGTAGTCGGAAACAGCAATATTTTGAAAAGAAAGTCATCAAACTGCTAACAACTTATCTTCAAAATGTGAACCTTTACTTCCAATAAATATCTCCTTTAGCTCTTAGTTTTATTCAGAAACAAATCTAACCTCTCGATAGTATTTTCCTTCCCTAAAATAACTACCATTTCAGCAACACTTGGGCCTTCCTGTAATTTAGGAAAGAAAAAATCACACATCTGATTCAACTGAATATGAAATATTACCTTCAATCCACTCAGAATGTATCGTAGATTTTTCATAAAGTGACCATACTTTAGTGTATGATTTTTACAGAAGGATTTTAGCATTGAATTCAAATTCTCAATGCTCAATTCTACATCTTTATTTTCTAGATCACTTCTTAATAATGCAATTTTACTTTGTGTGCTTTCATCAACATTATATTCTGTAGGAATGACCCAAATAAACTCTAAATCTTTAGAAAGTAAATCAGACAATTTTGAAATTCTATTGGAAGCCCATTTCAAGATGTTTTCAATATATTCATCTTGAAGTTTAATTGAATTATTTTCCACCCTGAAACAGATATTATTAGTATTATATTTCTTGATCAAATTTCAAATGAACCTTTCAGGATATTTTGATTTCAACAAGTGTTTGGCTTCTTTAATAAGGATGGAACATTGATCTTCATCATGAATCCTATTTTTGAGTTCCAATTTGTTGAATTCTAACAATCTGTCAACCATCAATTTTCCTGAATGTGAATTAATTTTCGAAATGTCAAACTGAAAATGGACAATGATTATTGATGCTCCAAAAATATTCTGAAATCACCTGTTCCGCTAATTCTTCTAAAGTATAACATTTTGGTTTCAAATGTCTCTCCAAGTCTTTTGCAAAACCACCACCAGAATGCACAATAAAATTCAAAAGTGCTAATGAAAAAATATGACTATCTCTGTAATGTCCTATTCTGATATCACCCTGTCTTTTACTCAATTTTGTACCATCTGCATTCATCAACAGAGGTAGGTGGCCAAACAAAGGAGGTGACCAATTAAATGCTCTAGAAATGTAGGTTGAAATTGAGAAATTGATGTTCCCATTGATTGCATCATCATTATTCATACCTGTATAGCAAAATATGTTTGGTTGTAGATATTTGCCACTCAGCACCTCTGAGAACATGGGAAATGTTCATTAAATGGTCATCTACTACATTAGCAAAATGATAGGTAGGGTAACCATCAGATTTAATGATAACTGGATCACCTTCATTCAGAGATATATTGTAGGAAATGTTTCCATATATCAAATCTTCAAAGCTCTGCTCTTCATCACTTATCTGAAACAAAATATCTTCAATGCTGAAGAATTTCATCAATTGAATTGAGGCACTACCAACTTTGAAACGAATGCAAGATGGATCCCCTCTTGCTAATCTGCTTAGGGAAGCTTCAGGAGTTAAATGTCTACATTTATTGTCATATTTTGGTATTTCTTGTTTGCGTAATGCTTCTCTACGTAAAAGTTGCAACCTGTTATCTGTACAAAAGCAATGGTAAGCTGATCCATTTTCAAGAAGTATCTGAACCTTGTCTCTGAAGAAATTTGTGGAAATCAATCAGTTCTCATCTTTATACTCTGTCATTTCATACCTGTAAATTTTTAGCCTTTCAGATTGAAGGTAAGGACCAAATGGTCCACCTATTGAAGGTCCCTCATCTATTTCAATTCCAGACCAAATCAAGTCATTTTGTAACTGATCAGCTGCCCCAGGTACTATCCTAGTTTGATCAGTATCTTCGATACGTAGAATGAACTTTCCATTATACTTCTTAGCAAACAATAAATTATATAAAGCAGTCCGCAAGCCCCCTAGATGAAGGTAACCTGAAAATATTGTTTTAGTATAGAAATACAGTATGATACTTGATAATTGTCACCTGTGGGACTTGGAGCAAATCTCACTCTAACCTGATCAGTTTTGTATGTTCTGAAAAGAATTCTGTATATGATTCTGCTATTAGTTATGATGTGAACTTTTGAAATAATCATCTTGAAACACTAACAACTTTTCTATTCTTGCACAAATAATGTACTTTCCACTTCATACTTTAGAAAACCCAGTTATTTGTACGACGTTATGATCTTCTGTATTATATCTCTTCGGTTAGATATTGAGATATATAAAAAAATTCAAATTTCAATTAAAACATCTATGAAAGAGCCATATGATAGGATGCGATATTTTAACGGCAAGCGGTGTTTTAGTCACGTCATTTCAAAACAATCATTACTTTTTACTTTGGATACTTGGAAAGTGGTTAAAAACAATAGTTGTATTAGCGAGGACCGAATATTCATTGAAACCTATACTCTTATATTGAAACCAGGATAACGATCTACAGAAGATTACATTTGGAACACTTTTGGAATATCTGAGAGATGAACGTGAAAGTATGTGAACATTTCTTCAAATCATGTTTATTCAAGGGCAAAAACGTTTTTTTTTGTATTTCAAAGTTACGATTTGGAAATGATCCATTTTCTATTTCACTTTCCACTTTCACGTGATTTTAGATTCTATTGTAGTAGTCCCAAAATACAACATTTTTGGTTTGTGTGGTAGCCTTGTTTATGCCCTCGTTTGAGGTTATACTTGATTATTGTGTTGAAATAAAGAAATAAGTTATCGAATGCTTACTTTGTGTGAATAAATTACTAGTGTGCCAATTATTCCTTATTATGGTATGTAGAAATATGTTGAATTACTAGTCAATCCTCGAAAATGACAGAAAGTTTTGTTAGATAATCTGTCAAATTGAATTTGGCACACATATCAACATCATTTTGAAAAATATTATTTATTATTCTTTTTCAGCATAAATTGAAATCGTCACAAAAGGACAAGGTGAAGAAATTCATATCTTTTACCCAAACAGGGGAAAATACAGCCATATATTGCCTTACGCAAAACGACTGGAAACTAGATCTGGCCAGTGATAATTATTTTCAAAATCCCGATGCATATTACAAAGAACCCAGGAATGTGGATAAGAAGAAACTGGAGGCTCTGTACAATAGATATAAAGATCCTAGTGAGCCTGAAAAGATGACAGTAGATGGTGTAATGAAATTCTTGGAAGACTTGGGTCTTCCACCTGAATCTGAGCTGGTACTTATCATTGCTTGGAAATTCAAAGCAGCAACTCAGTGCGAGTTTTCACGTGAAGAATTCATAAATGGAATGACAGATTTAGGTTGTGATAATGTTGATAAATTGAAAGCTCGGTTACCAGGTTTAGAAAATGAGTTGAAGGATAATTTCAAGTTCAAAGATTTGTACCAATTCACTTTCAACTTTGCCAAGAATCCTGGACAAAAAGGGTTGGATTTGGAAATGGCAATAGCCTATTGGAATATCGTACTCAAAGGAAAATTCCAGTTTTTAGAGTTGTGGGTTAAATTTTTACAGGTGAGATACTCAGAGATAGGAAAACAATTCGAATCATATTAATTTCATCTTCAGGAAAACCACAAGAGGTCAATTCCAAAAGACACATGGAACTTGCTGTTGGATTTTTCACAGCAAATTGCTGAAGATATGAGCAATTACGATGAGGAGGGAGCATGGCCTGTACTGATCGATGACTTTGTAGAATGGGCCTCATCTAGAACTAAGGAGGATCAGCCCCACAGCACCAGCCAACTAGATTAACAGATTTGTTAGACTTTGAAACTTATTGAATTTATTTACGAATGTGTGACTGACTGTTCTGGAAAAGTAAGTGTCTGAAGACATTGATGTGAGAGTACATTTTCATATAGCTCTTTGTTTTTTGTACAGTTGTTTCTGAAATCCAAAAATCTATCCATATGTGTGTTTCTTTCTCAGTTCATCTATACTACTCAATCAAGAAGTCAAAAACAAAGAAAGGAAGTTGAACACGATAATGAAATGAACATTGCAACATTTGAGTTAACAGAAAGTGCAGTGAATAATATCAACTTGAGAAATTGGAAGTTATCAATTACAGACCACTTCATAATTGACATTACAAGCTCCCATTTTGTGATGATGAACATTTCGGAAACACTCTGTATTGATAGAAATTATGGCAATATATTTTGATTGTGTGTATGTCCCAGATGCAATTCTCAATTTTCCAGCATACCAATGTCTTTTTTTTTATTTTATACTCACATATTTCTTTGACAAATTTCGTCTGGGACATACAGTAGACCATGCATAAGTTGTGAGTACTTTATTTACTGAACCATTACAAATTATCAATGAATTATTGAATCCTCATTTTAACATTTGGAAACAGGAAAATTATCAACTTCTTTGAAAACCTATATTGTTCTCATAGTGTGGCAAAATTTCAGCTAGTTATTGAGGATATTGGAACGAATATAACATTCTTTGATGAAAATCGAAATAATCAATTTTAAGGATTGTACATAGTGCTATTTTCGAATTCTAATCTGAACGTTGTTTACAAAGACTAAATATAATTTTTCTGGTAACTGATTATGTTTCCATTTCTTTTCTCCATATTATGATTTCAATGTAGATATTTGTTTCACTAGCTCGATAAGAACATAATAATTATATACTGAAGAATTCCAAATTCTATTGTTTCATCTTGAATGAACCTCACAAAAAACAAACAGCGAGTAACAGATAGTTTATATTATATTCAGCATATTTTCAATAACAATTCATGCATCATAAAAACTAATGAAACAAGATAAATATATGGGAATCTCAAAGGGCTGACACAGCTGCCCGCAAAATAGCGAATTTGTTACTTCCGCAAACCCCGCGGAAGTCGTCCAGCGTCAAATCATCAATGGCAACACCGCCAAGTCCTTTATTTTTGACATACTGAGCTTTGTTCGCAGCGGTCTCCGTGTCTTCGTAAGCCACCCACAAACCTCCTTTTTCGTCCTTATCCGGCAAACGATAAGCGTAAACTCCTGTAAACCAAACCAGAAAAACTATACTTTTCTCCGCAACAACCTACAACTAGCCAACTGACCTCTCCTTTTGGTGGCGTCCGGGACCTTCCTCAGCTGTTCCTCGGCGGGTCTGTTGCCCTGCGGACCGGATACTTTGGTGCAGATCTCGGGGTAGCTCAACAAACCGGCTTCTTTGGTCAACGGGCCGGGATCGCCTGGACCGTCCAGGTCGGTGACCGGGAATTGATCCACTTTGGCTTCGCCCTCCAAGTGCCAAGTGCGTCCGTAGGTCGGGATGCCCAAGACGAGTTTGTTTGGCGGAGCACCGTTGCTGATCCTGAAATCACACGGTGTTATTATTGGAGAAAGATGGTTTTGGTAGCATGCAGAATTTGATAAGTTGCCACCTGTCTGTTTTCAGATTAGCAATTCTCTGAAAAAAGTTGGGGTTGATTGAGATTCAAATTGGAATGGAAACTTTTTGAACGTTGCTGTGTTATTTTTCAATATTTCGGTTAAAAAGTTCCAAAATATATCTGAAAATATATTTTATTATGTCCAAACTTCATAACGTTCTATCCAGTAAATTCTTTAAAAAATCGCCCGTGATCGTATATTCTCATTTGACTGTTGGTTTATTTAAAAAACTGCACATTTTTTATCCGGTTATAAAGGTTGTTGAAATTTGTGAATCATAGTTCAGTATCAACCGTGACATCATTGAAAAATATGTGAACATTATTTGAGAACTTGCCCACACAGCACGATATATTGCTGCAGCGTTGCAGCAATATTTCACGGCAAGATTGCAATATTGCATGCAATATTGCTGCAATGTTTCAGCAATGTGTCTATGTCCGCCCCCATACAATATTGCAGCAACGTTATGGAATATTGCTGCAACGTTCTGCAATATATTGCTGCAACGTTGTAGCAATATTGCTGCAACGTTTTGCAATATTACTGCAATGTTGTAGCAATGTTGTTAAAATATTGAATGAAATTGAAGGAAATAGTAATAAAAAATTAATAATAAATAAATAAATAAATGAAATTAAAAGTAAACACAGGACACATAATCAAATAATTCAGCCAGAATGACGCAATTTTGAAATCCAAAATATTTATTTTATTTTAACATGAATTGAATGAATGATAATTAAAAGAAAAAGAAATAAATCAATGTGATATCACTCAATTCAATTCAATTCAATAAATTGAATTGAGTGATGGAAATGGCAAATATTTTTATTCAGATGATTCGCTGTCTCTTTCAGCCTGGTTCATATGGTCATTGAGGCGTTTTTCCTTCCGTTTTCTTCTAGTTTTGGCTTGTGCTGGCCACTGAGACGCGACACTTTTTATTTGTAAATCTGTACAAGCAGGTTGGCACATACTATATACCGCTTCTGAAAATATAATTAAGAAAGAAATTAATACCATATCTTTGCTGAATTATAAACAAAATCAAAATAAAAAAATTATGTTGACTACTAACTTTGCAAATCTCAAGATCTTTCATAGCTTAGAAGAGTCGACTCTATTATACAGAGTTAACCAAAATAAGTGAATTGTGTATATATAACTAAGATTCTTTCTTTTTCTATAGGTAGATTCACTGATAAGAAGCTTCTTTTCACCAGTATTGACACATTATAATTTGGACTATCATCATGTTTCTTGATTTTTCATCAAATTATTTCACTATCTCGACAAAAAATCCTAGTGAGTTTAATCAGCACACTAACCTTAAGGATACAATTATTTTCACAATAAGGAAAAAGCCTTAAAATAACGTAGCATCATGATATAGGTACAGGAATCATGGTAAGTGGTGAGTACATGACATCAAACTACAAAATACACTTATAATAAGTAGAGTTTTGATACTCTGGATGAGTATCCAATACATACAATAATACGCCAATAGACCAAAAATTAAACTTACCTTACAAAGCACTAGTAAAGGAAAATCACAATTCACAACCGACAGTCGGAAATCGACTTCTGTAATCAATAGGAAATCTCAATCGAAATCGAATACTAATCAACCTCAATTACTTCGACTCGCATCAAAACTTTTGTGATAATGGCGTGTTGCGTCGTCAACGTTGCGTGTTGGCTTGTGGCCGAACTTGTCCGATAATTCCGGTGTTTGCCGAACGCCAAACAAATAATGAACGTTTTGTTTTGAAGCGCCAAATTCAAACTGTTTTACAATGAGTTGATAATCAGACGTACCTCATAAAAGATGGTCTGAGTTTGAATAATAATACCTATATTGCGTCTGTTCATTCGCCTAAACAGAAATTTGATTCCATTCTGTACCTACAATGTACACTTGTCTACACAAGTTAAGGTATCTATGGTAAACTTTCGTTTAACTTTTGCATTTCGATGAAAAATATTAAGGAACCTATAAGGATGATTGAAATAATCATCAAAATGCAAAAATATAAAACAACGACGTTCTATAATGACATAAGAATATCGTCAAACTAACGTCCTGATTATGACGTCTACAGTACGTTCAAAAAATGACGTCAGTATTCACGTCATTTTTTGGTAATATGACGTTGCAGTCCAATAAAGCTTGCTGCCTGGGATTGCTGCAACATTGCTACAATATTGCAAGGCAATTTCGATGTGACAACATTGCTGCAACATTGCTGCAATATTGCACGGCACTTGCAATGTGACAATGTTGCTGCAACGTTGCAGCAATATATCGTGCTGTGTGGGTGATTGAAACTAATTCTGAATCATGTGTTGAGTGTCGTTTGATAAAATTCTTAGAACATCCATTGAAAAAATTCACAGGTGTTCTTACCAATATTTCACCCCCCAGGCAGCAAGCTGACGTCATAATGACGTCTCTTTTTGGTATTTATTGGTCCGCAACGTCATATTACCAAAAAATGTCGTGAATACTGACGTCATTTTTTGAATGTACTGTAGACGTCATAACCAGGACGTTAGTTTGACGATATTTTTACGTCATTATAAAACGTTAACTCATTGTTTTATATTTTTGCATTTTGATGATTATTCCAATGATCCTTATAGGTTCCTTAATATTTTTCATCGAAATGCAAAAGTTAAACGAAAGTTTACCATAGATACCTTAAAGTGTGTATAGGCAAGTGTACATTGTAGGTACAGAATGGAATCAAATTTCTCTTTAGGCGAATAAACAGACGCAATATAGGTATTATTATTCAACCACAGCCCATCTTTTATGAGGTTCGTATGATTATCAACTCATTGAAAAACAGTTTGAATTTGGCGCTTCAAAACAAAACGTTCATTATTTGTTTGGCGTTCGGCAATCTCCGGAGTTATCGGTATCGGACAAGTTCGGCCACAAGCCAACACGCAACGACGCAACGTTGACGACGCACAGTGCACACGGCCACACGCCATTATCACAAAAATTTTGAGGTTGTTATGTATTCGATTTCGATTGAAATTTCCTATTGATTACAGAAGTCGATTTCCGACCGTCGGTTGTGAATTGTGCATTTCCTTTACTAGTGAATTGTAAGGTAAGTTTAATATTTGGTCTATTGCATGTATTGGATTTGATGTCATGTACTCACCACTTCTATGATTACTGTACCTATATCATGATGCTACGTTATTTTAAGGCTTTTTCCTTTTTGTGAAAATAATTGTATCCTTAAGGTTAGTGTGCTGATTAAACTCACTAGGATTTTTTGTCGAGATACTGAAATAATTTGATGAAAAATCAAGAAACATATGATGAGAGTCCAAATTAATGTGTTAATACTGGTGAAAAGAAGCTTCTTATCAGTGAATCTACCTATAGAAAAAGAAAGAATCTTAGTTATATATACACAATTCACTTATTTTGGTTAACTGTATAATGAATAGAGTCGACTCTTCTAAGCTATGAAAGATCTTGAGATGAGTCTGCACAAATAACTTTCTGTTCTGACAACTCAAGGTAATTCTTTCTTTCTTACTTTTCCAATGGTTTTTTCCTACATATCTGTTATAACTGGTGGTAATCTAGAAGACAGAACTTTCAACAATTTGTTCGACCAAATGAAATTTTTAAAATACTATCACATCTGTATATTTTTGAAATTTGTTGTTTTAATAGTTTGTGAATAATAGTAGAGTTTTCATTTATCTATTGGTCATTAACCATTAAATTATATATATTTTTTAACAATAATTTTTTATTTCTAGAAAGTTCCTGTGCCTTGGGGATTTCTACTCTTCTCACATCCCCAACAAGTGGAGTCGACTCTTCTAAGCTATGAAAGATCTTGAGATGAGTCTGCACAAATAACTTTCTGTTCTGACAACTCAAGGTACTTCTTTCTTTCTTACTTTTCCAATGTTTTTTTCCTACATATCTGTTATAACTGGTGGTAATCTAGAAGACAGAACTTTCAACAATTTGTTCGACCAAATGAAATTTTTAAAATACTATCACATCTGTTTATTCTTGAAATTTGTTGTTTTAATAGTTTGTGAATAATAGTAAAGTTTTCATTTATCTATTGGTCATTAACCATTAAATTATATATATTTTTTAACAATAATTTTTTATTTCTAGAAAGTTCCTGTGCCTTGGGGATTTCTACTCTTCTCACATCCCCAACAAGTGGAACAAGTACCCCTACATCAACTATTCACAATAAAATTTGGCATTTTTTCTTCCTAATGAGCTAATCAATTTTTGGTTTAATTCAAATGTTCTGAGTTAACAATTTTACTCTTGATAATTGTGATCCTCATAGTTCAAAAAAATAACTCCCTCTACTCAAACTGTTATTTTATATATATAATATAAATATATATATTATATTTCATTATATCTTTATTATATCCTTTGATGCCGATGGAACATATAGATTTTCGTTCTCTAATTGTGATTTTATTTACAGACCTTATAACATCATAGATAGGATATTGATTTGTATATGCACTAACATCCAAATAATATGAGCTTGAGACTAGCAAGTGAATACAAATAATTTTGAACCAATATCAATATATATATATATATATATATATATAATAAATAGGGACGGCCCATTAACGTCGAAATATAACGTCATAATGACGTTACAGAATGACGTCTTTGGTCTGTGACATATTCACGTCATCCTACCGTCTTTATGGCGTCATTCTTTTCGTCAGCAGGACGTGTCTGGTGTCGAAAAAATGACGATAAAATCACGTCAGCTTGCTGCCTGGGCCAAGCATCGATATTTTCATCACTTCTTCTGTCAATCAGCTCATACAAGGGTGACGGGAAATCAGCCAGTTCGCTGTTACGTTGAGGAGTATAAAAATCGAAAGCATGTAGTGAAATGAAATCCAAATGAGGGGCCAAAGCTCTTGGGTCATAGTAAACTGAAAAAAAAATGTTACTTTCATTTTAACCGCACACGTTACCCACGAAAATAATCAACTTACCTGTGCTGTTGACATTTGGTAATACAGTCAGAGAAAGAAGAAGATTGTCTGGTCTGAAGACACTCTTCAACTCTTTCACCAGTGCAGTGAATTGTTCTCTATGCTGTTGTGCATTTTCGTCAACTACGTGTTCTCCAGTGAATGTGTGCTTAAACGAATTCCACAGTTTCTCTAAAATATACAAGCAGTAATAATGAATGAATAATCAACATCATTTATGTAGAATATACTTATTCCAGTCTTTATTTTTTTCGGTTTGGTTTCAGGGAATTCCCATGCCAGATCCAACCCATCAAATCCATAACCTTTGATAATTGTATGTGCTGAATTAGCGAATGCAAGTCTGTGGGTTGAAGTTTCCACCTAAAATTACAAATATTAATAATTATTCCCGAGTAGAACAACTTCGATTGAACTTACTATATAGCCCAAAGTTATGGTTTGGTCATTTGAGAATTGAGAAAGATAGTTCTGATAGATTTGGTTATTTTTTAATGCTAAAAGTGCAAAATGAAATGTTTCCAGTCAACCACTAAACTTTTAATTGATTAAGACATAGCTGGGAACATTAAGGTATCAAAAGTTATGGTAACACTTCACAAATGACTTCACTACGATATCAAATTCATGGAATATTTAAACCATCTTTCATTCAAACTCTTCAACAGTTATCCACGGTCAGTTTCGGAATATATATTTCATAAATCGAAAACATTTTCCGAAATAATTTGAATAATAGTCATAGGTTATGACATTCTGTTACGGAGTATGGTTGAAAAAATAGACAAGCAGCAACACCGCACCCTCTGTCAAAATAGACAGCCTAAGTCTTGACGTCACAAGAGGGGAGGGGAGCTTAAAAACCTTTTCAAACAAAACGATGCAACGTGTTGACGGTCCATAAGACATTGTTCATTTTAAGTTTGTGCTTCTTTCAGTTGAAACTTACAATAAAATTGTTTGTATATGGTGATATTAAGTTCTCATTGACTCATTCTTATAAAAACTCCTATGGAGAAAATAATGCAATACTTCGTTGTTTGAAAAGGTTTTTTGGGCTCTTGACGTCACACTTAGGTAGTCCATTATCTTGCCTAAAAAGACTATAAAGGTTTCAAGTACCGAAGAACTGGATATTTTAGAAAATTCCTTCATACGCTTTTTGAGTTGATATGTTTTTGTCTCATATCAACTCTAAAGACCAGCTGTCAACTAGCTCGTGCGACTTCCGATTTAAAATTTCACTCACAATTTTCCTGTATTTCTCGTTCTTTTCATCTCCCTCACCGACGACATCTTCGTTTCCTCCTACAGAGAGCAAAACCTTCAACTTGGGAAACCTTCTCTTGAGATCGGTGACATGTCTGTAATTGTCCTTGATAACGTCAAATTGTTCGTTCAGAGGAACCAGCTTTAGAGTGTTTTCATCAATGGCAGCATAGCCGTACAGTAGATGAGTGCAGTATTGCAGTGCGGGGTCCAAATTAGCAATTTCGAATTTTGCGTGACCTTGAAACAAAGTCGAAGATATTTATTGTTTTTTGTCTTCTTGAATCATGGAAAATAGCACCACGGTCGCAGATGAAACGATAAATTGGAAGCAATTGTTTAATGAAGTAATTTGTTTCACACGAGTAGGTGAAATAATAATTGCTAAATTTCACTTGAACGAACCTATGACGTCATTGCTACTTCTCAACTCTGGTAAACAAGAGCATTAAAAAATCTTGTTTTGACCTCTACAAACAAAAGATCACTGCTGTATCTATTCATGAAGAAGATTCTGATAGTTTATTTTCTCCGAAATATCAAATCATAATTCATTTTCTGAAGTTGCTTGATAAGTTTTAATTATCATTATATTTTCGTGGTAATTAATGAGAACATACGTTCTATAGATATCAATTATCTAAACGAAAATAAAATCTTGAAAGCAATGAACTCATCTTCATTATTTTATAATTTCCAATTATATTGAATTGAGATCATGGACTTCGATTATATAATTAACTAAGAAAAAATTCAAGGTAATCTGATGATTTATATTGCTTTAGCATGTAAATCGTATAAACCTATTTCGCATAACAAGTAGTGAGTCAAATATTATTCATTTGGCTCTCGAGTGAATGAGTAACTAACATGTTTACGTTTCAGGGTCGTACCTTGGTTTTGAAAGCTCAGTATAAACAGATCTACTTTGATCAAAAAGCATGAAAAAGTAGAAAAACCTTGAACTACCTATTAGACCATGGAAATCCGAACCTCCGATTTTCATCCAGAAACATTGTCAACAACATTCAACAATGCCTGCCTTATATAAAATATACAATAAAGTAATTTTTATGCAATGAAAGTAAACAACTGAATTACATTAATCGAATATGACCTTTCTTTAGGTACAAATAAATAAACAAATTATTCTTTCAAGGTTCTCAAAGTTACTCGTATAGATTATTGAACATTTGGTAATAAAAAAAAATATGTGTAGTCACAATTCAAGCATTTTGTATCGCAAAAAGAAATGGTTGATACTACCTTATATATCATTATTTAAATAAATCATGAATATTGTACAGGAATTCTGATGAGCTTTAATTTGTTATGAAATTACCATATGAAAAATGTGAAAAATGCAATAACTTCGAATTATCAAAGTTGCTGCTCAAAACTTGGAACTTATTATGGGACGTCCTGTGTATATGTGGTGCTTCAATAAACAGAAGAAAATTATGCTCTGAAACTTGCAGCATCTTTTTCAGTTTCACTTCAAGATACGTCAACCGAATTTCAGAATACGTATTTAATCATAAAGTTTAAAATTCACTTTTCAGAGAAAATAGTGAATTGTTGAATTTGAAAATCGAATAATTTGAGATTTAATTGACGCCATTTGGAATAAATCTGGAGAAGAGCACAACGGAATATTTTTTCAATTGATTTCAATATAATCATCCGTTATATTTTTGAGTTTACCTTCTCTTAGATGAGACTTGGCCTCGTAATTGCAGACGACAATTTTTTCGGCCACAGATAAGGCCGCAAGGACCAGTAGCAGCAGTGGAGACAACACGATACTCTTCATGCCGGCAACTCTAATACTGATCTGTGCCATTTCCAACGGCTCCGGTTTTGTTGAAATCCTCTGCCCACCAACGATAATCAAAAGTATAAACAATCGAGCACGTTTATTGATGTCAATTCGCTGGAAAGAATAAGATTCACAAAGTGGTTCATTTGTTTTGCAGATATTATCCAGAATTGCAATTATAAGTGCTAGTGAATGAACTGGTGTATAATAATCATAAGTATCATTGTTAATTTCCTCATTAAGTTGATGAAATTTTTTCTTCTACTTGGTGGCAAGAAAGAATTCATTTCATTTCAACGAATGAATTATGTATTTTTGTTAATATATGTAACAGTTCTTGACTTCCAGATGAAAATAGATAGTGCTTATTAATTATCAACATCATTTTTACCATCTATTTATATCAGTCTTTATTCGCTCTCAAAAAATTACAGAAAATGTTAAAAAAATTGTGTTACCAATGTATATATAAAATAACATTAGGTCCATGAAATATGTTTTCTACTTATAGCTATAAATGTCATGACATCATTCTGATAAATCTAGTGTTGAATATTTCGCTAGTTTCAATTTATTACTACTGACATGAACTGAAATAGTTTATGCTGTAATTGAGAGCGTTATCGCCGCTTTCTGAAAACTAAATAACAATCATCCTATTAATTAAGATTTACAATTGCAGATTATTGATTTCCAACAAGTATGCGTTCGTCAGTACATTGAATTCTTGTCACACATTATCCCAATCTGTCAAATGCGTCAGTCAATATTTTATTCCGGAAATAATGATTCTCGAAGGAAAATTCTCGTTCTATTTTGTAATTAATATTCAAACTTATGACCGTAACTTTTGTTTTGAGAAATATAAAGAAACGCTATCAGATGCTCCCCATGTTCGTAGTTTTTCTTTAAATTTTATGAAAAAAAAAACACAAAATCACATGTAACATTCCAATAACATAATTGATGTATAATTCTTCCTATGATATCAAATCAATCACCTGAATTATCAATTTCAATGAATCTGGTTTTCTGTACCAAATTGAAGTTTCAATTAGGATCTACAATTGCATTTGATTATTGATTTCCATCAAGTATGCGTTAGTACATTGAATTCTATTACCACACATTATTCTTATCTGTCAAATGCGTCATCAGTCAATATTTTATACCGGTAATGATGATTCTCGAACGAAAATTCTCGTTCTATTCTGTAATTATTGCACTGTAGTATATTTAAACACATGGCTGTAACTTTTATTTTGAGAAATAGAAAGAAACGTTATCAGGTCGTGCCCTCTATATGTTCGTAGTTCTTCTTTGGATTTAATGAAAATAATACAAAATCAGATGTAACATTCCATTAAAAAAATGTACGTATGACATCATCCTATGACATCAAATTAATTACTTGAATTATTAATTTAAATGAATCTGGTTTTGTGTACCAAATTGGGGTTTTTATTAGAAAGCTTGCCAGTACTCTTCGAATTTTGAAGTTATATGTTGCATCATTTTGGGTTTTAATAGTCTAAATCAGGTGGATTTAGAGGCTTATGCACCAACTTCCATATAGTAGTCTTACGTAAAGTTGGTGAGAGGCGAAAATCAAACAACTAAATATATAAAATCTGATAATTTTTATTTAATAGTTCAATGGTAAAATATCGTATCACTCGAATCATTTACTTTCACAAGAAACAAATCACAATCTATATCTGACAGCCCTCAAAATGGGATATTTATCTCCCGTGCAGAGCCCTCGGAAATCATCGAGAGTAATATCGACGACGGCAGCACCGCCAAGTCCTTTGGCCGCAGCGTAGCTGGCTTTCTGGCCGGCAGTTTCTGGATCCTCAAAAGAAACCCACACACCAGGCGTATCGCCCTTTGGAAGACGGAAAGCGTAAGTTCCTGAAAAACAAAATCAAATGATGATATACTCTTTAGGAATACACTGGCAGGTTTACTGTAGCCTCCTGTTCTACCTGATTTAGCACCGAGTAACTTTGGGGAGGTAGACCAATTTTGATTTATGTCCAATGAGCATTCAAATTATCATTTTTTCATGGGGTTTTCTCAAGATGGGTTGGGTTTAGCATTGTGTAGATGAAGAATTTAGTCAAAACAATATGTATCATAGAATGCGGAAGACCACTGAATGATGATATCCTTCCAAACATTTCTTAATCGATGAATAACGTTATTGGTTCAGTGTACATCCGATATCAGGGATCAAAATCGAAGCGAATTGATTCTACAGCTTTTTGAAACCAGCATTTTATGTTTGAAATCAATTCCGTTCATTTTCATATTTTATTCATGATATAGACCGAATGAAAAATTTAAAAAGAATGAATGGTAGTTTTTGGATATACAGAACACGATTATGCTGTGTCGAAAAATTTGTGGTCTTCCCAGTGGTCTTCTTCTTTTTATTACTCATCCATTAGAGTGCAAATTCAAAATGCATATACAGGGTGGCCTATTAGAAGTAGAATAACTTACTTAGAAATGAGGATGCAATGAAATTTCCCCAATAAAAGTTGTTATATATGCGCAGATACACAATCCTAAGATATTTCGAGATATACAGGGTGCTCAGCCTAGGCCTAATAACATTGAGTTCACTATTTATAAATAGGACACCCTGTATATTTGTTCACTATCGAATGCAGCTCAAAATACTGAATCCAGTCGTATCTTTTTTTTAATGCGACGTTGTCAAATAGGAGCGAAAGAAACTGAAATCGGACGATGATTGGTAAAAAATATAAATATCACCAAAAAATCGTTACCAGTGTGATAATTAAGTGAACCCATGAACAGAGTGAAAGTCTAGTTTTGTATACAGGGTGTTTTTTGAATAAACGTCAATTCAATTCAAATGGAACACCCAGTATATCAATTGATTATCTTGTAGAATCTTTAAATTATGTCTCATTCCTAAGTGAGTTTTTCTACTTACACATCCTAATGGGCCACTCTGTAGGATTTTCAGTGACAATAAACCAAAATATTGGATTGAAATCTATGTTGAATATTTCAATTGGGAATTAAAAGGAACCAAAATTCTTGTATACGTGTGTTAAAAAATTAAAGATTTTTTTAAATTTCGAGTGTCCGTTTGATGTTTTTTTTATAAATTTGCTGTAAAAAATTGGTTCGAACGAGTTGAAATATGACATACAGCTCTTCTATGAAGGCCCTAAACAAGTCAACACCAAAACTCAGAGAGATATTCCAGCATATCAAAAACAATCATAAAAATATTCGAAATGTGGAGAGAATTGCAATAAAACATCATAAAATCAGCACTAAAGAATTTGGCAATAATAAACATGGCTCTCGGATCATTGATCATTGGGGCGTAATTTTTTGCCCAAAAATAAGATCACGCCAACACCACCCAACACCACAGCCACTATATCCACCGGATTCGACCACCTGTGACTTTTTTACGCTCAAAAATTGAAGAATTTAAAGATTTGTACTGATTGAGAGAATAAAAACTGCACCTCTGGAAGAACTGACGGCTATTTTAACGAGTTTTCCTAGAATTGCGTTGGCACATTGAAGGCAATAAAATAAAGTCACCATAAGTTTCAAACACACTTCGTATTATTTCAGGTACATACCGAAACGCTTAGTAACATCGCTATCGGACACATTCCAATACTCGTCTGCGGAAATAATCCCAAAATAAACAAAAATCGTTATTCGTCGACTCCTCAACTTCCTCCAACAACTCACCGAATCTCTTGGTGGGGTCATTGACCTTCCTCAATTTCCCCAAATACCCTGCTTTGATCTCTTGCGGAGTCGCGATTTTCGAGCACACCTCGTTGTAGCTGAGAAGTCCTTCTTGTCCCGTGTAAGGACCGGCCTCTCCCGGCCCGTCAATGGGTAGAGGGGGAACGCCTGTCAATCCCGAGTCATCTGTCATCTTCCATGATCGTCCGAAAGTCGGGATACCGTAGATGATTTTGTTGTTGGGCATGCCGTTTTGCAGCCTGAAGAAAAAATGCGAGTATGATCTGTCACGAGATTTGAGCCATCCATTTGAATGTTTTTCATTGTCAACAGTGCCCCATCAAAGGGCCAACCATTGAATGTGAATAACTCAATTTTGCAATTCATTATATAGTTTCAGTTCAAGCAACCCAATTCATTTTTTATCTTCTTAATTATACGAGAAAATTTCAAATATAAAACTTCCACTCCTTGGAATTAAGAAAGATTCTTCCATTATGGATTGAGTTATTATTCATATCAAAATTTACGAAAAAAAAAAATATTGCCAGTGGTGTCATTCATCAAGAGGTCTCTTTGAGTTAGGAAGCGAAAATTTTCATCTTTTTTTTTATTTGTTTCGTACTCCAAGTTGTTTCGTATAAATGTATTACTATTGCTTAAAATCATTTAGAACACACTCAATACTATGAAGGAATTCCTCCATACATCAATAGTTATCCAAAGTGAAATTATCACAAAAGTTCAATTACCAATTTTATCTTGTTTATTGAGCGAAATCATGTCATCGGTCATAGGTTAACAAACATGTGGAATATTTTCTGGAATAACCGAATACAACTTATTTTTCAGAAATGATATCATCTCACGCTTGTATACCCCGCATTCACCAAAAACCAAATCGAAATAAACACTCACCAATATTTAACTTGGAAATCTCCATTTTCATATTCTTTTCGGTCGATCAGTTCGTACAAGGGGGCGCTATAATCGGCCTCTTTCGGGTTACGTTCAGGAGTGTAAACATCGAAATTATCGAGAACGACGTAATCGAGATGGGGGGCCAATTGACGGGGGTCGTAGTACACTTAGGAAAAACACCAAATCAAATTGACAACTCGAAAATATATTGCTAGAGGGAGTGATAAAAATTATAATATCATCAGTGAGTGATATAAAAATTCAGCAATAAATAAATGATAATAATAAATAATAAATGTAGCTTATTGATCAGAGTCAGATTGAAGATTATTACTCGAAATTAATGCAATCTACTGAAAATAACTTGGAAATCACTGACTATTATGACAAATAGTTAGGCATTTCAAAATCTAGTTAAAAGAGTTTGTGGATTTCTTGGAAATTCTTCTGACGATCACGCAAAGCTTTTATCATTTGATTTCAACCACGTGTGCATTCTAATATTCAGAAATAATCATTGACGACTCCATAATTGTTTACTGGGAAAATCTCCATGAAAAATTTACCTGTACTGTTGACATTTGGTAAAACAGTGAGACTGAGTAAAAGACCATCATGTCTGAAACTGTTTCTGAATTCCCTGACAAAGGCAGTGAATTGTTCCTTGTGTTCCTCTGCTTTTTCGTCGATCACGTATTCGCCAGATACAGTGGATTTCACGGAGTGCCACCAACTGGCTAAAAAAATTGCAAGTTCAGAAAAGTGAAGTAGAAAAATCATCACCAGTACTTTATTATCAAATTGGCTTATAAGTCAATATAGTTAAGTGAATTTTTATTTAAGCACTGGTTCACTTATTCATACAATTAACTAAATAACATATAGAATCGGCGACGAAATAAAAATGAGGTTATGTTCACGATTAGCGATGTATAAATTATGGATGAAGTTGAAATTAGTCGACAATGAACAAGTTATATACGCTAAATCTAAATTTATAATGCAAAGTTCATAGTATTTTGTTTTTTGGTGAAGGAGAAAACGTTACAATTTTACTTACATATTTTGCTTCTTATCTTCTTAGGTTTATTTTCAGGAAATTCCCAGGCCAAGTCCAAGCCATCAAATGCGTAATTTTTCACCAAATCTTTCGCAGAGTTGATGAATGTTAAACGACTGTCAACCGTTTCCAGCTAAAAAACGCATAACATTCAATCATTCGAAGAAAACGAGATATATAAAACAATTCGTTCATTGTTAGACACTCATAATTGGCAAGTGGACTTTTTTTATCTGAGATTTCAGAATTGAGCATAATTTACTCCTAGTACGATGATTCTTTGAGAAATTTCAAGACCTTTGAATAGTTATCAAAAACAAAAATACCTTAAAACACTCCGATATTTTTCCAAGAATAGTAACTGACGATTTCATCAGAACAAACCATTTAGAAAAAAAAATTATTGATCTGAATAAGATTTGACGTCACTACCCCAAACGTGTGGCGATTTTGAACACCCATAAGATGGGTAATTTTTGAATTATCATTCGATCGGAATTTCGATAGAAGATTTGATAATATTACCATGTAGGAAATAATAATTCTCGATATATTCCACTCTAAAGTCTGAAATTTTCAATCGAAAATTTCCTGGTGAATTTCTCCAATAACGTACCAACAAAAATTGCCATTGAAGTGCAGATCATATAACAAAGTGCAAAATTACCCAAAAATACATTCTTATAGGTGCAAAAATTCTGAATTAATTGTTGAAAATATGTAACACTAGTCCAGTCGCTCATAGTAATCCATCAAAAATATTCACTCACTACGGTCCTGTACGGCATATTCCTGTCCTTCACTTCCGTCCCGCTGAAATCTCTTCCACCTCCCACTGACAGAAGAACTCTCAGTCCAGGGAATCTTCTTTTCAGGTCGGAAATATGTCTGTAGTTGTTCTGGTTGACGTCCAATTTTTCGTCCATAGGCTGGATCTTATTGGTCGTGGGATTGATTCCGGCATATCCGTAGACTAAGTGTGAGCAAAATTGCAAAGCCGGCTCCAAGAAATTTATATCGAATTTGCCCTGTCCTGGGAAAAAACAGCACAATTTCGTGATTCGTTCTACGCCTTTTTTTGTTGTGTTTACTGGAGAAACAATAGCAAACTATATATTCTCGAATGTTTATTCTCATCCTATTACCACGCATTTTATCGTTTTGACATTTGAAATGCATTATGACTCGCCTACTTGATTTTTTGTCAAGGGTAATAAATGTTATCCAGGTAACCATTGAAAGTTGGATAATGTTGATTATCACTTAACATTTGTTTATTTATCATAGTTGATTACATGATAGTTCACGTGATCATCAAACATTTTAACTTGATAGGAGCCTTTCAATTATTTCGGAAAATGAATCTAGAGTACCTGAAAAGGAAATTCCAAATTTTTTCATTGGCAAATAATTCATTCAGGTGTATTGAAATAAAGTCAGCTACTTGCAAATTCATATATTGATCATTAGAAATCAATTGATTAGTATCAACTAATTTTAATCCATTTAGAAATGCCCCAATTTGATGTTTTATTCATAAAAGTGTCCTATTGAAACGAACAAATGCAACGTCGACCCACTGGACTTCTATGTAAATTGACAATAAAAGAAAACCTCAAACGATTATAGGTAAATATCATTTTCTCCTTATTTTGTCGTTTAAATTATTCACAGCTGACTAATGTAGGTGTCGCGGTCAAGTATAACATAATACATTTTTATTTATGAAACTTGATTACCTTGAAGAATTGCTAATTCTCCAAGTTTCATGACCGCACATACATCAACTAATGAATTTTGATAAAAATATATCAAAAAGATGGTTGATAAACACGATGAAAATAATAATATCAAATTTATGTTCCTATTTGATTCTAATGAAACATTTAAATTTTGGTGAATGCACTCCTTTTGTCCACCAATTATCGAATTATACACACAATGTCTATATACATATACATTTGAATCCAATGAAAAAATGAAATTTTGGTGGATGCGTATTTTAATCCACCAAATTGTTATCAAATTTTAAAAATAGAGGTGATATCTACAGATTTGAGGAAATATTTATGTTTTCAAAAAGTCTTAAGATCGTGAGACAATTAATTTCATTATTTTGAATGTTCAGTATTCAAACTCAGTTGGTAAAAACTTGTCCAGCGCTTTACAAGAATAAAAACATGTACAACAATACTAAGTACAATGAATTTTAACATGATGAAAGTCGACATGCAGAAACATAAAATGAAGAAGTGGGAGAGAAGGAAATGAATGAAAATTGCACTGTTTGCTATCGTGATCGAAAACGAGATATTATTCAGGAAAATTTGGGGAATATTTGATGCACCAATGCTCCGTGTTTCAGTGAACCATGTCATCTGATAACAATATCACAATCATTCCACTAAACATTTCTAAGATAAATACACATATCAACTTGCAAAGCATAAGGATGAAAATGTGATAAAGAATGGTTGTAATCAGGTTCCTCGTGACATGAAAAAAATCATTTCCAAAAACTTATAAATCTCAACTTACCAATTCTGCTATTGGCCTTGCTGTCATAGTAACATACGACTTTACTATCTGCTTTCGCATAGTAGGCGTAAGCGAGAATAAGAATTAAAACCACTCTTAGAGCGGCCATGGCTAACTAGACTGTCAAACTGAAACTGCTCGAGAAATCTCTGCAGTGGTCAGCACTTGCTGATTACTTTTCTTGGCGCATGACACCTTCAGATTTGTAGGGGGGACCAAACGGTTTTTCTGTGTGCTTTCAATGGTATCAATACATAGAAAAACAGCCATGGATTTTGGCTCCTGGTAGCACGAGAAAAAAAGAAAAGTAAAACACGTTGAATATCACTACGTATTTTTTGAATAGATCCTGTATAGAGAAAAGTATTCAAAAAAAATCTGGAATTTGATCATGAGATCTACATTATGATGACGTATTTTGACCCCATGAACGTGAATATTATCGTAAATAACCAACTTTTTGGTCCAAATTGTAAGACGAAAAATAGTGGGCACAAATTATTTCAATGAATGTCAAATTTCCATGTAGTGAGTATTGTGATCACTTTTTCGAAGTTTCGATGCATCGTAAATTACTGAAATTTCTTAGGACCTTTTGCCACAATCATTCAAATAAAGTATAATGCATTAAGAATAATGACCATTCAATTAATTGAATCGACTTCTCTCGGTATTGCGGATAACAAAAATTATCTGATCACAGGGGAAATATATTTTTTAAATGCTAGACTTAGTTCTTATCGGAAATAATAATGTACATTAATTTTTCGAACACCGAATACGTAATATATGCAGTATAGGTGACACAGCTCGTCTTTTATAAACAAAACAATTTGCAAACTACAATTGCGAATAGCCTTTTTATTATCATTCGCTATTTTGTTATTATTCAATCGTGTTGTTTATCCTTATTAGCAACTTTACAATAGGTAAAATAGTTACTCAGAAATATGATGACGCATGAGTGGAACGATTTAATGAAATTTAAAACACATTCTAAATGATGCTAAACCATCAGATTTTCGCAACATTAAACAATCGCTTTGTTATAACGTTTGTTTATTGTTTATGGTCAATTTATGGGTACTTATTGGTACTCTCTTTTGTTTCCTTACTCCATGGACGAATGAGTGTATTGTTAACAGATTTGATATACGAGTAGTCAAAATTCTTTCATATAAATTATCTGTTCTGTTTCTCCGTATATTTATATCACCGAATTTCCTGTTACGCGGCCCAATATTTTAATTGTTTTTGGGATCCAGTGATAACTTATCATATTTTTACTTCCCCATTCAGTTCATTTCTCAACTATTATGTTGACAGATTAAATAAAACATCAAATTATGTTTCAATAGTTGAGCATTCATACACATTTTCATTGTTTTTCTCGTATTTAAATTATCCAACAAACTTGTATTACTCAACTTTTCAAATGTATAAGATGCAGTTGAATGTTAAGTGAGATATTGTTATAACTGGAAGAAAAAGTAAAAACAAGAAATACAAACATGAATATTATTGAATCGACCACACTGTACAAATAGCAACAACGTCTAGAGTTAAGCCACAATATGTCGTCTTGACGTTTCGATGTGGTGCAAAATCTCTCATGGAAAATAAGCTATGGTCTCAGATCACACAAATCTACCATTCTTTCCCAAATACGAGACCGACTACTTCTTCGATGATAAATTATCTGTGACATGGTTCGAGGCGAATTTCTCGCAATCTCACTACAACGTCAACAATATCAGCAAGGGCAGCAATGCCTGCACCCTCATTGCCATTCTGGTTGCAGCGAAGTGCAATAAATGTAACATTTTAGTAAGTAAGACTATCGGTTGCTTTGTCCAATCAAACACAAATACTCTACGAGAAATAAGAAAATAAAAAGAAGCCTACATGTTTTTCAGATTAACAAACCAGAAAAATATTTGACCGTGAAATTGGTACAAATTCTAGCTCTGAGTATGTTGCAAGGGAATCAAATTCATGAGAATTTGAAGCTCAATAACAAACTGAAACATATTAATTTGAATGTCCCTGAAGCCATATCGTTCGCTGGTAAAGATACATACGGAATAGTTGAATGGGTGAGTATATGAAATGAAATAATAAAATGAATCCACTGGAAACAGGGCTCAATAAATTAGATGATTATAAACTAGAAATATCAATAAAAATTCACAATGACACTCCATTCATTTTTCATATGCCCGTGAGCTCTTTATTGACGTGATTTTATACTGTTTCAGAAGACAAAGTCAATCTTCTATTTGATAACAGTCATTTGTTGCTTCAAAGTAATATTTTTTTAGAGAAATGAAGTATTTATGGAACCTCTAGAAAAATCCCTATACGCCAACATAAAAATCCATTGGATGAATTGGATCAAATCCAATGCCGGAAACGACAATCGTGACTTGTATCTTGTTTTGGTAGCCGATGCCAGGACCGTCTTGTTCATTTTTCAAATACGTACAGAAACCGTAAGTCAGTGTATCAGCCCTACAATGTGTATGATTGGGATTCTTGAATTTACAGATAACTCTGGTGGACTCGCACCAACACAGTGCAGAAAAAGGAGCCTTTATAGCAATAGCCCATTGTTCGATATTGAAATGTTTGTGTGACTGGTACGCCAACGTCTTATTCAAATTCAATAACTCTTTACCGAAGCTCTATGAACTGTCCTTCTTGTATTTCCAAAAATCGTAATTGTATAGATTGATAGAAACATTTTTATATCTGCGTTATTTTGGTTGTTAAGAAATTAAAACAAAGGAAAATATTGGAAATACTATTAAAAATTTTATTTTTGGGGACTGAACAAGCCGATTGGCGTTTGATGGCACAATCGAACCTTTCCTTCATAACTGAAATATTTTGGACAAAGCAGTGTCAAAGTTTTTATCAGAAATTTGTAGCAACTTTGATATTTCAAAAATGCTCAGTTATTATCATTATGGAAAACACCATTTCCTTCTTACCATCTTCTAATAGAGTTCCCTATAAATGATCTTCATTTCTTCTCCAGATATAACTTTTGAATAAACAAATATCTTATAATATAAATATGCACCAAATGAGTGAAAATGATTTTGTGTATAACACATCAAACTATTCCATGAGAAATGTATTTCAATAAAGGATATTTTAATTTTTTTAACCAGGGAGTACATTTCGACCAAGGGTTTCCAGTCACCCTCAAAGCGTTCGACATTCGATGCTGTCAGGTGCAGATGTTTTATTTGGGTCTAGTTATTCATAAAGAATTCTTTACGCTTTACGCGCAGTATTGACATCCTCTTATTCCATTGGTTTGAATTAAATGCAATACTATTTATTTTTGAAAAACTATATATTTAATTTATAATATCACAGCTATGCACATATCGAATTAAATATAAATACATCAACTGTGACACAAAAAAATAAATATTCAAAAAAAAACAAACAAAAACAGCTTATTTATATGATAGTTTCAATGGCCTCTTCCTCTACCTCTTCCTTTGCCCCTACCTCCTCCTCTACTCTGTCCAAAACGACCGAAAGTAGCAGATTGGTTACTGCCTTTGAAACCACCTCTTTTGCCCTGAAATAGATAAATAGTAACAATCAAACCTATTGGTCCACGATTCAAGTCGATATTTTTTAAAGTATCGATACATGTACGCGATTGTGATTTCTCCTTTCTAAAGTTAAAGGGGTAAGTTTGGGGAGAAATACTGCCCAGCAAAATATCTGGTTGATGTCATTCGATTTAGAATCATCGAAACTGTGTAGGACGTTGTCTATGAAGAATCAATTGATAATATGGCTCATCATATTAACAAAATTAATGCAGCGTGTGCCGCTATTACAAGAAGAACACTCCTATAGCTGTATTCGAGCAGAAAGAGATAATTTTGAACAAAATTTTGTATTTGTAAATGAAAATAACGCGATGAAGAAACGGAAAAACAGGATATAATTTATTCGCCTACCCTTCGTGAGAGCAGCGATGTCGATACATTTTTCACGATATATCGCAAAGTGTCGATGGAACACTACGTTTTATCACATCTAAAGAAATATGGGTATCTTTTTTACATTAACATCCCTACAACCCCCATAAATTCCTTGAAAAGCATGACGCGTCGTTACCTTATTCTTGAATGTACTCTTAAACTCTTGAGGTCTCGGAGCACCCCCTGCACCACCTTGAAACTGCCTGAAATCAACCGAGGCATAATCAAAAGCGCTCATATCCTCCTGAGTTGAAGTCTGTCTGCTCTGTCTATTATTGCCATGTGCCCATTTATTACTTTTCTTGTTTGTTCCTTCAACTTCCTGCCCTCTCTCAGACTGGCTGCTCTGTCCTTCAAAAGAAACTCGGGAGCTATCCTGGACATTATCCGAATCAGGTCCACTATCTTTGCCCTGCTTCCCCAAGTTGTTATCTGGTTTGTTCCGCCAGAATTCTTTTTTGTTCTTTTTCTTTTTGGTACTGGGTTCGTCGCTACATGCTCTTTCATCAAGAATAGTCAAGGGAACAGGCAAAGAGGGGCTTGATGTATCTGGTGAGGAATCAAACCTTTTCCTTTTGGTACCACCTAAATGGATGAGTGGTTGTTGCAGGTTTTCTGGCATCACTGGAGGTGGTTCTTTGGACAGGTTGATAAAGTGTTCTCGAATCTGTAAGCAATGTTCATGAATATTTGTAAATTCAAAAAAGTGAAAGGAGGTTGACGTATATACTCAATACTTAGTTACGAATGTTACGATGTTAATTATTTTGATAAACAAAATTATTCTAAACAAAAAGTAATATAATTTTGGATTACCGATTCAATTCGTTCGACGTCAGTTTTTTCCACAATGTTCTGTTCCATTTCCTCAGCTTTCTCTGATTTCTCCTCTTCAGCTTGTATGTAAGGCTTAACCAACTTGTATCTATCAAAGGGTGACAAGAATTTGATACCTTGAACCTTTTTTTTGACCTCATCAATCTACGAAATCAATAATGAAAAATCCAGCAACAACCCTAGTAATTATCGTCTTACCTCATCTTCAATATTTTTCAGTGAGCCAAAAGCTACCATAGTCGGTTTCTGCTTTTCAATGCCTACTTCTGAATCCAGCATTTTTTTTATATCCTCAGAGTTCGAAATATTGAGAAGGGTCGGCAAATCATCTCGAAATTCTTTGAATTTTGATAAATCATGTGGGCAATACAAAGAACTATCTTCATTTATTTTTGAAATTTTATTAGTAGTACCTCTCGCTCTTGTATCTTCTTTCAAAATTGGCTAAAAATATTGAGAAACATATTTATTTCAGAAGGAAATCATTTCTGTATATATTTTAATCAATAAAAGAGTCCACAGATAGCTGAAACTCATGTGAGTTGTAATAAAACTCATGTTATTTGATGACTTCACCCACCTTTTCCAATGGTTGTTCTTTAGCTTTCAGAATGATTTGATGCAGCTCTAAAAGATTTGATCTAACTAATGGTGGTATGGGGTTGCAACATGCCAAAATGCCCTGCATTTCTCTAGGAAGATTTTCTGATATTTGCAACAACATATGATTGGGTAAAACATACCTAGAAAAAGATTTCTTCAGAAAAATACTCAGCAATTATTCAAATTGTTATTTACCCAGTGCTCTCATCTTCCTCACGGGATATATGATCTCTCCAATTGTATAGTTCTTTAAGAGCATAGAGCTGTCGATTATCAAACAATCTCTTACATTTCCTATAAAAGTCCAAGTAACTGTCTTCTTTCAGCAAAGGCCTGAAGTATCTCTGAAAAATAGACTGTTGAACCAGCAAACCTTGTATTTCTTGGATTCCTCACCTTTTTACAAATTTCAGTACTTTTATTTATAACAGAAATCAAAAGATTGTCTTTTCCATTAGCTTTATCCAAGAGTTCATTTTTCAACATCTGATAAACATATATCAAATAATGAGTATCTTCTCTGGCATATGTTTTCAACTCCTCAGGCAGAGGCCTTATTCTCCAATCTGCCAGTTGGAATTGTTTGTTTGGCAGAACACTGCAGAATCTTTGCATCAAATAAGCTAGTGAAAGTCCAGAATATTCAAGAACCTTTGAAGCTTGGTGAGTATCAAACATATTAACAACATAGATTGATAAGTCTCGTTGCAGCCACTGAACATCCATGTCAGCACCATGAAATATCTGAAAAAAATATACTCCATCAAATATCATTCAGATTCTCAGTGAAAATGAATTGAAGATTAGAAAATACCTTAACAATGGTTGGTTTGGTAAAAACTTCATTGAGCACATAAAGCTTGTCTCTTAAGGCTAAAGTATCAATTATATAATCTGTATCTCTTGTAGATATTTGCATTAAGCAGGTAATTCCCATGAACGACCTATATGAATGGTGTTCTAAATCTACAGCAAACTCTTTGCAGTTTCTTAGGGCCTTTACCAATTCATCAAGTTGTTCAGGCAAAGTAACTTCAACAAGTGGAGTTTTGTCTAAAGGAAGAGGTACAGTTGGTACTTCTTTCAACAGTTGATCTGGATGAGGCTCAAACCTATCAAGCTCAAATTCATAGGGATGAGAAAATCTGGAAAACAATATTGATAAATTTCATTACCTCATAATCAAATTACATTACAAAAATGTATTTTTTATCTATGTTTACTCACTCTTCTCCATTTTCAGACTCCTCTAAAAATATTGCAAGAGGTTTCAGATTGTTTGGTTTTTCTGTAATCCTTGGTTCCCATGGGAGTTTACTATAATTCACAATTTTATCTTTGAAGAATTTTTGTGGTCTCAGTATATTTTTTCCAGTTAATAGCCTTATTGCTTTTCCTGGTGGATCTTTATCACCCTGAAACAAATCTGGATATGAGTAAAATCATTACTGTAGCAATACTTGTCAAAAGTAGCAGGAAGAAATATCAATTGTCAGTAAAAACTTCTGCCAGTAAGTATGACAGTATATTCGAAATTGTAAGTTGACAAACCTCTGTAGTGATAGAAGACCCAACTGAAAATGTAGTATTGTTGATCCTATTCCAAGAACCATTAACTGGTAGCTCAGCACTAACTGTTTGGATTAACACAGGTTCGTTTATAGTTTTCCTTATGCCATTCATTTCATCAATATTATTGGCTACTCTTTCTAGAATCATGTCATTGGCCTCTATAAACAGTTCTGTTTGTTCCTCCAAACCCATATTACGAATGTTTCCCTCTACTTCATTTGTATGCAAGATTGTATTGATTTGTTTTTGTATATTGGAGCTACAATCTTTAATAATCTTATTGAAACCATCATGTGTCTTGTAGAAATTCCAGTTGTTTCCTTGAGGAAGTGAATTTGAATTCTTGATGGCTTCCACTAGGATTTTATATCCATCCTAAAACACAACATATAACACAAGGTTACTTATGAAATACGGCAGGAAAATGTATGATACGTGCCTTAATGAACTGATCAACATTTTCTAAATCCAAAGGAGAGTTGTCACCAATATTCTGCTCAGTTTTTTCTTGATCAGTCATCTTTCTATTTTATTTCTGGATAATAATCCAATGAAACAACTTCAAGGAAGAGTAATATTCATACAATAACTTCTTGGAAAACTAGTCTAACGACTCTAACGTGGTTCCTTAGTATTTATACCACTTCGACTTCATGCAATTTATGAAATACATATCACAGACAGCAGACAGATAACCTTAAGAACATGAAACAATTGACAGATACCGTATTCCAACCATAGAATTCAAACTCAAAGTTACTTCAAGCATGTATGCCACAGAACAAAACGGTAATTCCTATAAACCCTACCACTTTTAAAAATATGAAAACGAAACACCTGTTGCTATCAACATAAATATTAGTTCTGAAACTGTTGTTATATTGTTTTCAATGAGGAAATAAACTATTAGTGAGTTGAAATTAATTTTATTCGCTTTTCAATTACCATTACGAATATCTCTCAAACTTTTCAACGCCCACTGTTTCACAGACATTTTCAGGAATGAATGTTTCTCGAAAATGAATCCAGAATACGCAGAAATGATTGCAGCAATAGCGTTCGGCGTTCTGTCTGCGATTTTTGTCAGTGCATTTGTAATTCTTGTCGTGATATGTAGAAGGCAAAGATTGTTCTACAAAGCTACATACTTGGATATACATAATGAAATTACAAGGTAACTTTACATTAACCGAAGACATGACCTTATTCACATGTATTTTCAGACCAGAAAAACAGCTGATCGAGCCCGAAAGACCAGAACTGGAATTAGGGGAAGTAAACATGAATTTTGAAGAAATATTGACGGATGAACAATGGATTGATGATGCGACAGGGCTTATCCCCCACTGTCTAGCTATTCTCAAAACATGCAGATATTTGACAGAAAGACTAACAGCCTTGGCTATGAATTCCACTCCAATATCTGGAAACTTCAAACAAATTGTAGAGGTAAAGCATCTGGTGAGTAGTTAACAAGCAAGTTAATTCAATGTATTTTTCAAGAGTGCTAAAAGAATTTCGAGTAGAGTTGATGACATGGTGAGAAGTATGTACCCACCTCTAGATTCAAGACTCTTGGAAGCTAGAGCTGCTGCTTTAACTCTAGCTGTTACCCATCTAGCCCTATTGGCAAAATACGAATGTGGACAAAAACATAGGGATAGCCTTCACTGGATTGACAAATCTTTGGGGGAAATGGATAGTCATATGGTGGTAATTTCAAATTCAATTATTAATTTCCATTAAAAATTCTTTATTCTCCAATAGTCACAATCACCATTAAAATCATCAAAATATTTCTGGGAAGTTCATTTTTCTGATAGATATTTTCAAGTTTGACATATGGAGGAACCAACACTCAAGAGTTTCAAAAATGTCTGTTCTGAGGATGATGGGATAAATTTCAAATTGTTTCAGTTCCTTAGAGAGGCCTCCATAGCTCAAGAAACCATCAACAAAATCTCAAATGCCTTCAATCTAAGTACTACTTTGTAATTTCACAAATTATATTACTGTTATTGTTATAATCTCAAAATTTTTAGTGATGAAAATTGTATTGATAAAATATATCAAAAAGAAATGGACTGGATTTATCGAATTTTATTTTCCCTACATTTCATCACAATAATATTATCATGGACCATTCGAAAACACAGTAGAAGAATTTGCTACCAATATATTATTCTGTTTAAATCTTGACAAAATAAGATACGATGTTCCCTGACAGTACACGTGGAAAAAGTAATATAAATAATTTAAATCACTTCATGAATGGTGCAATAGTATGAAATTAAAACCTAAAAAGCTCAAGATAATTTACGTTTTTTTGTTTGCTCAATCCTATGAAAAATCGATTTGATATTAGCTGACCAACTATTTTCGTTTTGCTGCATCTTTGAGAATTTTTGTCTTCAAATGATCTTTATATGATAAAATGTCGCCTTTCCATTTTGTACATGTTCCCTTTTCACAAACCCAAATTTCTTCAGCCACCTGAAAAAAAAATGAATGAGTAAGACAATGTAAATTTCCCAAAAAAAAATATTGAAAAAATTCGAGAAATCATCGATCGTACACTTAATAAGTAAAGTTTGTTATTTACCTGACTAATCAACCTGAAGTCGTGACTAACAAGAACCATTCCTCCATCGTAATCATTGATGGCATCAGCTAAAGCATCTATGGTTTCCATATCCAAGTGATTGGTAGGTTCATCCAACAAAAGAAGATGAGGCGTTTGCCAAGCCAACCACGCGAACACCACTCTACACCTTTGACCGTCCGACAATTGTCTTATAGGACAAACCTAGAAGTGAGAGAAAAAATCAATTTAGTGCAAAATCAATTGAGAGTTCAACCTTAGTTTTCATGCGCCGTTTTCCAGTCAAAAATGTGTTCAAGTGTGATTATGCCACATACCAATTCAAGTAATTAGCATTTACTTAGTGCATACTTTTTCCATTAGATGGTGTATTGAGCAGAACTAAGTTCACAATTTCATCACCAGGTAGCGATAAGATTGATCGATACTTCAGAGATAAAATTTTTCTACCGAATACCACACGATCATAAATGGAAACTGTTCAAGCTCTCTAAACATATTTACCTGTTGCCTTCCGGTGAGTCCGTACCGTCCAATTATCTTCCTCATCTCCTCCTTCTCCTTGACCTGCGGGAACTCTTTCATCATGTACTCCAGAGGCGAAAGATCTAGGTCGAGCAGCTCGTGAAGATGCTGGTGGTACCTTGCTATACGCAGGTGAGAATTTTTTCGAATCATTCCCTCGCTAGGTGTCAACTGAAATAAAACCCAATAACGTAAATGCAAAAGAAAATTCGACTGAAAGAAACATTAACAACCTCTAGTAGAAAATGTAGTGGGGAATTGCAGCAAGTAAAAATGCACTCTTTGAAATCTATCCAAGCTTTCGGAATCTTTATTTTATTCCATCATCAGGGACAATCTTCGGCGAGAATGTTTACATAAAAATAGTTTACATTTAAAAAAACAGAATCATAGAAATTGTTGTAATCTAAGACAATACGATGGCATCAAAATACATGAGTCTTCATATAATGAAATAAAAGTTCAACCAAGCTACATTTTCTAGTTTGTATTTAATTAGACAGCAACGACTTTCTCTTCCACTATATATGTTTATGTTTATATATATAGTTTCGTGGTGCGCTTTTTGGTAAACGGAATGGGTAGATCTCTCAGACTCATTGTTGTCAATTCGTTATCGCTCTGTGTATTCCATTGAAATTCTTTTTTTTTCTATAAAATCTCTACATATTCACTATCTGGGCCCCTCTAATATACAGAATATTGAAAAAGCTTCTTACGAGAATACCATAATTCCACCTTATGAATAATTTTGACAGATGTCAGAAAAATTCTTCAAATCTTGTGATCACACCTCATCCAAAATTAAGTTTCTCTCAAATATTTCATACTAACCTCTCCGTATAGCAACTTCAGCAGAGTACTTTTGCCGGCCCCGTTCGGCCCGACGAGCGCCAGCCGCGTATCCAGATCGATACCGAACTCCAAATTCTTGTAGATCCATGGTGTCGCATCGCTGTACCGGAAACTGACGTTCTGCACCATGATGACGGGCGGCGGTACGGTACCGCAGCTCGGAAAATAGAACGTCAACAGCTTGTCGTTGCTAACCTTCTCCGTCAGCCCCTGCGCCACCATTTTGGCGAGCGTTTTTTCTTTAGACTGCGCCTGGCGCGCCAACTTGGCGGAACCGTGACCGAATCGAGCTATGTAGTTCTGGAAACAAAAGGGAAATGAAAAGGTGATATTCCTAATCAACAATCACGGATTCATCAGTGGATGCTGAAATGATCACACACTGATTTCAACATTTTCTAAATTGTCGGATTTTACAATGAAACACTGGACAATTCAGATTTGATGAAGACAACTTCACTCCGTTGACTCACACTCATTATGATTCCTCACCAAAAACCACAAAAGCAAACTATTACCATTTTTACGCCCGAATATAGCCGAGCCGATATGCAGTTTTGAGATTATATTCACTAAATATTTGTAGTTTATTCCCCATTCTGCCATTGTGTAATATTGTCATTCAAATTGATCAAACATAATTAGTATCATTCTACATAAATCTATGCTCATAACTTCTTTTTTGCTGTCAAATGATAGATATAAAAAGATTTTTTATCACGGTATGAACCTATATCTAATTGAATTCAAAAATATATTATAAGTGTTGTGAAATAAATGTATTTTTTATATTCAAATAATGTATTGATTGCTTATAAATAATTTTCAGAGTATTTTTTTGAACTTTCTATAAATTATTTAATCGCGATTTGTAGTAAAACCGATATATTTTCGGTTACTATTAGGAGACAAATTTATTCACCAAGGTTATTTATCTTCAAACTCACCTTCATATGACTGATCTGATCCTGCTCCCAATTGTATTGTTTCATCTGGTTCTCCAAATGTTCCATTCTGGTCTTGACAAATGCATCGTAATTACCCGTGTAATATTTGAGCCTCTTTTTATTAATATGTATTATGTTGGTGCAGACACCATTCAAGAAATCTTGAGAATGTGAGATCAACACCAAGATACGCTTGTAACTGAAAAAAAAATACCCATTAAAATAACAAGAGGCCATCAACCATCATGGTAACCTTACTTTTTGAGTTCTTCTTCCAGCCACACACAAGCGTCCAAGTCCAAGTGATTGGTAGGCTCGTCGAGCAGCAACAGATGAGGCTTCACGTAGAGAGCCCTCGCCAAGGCTATCCGCATTCTCCAGCCTCCGCTGAAGTCCTTGGTTTTTTTGTTCTGCATGCTGCCGTCGAAACCGAGACCGTGCAAAATATTGGCGGCACGGGCCTGCGCGGTGTCCGCCGACATGTCGTCCAGACGCTCGTAGATGTCCATCAGTTGTTCCTGAGATTCATCGTCTTCACAGGCCACCAGAGTTTCAGCCAGTTTTTCTAGCCTGGAGAAAATGGAATCCATTAAATTTCCTAACTATCATGACTGGAAATAATATATAGAACTTTTTACTAGTATACCAAAGAAAGCTTTGTGGCTTTGTAAATGCAAAGCAATTGAAGGACTAAGTACAAGAATTTATAGACACAGATGTTGAAATTATAATATATTTTGATTACAAATAATAAATTTGTCAAATTAAAGCTATAAGAATTAGATATAATTATACAATGAGATTCTATAAGGCATAGATAATTTTAAAACCAATGATTTGGGAAAAAATAAGATACAAATTATATAACATACAATATTATATTACTGATACTTACCTCACTCTTTCTTCATCTACTTCCATCACACACTGCAAGGCAGTCTTGTCTGATGCAGGCATCTCCCTGGTCAAGTGGAAGATATCAATGTGATCAGGAATGGGTACTTCCCTATTACCGAGCACCGCCAATAAGGTCGATTTTCCGCTACCGTTCAGGCCTAGTAGACCATAACGTCGGCCGCAATTCAACTCCAATGTAGCGTCTTGCAGCATCTCACAACCGTGAAATGTTATAGAAAAATTCGCTATTTTAACATCTCTAGATTTGGGGTGGACAGCCAGGGAGCCTGTACATGACCGAGCTTCTGCATTCAGTCGCGCGTCAGATTCTAACTTTGCACAAAGAGCCTCTGAAATAGTAATGAAATAGTGACACTTTCTAATGAAAAATAAGATGTCAATCTCTCTGTTATTTGTGTAAAAATCTAATGAGAATATGTAAAGAGCAAATGAATGTATTGATTGGTTTGGATTATATGAAACCAGTCACTTTGTAAGATTTCAACAGTTCTATTTTAGAACTCATAATTCCAAAAAATGCATAACACATTTAATTTTTCAACATTTATCTCAAATTTGCTAATAATATTCAAAATTCTAGACAAGTTATCATATTTCAGCTCTTTTGTGATATTTGTATAAACTTCATTATATAAAAGGATATTTTGGTGAACTTTTCTTAAACTATGCTCACAAATTAATACATGCTGAAAGCTACAGCTACTCAAGTTGAAAAAATGCTGGTTTTATCAGTGTCAAAGATTTCTGATACTAATGTGAATACATTTTTCAATGTACAGGATATTTTGCAATTGACCCTCCATACTTGATGGTAAGTTGCACCAAGTAAATATTAAGTATTTCAAAAATGCATTGAATTTCATTCATATATGGTTGATATTATGTATTGAAATGAGAATCAATCTAGGAAATATCTAAAAGGCCTACCTTCAGGACTAAGTTCAACAGATCCATTGGATACTCCATTTACACCATTGTTTTTGGTTTTGATTTCAGTTTCATTTTGTTCTTGATCTTCTTTCTGAGGTTTTTCGACTTTCTTTCCAGCTTGTCTAGCTTTTGCAGCGTCTTTTTTACGCTGCTGTTCACGTTTTTTAGCATCAGAGGGCATCTTTTATAATACTGAGTATCTGCTTGTAGATTGGCAAATGGATTTATCTGTTGTAATATAAATATTAATGATCATTCAGAACATCACATTTACCGATGGTATGATTCAACATCCGAATGCACATTAAGGTCATTACAAAAAAAAACATTCGATTATTTTGAATTTGTACGAGGTAGGTTCAAATTATGATTCACTACGAAGAAAGGTTTCAATGATTATGATAATAGGAAGAATTTAGAATCAACTTACTTTCAATACCTAAAAATAAAATAGGCTCAAATTTACACTAGTGTCCATGTGTTCAACGACGGACGAAAAGAGTTAGACACTCTGTCAAATGTGTCAAATGCCAATATTTACACTTGAAAATTGATATCTGACAAGCAGTTGGGCATGGGCATCTGTTGAACATCGACTCAACGTGTCATTAATGTAGGTTAGGTTTGAAGGATTTGAAGTAGATTTGAACACCGAAAAGGTCAACTTCAACAGGAGGCACAGCATTACTTGTCCCACTCCAAGGATAAGATTGTTCATCTTTCTTTACATACCAATTTCTGTGAGCCACGAAATATAATAGGAATAAAATTTCATATAATCTCCAGAAAGAATAGCAGCCGGGACCCACTCACCTACATAAAATGGATGATTTTGAATTGCCAGAAGACCTAGAAGATGTCGAGATAATATATTCCGATGGTGAAGATGAAGAACCTATTGAAGATGCAGATGAAGAACCTGAAAATGCTGCAGAAGATGATGATGAAACCTTAGAGGTAGATGTTGTAGATCTTTCCATACTCACATTTCAGAAGCATACCAAATCAGTGTTTTGTTCTGATTTGAGCCATGATAATCAACTAGTGATTACAGGGGGTGAAGATGACATGGCATACCTGTGGCTAGCTGCCACCTCTGAGATTCTGTTTGAGTGTACAGGCCACAAAGATTCTGTTACTGAAGTATGCTTTAGTTATGATGATCAGTATGTAGCAACTGGTGATATGGCAGGAATGATTCAAGTATGGAGTGTCAAAGAAAAAAAACTAGTATGGTGTTTTGAGGGAGGAGATGATTTGAACTGGCTTTTTTGGCATCCCATGACAAATGTGCTGTTTGGTGGGGTCAACTCAGGTGAAGTGTACATCTGGCAAATTCCACAAGGGAATTGTAAAGTACTACCTTCCCCTTATAACTCATATACTGGAGCTGCAAAGATATTACCAAATGGCAAACAAATACTCGTTGGCTATCAGAATGGGCAGTTGAAATTGTGGAATATTAAAGATTGCAAAGCAGATTGGTCAAGCAAGCTTCAACTAAGTATAACTAATATTGATATCAACAAAGAAGGAACATTAGCCATAGTAGCTCCTGAATCAGCTTTAATAAAACTTAATGATGGTAAAAATTTGATAACCCTTTTACCACCTGGAGAAAATATGATAGAAACTAGTCTATTCCATACTGAGCTTGGCGTAGTTGCCACAGGAGCCCTATCAGGTCAGCTTTGTGTCTGGGAATTGGGTAGGCATTCTTTAAGGCATCAAGCTAAATTAGAATGTTCTGTTACTATTATGAAATGGGGATTAGGTGAAAAGATTTTCATTGGAGGCAATGATGGGGCAGTATATGTATGTGATGTCAAAACTGGTGTACTATTGGAGACTCTGACTGGGCATAAAGCAGGTATTCTCAGTATTTCAGTATTCAAAGACAATAGGATACTCACTGCTTCAGATGATGGGACTGTAAAAATATTCAATATCAAAAACTGATCAAGATTCTATGATTATGTGTATACATGAATTTTGAATGTATTTTTGAGGAATTTTAAAAAATCTATTCTGTACGTACTTATATGTGATGAAATAAAATATAGAATTGCTATCTAATATTGATTTATGAGATTTAATAAATTTGTTATAAAAATATTTGAATTTTTTTTTAATCCCCACAGAAAATAACACTGAAACCAATACATTAGAATATTAGTTTTGATTAAGAAACTACACTAAATGAAAAACAATAATATATTTCTATCAAGGTATTTTCTTGGAAACAACAAACCTCGGAAAGTAAATGAAAAAAAAAAGGTTTATTCCGAATTCCGAGTAATTTAAATTTGATCTTCATTATTGGGATCTCGGTGCGTTCTATGACTGAAAATATGTTGTAGCCGTCTAAAGATTTCACATCTGAAAGTATTTCAAACTGCATCGTTACATTTCTTTCATTCGGCTTTTCATCAATTTTATTTTTTCTCAAGGCCGTAACGGTCCCGACTTCTTGAGTGATCACCACGTGATCACAGAGTAGATGAGTAGTCCACAGGTTATGTTTACATCTAGTTTTTGTTTATGTCCTGTACTGCTGTGTTTATGTCAAACATTTCACATCGAAATTCAACAATTTCAGAATGGAATCTCAAAGGCTGCTAGGCTCCGCTTCTACAGCAACTAAAAATGGTGAACTTTCTATTTCTGATGAAGAAGACTGGACAGAGGAGGAAGAATCCAGCTACAGCTCCTACGACTCTGACTCAGATAGGTATATAAGCACAATTACTGGCTTATTTAAATTTTGTATAACATCATAATTTTCAGTACTATTCCTGATTGGGAACCTTATATAGACGACTTTACTGGAGAACTGCTCTATATTGAATGTCATCCATTTGTAGTGCAAAATATCAGAGAAACTAAGACTAAAACATCTGTGGAACCTTTAACAAGAAGTAAAATCCGTCAGAGTACCAGAGGGAAATTTTTGAAACTTTTAAGGAGACGTGAAAGTAAAAGAAGGAGTAAGAAATATGTAAAATCTACAGACATGAATGAAACCAATACTTCCAAAGTGAAATTCCAAGACTTTCAAGAAGGGGAAGAAAAAGAAGTCATGTTGGAGATTGATTCTGAGAACAGACATAATTTGAGTAGTGATAAATCTCTAGCAGAATCTTTGCTAGGATTGATTGTAAGCACTTTATTAGATGGAAACAGGGTTATGATTGCAGGTTTTTCATATGACAGCAAAGCCAAACAAGAAAGAAACATAAAAATAGGAGACTGGTTGAAAAGCATCAATAATATAGAAGTCAATGTACACAATCTAGATGATATTTTACAGAAATTCATCAACAGAGCAGATGTGTTACTGAAATTGCAAAGAGTTGCTGGTATTGAAGTCACAAAAGATCCTCCTATCAATGAGTTGAACATTGAATCAGAGTTTGTGAAAGAATTATTGAACAATAAACCCCATGATGAACAAAAAATCATGCAGTGTCTGTTGGAGTACTCTTTAGGAGTTATTTATATCAATACTGAAAAACTCAGTGAGAGTAATCAAGATGATGAAGACATAACTTATTGCTTTCCAAAATCTATACAAAAGAATATTTTGTGCAAGTCCAGGGGAGTGTTCATCACTTTGAACCATTTACTTGAAGATGTTATAAAAAGTAAACCTCGAATTTTTACCCTCAAGCATAATGGACAACCAGCACATATAGTGAATACCAATTTTGATAAAAATAGTCTGTTGTTGATGCTTCCTGACAATAGAGCTACCAGAGAAGAAGCACTATTGATCAACAACCAATTGCTGAGATTTTTGGATTTTTCTTATGGAAGTGTAGATAAATGTTTCACTTCTGAACAATATTTGACCCAAATCAACCATTTCTTCATTAGATTCTTCACAAGAATTTTGAATAATGAGTCTTGGATAACTGCAGAACAATTCACAAATTCTCGAGATTCGGATTCTATTGGAAAAAGTATTCTTCAATTTGAAGATGTTATGTGTGCTGCACCTACTCTTTGTTTACCAGAAGGAGCTCAAACACAAATTGATGATGCACTTTCTGAGTTAGAAGCAAGTGATTACAGAGACTGGGTATGCTATTTTTTCCTAACCACCTCTAATGTTATTTCAAACAGTGTATACTGACAGTTTAATTTTTTTGTAGAATGAAGATCCATTGGATTGTCAGAGACTATTCACAATTCTAGGTAGTGCCTTATTCCATTCTGGCTATTTATTAGCTAGTCATTTTGTCCACGAAGATCTTATTGATGTTTACTGCTTTTGTAAACTCCAAGGGCTGTTTCAACTATCTAAAACAGAACCTATCAAGTCTTTGGTGCTATGGAAAGAGGTTTTTCCACGATCATGTAACAAACTGGAGAATCCTAGACTCAGTATTCCCAGTGGAAGACGATATTTACTTGTTGTAGAAAGCATGAAGGTATTATTTTGGATTCAAATCATTTATTATAGACTGTTTATCTATTCTATCTACAAGAAATCCATTTCAGGATTTACTAGCTGTAATAATGGAGGCTGGTGGGTGCACTGAGTCGTCGGAGGAAAATATGGGGCCTGATGCGTTTTATGTAGAAGAGGCACAAGCGACTCTCGCACACATTCAAGAACTAGGCCTTGGTGAGCTATGCGACCGATTGCTCTCACTAGAGCCCCATCCTCAGATAGTAAAGCCTATTCCCCAGGCTGCTCGTAGTAAAGGCGATTTCATGAATTTGCATTTTTCCAAGGGAAGCACAGGAATTGTCAAGGTTAGAAATATTCATCATTATTTGCAACACAAATACATTATAAATGTATATATTATAGGTAAACGCTTACCTACTTTTACTACTGCCGCTTATCGTTTTTTTTTCAATTCCTCCATTATTTCAATTGAGAGTGAAAATATATAATGCGATTCATACAGTATTATAATGTATAAGCTAGAAATAATCAGTACTGAACAATTTGAATGAAAAAATGGTGAATCGTTGCAAATGGATTTTCAATGCTCAGATGATTTTTATTTTGCATTGGTGGATTGGAAGATAACAAAATCTGTCACAACTCTTTTTCTCAAATGAATAGACTAAACCCAAGATTAATTGGTGATAGTGAAAGCTAAAAAGTGATTTATTAAATAATTTGAATATCGTCGGTATGGTATGTCTTTAGATTCTTTAACTGTGTGATTATTCATTCGGTAGTGTTAATCTTTTTATATAACTTGGATATGGCTAACACAGAAAATTATTATAAATGATTTATTTTCCCATAATCACCTTTTTTTTTCTGTGTAGAAACCTTCAATTCTATTAGAATTACCTAGATTCCTTTTTCTAACAATACTAGGTGTACAATCCTCGACTGTATACATTGATTTGATTTCGAGGACTCCACTAATGTGTCAAAAAAAAGTGAAGTGACTTCGATATTGAAGAAAAGGCTTTCGGACCAAACCTATGTAGCGCCATCTAGCTCATCAAACTCCCTTCAAGACGATTCATTCGATGGACAATCCGAAGGATCCGGAAGCCAAGGAGGTTACAGTGAAATCAGTGACGATTCCAGGAGGAATTCCAAAAGAGGAGTCAAGTATGACTCAAACGAGGATGATTCAGAAACAGATGAATATGGGGTGGGTATATATCAATTTAGAATTTTTTTTTACCGAAATTGTACTGCAAGATTCAAGAGTTTATTCAACGACAGGCATTTGACGGATGTCAAATTTACATACAAATTTTAGGAGGGAAGTCAGATGAGTGTCAGTAGCTTTGATATATCTGAAATGCGTCAGTATATTTTGAGCGAAACCGAAGATTATCGACCGATTCAGCTGACTTCGGGAAGTGAGAAAATTTTATTCCACTTTGTACAACTTGATGGTGAAAAGGGAATCATGTTGTGTCCAACAGAATGTCATGAACCATCCCAAACTTACGACTTTATTCTGAATAACTTCAGGAGGTGCAGTCTGAAGATACATTCACTATTCCAGAATACCCTTCGATTCAAGGCAATATGTCATTCTTTCAATACAATAAATAAATAACAAACCTCATTTTTTAGAATATGCCAGCTCAAGATATAGCTAAATCTGTGATGAACAAAAGTCTTATTGCTGTAAAAGAGCATGGATATCTCTTTCAGTGTCCCTACTTGGAAGAAAAAGATAGCAAAAAGAGTGAAATCACATACTGGGTGTTAGGGTGAGCCTATTCAACTTATGTTGATTTTTACAGTATAATTAAACCCATGATTCAATTCTCTTCTAGGAGATTATTCCATATGCCTTCACCTAAGGAAGTTTATGTTTGTTATCAAGATGGAATTGCGCAAAATGCTATTGAATTGGCATTCAAAATGTGCATGGAAAATTTGTATTGAAAAATCCAGACTTTTTTCAGAACAAAAAAAAACATATTTTAGCTCATATAATTTTATAGAAGATAAACATAATATTTTAAGATATTGTTTTCATTTATCCTAATCACAATTCTAAATATAGAAAAATAATGAAAATTGAAAATATCAGATACATAACCATTTTTCAAAATAGAATGTGCAGAATTAATTGCAATAATTTAATCACAGCTTAGGTCAATTATCACAATTTGTTTAAACCATTTTAGAATTTCATCAATAAAATATAACATTAATTATTATATTAATAACACACATAAGTAAGCCTATTGTAAAAGAAATAATTGATGAATGTTAATCAGTAGGATCTGAATATAAATAAGGTATAATAATTTTGTGGATTTAAAATCAAAATCACTACCTTACTGATCACCCAATTTGATAAAAACCACTATCCATTCACTTGTCTTGACTTGAAGTTGGATGTATATTTCGAGGTTTTATACCTTCAATAAGGAATTTCACAACACCTCCTGCCATTTTGCTTCCATAATGTCCTTTCCAGAATTTAGTGTCCCTTCCTTGATGATCAAATACCAATGATCCCAAATCAGAAGGGTATTCTTCAGAAATCAAAATCTCCACCTGATAGTTGAAGATTCAAATGATTGAATAAGAACTCAATAATTTACTCACCTTTTCCCATTTTCTTCCCTCCCACTGTGGGACAGTAACTGTTTGGACTTTTTCAAAATATGGTTCATAGTGTTCAACATTTTTAACATCATTATTTTTATGTCCTACCAATTTCAAATTATATGTACAACCACAATCAAACCTACCAGCTGTCCATTCACTAGCATAAATAGGGACATGAAATTTTCCAAGGATATACTGAAGGAGACGCTTATTTTTTAATGAAATAACCTGAAAAAGTCAACATCAAATAAAGAATTTCAGGTGTAAATCACAAAGTTGCATATACCTGAGCTTTATGACATTCATAGAATGAAGTGGCAAAACAACTGGTATGTCCATAGAATTCTGGAATATTTTTTGGTAATGGATCAGATCCTTGGGGAATCTGTTCTATACTAAACTGGTCCCCATAATTCTTAATGATGGTCCAATAATTGAATTTTTCTTGTCCATTTCCATTTTTCAGTAAATTTTTGAAATTATTGGTATTCAGGTAGGAGTAATAAACATACCAAGGTAACGATGGTATTTTTTTGGGGTGGTAAAGATTGAAGACATTTTTCCAAAAAGCATCAGATTTGATAATATTGCACCATTTTTTGCATACCAAAGTCAAGTTCAGTATATTCTCTGGGGGAAGATAAAGAAGAATGTTTTCTAATATTTCTTCTGGTATGTATACATTTTTCAAATACAGGCCATTATTAGAATCTTCCTCAAATGGACCAAGAAATTCAAATTCAGTCGAGTTCTTGTGATTCGATCTGCTATTTACTTCTCCCATGATCTTGTTTGTCACAAATTTTCAGGTTACGTCACTTCTTCTTCTTCCTTTCGGATTCACTGAGGTTAGGTTATTCTTCCCTTTATTTAGGGCATATTCATTTTAAAAAATTAACTCTTTTTAAACCTATAGTTAATTCTCGAGTGTGTAAAAGACGCATAGACATACGATGATTCTTTTAACTGTTATTAGCTGTTTGATAATCCTGATAAAATTTACAATGTTTTGCACGTCATCAGTAGCTCTGATATTTTATTTGAGTCACATGGAAATTTCTGCTGACATTCGCATCAAATAGAATAGCGATGTTATGACCTACTTCCGGTCTACCCGGAAATGTCATAATATTTTTATTCGATATATGCATATCTCTTTGCGTTGAAGATATTTCCAAAATTTCAGAAATTATCGTTCTTGGGATGGGACGATAAAAATAATCATCCTGTATATTCTGATGAAGAACAAAATTTTGGAAATTTTATATCAATCCGGTATTCTTCAAGATACATTACAAAGGAGAAAGAATAATTTATTATGCAATTATTATCTCTGAAAAAAAATACTACATAATGAAATGAGCAAATATTTGGAATGGGTATGATCATCTCTATATTAATAAAATCTTATGTTCACCTACAGAAAATGCGATGCAAATCCCAGGTAGCAATACTGGCGAATATGACGTCTATGGGACCGCTATCTAAGGTCTTTTTTGGTCCTATACGTCTTTTGACCAAATGATGACGTCGTGAAGACGTCATTTCTGTGACGTCTTATGGACAGCTACTGTTAAACGTCGTAAGGACGTCAATCTGTGGTCTTAATATGTTTACCGGTGGAATCAAAATCAAACGAAAAGAATCACAACTACTTTACTACTACTCATTATTATCGAACAATCTTGTTTGAAACCAATAACTTTTTTAAAATATCCGAACAAAGTGCACTCGATATCAAATAAGTTAATCAATAAATTCAACCTGTATCAATGTAAAATAGGTTTATTTTTTTCCGGAGAGTTCCGTTGATTCTTACAGTTCAAATTTAGCGCCAAAAACAATTCTCATTTTACCGAAAAATGCACCAATCACAGCATTTCTCGTAACGGGCGATGATCGGCGTAGCAACTCTGCAGCGCTCGTGCACGAGCACCTGACCGACCTGAGTGACCTGCACAAACAAACGCTGAGAGTTGAGGTTATGTATGGCGTTGGCGTCTGTTTATTTTGAGTGTTCGAGTTTTTAGTAATTATTTATGCATTCTCGTTGTGAAATAAGTGAAATTATTCAGTATGTCGTATTGTGTTATTCAATTTGATGACAGCGGAAATAACAGCTTAGCTGTTGTCCATGAAACTTGGCTAACATGCTAACACCTCTCAAGAGAAGTGTTCTGGCCGCCATTCAAGGACAGCAAATTTTACAAACGAGCTCTTTCTGAAGGGGCAGCTATCGACACAGAAAATTGGAAATTATTTGGAGTCAATCGGATTTTTTATCAAACTGGTGAGTATATATGTGTCTGCCTTTTTGCAAAAATTCTTAAATATTTTTATAATTAGAACTATTGAATTTTCAGCATGAATCAAACGCGCATCTTAGGTATAGAAATTATTTTAAAATACCAAAGTACCCCAAAGTTATATTTTTGAATTATTTTTGTACACAAGATGGGTTAAATTCATGCTGAAAATTCAATAGCATTTCAATTACATTTATTTAAGAATTATTGCCTAAGATATACTTCATCTCTCAATGTACAGCACATTGTATGTGTAACCTTATATTTTTTGTAAATATAATCTTCTTTCATAGCAAGTTTTTTTTTACCACAAATAATTACCTTCCTTACCATATGCAAAAATAACTGAATAATTCTAATGCAGATAATATATTTATACAAAAAACGGACGTCCTTTTGACGTTGGAAATTGGTTAGCAAAGTCAGTTTAAGGTCTCAATAGAAAACATACTGACGTCCGAAAGACCTTGTAATAAGACGTCATTTGGATGTGACTTACTTACGTCATTTAGACGTCACTTATGTTAAAAAAAAGACGTCTTTTGGCCGAATGTGATGCGGTCTATTAGACGTCATATAGTCGTCTTGTGCTACCTGGGATGGAACGTATGCAAATATTTGCCAAAACAGTAAACTATATAGAACCTCAGTAGATGAATCAGACATACATATCTGTGACTGTCGAGTTAATATATAGTTTCGTTTGGGGTTATTTTCATCAGTTTAATTGAAACTGCTTTTTTCGTGTAATTATATATATTTATCGATAACTCAAAAGTAGAGCATATATTCAAATATAAAGTGATATTTTACCATAAGTACTCTATATAATTATCCGAAAAAAATCGTAATAATTTATTTCACCTTTCCGAATGAATAATATTTTTAATAATTCTATAATATAAAATAAAATAAGCTTATACGGTTGGTGTCACAATAGAGACGAATATAAGGTGAAAATGAGAAGACGAAATCGTTGTTAATGAAATGAAACAATGAAATATATGAAAAAATCAATAAGAGTAATTCCAAACCAAAAATCACATGTTCAACTCTCATTCATCAGTTCTGTCACTTCGCCAGTATGATATTTTGCTTTTCAAAATTTGAAACATTGCGTAAACAAGCAAAGAAGTATAAAAAGGTATTTTCTATTAGTTATTTGTTTCACGATATTTACATCAAGCTATAGAATAACGTTTCATGGGTATATGTGGATTGAAAATATTGTACTATGGCAAAAAACCAATCCTAAACAAATCGAAAGTCGCTATCTCCCGAAAAAAACTGCACGATCCGCATTATCTATTTTGATAGCATGACACTAACGGAAATGTTCGTCCACCACACGCACACGCGGCCGTCACAGCAAATCACTTTATTCTCGGATAATAATAAAGCACCGACGATCCTGGCAGCTGCCAATTTGACGCGTGCAACTCGATCAATTGCAGAAGAGTTCGCCGAACAGCAGGAGAGCCCGCGCTGGCGAGAAACCCATCTCTGACGCTCGCCAACAGCTGCTCCAACTGCTGCGGCAGCTCCGACTCCAAATCCCTTCCGATCGACGTCAACACGAAGAACAAGCACTCCGTCTCGGACAGACACTTGATGGGCAAGCTGACGCAAGCCTGACAGCACTTCGCCAATACTGACAGCAACACCAGTTCCGGTTGGAGGGCAGCGAACTGCTCGCGCAGCTGGTGGCGCTTCATCTGCCCGCACATCTCCGTCAGGAACCACATGAAGGCCGTGAACCGCGTGCCGTCTCCGGCTTTCACCCCGCGGAGTATCTTGTCCCGCTCCTGGTACCACTGCTGGCAGGTGTTGAGCAGAGACTCCAGAAACGTCTGGTTCTTCTCCGTGTCGATGATGGAAACGCACAGCTTCGCTATGGACTCGCTGTACTTGATGCCCTCCACGACTTTCTCCAAAATGATCTTCACCAGGTCCATCAGGGTCCTGGAGGGCAGCTGGTTGGGGTCCTCCAGAGCCGTCTTCAGGTTGGCTTGGTGCTCCGGCGCGAACATACCGAGCTCGATCTCCTCTTTGGCGAGGTCTCGCAGGGCTGCGGCGAGGTTCTTCGACTCGGCAGCGCCCATGCTCTTGGAGCGCTTCAACGACGCCGGTTTCGGGCTGGGCTGTCTGTTCTGGTTGGCCCAGTTGGCGTGGTGGTACACCGGCTGGTTCATGCCGGTGAAGACGGGATGCGCCATCAGCTCCTGCGGGAACTGGTGGTGGTAGCTCGGCCCCACCACGTGGTGGTTGAGGAGGTGCGAGGAGGAGGCCGAGTGCAGCAGCGGCAAATGCATGCCGGGGATCAGCGGGATGATTCCGCCTCCTGGGTGGTTGAGGTGTCGGAGGATGTTGCCGCTCGACTTGGAGTGCTGCAAAGACATGGGTTCGAACATGGCTACGTTCAAGTTGCCGCTGGACTTGGACATTTGCAGCTCCTGGTTCATCGTGAACTCCTTGGCGTGCACGTTGAGTTTGCCGCCCATGGGGAGATCCGTCCTCACGTTGGGGGGTCGGTAGATCTCCAAGGTCGGTTTGCCTCGCATCGCCATCATCGTTTGGCTGCGTCGTTTCAGGGCGTCCTTGTTGGGCCTCACGAAGCTCCTTTCTCGCGACACCATGGGCATCTGATTGGAGAAATCCATTTTGTGGCTTTTCCTCAGTTGAGCGTCTTGGGACATCGCGAGCACGCACTCGACACTGTTATTGTGATGTGTCGATAGTTTATGGTCGGTTAGAACAGGAACAAAGTCAATTCCGACCACGCGCGATGCCCAATTTCGGCGACAAGGCTAGGCTTCACTACGGTTATTAAGGCGGCTGTGCGACACTTTCGTTTGTTTCACTAACTGCATGTTTTGGACGCTATGAAACAATCGAGTGGATGCTTAGGGCGCTTGATGCGAATTTAGAGATGCTGTAGCTAGAGACGCGGTCCGATGTGACGTCTGTATATTTAGAATGCGTATATTTTTAACGAACTATGACTATGCGCTGGTAGATATAAATAGTCGAAATATTACGTATACCAAATGTATACAATAGTCCGACGATAAATATTATATGAGCAGTCCCAAATGATAGCGATATTCATTATTGGTTTCCTACCTACTTATTTGTATATCTTATAAATATAGTGGGTGTGCCCGCAATAAGGCAAAACAAATTGCATTGTTCGTCATCCTCAATTGAGGCGTTGATATCATGAATATGATTGACCAAAATAGTTCTGACAGAACCATAAAATGTATCATGTTATTCGACTTGTAGGTAGGCGACCAGAACTACACATCGAAGTAATGATGTTAGTCTGTTTTTAATTGTAATTCATAATACAAATATTCATTTTTTCAGTTGAAATCTATCTGAAAGCTCATTTAATGAATTGATCATTGATCTTTTCTATTTTTTGTCGACATTTCAGTGCAATAAACTTCAAATTATAAAGTTATCAGAGCAATTTCTCACGGAATGGAATTTTCTCATGGTTCCATAACTCTTATATGAGATCAAATCTGCTCAACAGAAAACAATCGATTGTTATAGATATAACATTGAAATTGTGAGTACCTCAAGGATCTATCCTTGGTCTCCTATTAATTACCATGCATACATCAAGTACAGTAAAGTATTAACAATATTGGATTCTGCACATTGCATCATTGATTACATAGCAAGAAGCCATATTTTATTTGAGACCAAAAAATCTCTCAAAAGTGGCGTCCATAATTTTAATTTCAGAATCAAGAGAATTCTAAAGCCACTCCTATTCAAAACAAAAAAGTTCAGACATACAATTGATTAACAATATCTTGGGAAAAATAATTCAGCAAATTATATCTTTGAATGAATTGACTTTTTTCGTTTCGTATGTATCTCAAACTTTCATGATGTTATTTGAAACAACGAATACGACTGAACTGGTTTCGTGATGAATCCTGTATAAGAAAGAAATGGTATTAGATGGTTCTCAATCAGTACCCAATGATGCCTATTTATTTTTCACAGATCACGACAGGATTGGCAAGAATGTTGTTGTTGACAAGTCGTAATTTTATTGAGAAAAAAAAAACGATTTTCAGCACGTGTTATAATTTATTCAGAAATTTGCATTTCATTAATATTATTTCTTAGTTCGCACAGTATTCCGGTTTTCTATATGCTTATACAAAACCACCATTTAAATAAGAATCTCAGCTCTGCTAAAACCATTCCAACATTGCAGTTACACGAGTTCAGTTGATATTTGTGATTTTTCAAGTGACGGAGTATTTTCAACGTATTTTTTGGTGAGCATGCACGAATCGAAAATCGAGAATAATTATCAGGTGGTAATCGACGATAAACCGGAAGTTTGGGAGATAGAACCTTCGAAGGCTGCGAGGAATTGTCGAAATCTCATCAGAGAGATTGTCGATAATTTGAATTTGGAGCCTAATCCAGAAAAACCAGTTATTGCGTTGTCCATAGGTTAGTATATAAGTAATAATAATAAGAAGAATTTGTGAAGCGAAAGTTTAGCTACACACGAAGCAGTTTTCACACTTCAATCTTTATAATTTTGAAACAATGATCATTTCACTTCACATAACATATAGAGTGTCCAATGAGAAATCTGGAAAAAAAGTGTGGAGTTCCTTCAAGTCATTACGTTATACGATACTGAAAATTGTTTTTCCTCCATAACTTATTTGGAGGTAATTGATTTAATTCAGTATTTATTCTGAATGAAGGACACCATCAAATTTTCTTGAAACATATTTACCATCCTTAGTTCATCCCAGACTGATTCTGGAGAAATTTGATTCGTCTTTAGTTCTTAAGTTTGGTATACAGGGTGTTTTATTAATATGGTGAATAAAATGAAACTGAGAGTAGAGAGGACCAAAATATGACGATTGAGCGCAACATCGTTTATACAAATGTTGTTGGTTGAATAGATACAGTGCGTTCAAAGTTCAAAGTACTGATAAAATATTCTTGTTTGACGTCCTAAAAACCCCCAATGTACCAATTTTTAAACCGATATCATAAAAACTGTCGAAGCAAATAAAAGTTTAACTTTGAACACACTGTATCTTTTTAACCATCAACATTTGTATAAGCGATGTTGCGCTCAAACGTCATATTTTGGTCCTCCCTACTCTCAGTTTCATTTTTTACCATATTAATGAAACACCCTGTATAATAAGTAAACACAGGATGTCCTATTCAAAAATTGAAGGTTGGGGCCATTTCCGGTCAAGCCGGAAGTACGGGAATGCAAGTGAATATGTCAAAAGATGATAATAAAAAAGTTATGAGATTGAGCTACCTTGGAGAATCACCCGATAGATTAGTTCACATAACTCTCATTTCATTTGAAGAGCAAACTTCCTTATGTCAAAAAGTTGTAGCGAAAAAATCCGAAAATTTTCCGATATTAAGCTCTGATACCCTATCGAAACAAAATACAAAAATCTGGTCATCGTGTCTATAGTTCTCCATCGTTAACTGACTTCCTAACTCTGAAAGGCGATCCTACTGTCTACGGCAACCTCAAGGCAGCAGACGAGACCCTTCAAGCTGTACGCGATGCCCTCGACCAATCCATCCACAATGGCTACGCCAACAGCAGCGGATCTTCTGAGGCCAGGCAAGCGGTGGCGGAGTATTTGTCCCGCGACGGTGTGCGATTCCATTACGAGGACGTGATCTTATGCAGCGGATGCTCGTCATCCTTGGAGCATTGCATCGGAGCTTTAGCGGATGGAAGCAAAGGCCATAACATTTTGGTGCCTCGACCCGGGTTCCCGCTCTATTGGACGCTGGCCGAACATATCGGGGTGCAAATTAGGTAATCAGGGTTGTTAGGGTGACTGTAATGTTTTGACAATTTTTTCGATGACGAATATTGGATTCATTTTGTTCATATCATACATCATTAATTTTTCCAATAGTTATTGCTCTCAATTTCTTTCCTATTATCCAACATCTTACAATTTACTTGTATGTTATTCTTGAAGATAAAATAATTTCATCACTTTCACACAATCACAATGGAACATTAAAATACGACGTGTTCCATGACATTTCAAATATTTTCCATGATTCCATGTTGAAAAAAATGTATCAGAAAATGTTCACTCAATCCAAGATATGGAATTGGTTGGTCCATTTTCAATGGTCACCAGAATAATAGTGATTAAGGCCGAAAAAAAGCGAATTTTCCAAAAAATTTCCTGAGAAAACTTTTGAAATTATTGATCTAATAATCTGTACACATATTATGGTATCTTTTAATAGTATTTTGAGACTTATTATTAGTGAAAATATTTATTTGGAAAGAAGCTACAGCTGAGCTCCTCTCAAAAAAGACATTTTGTGGTGACCCCTATATCTCTGAACTCAAAAAACTAAACAGATTTCGTCAAAGTAATGTTAAATCCAGTAATTAATCGAAGGAATACGCAAAATGAATTTTTTTGACAAAATAGCGGTTTCTCAAAATAAAACGATTTTTGACCAAAATTTCGGCCTTAAATTGTTAATGAAAAAAATCTTCGATCAATCACTAAAAAATATATTCAAGAAGCTCGTGTTAACATTTGAGACTAATCGGTTTAGACGTTTTTGAGTAATGTTGGTCACCGACTTTGAAAACACCATTTTGAGAAAAACGCGTTTAAAAATTTGAAAAGCACTTTCAAGCACTCTGAAACGCCTTCAAATTTGCGTATAACTTCGAAAATATTCACCGCAACGATATAAAATTTTCTGTGCGTATTCTTATACTATATTAAAGTATAAGTGGATAAAAAGGTCTTTATAAAGACAGATCAATAATCAAAAATTTGTCATTAAGACTTCACGTAACTTTAAAAAACGCGTTTTTTTCAAGTTCGATTTAAACACGCTCAAGCGTGCTTTAAATGGGACACCAATAAAAAAATATAGATAAACTGAGCAAATAAAAAAAATTTTTTTGAAAATTTCAACTGTAACCCCTTGAGTTGGCAAAAAGCATGAAAGAACAATTTCAGATATTACAACCTCATCCCGGAAAACAATTGGGAAGTGGACCTGCACCACTTGGAATCCCAAATCGACCACAACACCGTCGCCATTCTCATCAACAACCCCTCCAACCCATGCGGTTCCAACTACACCAAAACCCACCTCCAAAACCTACTGGAAATCGCCTACAGATACAAGCTCCCCGTCATAGCTGACGAAATCTACGAAAACCTGGTATTCCCCGGTGAAAAATTCGTTTCTATGGCCAGCTTAGAATCCGGCGTACCCATTTTGATATGCGGGGGCCTAGCCAAAAGGTTCTTGGTGCCGGGCTGGAGGTTGGGCTGGATAGCAGTGCACGATCCAGTGGGTGCTTTGGGGAAAATCCGCAAAGCACTTATTGCTCTCAATCAGAGAACCATCGGAAGTAACACTTTGATACAGGGGGCGCTGCCTGCCATTTTGAAAAAGACGCCGCAATCAGCTTTCGATGATTTGAGCGAGTTTTTGTGTAGCAACGCGCATATCGCTTTCAAGGGGCTGCAGAAGGCCAAGGGGTTGACACCTTTCATGCCCCAAGGGGCGATGTATATGCTCGTGGAGATCCATATGGACAAGTTTCCGATGTTCAGTAGCGGCTTGGAGTTTACACAGAAAATGATGGAGGAGGAATCTGTGTTTTGCCTACCTGGAGAGGTGATTTTTCAGGTGGTTTTCATCATTTTAGTAATTTATTCATTTTTTATTTTTCAGTGTTTCTCCATACCCGATTTCATGAGAATTGTCCTAACAGTGCCCATGATGGAAGAAGCCTGTCAGAGAATGATTGAGTTTTGTGAACGATATTATACCAAATAAGCCATTTTATATAAACACGAACGTTTTATCTACCTCTTAGCCTAAATCAGAGACTGACTCAGCGATATTTTATAAACTAGTTATTGTAATCCAACAGGTTCTACAAACCTGATGCTAGGTTTAAGTGATGAATATTCTATTTGTAATGAATAAATAAATAATGCATATGATTATTGATTGCAAGCTGCTGTGAGCAGAAGTTTCACTTGTGAATCACATTAAATCAATTATTCAAAACTCATGAATTATACAATGTGACCTCGAACAATAACCGAAACATATAACGCAGATGAACAATTGGGATTCTGACGTCCTGAAAAACGTCTGCTTACATAATGATGCATCAATTGATTATTTATTTTTATTGTAAAAAACAGTTGAATAACGAACCACTTAAATAAATATTCTAGAAGGCCATTAGTGTTTCCCCTAATTCGAGACAAAATTACAAAAAAAATAACATAAAAAAGTATCTATGAGATTTCACTGTCACATGCACATGATTCATATATGTATTTACAGAAATAAATGCAATGCTTGGTCCCACGTAATATTCAGGAAAATCTCAATAACAATTGAAATGAAGTAATAAATAATGTGAACAACAATTGCCATAGAAATTGTTTATAGGTGTAATGCTGATATGGAATACCGAATGTCATAGCAGTCAGTCTTTTACTTTCACATTCAATTGAAGCTTTATTGTCAATCAGAATTCGTGTCACTATTTTATTGATTCAATAAAATGTTGAATGCAGTATTCATGAAAACCAGCAAGAATCAAGAATTTCACGATGAGAAATTGTCCAGTTATATTATATTAATTCAATAATGATAAAGAATATTGATCAATGTTTGCAAATTTCAATAATCAGTTGAAAGTTTGCTCGAAATTTTAGTCTTATATACGATTGATAAATTAAAAATAAATAAAGAATTAACCTATGTAAAGATGTAAAATTATCAACTATCAACATGATCGATAGGAATGAGAAATATTTCATACTAAATGTTATTAGATCACAGACAGTGCCAATTTCAAAGTAGCCAATTCAAGAATAAAAAATAATGAAATATAATTTAAGATCATTTCAGATGTGCCAAACAAGAATATCACAGCCAGTCCTGATCAAATAACATTTGGAATACATAAAATTAATTACAATTTGAGAAAACATATTCACAGTTTTGATTTCGCCATGAAATTACTTTTAGGTGCTTAATTTCATGTTTGCAAGTTCTATAGTAAAAAAACTGCAACGATCCAAGGAAATTGGATAAAAACGCCAACAACCCAATAAATAACTTTGAAAATGATACCGAAAACATTCAAGAATAAAACTTTTCATCATTGGCAGGTACACACATGAACAGCTTCGCACAACCATTATTAAACCCATCAAAAATCTTCGTCAACCACTTTGGCTTGTCGGTCCAAGCAATGGTCACATAATACACTGGAACTCCACACAAAATAAACGCCACGCCAACGCCCACTTCCACTGGGCTAACGTAGCAGGGGAAAGTGACGAGGAAGGCGCAGATGACGAGGAAAACGACCGGCAAGGCTATGCTCACTCGGATAGGACGCAGAGCCTGAGGGTTCGTACGACGCAAATAGAGCAGCCCCGCTACGCTCATCGTGATGAACAAAGCCTCAACGAAAGAGACGTACGTGATGAGGACGTAGATGTCCTCAATCATGACCAACACGAGGGTGATGATACACTGGAATAGGAAAGCATGTTCATATAAAAGAAATAATTAAGAATTTGAATTCACACAGACCAATGTTTTTAATTCTGAGGGTTACAACCCCTAGGAGAATCAGATTTTTTTATAAACCATGGTGCAATTTCAAGAATGTTGAAAAGTCAAAAATGTGTTTCGAGCTTTCTCAGGGTGAAAAAAAATATAGCTTGACTTTTAGAGGGTTAGTTGTGATTTTTTGTTGAAGATAACTTATCTCCTTCTATTCGTTATAGTCAAAAAATAGAAGCATTTGAATTTCACATACATTTTTGATCTGAAAGCAGTTCAAAGCAAATTTTTCTATAATAATAATAAATGGTTTTTCATCAAAGTTTCGTATTGTTACAAAAATATATTTAGAAAAAAACAACATTACATAAAAGGCGACGTTTAGCTCCGGCTGCTTTTCATCTTAACCCAAAGAAAGTAAAGAAACCAAGTACACTCACACAAAGAGCAACAGGAAAAAGATAAATAAATAAATTCCAAAATCGGAAAATACATTGTAACAACAAATTGTTTGCTTATTTCTATGCCTAAACCAAGACATCATTTTTCATGTTGTGATAAGGAATTTAGTTTTCAATCAGTTTTTAATGGGTTATATACAGTTATAAGGCCGAAAAAACGATTTTTTTTCTGAGAAAACTTAAATTTATTGATCTTATAATTTGTACACCTATTACGGTATCTTTTAACAGTATTTTGGGACTTGGAGTATTAGTTTTTCCGGATCAAAATGTCAAAAAATATAGAAATATAGAAATCCTTAGGCATCGAATATTAGAGGCTTGCCGCAATATTTGCCGCATTTTTACACAACGCAACTTTTAGTGTAGCTAGAAGGTGTCAGCAATGCATTGCACAAAATGGGGGTCAATTTGAGTACTTGTTGTAGTTAATTTTTTATCCCCCCTCTTTCTATGCTACTGAAAATAATAAAGATTAATGTGGAGTTCATTTTGTTGTTCTTTCTGTTTCACACGAAATGATCCGGAAAAACTACTGGTGTATGTAAAATGATACCCTGAATCTGAAAATGGACAAATATACAGGGGGTTTCGATCTCGAATGTTTCAGAAGTTACAGCTCTGGCCAATTTTTGTGCACACCTCTGTATATGATCGAATTCACGAAAAAACGAGAAATCGTAAAAATCGTGCCAACAAAAACTGTTGTATCGATAGATCATTTGAATTTTTGTAGTTCCAATACTCACCATGAACACCAACGAGGGCACGGGCGTCAGCCTCTTGACATCGATCAGACATATCGCTCTCGGTAGATGTCCAGCCCTAGCGCCAACGAAGAACAGCCTTGAGGAGGCAAAGATGGCGCCGTTGAGAGAGCCGAATGTCGAACACGCAACGAAGAACGGCATGACCAGTGAGAAAGAACCTAGCATTTTGTCGGCGAATGTGACAGCTACTGCTTCTGAGGAGAGGATATCATCGCGACTGAGCACCACGAAGTAGGAGAGATTGGTGATGACGTATACTGTTGTTACTACTGGCATTGAGATGAAGATGGCTCTCGGAAGATTTCTGAAAAGGAAAGTGAGTAACTGAAACATTGTTTCCATAAAAGCCTAAAGAAAAATTTGCTCGTACGCCACTGGTAAATTTCAATATTTTTTCAAGTTCTTCGACCTATTACCTACATTTTGCCCCTCTTGACTTTTGGTCGAATTCCGTTCAGTTTCCTCTGAAATTAATTTGTAAATTGGCTCAAAGTGACATACTCTGAAATGTTTATACTATTTTGATATTTGATAATAATTAAAGCATCAAAATTAAATGAAAAAGAAATTTATCAACATGTTTAGAGGAATTGTTTGAAGTGGCCTCCGCCTCTGCTAATAATCGAGATCAGACACACGTTCATAGGCATTTTTTTTCCTCATTTTGTACCAGAGAATACATACCTGAAATATTGCCGTGCAATTCTGAAACACCCTGTATATGTATATAAATCAATCAAAAAAGTACTCACTTGTAGGGGTCCTTGAGTTCTTCTGTGACATAATTCAAGTAATTCCATCCAGAATAAGAAAACAATCCTGAATAAAAAGCCAAGGCTATATGTCCTGGATCCCAATTAGTTCCTTCCATAGGATTTTGGAAATGTTCAACGTGTCCCATGCAAAGATAGTATATGCCGGCGACCAGAATTATTAGAAGGGCAAACATTTTAGTGGCAGTGAAGGTATCTTGAACTCTTGTCACCCATTTTACATTATAACAGTTTATTACCTGAAAAACAATTGAAATGTTGACAAAAATTTTATGATAGGATTCTACTAAAATTTGTTGAATTATCTGAGGAGCTGTTGAAATATTTTTGTGGCAGAAATAAATTTCTTACGAATCATAAATGATGAAAATGATGATGTGAATACTCACGGTCAAAATACAAGTTGTGGCTGCAGCCAAAAGTCTGACAGCTTCGTAAGGTGCAGGACAGGTACCCCATAGCGGCTGTAAAATATATTGAGCAAAGGTTATCGCAGTGATAGCATTTCCAGTCGGTACTAGGATGAAAAGGGCCACCCACAGGTACAAAAATGCAGGTAGAGCTCCAAATGCTTCCATGATGTAGGCATAATCGCCCCCAGATTTTGGGATCATAGTACCTAGAAAAAGTTTTGATATAATATGAAGTCAACATTGCCATAATATAATTTTTTGTTCATTCATTCATCATAATAAGTATAAAATATTTCGATATGATCATTTTATGTTCAACAGGTGGTTGGGTAACGGACCACAGGTGTAAATCCGACCCTGTGCTTGTCAAACATACGTATGATGTAATTATAGGTATGGATTATAAGGATTGTGATTGGTTATTCTGATGCAATAGTTTGTAGAGTTTGCAAAACATGCATAATATGCTCCAAATATCCATTAGGTAGCATTCTTTGGTACTTATGATAAGCATAATCGATGTAATATTATGTTTAATATTGCGTTCAAGTAATAAATAAAGAGATGTATGTTTTTTATCTCATGTGACCTAAATTTATTCATTAAACTACTATCAAAATGAGTAATAAAATAATATCATCTTAAATTGCGATATCATAAATGTATTCTTACCTAATTCGGCATAGCATAGTGCCCCCAACATCGATAAAAATCCTGATAGCACCCATACTATTATAGCTTGCCCTATAGATCCGGAAAACATGAGAACACCTTTCGGCGAAACAAAAATTCCAGAGCCAATTATGACTCCAACAATTATAGCAACCCCATCCCACAGGGATAACTCCTTTTTCATGTGAACACCTGAAGAATCACTCGTTTCACTAGCATCATTTACACTATTGTTTCCTGATTTTTGTTTGCCCATTTTGCCCTAAAATCTTCAATCCGAAACGAAACAAAATACTATTCCACACATCCGTCTACCATCCGGCACTACACCACGTGTTCCATTCACCGCTCCACTACTGACTACGGCGATGACCTCCCTCGTAGCCGCAACTTGCACAAATGATTTCGGTTCTATTCATTTTCGATTCAAATCAACGGTCCCTTTTTCTCGTCCTTTCCTAAATCCCGCTCGCAAACTTTTCAGCACCGTTGCCACTTCCTCACGATTTTCTCGAATGCAACACTGAAAAATAATCACTTCATATCTCCTTTGCAAACTGGCCTATATAAATTATAAAAACTTACTTTTTCAACTATCAACTGGCCATGATAATTAGAAAGTTGATTGACGAAAGTTTGTTCTCTTCCAATAATGCAAAAACAGTTCCAATTAACGCCAATTCTATATGGACGAACGGGTTGAAGAACGCAATTTATTTTAACGAGTTTTAACGTGACTTTTTACGGCGATGAAACATGTGTGTGTTTGTGATTGATAGACAAATAAAATTTTCAAGTTGAATGAAGTCTCATCATTCTATCATATATATGCTTCCCCTTTTTTGTTTGCGGCATCCTGTGCAAAATTGCCCCATTATTACCACTCATTATTGAGTTATCTACTTTACGATCCTTGTAAACAGGGCCGAAGGTATTAAACAATTTGTTTTGTAATTGATCTTGGCCGATGAATATATCAATTTGAATATGAAACAATATCTCTATTTTTAATTTCTACACTTTTCTTACTTGTACATCTGTGGATTTCAAGCGATGAAAAATGTGATATTATTCAACGAAGAAGGGCTTCAATTTTTCGATGACGAGCCTGGCTGTGTTTTTACATTTGGCATTTTTCGACTCCTGTGATTCTATGCAAAGAGTTCAGTCTGTGGTTCAGTGGTTTTATCAAATTATCAAGGGTTATGTTTATTTATTTTGATATGTGATCATATGTACAGATATGTTGAGATACGTTAGTAGTATTATTATTGTTAGTTTGTAGCTTGATTGTTCTCTAATGAGTTAACTGAAATTTTGTCGCTATGAAACCTCTTCCTTGAATGAGAAGTTGCAACATAGATCAAAAAGTCTCAAAATAAAATATTACCACAAGTATTGAGAAGATCTGATCTAGTTTTTATCCTCAAAATGTCTTCTACTACTTGGAAAAGTGAATACTACATAGCACTGGAATGCAAAGATCTTCAAGCCAACGCTATGGCAGTGGATTCCACAGGGAATTACGTGTTATTGGCAGGGTAACATTCACCCAAATATTTTGCATAAAACCTTTACCACTCTCATCTTTCAGGAGAAGGTACTTGGCTATCAAAAATTTAGAAGATCAATCTGAACTACTCCTAAAATTTCCTAGACAAAGTAAATATGATGTAGGAGCAGCAGAATGGAATCCTACTTCATATAACAAAGAACTCTGTGTTATCTCTGTGAGTAAAAAAATGGTTACTCTTTAAATATATAACATAGTCAATTATAAATCGAAATTATTACCCAACAAAATTATTGATTGAAACAAACCTGGTGCCTTACAATATGAAAATATTAGGCTATTCATATATCCAATAATTTGTTAGTGAATTACTCAGTTATTCAACTTTCATGATCATTTGACTACACTGTGATAATTTTCTTATAATAATTTCCAAATATTGGTATTTCATTTTAACAGAGTAATCAACGATTAGAAGTGCTCACATGGAGATCAGATGAATTAATTCCAACCTCTTCTCTAAGAGCCCACACAAGAGTCATTACCGATTTGAATTGGCACAAATTTGACTCCAACGTCTTAGCTTCCTGTTCCGTTGACACTTTCATACATTTATGGGACCTCAGGGACTCAAAGCGACCCATTCTTTCCTTATCTGCCATCGCTGAAGCTTCTCAAGTGCGATGGAATCGAGTATCTCATCATTTGCTAGCCACAGCCCATGAAGGAGACATCAAAATCTGGGACCAACGGAAAGGAACAGCCCCCGTTCAGTATATAGCAGGGCACGTGGCCAAAATACACGGTTTAGACTGGAGCCCAACCTCCGAAAATCACTTGTGTACGTCGAGTCAAGACAGCACTGTAAAATTCTTTGACATGACCAATCCCAGAAGAGCAGAGTACGTTTTGACTACAAACGCCCCAGTTTGGCGGGCTAGACACACGCCCTTCGGCAACGGGCTCATAACGGCTGTGGTTCCCCAGTTGCGACGTGGTGAAAACAGTTTGTTGTTGTGGAACACTGCAAACAGGGCCACACCAATGCACACTTTCACTGGCCACAGAGACGTAGTGTTGGAGTTTGAGTGGAGGAAGCAAAAACCAGGGGAAACCGACTTCCAGCTGGTCACCTGGTCCAAAGATCAAACTTTGCTGGTTTGGAGGATAGAACCGTTCATTCAAAAACTATGTGGTTACGAACCTGCAGAAAGCAAAGACATTGGTGATTCCATGGAGGCCACCGAGGCTCTCAAACTCAACTCGAAAGCCTCCCCAAAAGTGCAACCATTGCAACAAGAATTCTCCTTGTTGAATGTCCACATACCAAACTTGAAAGTTAGAAAAATGGATCCAATCGCCAGGAATGTTCTAGTCAAAGCCACCATAAACAATTTCACTGTTAATTTGAAGGTCAGTTTCCCTAGCGCCTACCCCCATGGGGTCCCGCCTGGCTTCGAAGTAATCAGAGAAGATTCGAATGTCAACGACTCTATAATTGCTCAACTGTTGCAAACGCTGAAGCATTTGGCGCAACAAAGAGTGTCGAAAAACCGGACCTGCTTGGAGCCGTGTATGCGTCAAATGGTGACCACTCTGGAGCAGATGTCGTCCGATCTGCAAAGCAACAGGTTCGATAGACAGTACATCGAACCATCGAGCATTTTCGGGGGCTACAACGACGCTTACATACCGTTTCCTCGAACTTCCGGCGCCAAGTTTTGCTCGGTGGGGACCTTGGTGTGCTTCGGGCGGCCTATCCATTCCAGGAAATTGTCCAGCAAGCTGGACGCCACCCCCAGAGCTCTGACAACGACCCCGAGAGCGATGTCGGCTCTAGAAAACATTTTCGCGAAACGCAGCGACGATTATATGACGGTGTCCGCGTATTATTTCCAAAGGCAGCGTTCCAGGGTGAAGCATATCAATGCAAAAGCTTCCTCGGCTTTGGTGTACATCTACGATGCTCAAGGGTTGTTCTTCTTCAACCGGCAGCTTGCTGAAGAGTATATTCTCGACGGTGACGTGGCTACCATCTGTAAACATAACGCCGCTTCTGCTGCTGTAGTCGGTAGACGGGATCTAGTTCAAGCCTGGACGCTGGCCGAACTTATAGCGGGGACCCAGCAAGCCGATGAAGGGATTTCGTGGGCCAGTCATCCTTTCGGCAATAAACTGATGGAGTCTTTGTGAGATAATCCGATAGTTGACGCAATGAAGTGTTAGCACTATGTTGTTTCAGGATATCGCATTATGCGTCACAGTACGACCTTCAGATGGCTGCAATGTTATGTTGTGTTTTTGGCAAGGAACACAATGTTATGGCCAAGAGATCGTCATTGAAGTCACTGTTTCGACCAGGGGTAATAACCTCGATAATTATTTCATCATGTTACAATGTTCCTTACTCACTAACTGAATATTCAAATTTGGTTTTATAGTAATCAAAGAGATGGAGATAGTTGGCCAATAGTATTGGGATGTTTACCCTGAGCAATTTGGTGATTGAAAAAAAAAACTGTAGTGTCATTACTAACAAAATAATTTATAAATTCGGATTATTCAACTTCACATTGAAAAAAGTATCAATCAATTATTCATTGTGAACACATTGTGGGCGTGTACAGAGAGAATTTTATAACTTTGAATTGGTACCTTTTGCTTTAATAATCACAGAGCAAAAACTCTACACCATTTGAATTTATAATTGATTTTTTTAATCAAATCTAATAATCAAATGCCTGCTAACTTTCAGATTTTAACGCCACCTTTTCCATAGTAGTATCGTAACTTCGAGGGCCCAGACTTTATCTCCATTTCGCATCCGATAGCTCTCACAAGAGGTTGTCCTACTATCTCTGTACTCTACATAAAATGATTTCAAATAAATATTGTGATCACAATAACTTTCTGACAAATTTTCGCTATTTATTTATAGCAATTGGTACCAGGGAAACGATTGCTTAAGGTAATAGTTCTATAATTTATTCTTTGGTTTTTGTGTGTGTGAATGAATTTTACGTCTACATGAATGTGGTCTTTAACTTCGAGAAATCGCCAAACTAGGGGATATCGAATGACTTGAAATGCTTATCAATTACCGCTTGAATACTTGCTATGATCTTACAACTCGAAGCGTCCGACGTGACTACGTGAAATTTTTTTTAGTCGGGTTCTCCGTACCACACCATTCCGCCAGCGGACATTATTGCAGACGGCTGGGTGATTCCCATGCTTAGAACTACTAGATCGACGTCTCTGGACAACCTCCGACTGGAATCTCCTGTACAAATACCCGTGCAACGGGCACCCACGAACTCCTTGTACGAGTACTACAAAGTCGCCTATGCGGAAACCCTGCATCGATGGGGACTCATCTACAGCAGGACAGAGGTGAACTATTTTGAATTCTTGCCGCATGTTACCCAAACACCTTGTATAGTATATTTTTTGATCGAATATGAAACGGTAAACAATGACTGAAACGATAACTCATTGTGTAGATAGTGCTCTTTCCAAAAAGATTGGTTTCTAAAGAATTACTAATTAAAACACGTTCAGTAGTTGTTCGTTTAGAGATCTATAAACAATATCTTGTCAAGAGTTTTTTAATTGCCCAATAAAATTATTTTATAGGTGTAGTCATTATTTCCTTACACATGAGTAAATGTCTATAAAAACTATTTTCAACATCTGGCGCAGCTTTCAATAAATGAACCAAATTATATTATAAAAGTTTAACTTTCATAAACATTCCCGATATTTTATAGCAACAGTTATATTTTGTAAACTTTGTAACCCAAATAAATCAAATTTTCAGATAAGTAAACACAGATAATTACAACTGCATAAATATGATCATAATGCATTGTATCTTCGCATTTAATCAACATTGTGAAAATCTTTTTTAATTTTTATATTTAATAAACTGAGTAATGCCAATTCTTTGGCCCCAACATCACATCCTTTCCAAGCCAAGTAGGGAACTATAATAATTATAGCTGATCACTACTTTGATTGGTCTGATTGAGTTTCGCGCCATAAAATTCCACATAATTGTTGTGGATTTTACTGAAACAACGGAAGTTTGGGTGCTTTTCGAATATTGATTGGCCATATTCGTGGATATGTCTGTGGAAGATAGTTCTGATAGTACAGAGGTGTGCACAAAAATCGGCCAGAGCTGTAACTTCTGAATCATTCGAGATCGAAATTTGAAATTTGGTGGGTAGCAACTATATGATATTGTTCATTTTTTAAGAGAAAAATTGTATTCCATCACTTCCGATCTAACCGGATATTTTTTGACATTTTGATCCGGAAGAACTACTGGTGTATGTAAAATGATACACTGAATCTGAAAATGGAAAAATATACAGGGGGTTCCATTTGAAAATCAAAAGTTGGGTCACTTCCGGTTAGAAATTTCTACATATATTGAGAAAATTGTTCAACGATTATTCACAGCCAATTGAATGAAATAAATGACTATACTTCATAAACATTTTCCCAGGTAATGAAGTACATGTGCCAAGCCCCTGAAAGTCAGAAAGGCGTGGAGTTTATATGCGACTGCAAGTACTGCTCAAAGCCGGTCAAGCCTAGCAGCTGTCCGACTTGCAGGAGACTGACCTTAGAGTGCGCGATCTGCAACGTGTCGGTACGCGGCTCGTCCAACGCATGCGTAACTTGTGGTCACGGTGGCCATACGACCTGTATGCGGTGGTGGTTTTCCTTCCAAGACGTTTGTGCGACAGGATGCGGCTGCAAATGTCTCGTGGCCACGGCGGGTATATTCCAGCCCTAACCCAGGAAGAAGAGGAAGTCCGGGATGAGTTTGAATACCGTCTGACGACTGATTCGATCGTAGATATGTCGGTAAGGTAAGGAGGGAGGGAGGACGGTGGTGTAGTTTTGTATTCTCATCACAAAAAATATTCTTTCAAGAAACGTTCTGGGGAGAACGTGTTGAAGATCTCCAATGAACTATCTTTAGTTCTAAAAACACGAACTGTGGTATACAATGTACAGTATTTTGAATAGTGCTTTCGTGTAAATTACTGAACTAATTCATTTTTAGCCAAATTACCCATCCCTGAAACAGGTTGATTTTCTTAATTTTCGTGGTTTCATTTCTTCAGGTACTTAATCAAACTATTTGGAAGGTTATATAATTAATTAATATACGATGATCAAAAACCAAATTCGAATTTTATCGGTAAAAGTGCACATTTTAAGCATCTGGATTTTAAAAATGTTTTTTGTACTTACGTATTTTGGTCCAAGAAACATAAATCTGGCAATACTATTATGGGGATACTAATACTTTTCAAGATATTCCAATTGGAATTGAATTTTCATCCAGATTATTATGTCCACATCGCTTTTACCGTGACAATCTCTCTTCATATAGTAAACACACAAATGTCCAATCATTCCATTTGAAATAAAAATGTTCACTATAATTATTGAATATCTCAACAAATACCCTGAATAATAATAATAGCGAGGATCAAATTTGAGATATATTCAAGTTACATGCCGTATATCGAGAATTGGCCTATTTCAGAAGATTTCTCAGATATGGATAGTTTGATTGAAAATGTATTCAGTACTTCACGTTAGTATTGTTTTTTTAGATTTTTTTCAACTTAGTTTGAGTACGTAAGAATATGTTCATGCATTCAATGTTGCTTTTTATTTAACATATACAAAAACAAAGTAAAATCTCATATTGGGATATATTCGCTTTTTAAGGATTGAAAGTGTAATGAAAATTGAAAGTTGAAAAGTTATATATTTATAATTATTTATTTATGTAGCGTCTGTGAACATTTCTTGACATGATAATAAATATTTCAGTTTCTAATATAAATATAAAATCAATGTCTTTTCAAAAAAGTAGAAAAAGTAGAGATACTAGCAATATTTTATATGAAATCTTTTCGATTCATAATTTTTTAAATGCTGGAGAGTTAGATTTGTTTATGAAAAAAAACCTTTTTTTTTTCATTCCTGTAATTTTTTCAATTATTGAAAATTATCCATATCGTATTAATAAAGGATTATTTTTTGGGTATCATGATGTTTCGAATCAAAAGCGCTATTATCAGCTTATTCTTATTGCCAAAGATTTTTCACTTTGACTTTCTGACACTAGACCTTTTATATGCTGGGTTCGCGAAGTTCGTAGTGGCTTCCTTATACAGGGGGTTGCCATTCGTGCTCCATCTAAGAGACGCCTGTTCTTTTTCGAATCTGGCGTATTCCCGCCTATCATGAATTGTCGTGCAAACTTTCCACACAATCAAGACGACCAAACCGGCTAATAAAATGGTTCCGATTACTCCGACAATCCATGCTGAAAAAAACGATAGGTGTAGGTTTGGGTTGTCCTATTCGGAATTGATTTTACTGATACTGATATTGTTAGGTTATGATTTTTTCAAACAAAATGAAGATATTTCCGTCCACTAGCTGAATAGCGTGGATTTCACACCTTTATTGACTAGAATGATTCAAGTGTTGAATACCAGTTGAACAATAAGGAACGGTTCTTACCTAAAACGTTTGGAGGCGGGGCACACTTTTTTTCTTTCAACGCCCTGACAACGAGTTTTTCGTGGTCATAGTAGTACTCGAAATTGATGATGCATCTGTCGTTGTCAGGAATTCTGCACTTTTTTATTTCTTCGTTATCTTCATCGTCAAAACTATCTACAACTTCGGTGACGAAACTTTTGCACTGAGCGGTGCAGGTTTCGTTATTGTACATCCCAGAATTGTATGCTTGACATTCAACGCAATATCTAAGCTCTTCACATCTGAAAAAATCAAGCAGGTTCCATCAACAGAATTTCATAATTATTTCGAAATAATTTCCAGTATTGCTTTGTCACCGCACCATCATTTCATAGATTCAAAAAAATTTAAAAATATATCTTCTCGCCAGTAGAGAATGATGGAGCCTGTCCATTCATACAGGTATCATTCCACTTCTACCAGCCTTCTAAAAACCATTTTCATCATTTCATCATCAAATTCATGAATTGGACAAGTAATACATCTGTACTTATGAATATTCTGTCATTATAGCTCTCACCTTTGGGCAGGACACGACAGACAGTCCTCGCAATACATTCCCGAATACCTGTTGTCGTCCATTTTGCACTGGCATTTGCCGCAGATGCAGTCACCCCTTCCAGAGCACTCCAGCCCGCTGTTGGGATCGAGACACTTTTCCTTGCTCTCCTCGCATTGGCAGGCGTCTCCAGTGAAGCCGGCTTTGCAGTTGCACTTGTTGCAATCGCAATCGCCTCTCCCCGAGCATAAAAGATCACCTTCGCCGCGCTTGCACGAGAAATTATCGCAATTGCAATACTTGCCGTAGATTTTCTTTTGTGGATCGTCGCGGATGACGTCGCATTCGCACTTGCCACATTTGCATTGGCCCAAACCTGAAAAACGCGAGGACGGGGTTTCAAATTGTTGATGACGGATTGATTTGAGTATGCCAATACCAAAACGAATAAAATATTTTAGGAATAGATGTCACATGTTTTAGTTTATTTCATGGAAACTTCTGATGAAGCAGTTTGGTGGATCGGCTTTTAGGTTGCTTCATGAATTAACGCGATCTGAGCCGTGTCATACAAGTGCGATTCCTTGGTGAAAATAACAATTGTCAATAAGATCAAAATTAGGGCGTTTTCCTAGGAAAGCGAATGTGTTCAAAAATGTGAATTTTTCATGTTTTTTAATTGATGAAGAGTTAAAAACATTAGATCTATCATTAAGAAAGTGGGCGTGATCACAAAAAATAGGTCGATTTCAGAAAACAAGAAAAGCCGAGCATTGTTGCCAAATCAAAGAATCAAATGAAAAACATATCAAATATAACTTGAGAAGGAAAACGTACCTGAACAAACTTCCGTCGATTCTGTCATGATGCAGTTGCTGATATTATCGGAGGAACTTTGCGAGCTGTCACATTGACAGTTCCTACCGAATCTCCCCTTAGAGCACGAGCACACGCCGCACTTGAGATCACCAAATTTACTACATTCGACTGATTTCAATGAGTAAGTCTGATGTGTAGGCGAAGAACAAGAACAATTACATAAAACTTCAAGTTCCACCTGAAATAATGATGGTAAAAATAACACATCATGACAAAATCGGTTCTACTTATTTTTAATATTTAAAAAAACTGTTCAAATGAATTTGCCTTCAATGCCAATCTTCCAGACTTACAAAAAAACTTTGAAATGCTAGGAAATTTAACAATCCTACCTGTAAGGTATCAATAAGACCTTCTGGTCTGATGGACAAGACTTTCTTGTTCCCCCCAGGAAAACATTCTCTAGGTTGAATGGTGGCGGTGAACTCCACTTCATCGCTTACGTGTACGTCTTTGCAACTCTCCGACAGAACATTGTTGGTGCCTTTACATTTCGAAGAAAAAGTCACGTCCACAGTACTATCTGCGTTAGAAGTGAATTTTAATGATCGAGATATTTGCTGGAACAAACGAATGAGTAATGATGTTTTTTGTAGCGAAAACCGTCTATACGTCATTTACAACAATCTTTAATAAGTTCGTTAAACCAAACAATTCGATAACACTCATAACAAATTTGTTTACTTCTGGAGATATTTGAAAAAACTGAAATTTGCCGATTTGGTTTTTAGTTTTGTCTGAAAATATTCAAGAAGTTTTCAAAACACCCAAGGGCATAGACACTTTTTGCAGTCTACATAATGACACTCGTGAAAAATCCGTAAAATGTTTCAATTTTGATATTTTGGGAAGAAAAGTTGAATCTTTTGGTATGAAAAAAATCAACCTTGAATCAAGTGGTTAGCTAGATACTTTTTATTTTGCACTATTGGCATTGAAAGATAACCATATATCTGTCAGAACTATCTTCCAATGAATAGCTTATACTTTGCTACTTACATAATAGTTATCAACAATCAATTTGATGACACTGTTGCCATCATTCGAACTGATCTCTCCGCAATTCGAGTTTTTTATATTTTGCGACAAACTTTTGTAAGAGCTGATCACACTACGAGAATTTCTTTTCACAATCGCAAAAATTATGTTGATGTTGTTTTCGGTCGCTACATAATTGATTTGCGACACTGAAGGATAATCGTATTTGAGAAAATCGCTGTCATCTTTGTAACATTTTCCATTGTTAGGCTCTATGGCTCCAGCTAGTTTTCCATCACCGGCTACATGAAAATCGGCATCTGAAAAAATCTCAATTTGAAAACTTCTTCAGCAAATAATTAGTTACCGAGTTCATTTGTGATTGAACGAAATATTTTACAAAAAAGTACAGTTTCATGAATAAATAAAGTGCAGAACACCTACTCACGGAGGCCGTGAGTTTGTATATGAGTATGAATGGTATGCATAAATCAATGAACGAAAAATATTCCCAGAGTAAAAAACCTATCAATGAAACAGTCAAAATGATAAAAATATGGAATATGTGTAAGAACAAACAAATTGAATAAAACATTGAAAAAATTAAATTCACAAAAACCAAGTGTGAAAAAGCATATACAAGTTCAAAATCAAAAAAATATAATGGAAAACTGTTTACATGCCCTCCTAATCTTCGTCAAGGAAAATATCTTTAGAATATTCATCATTCATTTATTTACTGTGATAGCCACCGATCAACCAGTGTTGAGGTAGTAAAAGATAAGTTTTTTGCCTGGTATCATAGTTGTGGTTAATCTTCAGTAAGAGAAGCCTCACCGGTGGACAAAACCAACAGATGACGTGCCTGCGACCTCCATTTTATCTTATCCTTGCAGACAATCGCTTGCATAATGGCATCCAATCCTCCTTCAGGGGTGTCCAAATTTCCAGAAACTTTCGACTGTTTCACCTCCTTTACAAATAACTCGTAATCATCCGATAACGGCATGTGATTTTTGTAACTGTAGGGACTGGTGCAATTCGGACAAGGCATTTTCAATCTGAAAATGTATTTACGATGCATAAATTGTTGTATCGAGAAAATATACAGGCTGTTGTACTTTTATTACATTTGTTGTGAATATGTATAGAAAACCCATATCAGATTCAGTGAAGAAGAAGAAATGGCGAGATCCCCTTAGTAGTATTCAAAATATTGACAGATTGACTCACAACGATGGTTCAGTTTCGGTAAACGGCAATTCCAATTTATCTATGAAACTCCCAAAGCCTAACTTGAAATTGGTCGTTATATTCTTCATCGTCTGAGCCAACTCGCTTCCCAGCTGAGCCAATTTCATCTTGTGTTCGTTCATGGACTGTGACAGGTCCATGATGTAGTACAAGTCCACTGGATAATTCGCAGCCTCTTTGTATTTGAATTTCAGCTCGTATTTCTCGCCCCTCCTGAGAGATAGTTTCAATCGTTGCGGTCTCAGCTGAATAGGATTCACCGTATCATTGGAAAACTCTTTGTCTTCGAGGATTTCCATGGAAGATTTGGGAGATTCCAATTCGTTGTCCAAGCACCAAGCCGAAGTCTCATTTTTTGGTCGGCAATGAACAGATGTTTTATTGTCCTGAAAAATATATGCAATAACTGAACATTCCTGATGTATATTATTTACAAGATTTATAAACAAATTGCTTTAAAACTGTCAATCAGATTAATAATATCAATGAGATACTGTGGTGTGGTTCTCTTTGATGTGAATTATGTATTATCAAAATTTGTCACACGAAGTGGCCACACTGTAGTATTTCATTTTAATGAATCGTTAGCTGTTATTTATCACTTCACACTGAACTTATATCTTGTTTACTTACTATTGTTGGTGAAAGATTGGTGCACCAAGCACATTCGATTTGTTGAATACACTCTTCGCACGTTTCCTTGTCGCAGTTACTTGAAGCCAACTGGGCACTTGAAAATCCCGAAATAATTGAAATGATCAGAACGCACCTTATCGATGACATAATTGTTGTAAAACTGTTCGGAATACATCGAAGGAAATGATATTGTGGTGGTCGTTGTCAGCGGATATAACGTAAGATAAAGCGAGCGATGTTTCATTGGTAAATCTGGAGAATTTGTTTGGTTTTCATTTCGTTATCTCGAGGATATTAGTCATGTTAGATAGTCTCTAGAACTATTGAATTTAATAGAAATCCTCAGATATCAATCATATTTCTGAATCCTTTCAATTCTGTGAATTTATCATCTCTATGTCCATCTTGGCTATAATAATGATGGTCCAGGTATAAGGAAAAAAAATTAAGTTTCATTATTTTCTGAAAGTACTATTTTATTTATAACCTTCAACCATACTTCAAATATCAATGCCATTTTATCAAAGTAACACATTCAAAAATCACTCTACATCATTATAGTAATGAATTATGGAAATTGATTAGATTCCTACATGTACACCAAAACTTTCAATTTGAAATGATAAACAAGACAGCAAATCATTTAACAACTCCATTAATGATTTTGGATTTTAGAAGTATTGATACTTTCATATAGTGATAAAACTTTGTTTTCAAACTTAACAAACAATAAAGGATTTATTAAAAAATTTTGAAGGTTTTCATTGTTGTATTCTAAGTTTTCTCATTGGCACCAGAGAGCTTTTCTTTTATTTCACTTTTCTTATTTTTGAAACTCTTCTTGGTTTTGGAGATACTCTCCAGCAGATGATCCTTTTTCTCCTTGAATTCTTCCTTAGTGTCTTGTAAGCTCTCAATTATATTATCTTTCTTCTCTCTCAAACCTTCCTTAGTCTCATGTATTGTCTCCATAATATTCTCCTTTTTTTCCCTTAAATCTTCTCTCTTGTCCATCATACTCTTTGACAGAGTATCCTTCTTTTCAAGATACAATTCTTTCATTCTCTCTTTGCTTGGCACAGGTTTGATATAACCCCACTTCTTCAAGTAGTTGATTGAAATAGTGGTGCCTCCCAAAGTGATGGTGTACCTTGCAGGTGTGGCTATTTTGTACAGGGCATAAGATACTGCAATATAGCCCATGCTTGAGTCTCTCAAAGGATTCACCACTTTTTCACTCACATTCCATGACTCAAGAATAGCTACAATATCGAATCCACTATAAGAAAGAGTAAATGTGAACAGTATCAAAACCATGTAATGAGATTCTTTTATACCTTTTAGCCATATAATAGAATCCTCCAAACCATACAGCTGATGTGACAACATGGACAGGTAAAAGAACATACCAATAATCTCTGTACATTTGTTTGAATTTTTGAAATACTGTTAGTTTTTCTGTTTGCTTCTCAGGTTCACTATTTTTGCTATCCTTTTCCGAAATGCTTGAAAAATACTTAACATAGCCATATTTATTTGTCAAAGAACTTTGCTTATAGTTAAAATATATCTCTTTTGATGATTGTAGATTTGACTCCCGATTCAGATTATAGGATATAAGTGGAGTGCATTGGTTACATGTGACGATAGAAAATTCCCTTCCATTCCATAATTTCTTAATGAAAAAAAGATTTGTGATTCTACGGGATATAACTTTTGCCATAACGAATATTATTTATAGTTGATATATTCGTTAGGTACTTCAATCATTATTTGCTCCGCAATGAGAACGACGTAAAAGCCGAAAATATATTCAATATTTTGAGTCTTGACAATTTGACGGGTAGCATAACCTCGACGTTTTTATTTCTTCTTCTTTATAAATACCTACATATGTCAACTATCCAGCTATAAATAACTTATCTCCCAAAAGTATATTGTTAAATAGAGGTGTTCAGTTAGACAACACACCATACAATTTTCATATTTCCCAATTTTCCATTACATTGTTTGGCTCATTGATGAAATGTCAATGATCTCAATCTCAAAACAGAGTATACTCTGTGAATCTGTGATCTCAATGCGCATTTCAGGAAGACTAAAATTGTATAATGATTATACCGCGAGTGAAATGTGATATATAATGTGAAATCTTCTAATATGCAAAAAAATAACAAAATCAAGATCAGATGAATCGAACTTCTTTCTGTATATGAACTGATAATTCGTTCATTTAATCTGATTGTTCGCTATCTACTGATTATATCAAAGTAAACAAGACAATTACCATCAAGGATGAATATTAGCCCTGTCCCTGAGTACATCCAATATAATGATACTCAATATTTTAATGGATTTAATTAATCTGATAGGGTAATAAAGCTTCCAAATAAAGTGAACCTAGCCATTTGGTAAATGATAATGTGACATTACCATGACACTATCACTACTAGAATATTATTTATCTTATCTTTACATCAAGTGAAACCGCATCAGGAGCCTATCAAAATTTACAGTAAATAATACTTAAAATATATCAATTGTAATAGAAAAATCATGGCTTCAGATACAAATGAACTTTTTCCTATACCTGCATACTGCAAAACTCTTGTTGGCTTAGAAGATGGAACCACTGAAGAAGACAGTCCTTTACAGAAATTGCAAATTTCTAATCCTGCCAGAATATTACAACTTTGTGAAAGCCTTACTGATAGAACAACAAAAAAACTGGAAAGTAAAATCAATACATATGTAAGTAATAATCACTAGTTTTCTGAATAATATAATTATAGAAATGGATTCTTCTTAGTTACAAACTGAAACAGAATCTACAAGTGTATTCATGATAAACCTCCTCACTGTTTCTGAAGAGGCTATGGTACAAGTTATTGGAGAGAAAATTTTGGAGACCAGCATTCGTACGCCACTTTCTGAAGATACCATAAGCAACATTGTTGAGTACAAGGACAACAGTTTGAAATGTGCGGAGAAGCTAGACCCCAAACTACAAACTTTGATAGATGAAATTGTCACTAAAGATACAGGAGAACTCAACATTGTACCAGTTGTGGCCAAAGAGAGAAGAGGTAGGCAGGTAATTTCTGGAGTCTGTTTTTCACATCAATATCAATAACACTTAATTGAACTATATTATTATTATGTTACAGCAAATATTCCAAAGAAGCTAATAGTGAGCCCTGTGTACCTGATTTGTTTTGTGAATTCTTCGAAAGAAAACAGACATATAACCACCCAAGTCCATGAGACTTTCAAATATTGCCTCACTCTTCTGCTGAATACCAGAGAATGTGAAGAGGAACGCAGACTCAAACAACAGTGCCAGTCACTATTGGCTGTGGCCAGGAAATTGTTCTCCCATCTTGGAGATCTGAGTGACTTACTGAAGGAGATTATGTCTGAGGCTAGGAGGTTGACCAATGCTGAGAGGTTCGTTAGGAGATTCTTATCAGTGACAGAAAATGTATTTTCATTACTACCATATTACTTCTCATTCCAAAAACTCTCAAATTGTTGATCAGAAATTATTATATAGATTATTATTGATGAAATTTTTTTATACAGGAGGTATATAAAAGTACCAGACATATTTATTCTCAATCATTTGAATTTCTAGATGTAGTTTGTTTCTTTTGGATCCTGACCACATGCATTTGGTGGCAAAAGTGTTTGATGGAATGAGTCCTGCTGAGAAGAATACTGAGGTTCGGATAGCAAAGGATCAAGGAATTGCTGGTAAGTTGAAAAAATAAATAAAGAAATTCCAAATGTATTTCTGTCCTGCAAAGATCTTTAAATTTCTCATTCACATAACTTTAAGCAAATGTAATGACTCTTAGAACAGTTAGCCCGATTTTAACTTGGTTACATACATGGTTTTTTGGAACAACAATAACTGTTCCCTCATTAAGAATATACTAGCTACGTCGCGTAAAATGATAATATAATAATAAAATATCTTGCTTAGGTCACGTCGCCGCCACAGGCACCATCCTGAACATAAAGAACGCCTACAAGCATCCCTTATTCTACAAGGGCATCGACGAGGCCACCGGTTTCAAAACGAGAAACATCTTGTGCTTTCCTATCCGCGACGAAGACACCATAGTCGGTGTTGCCCAGTTGTGCAACAAGATCGACGGCCACTTCGACTACTTCGATGAGCAAGTAGCAAATGCTTTTAGCATTTATTGTGGCATATCGATCATGCACAGTCTCGTGTACAAGAAGATACAAGACGCTCAGGCGAGGAGTCAGCTGTCCAATGAACTCATGATGTACCACATGCAGGTACGATAATGCACGTTTGGTTATTTGAGAGACTGAGGATAAATACTGAACACTGAAGTAGAGTCTTGCTAAGTATAAAGTGAAAAAGGAATTGACTACCAAAAAAACCTAAGTCATACATTAAGTAAATTCATTGAAAAATGTGGATATATTAATTGAACACCTTCGGAAAGAATTTATCATCAACAGAACTGTGGAAGATAATATCACTTTCGGTGTAACTAAAGTAGAAACGAATTGAAAATATTCAGTACGAATGTTGTTATCTGCCTCTAACATTTTCGAGTACTTGCGATTCATCAGGAATCTTGAGAGACCTACGACGTGTCTTCTTTAAGGTGAGCGACCAAGACGTCGCGGATGTCGTGATGTGCCCCAACCTCCACGACTGTCCGGATTTCGAGAGTTTCAGTTTTGTGCCGCGCAAAGTATTCCACAAGGAGACGCCTTGCTACATCCTGAAGATGTTCGACAATCTCGATCTGATCGATCATTATCGCATCAAGCGGGAAACTTTGGCGCGCTTCATTTTGTACGCGAGGAAAGGATACAGGGTCGTGCCCTACCACAATTGGCAACACGCTTTTTCTGTCGCACATTTTGCGTATTTGTGCTTGAGGAATTTCCAGCTAGTAGAGAATGGATATTTATCGTGAGTATTTTACAAAATAACATTGAGATGAATAATTCGTGAATATACATTTTCTATAATTATGGAAGAAAATATAAACAAATTATTGGTTATGAAAATGATATTTCTCACATTTTTTCGGACAAACTGCATTTCACCAATCGAACAAGTAGATGAACTGCAATCTTAGTTAATTTCACATTTGTTTTCTTCAAACGTTCAATGTTTTATGCAATAATTTGTCACTAATTTAAACAATGTTAATTGCACATGGCATTGTGAGTGATCATGTGAATTATTCATTATCTGCATGCCTCAACAATAATAATCATTTTACATTGAACAAACTCTTTTGAGTTACCTTGAATGAATAAATTATATAAAATTATTAAATGCACTGGATTATTTCTTACTTCATCACACAGTTCACATTTTTATTGGACTTGTATTATTTTCAGAAAGTTAGAAGCTTTAGCATACCTAGTTTCATGTTTATGCCACGACATAGACCATAGAGGCACTACTAACGCCTTTCAACAACAGTCGAATAGCGTTTTGGCTAGTCTCTATTCCAGTGAAGGATCCGTCATGGAAAGACACCATCTTTCGCAGACAATTTGTACTCTGAATACGGAAGTAAGTGAGAACCAAGCTTAAGGCTGCACATGGATAAACGAAATATAAACCATTACTTTCCTTTGACACAATTCGTCGGTTCAAATCATAATATTTAACGTGTTTCTAGGGATGCAACTTCTTAGAGTCGCTCAGTAGAGATGATTACATCAAGTGTTTGGATCTGATAAAAAATATGATTCTTGCTACCGATCTGGCTACTCACTATAAATTACACTCTAGGCAACTAGCAATGGCACAGGTAAGAATTTAAACATAGCATTGTATTTTTCGACAGAATTCAATTTGAAATACTTTTTTTCCTGCTTTTTATGTTCCACTTCTGGAAACGTTTCTTAATTTGAAGATTCTTTCATTCGGTTCATTGAAATGATAATATTGTGGTTTTCACAAAGTTGATAATCCCAAAATGTCTTCATTATCTTCTTCTTAGGAAGGTTTCAACAGATCGAATTTGGAGCATCGATATTATTTGTGCAGTTTATTGATGACCTGTGCAGACCTGTCCGATCAAACTAAGGTACTATTCAGATCATAATTTCTCAACAATATTTCATCAATTCTGATTAATTTCAAAGGATTGGCCAGAAACAAAAAAAGTCGCCCAATTGATATACACGGAGTTTTTCATGCAAGGAGATCTGGAAAGAAAAATGGGCAAACAGCCTGCCGATATGATGAACAGAGAAAAAGCATCAATACCCGACCATCAACTGGAATTTTTGACAGAATGTTGTATCTGTATATTCAGGTGAAACATATCATTACTAAAAATTTGGTCGAAAAGACGTGATTGGTTATTATTTGTAGGATTTTGTCAACGATATTTCCTTCCGCTAAGACTTTGGTGGATTCGATAAAGCGAAACATTATAGCATGGGAGTCTTCAAAGGATGTTTTCGAAAAACTTCGAGTTGAAGGTCGTACATCATATGATGTTTTAGTGAGCGAGGAATTGGAACAGCAAGTTCAGGCAACGTTGGAGTGCATGCAAGATGTCTAGAGTAAGACTTAATCGCAAAAAGATGAATTATTTTAAAAGACAAGTGTGCAATAATTGTTTACAGTATTTATAGGACACAGTATAAAAAAGTAGATATGAGCATTTTTGTGAATCTCACCCCGAGAAGGGTCTCATTTTGAGAAGGGAAATCCTTGATTGTTGAAAATATTTGGAGGGACCATCGAAAACATTCGGGAAAACATTAGTTTCGAAATATTTGAAATTTCTCACGCTTACATTATATTCTCATCATTATTTGATGATTACATTCAATTAAACCCATACATTTCATATCAAACTGATTTATATGTGCCATGAGTCAAGGATATTATATTATTCAAAGAATGTTGAATCCAGAGTTGAATCTATACACAAGTTAGAATAGATAACGAACTTTTTTCTGTTAATTTTGTTTTCCTGTGGTTGAGTACCCATAGTATTTATTTCCAAATGATTTGATACTCGGTCTATAAAAATGTACTATAAGAAAACTACAACAATCGAAATTCCATAGATTATTTTTATATCATAATCGAGATCATATCAAACAAGGCCTTCAATGTTTGTAATACTATTTCTATAGAGTGTAGTTGAACGCTCCTCCTCGTCTATTTAGGCACTCACTAATCTTTGATTTTAAACTAGAACTTAACATTGATGTCTCAAGATCTCAAAATATATTAGTGTTCGATAAGCTGAACTAGTCAAGCTGTGTTGAGTTTTCAAGCAAAGCAGTCAAAAAGACTAAATGGTAAATTATTCGCTTCAAGCCGCATAGTTGCTTCCAAAATCTGTGTTTATAAGCTAGTCAGAGAATGTAGTAAAAAAATGTGTTTATAGAATGAATAAAAACATAGCTGATCACCATCTCGTCTTTGTTCTCCCCTATATTAAACAACATACATTAAAGCTATCAACAATTCATCTTGCTCAATCCCTTTCCCTGAGATCCTTCAGCGCCCTCTCTAGAAACCGCGCCATGACCGGGTAAACTGGATCATAGCTCGTCGAATTCTTCTGCCTTACCAGCCCCTCATACTTCTGCAACGCCCCCGCCACCAAATCCAAGCGCTCCCTCTCGCTAGGATGCTCGTCCAACCACTGGGAAAGTTTCGGCAGAGACCACGCCGTGTTCTGGTGCGGGCTGCCTAGTTCGGGACCAGCATGCGCGAACAGCAACAGAAGGGCGGTGCTGTCTGGTACAGAGCCGCCCGAAGTCTGCCCGGACTCTATCTCATCGGGCGGTAACGTCACTAGCGACGCCATCGATTTGAGCAGACGGTACGGGCGACCGAGATCGGCCAAGTGAGGGCAGAGGGTCTTCAAGGCGGTCTCGAGGTGTTGGTAGTCGATTTGCAGGCGTTGCCGACCTCCCGAGGATAGGGGGCGCAGCAAGGAGATATGACGGACAAACAGTTCAATGGTCCTCACCGCTATTTCGCTACATCTGAACAAAAAGATGAGTTAGTGGAATGTTTTTAGTACTGTTTGGTATTGACAAGCTGTCACCATTCTACCTCTAAATTAAAATCTAGTTCTACTTACTTAATGGACAACACATCAGTATTTTTGAAGTCTGCCAAATAAATTTGATAAACTCTTGTTATGAATTGGGTCAACTCTCTCATATAGGGAGAACAAGAATGGTAAGTTTTGTTTGGTGGTTGTTGTTTGGCCCAATCAGATTCCAAATGCAAAGTTATAATAATTGTATCAATAACAGAATTGATAGAAACTGCAAAATATTACGTCTCAGTAGTAGAACATTTGAAAATAGGAGCATTATTTACCTATAAGTGGTTGTAAAATAGCAGCAACAAGATCATCAAGACTTTGTATACCTTCTTCAATGATTTTTTTACATGATTCAGATAAGATATCCTTCATATTAGTTAACATTCTTTGCACTTGAGTTTTCAGGTAGAACAAGTCATTTGATAGATTCAAATTCTTTTGTTGGCCAGGATTAGCTGTCCCTGCTGAAAAACAAAACTTTCATGGATACTGTATACCCAATGGAGAAAAAGTATTTATTTTGAATTCTTAGGTATCTTACCAATAACTTGAGCAGCATCTGAACCAGTTTCTATGTGTTGTTCAGTTTTGACAGCGTACATTTTGATGCATTTTGCCACATTTTTAGATATTTGTTCACTCAGATTTTCTTCAATAAGAGCTACACTTAGTTCACTTCAAATTAAATATGTTACTTATACATTTTGGGAGCATAAAAATATCGTTTACCTTGTTACTACTCGAATTAAAGAATCAATTTGATCATGAGTAGGTAGATTAGTTTCATTAGAGAACATAGCTTGTGTAGGATCTAACATTCTTGTTAAGGATGTTGATAGATAAGCATTTTCGAATTTCTTCAAAACATTAGGCCTGAAATGTATCAAATATATTCAACCTGACAGTAAGTGGAAAAGTATTCTTACTCAAATGAAAATGAACTATACTTCAATTTCTTTGTCAACTCAAAATAACATTTCAACAGCTTTGGATAATCTTCCTCTAACATTTGCTGAATAGCTGAGGAGGATTTTTCCATTTCTTCTTGAAATTTTTTTCCAAGGGCATTCCAGAATGTTGTGGCAATGGTAAATTCACCATTTGGTAAGTGTAAATTATGCAATGTAGTTTGTAAAAATTTAATCTGAAAGATACATATTGCATGATTGGTCCTTTTATGTATTTCAAGATAATTATACGAGTTATAATGTTCAATTTGATTTGGAGTTTCCTGAAACATACCTGTTGACACATTTGATAAATATCTTCAGAAAAAACTTTCTCTACTTCTGTCCACACTTTAGGCCTGAAGTTTGGCATTGACATTGAACTCACATGTCCTGGTCCACCTTTAGACTTCATGGGTATAATTGAATTCACAGTAAAAGCACTCTTCAAACTCTCTTGGCATTCATATAGATTATGTTCCACTAGACTGTTCACCACAGATTCAACAGTCCCAAGATTTATAAATATCTGAAAAATAGGTATCCAGGAATTATTTAACCATAATAAAAATAATCAATAATAATACTTGTAAGGCTGTTGTAGTCTGAGTTATGTTTTCATTGATAATGCCCTGGTTGAGAGAGCCTGTAGCTAGTTGTACAACTTTTTGTTGGTGACTACGAATATTACGAAGTTCAGAAGTGACTGCATCTATACCTGTCAACTCAGGATCTGATGCAAGCTGATCTAAATGAAAATTAGAAGTTATTATAACTCTTGGTTTATTGATGAGGATGAGGCTACCTCACCTAATTCATGTAATAATATTGCTTTTTGAACTGGATCATTAGTGTTTGATAGCCTCTTACTCAGCTGTTGAAGACGATTTACTTGTCTGAGAATGTGACTAGCTAAATGTAAATGCCCTAATACTTTGGTGTGTTTTTCAAGCTCATAATAAGGACCATGAATCTGAAAATAAACCAGCTAGTATAGACATACTTGTTTCAAATATTAAAATGAACCTGCATTCTTAAACGCTCAGCATTGGCAAATAAGTTCTGAACATGTGTATTCATTGTTTCAAGTACTCCTTCAAGTTTGGAGGCATGATTTGCTTGTTGTAGGAGATCTTCATGTTTTTCTAGCACCTGTTTTTCTAATTGTGAACCCAATAACTCTATACCATCAGATAACTTCTTTACTTGCTCTTTAATACTCAATGAACTGATGAGAATACTTCGAGAATGGGGATCCAAGTATTTTCCATAAAATTCTGAAATAAGGCAGGTTTGAATAATTTTAATATATAAAACCATTGGAAACTAACCATCGTTTTCTAATTTTTCCACAATATTATCCTCGCAAGTTCCCATTGCGATATATATTAATTTTATAAATAATAAAACAATAATTAGGCAATCCAGCGATCTGTCAAAGCGAAAAACCAATGTGGCGGCTTGGGGCACACACTTGGGGTGCGTTCCATTAAGCGCTCACAACGCCCAAAACACTCATTCAGACGTTCCACATGGCGACCACGATCGTTGGGGTCGTGGCGAAAATGTCATGAATGACGTCATGATTCATGCTCACGACGACCCATCTCAATAGGTGGGTCGGCGTGAGCGTTTCGATGACGCACAGAACCAAGTGGAACGACAAAATTCGTGGTCGTGAGCGTGATCGTTGTGAGCGCTTAATGGAACGCACCCTTGGTGTTTACATATGTGACTTGAGTTGAAAACTGTTACATTTAGTTATCTCTAGTGCGTTTTTTATGTGTTTTTTTAATTGTGGCTAATTATTTACTCTTTTACTGAAGAAAAGGCTTATCACATGCATTGTGGTTGGCTGTAGATCTCGTACTAACCGAAATAAAGTCGGCATGTAATCGGTTTCTACGGTTACTAATCACAGGTTCTTATAGAGCAGTTATAGAGTAAGAACGATTTAACTAGGAAGCGAAGGGCCCTATGGTTAGCTGCGATCAAGAGATATGATCTCACTGATTCCAAACTGATGTATCAGAGAGTCTGCAGTAGACATTTTTTTTTTGACCAGAATATTACAAAAAGAACAACATCAATTGAATAATCTAAATCAGCATCAGTATACAATGTGAAAGGATCTAGATTATTAATTAATCCCAACTTAATTTAATATCGAAAACGAATGCTGTGACAAGAATCAGAGATAAGTTACAATAAGTTATAGCTTATCTCTGCAAGAATGAACTGAATGAATAGTTCCAAGCATACTTTTCACCAACGTCTCTGCTATTCAACATCAATGTCTTCAAATATTCACTCTCCATCTGAATACCGTTTCGAAACACCAAAAAACTCCGAAAATAAATAAAATTCACTGTTTACTAGCCAAGGTATCGCATTGTGTGCCCCAAGCCGCCACATTGAATGTCACGTGGTTTGGATTGCCTAATTGAAAAGTGGGGTTATCCTTATCGCATACGTCAAATGATTTTAATTTTATATTAGGCAATCCAGCGATCTGTCAAAGCGAAAAACCAATGTGGCGGCTTGGGGCACACACTTGGTGTTTACATATGTGACTTGAGTTGAAAACTGTTACATTTAGTTATCTCTAGTGCGTTTTTATGTGTTTTTTTAATTGTGGCTAATTATTTACTCCTTTACTGAAGAAAAGGCCTATCACATGCATTGTGGTTGGCTGTAGATCTCGTACTAACCGAAATAAAGTCGGCATGTAATCGGTTTCTACGGTTACTAATCACAGGTTCTTATAGAGCAGTTATACAGTAAGAACGATTCAACTAGGAAGCGAAGGGCCCTATGGTTAGCTGCGATCAAGAGATTTATGATCTCACTGATTCCAAACTGATGTATCAGAGAGTCTGCAGTAGACATTTTTTTTGACCAGAATATTACAAAAAGAACAACATCAATTGAATAATCTAAATCAGCATCAGTATACAATGTGAAAGGATCTAGATTATTAATTAATCCCAACTTAATTTAATATCGAAAACGAATGCTGTGACAAGAATCAGAGATAAGTTACAATAAGTTATAGCTTATCTCTGCAAGAATGAACTGAATGAATAGTTCCAAGCATACTTTTCACCAACGTCTCTGCTATTCAACATCAATGTCTTCAAATATTCACTCTCCATCTGAATACCGTTTCGAAACACCAAAAAACTCCGAAAATAAATAAAATTCACTGTTTACTAGCCAAGGTATCGCATTGTGTGCCCCAAGCCGCCACATTGAATGTCACGTGGTTTGGATTGCCTAATATGAATGAGAAAAAACCCATAGGAAAAACCACGATGAGTAGTTCAAACGTCTTAAATCAAAAAATTTTCAATTGACATATGGCGTTCTTTCTTCCCCACTTTCTTGATTTGATATTTTAATTGTGTTATTTATTAGTCTTTTTAGAGAGTTGTGTCTGTTTTTCTTATTATTTTTCTAGTGTTTTCATTATCTTTTCGGTTACCGGAATCTCAGATTTATCTTGATCTCACAATGCGATTGATAAACTTGTAAATGAAGTGATAGTGGCAGTCGAGTGAATATACGATTTCTTTGTTGGTACTCAAGTTTTCCATCGTGAACCAAAATGGATCATAATTTACCAAAGTCCAACCAGTCTTACTTACAGAAAATGCAGTCAATGTCATTGAAAGACCAAAATCCTAGATATCCTGCTCAAGCAATTCCAGGAAAAGCCGAGCCTCAACAAAATCAAGATTACAGTTTTCATGACAGAAATAATATCATTGCTAGCTCAAGATTTGCCACTCCAAAACAGGTAGAAACTTTGAGCTCCAAGAGAAACTATGAAGAAAACAATGTTTATGTTCAGTGTGCAAAACCTCAGGTCCCTTCAAGCCCTACCCGTTCATTGAGAAGTCCTTCAGTACATTCCATGAGTCCTAGAGCCAGTATGGCAAGCAATTCCAATGTCTATGAAAACATTGAATACTCAAAGGCTCCGTATTACTCAGGTCATCAGGATCATTCTAATGTGTATAGAAAAGCCCAACCACAAGTACCAATTGGTAACAGAATAGGTGGAGACATGGAATTACCTCCAGTTTATGAGAATGTACAACATCTATCTCACAACTTACCTGGCCCTCAGGTGCCCCCCAATGCACCCCCACCATACAGCAATTCTCTTCCAAGAAGCCAGTACGCCCAGCAGATTTATTCTAGTAAGGGGCCTCAGCCAATTTATTCCAGCAAGAGTGCTCAGCCAATTTATGCCAGTAAGAGTGATCAGCCAATTTATGCCAGTAAGGGTGCCCAGCCTCAGTCACCATACACATTTAACAAGTCACCTTCAAAGAGTTTCACTCAACAACAACTGGATGAGATCAATAGTGGAGACTATGTTTGTATGTCTAAAAATGTAAGTCACACTACTCTCAGCACAAATACTCCTTTCCAAACAACATCTGCCAAAGACTATGATAGATCTATCCTGACCGGTATTGCTCAAACTCCTACAAAAGTGACTGCTGATGAACTTAAGGTGGCTCCAATAGTGCCCCAAAAGGAGAAAAGACCATCACCCCTACCTAGTCCTAAGCCTGTGCCTAGTCCTACTCCTAGCAACTTCAGTATGGGCAGAATGAAAATGACTGGGAAAAATTTGTTGCCATATAGTATTACTCCTCCAAAGCCTAGGGGGCCTACAGCTGCTGAAAAAAAAATTGAAGAGATGACTAGACAAATTGAGGAGGAAATGGAGAAGCATGAAGAAGAAGGAGAGTATTTTGGTAAGGTTTTTTTGAAACTAGTATGTTTGATTGTTTGTTAAACAACATTTATGTCCTATAGGTATTTGTCATACTTGTGGAGATAAAGTGACAGGTGCTGGACAAGCCTGCCAAGCAATGGGAAATCTTTACCATACCAATTGTTTCATTTGTTGTTCTTGTGGCAGAGCTCTGAGAGGAAAGGCTTTCTACAATGTCCATGGGAGAGTCTACTGTGAAGAAGACTACCTAGTAAGCCCTACACCAAATGTATAATTGAGTTTTTGTCTATTATTTTATAGTTTAATATAAAATTAGTGGGTTTTTACTAATATCACCTTCAACTCTTACAATATGACACAATATTTGGAAAGTCACAATAGTTACACTCCAAAACACATCTAAACATCTGAAAAAAATCTCAACTTGAAATGATGAACATCTCTTCTGAGTTATTTTAAATGAATTTACTTTTACAATTTGGAAAACAAGTTATGATCCATAGTGGAAGAGTTGAGGTATTCAATAGTTTCCTAGAGATTAATTATTTTAAAACAATTCATGTTCTGCTTTATATTATATAATCCATTTCATAGAAAATATTTTATTCATATTCACAAATCATTTCCTGAGCAAAGCCTGTCATACCCATTTGAAGATGAAATTCCAAACAATTTTATTATCACCTATATGGTATATGGTACAGGAAAATTACCTCAAGTGATTTAATATTTGTTATTCCTACGTATATGTTATGCATGTAAAATAATTTCATTCAGAATATTTCATGAATTTTCCTTGTGTTACAGTACTCTGGTTTTCAACAAACAGCTGAAAAATGTGCTATTTGTGGTCATCTCATTATGGAAATGGTAAGGACTCATAAAAAAAATCAAATCATTTCTCAACAACTTCTCTCTACAGATTCTCCAAGCCATGGGAAAGTCCTACCACCCTGGTTGTTTCAGATGTTGTGTTTGTAACGAATGTCTAGATGGAGTTCCATTTACAGTAGATGTTGACAACAAGATATACTGTGTTAACGATTACCACAGAATGTTTGCCCCAAAATGTGCTGCATGTGGTAAAGGTGCGCATATTATTATTTGACCCATAAATAAATTGATATTTGTCGAGTGCATACTTATCTATGAATTATGATTTTATTTGGCAAAAAACTCAGCTCCTAAAATATATCTACAAAGAAGGTTTGAGAACGTGTTTAGATAATTTTTTGAGCAGAATATAGTGTTTCAACAAGGCTAATGTGATTCATTTGATATGCATAAATTGACATTTTGTATTTTCTAGGAATCACCCCAGTCGAGGGTACGGAAGAAACTGTACGTGTGGTATCAATGGACAAAGATTTTCACGTGGACTGCTACATTTGCGAGGAGTGTGGTATGCAATTGACAGACGAACCAGATAAACGTTGCTACCCGCTCGATGGCAGACTGATGTGTCGCAATTGTCATATACAAACACTACAGCACATGCCAGCGCATATGGTACCTGCTTCTTACCAGTATACTGGCTGAGAGGTTAGTGGTTGGATACCAACCATGGACAGAAAGGGGTTTTGCAATTTCCGATGGTATTTTATTTTTACGAAGCATAACGAATTCGAAAATGCCAACTTCAAGATGTGACAAGTTGTTTTTCTCAGTTTTAGAACGAGTCCAGTTACATAAGGAATGTGATTTGCAATATTTCAAGCCATAGAGATATTCAAACTTTTCACATGAGTGTCATAATATCGATGTACGATTTCTTCAGTGAAATTATAATTTTGTTATGACATTCAAAGAATTATTCTTTACATTTCTACAAATCTAAACATTAGTTTCTTATCTAGTTTTATGTCGACTCTAAATATTTTTACAATTTTTCTTTATAGTAATTAATTTAATGTAGGTCTCTAGAGGTTTTTTTTTTAATTAAGACACTTGAGTGTTGATTAAAATAAAAAGTACATCAGTAGAACAAAGGAATACGTGACATACAATTTCATTAGAAATTAATCATGTAATTGTGAAGAGTTTTTCTTATTTTACCACATTCCAGTCTAAAACATTCCTGTTTCACTGTTGTGAGTTGTTAGCTGTGCTTTGTGGAGACTCATTAGAATAGTTAAGTTTAAAACAAAGTAATTGAAATAAAATAATTTCTTTATGTATCAAGTATTTTCTTTTGGTAGCAAACTCCAAATGTTACTTTATCAGTATTTATTCCTTAAATTTCCAATCCAAATTTGTGGTAATAATTTCCATGATCTATGCTTCAAGCTAGGATGCAAGACATTGTAATCTACTCTCTGCAATCTGTCTAGATAAATAGAAGTTGGTACAGCAGGTAATAAAGCAGATCTTCCTTCATTTGGAACCTTTCCCAAAAGGTTTCTGGCTTTCACTAAGTGTTGATGAGCTCTGCTAGCAATTTCATAAGTACATTCTGAGAGACGTTCACTTACTTTCCCTCTTAATACTTCTTCCTGACTTACTTTGTTTTTTACCAGAATCTCTTGGGGAATTGACAGAAAATTCAAATTCTTTGCATGGGGAATACTCCTAGAATGATATGTATAGCAATGAAATAAAAAACTCAATGGTTTACCTCAAATGTTGGACAATTCCTTGTGCTTTGCCTAGATGAGATGCTGCATGATCTGCTTCTATATTTTTCACTCCTGACCCCTCCAGCACTAAATATAATACATTTGAAGTACTTTTTTCAGCATATTCTTCCAAATCATCCAATGTGTTGAAGCTAGTCAATTTCAGATTATTCAATCTTGATGAAATCAAATTAGTAAAATACCTTTTGGAAAGTTTTCTTCTCAAATTAGCCTATAATTAAAACATGTTTATTGATAATTAATCATTTACAGACTTTTACTTTGTATATTTCAACTGCTACAGGATGACTAGGTACTTTATCACCCTTGAGGCATTTATCTATAGTTTCTTCCCAAAATTTCAATCTCATTTGGCCTGTACTTATTTGCGATACTTGTTCAGCAACTTTGGCAACTTCAACGTTGAAACTTCTAATTGCGAAAGCACATGATCTAGCCGTATTTTTGAGTAAGAGAGTGCAGATATAATTCTCATAATCATTATGTCTGTAACAAGGGAGATAACAGGGATAGTTTACGAAAAATCGTGGTATTTAGAGTTTTATATTACCCACTTAACGGAATTGACGCAGTATTCTGTAGAGTTACTGATTTTTCGAGAAATTAAGGAAGGGACATGCTTAACAATCGGATATTTTTTCAAATTGTTCATTTCAAACTTTGAAAGCTATCATAACCTAACACCTGACACTCTGGGTGCGTTCCATTAAGCGCTCACAACGATCACGCTCACGACCACGAATTTCGTCGTTCCACTTGGTTCTGTGCGTCATCGAAACGCTCACGCCGACCCACCTATTGAGATGGGTCGTCGTGAGCATGAATCATGACGTCATTCATGACATTTTCGCCACCACCCCAACGATCGTGGTCGCCATGTGGAACGTCTGAATGAGTGTTTTGGACGTTGTGAGCGTTTAATGGAACGCACCCTCTGTGACCTGACAATTTTTCTTGATACTCATTTTTTTAATATCGAATGATTCTTGGGCGGTTAAATCATCGAAGTAAAACAGAAGAAGAATAGAACCAAAGTACCAGCGAAAACTGGCAAAAAATAAGTCCAAATCCTGATGATTTCAAAAACATTCTCAAAAATTATTCGAGTCGCTTCCAGAAAATGCGAAACTCAAATATGTGTAAATCATTCTCGTATGTTATCAGGTATTTATCCAATACCGAAAACTGTTGTTCAGCCTCCAGTTTACATCAAAACAGATCATCATCATAAAATTTCCAAACAAGATAGCACAAGGAAATTACAAGAGCTATTTGGACTTCGGATACACGAAGCCAATGAAATTTTTTCGAAATTCAAAAAATTTTCCCAGTCACCAACATATAGACTAGGAGAAAATTATTATTTATTCAAGAATCAGGGCATGACCAAGGCAACTTTGATGAAGTACCCTGATATTTTAGCAGAATCTGATGTCCAGTGGAAAATTGAAAAACTTAAAACATTAAGAAAAGATATCAATATTGTAGCACCTCTTTTTGTCCTTAATTGTTCAGTGTTGATCAGTTTTTCAAAAATTGAGCGTAAGGAAAAGAGGATTGAAAATCTAGCAAAAATATTTGAGGTAAAGATCAGTAATCATATTGACATTTTCACATATTCTCTTCTTTAAGGTAGAAGAAGATAGAATTTGTAGGTGGATGGCACAGAAACCTTTCCTATTATCTCAAAATTTAGAAGACTTGCTTATCAATGTTCGTCTTCTAATAGGTAATATTTTCACCTTTTACAAATTTTTTTGATAATGTGTTGGTTCATAGCATATGGGATCTCAAAAGAAGATATTATTAAAGATCTTTGGGTTCTGAGGTATAGTTCATCAACTATATCAGAAAGATTTGAGTTTGCAAAGAAAAACAAAGTTGAGAAAATGAAGACCTGGATGGTTAGAGCACAACAAGATATATTGGAAAAGTAGGTTTTTTTTATTGAAATCAATTATATTCATTCACTAGCAGCTTTATGGCATTTTTTTTTTCAGCTACATGAAGCGCAGATCTGACAATAAGTCTATACTGGGAAATAATTCCCTCATAGAATACTTGTCAGAAAGATTGAATACAACAGAAGATGTAGCTAGGTTTATAATTTCCAAGCAACCAGCTTTGCAGAAGAAAAGTTTGAAGAAAATGAATGAGATGATAGAGTTTCTTTTAATCAATGGTTTCAAAACCATCCACATATGCAGGACACCAAAAATTCTACTCCATAAAGTTGATACTGTTAAAAAGAGGCTACAGGATTTGAAAGATAATAATATGCAGCTTGATGCTCTCTCTGTTTTGACCAAAAGTCAAAAACAGTATGCTCAAGCTTTGGAATTATTCAAAGCAAATAAAACTAAAATGAAAAGTTGATGTCAGAGTATTTATACTTGAAATTCAAAATTTTATAAATAATCTTCATAATTTCAATAACTAGTAACTACCTATTAGCTTTAGCGTGTGAACTATGAAATTGTGAATTAAAATGTACAAATAAGATAGCTGCTGATAATCTAGCTTGAAGAGTTTGTTGACTGAGATCATGAGCCCATTCAACTCTACCCCAGTGACCTGTTTGATATTCCTCTTCTAAACGAGAAAGTAATACTGCTTTCTCAGTAGATATAAACCTCTCTGTACATGCTAGTGTGAGCACCACTGATTTCAATGTATCCACTGCATACATAAAACCATTTACTGCTGAGAAATTGTAGGACATAAGATGTTTAGTCAATACAGCTTTGTCACTTTCACTAACTGGTGGTAAGTCCATTTGCACAGATTTTTGTAAATTGACATTGAGTCTGTTGTTGAACCATTCTATTATGGGATCCCATTCATTGATTTGAAATTTGAATAACTCCTCCTCCTCCTGAAAAATAACAGTAATATGATGATTGTTTTTGATTCGACAAATGGCATTGTTGTATGCAGCTACAACATTAACAGGTTTCCTATACTTACATTGGCTTGAAATAAAACTGTGTCACTGTCCAAGTAATTTGTGATGTAGTTCACAATATCATACTTGGTAAAATTGTTTGGATTATCAATTACCGTATTACACAAAGTAGTCTACAAAATTCAATAGGTTGATTCAAATTTTGTTATTGGTTTAATGACTTACAAAGTGCATTTTACTTCTAACAATATTGTCTTTTTGTGAGTCCCATTCTGTAGCAACAGCTAAAGCCAAAGGTTCACTTTCAACAGAAAAAATAGCTCCTCTAGGCGTTTTCAGCCTCCTCTGATCCAATGTAACTTCAAATTTGCCGTCACTACGTAGAATTCCGGTTTTTTTGTAAAATCGTTTTGGGGCAGCACCTGAATTGAAAATCAGTATTTTTAGGTCCCATCAAATTGTGGTGATAGCTTACTATAGTTTCGATTTGGATTGTAGCATGATTTTTTATAGCTAATTTTGTTTAAAAGTGCGGTATCGTTTATACAATTTCTTAATATTCTTTTAACTCCAAACATTTCGAAATGTTCAACTTTTCAAATATAACCTATCTATCCATCCCCTCTCCTTTGTGTTAAAGTTGCAGCAGAATCACAGAGAACTTAACCATAAAAGTAGTTCAAGATACGTTAAAGTTTGGTCCGGATAGCCCAAAAAACTAAGGCTTGTATTACGAATTTCTCAAATACTCCAAGAATTCGAACCGAACAAGAACAGTAAGTTTTGAATTGTCATTCATTTTATAAGATTGTGAAATACTATTAATAGTAATATACAAAGGAGTAGGTTTTGGAAAGTATAAAAGAGGGGTATTGAATAATCAAAACTTGACGTCCAATATGTGTATATTGACTTTAATGCATATTACTATAATCTCTGCGAGTAACTATCATTTACAAACCTAATTGACAACAGAAGAAGTGAACAGTCGTATGCATTTTTGTAAAAATAATGTTTCAAGAAGTTATCGCTAAACAATAAGGTACTTAAAATAAAATACATATTCATTTCTTAATAACGGCCTAAGAGAACTGGAACGATTATCGATTCTTAAGCAAATTGACCGCTGTCCGCATCTGTGCTGGCAACGCCGTACTAGTATCTCTGTTCAAAGTCTCTAAAGTTTCCTCGAGGAGTAACAGCAATGTTGCCGTATCTGCTGGTCCCGTTTGCTGATTCAACAAGTTGCTAAAGAACATATTCCAAAGGTCCACCTGAAACAAATTATGTCAGTAAAAAATACACGAAAACGATTCGGTAAGAAAATCTACCTTGAGGTATCTGCTGAATCGTTGCAAAATCGACCACATGCCGTCCTTCTTGCGCAGCTTGATGTACGATTCGAACAGCAGTACATGAGCAGTAGCAGCCACGCAAAACAAGTCCGTGTGGTAGCTCCAAGGTCGTCCATCATGCATCTCACAGCACACGAAATCTTCGGTGGTCACCTGGAGTTCGAAACGAATTAATTAAGAATAATGCATGAAAACGAAAATTCGAATTATTCATCTACGATAGCTGGCACTTGTGCACAGACCGACTGCTTTTATAAGTAGTTCATTTCTCTCACCTTCCTGGTGAACATCGCATTTGGTGGAAACAATGTCATGTCGATGCTGCACCCGAAGTCGATTAGCTGCAAACCGACAGTGTTGTCAGACTGGACATAGACGAGAAAATTGTCGGGCTTGATATCGGCGTGAACGATGCCGACTTCGTGCATTGCCTGGATAATCCGTAGCATCTCCATGCAAAAGTAAATCACAAGACACTCCTTCATGCTCTTGCCGGTCTTTTGCTTGTGCGTGTTGGCCAAATCGAGTAGTGATCCGCCAGGCATGTATTCTGATACCAGAATGGACATTTGCTCACCTGAAAACGTCAATGATCATATAATATTTATGATATTGGTAATGATACTATGGCAGAATAGATGAATCGTGAAAAATCTGTAAATTAATTGCTCAACTTTACTGTTATATATGTTTCAAAATGGGTATCCCAAGGAGTGATTATAATTATGATGTATTGCTATCAGATATGGGTCTTAAACTGTTGGAATGATCAATGATACTACAATTTCTGAGCAGAAAAAATACTTGGACTTACCAAAATATCCTTTTGAAACATCCATAAATCTGTCTCTAAGAGGGTGGGTAGCCAACCTAGCTTGTAATTCTCTACAAATGTAGAATTCCCATTTGTTGGCTGGTTTTTGGTATTTGAGTGCAACTTGAACATTATTGTCTAGGTCTGTAGCTTTGAACACTGTACCAAATGTTCCTTTTCCTAATTGTTTGTCTACAATATATCTATCCCTTCCTGTAAAAAAATCAATATATATTTTTCATAAACACATGGAAAATCAGATAAATGAGCTTATTCCAAGAAGTAAGATTGAATGAATGAGCAAAAAGTTATTTTTTGGAGTCACATTTATTACTCACCTATAAAAACTGGTTCTTTTTTCACAGTTATCCTGGGTAAAACAGATACGTCATTGTAACCGTAAGTGTGAGGTCCTGGAAATTTGATTCTCTCTAATAAATGCGCGATGAGATTCGCCTTAAACGGATCCGAAGGGACATAGTCAATTGGAGCAACGACAGCAGGTGGGGGGAAATTTCTGGTCGGGCTATAGAGAGGGCTTCCTGTAAATGTTAGCTTATCAGTAAACAGAGCAATGAATACCAAAAATAGAATACTGTATTGTGAAACTGTCAGATGTTGCACGACATTAATAACTCAATAAAGGTACTGTGATTACTCGATGAACGACATCTGGACCTCAAAACGCGTATTTATGATTTTGGTCCCATTCGTTTTGATTTTGTACTCGTTTACTGTCATAAGGTCGGACATTTTCCTAGTGTAATATATCTATCAAAGGTTTTGCTGAATGACTTGAACGATTGAGAAATTTGAACTACTGCCATATTTTACAATACACCCAACTTCAAAAATGGACTACGTCATCACGTTCTTAATGTGTGATTAATGCATGTTACACTGTTTACGCATAATGATATATTATTGACCTTGCATATGGACGACTGAGGAGGGCGGCGACCTCCTACCTGACGTCGCCATGGGGGCCGTACGATCGTGTTCTGGCGTACCGCCGTCAATCAAACTAGCAATACTGGATCGTAGCAAAGCGTTAGCCTGCAAATTTTGCGCCAAATTGTTGTTGTACTCTTCAGAGATGGCGTCCATTTTGTTCGTGTGATTGTTGGAGATGGATGATTTCGTGGTGAGGCCGCTTGAGCTGGAAGACCAACTGAAATAGACCAATGGAATGAACAGGTGGTTGTAGTTTATTTAAAGTTAATAGTTACGTCACTACTGCACTAATCAAATATCCCATTTCATCATTGAACTCTCCAAATCATGCAATCGATAACGTTGGCAACACTTCAGCACTGATGCCAATTGTGTTTCCAACATTTTCGATAGTATTTCCATGCGATAATTCTCACCATCTATTGTTTACTTTCGAGGAAATGATTACTAAACATATCAAAAAGAATGCGTGAAGATTGACGAGAAATTGAACGAATATTTTGAACATAATAACTGTAGTGACAAAAACATGAAAAGTTGAATTACACCTACCCATCACTCCTGGTTTCTTCAAAAATAATACTTAGTGGTTTGGGCCCAGGAAAAAGTTGTTTCCTAATAGGCTCCAAATCTTCTTCACTTTTACTAGTATCTGGTGCCGGCTTGGTGAATTGAGGTGTGCTTACCTACAATACAAGATTTATTTTCAAAGACAACTTGAATTATGTTACAAAAAAAATCTATGCATATTTTTTAGTTCGTATATTGAATTTTTGTTGTTTCGATTCAAATCAGTATGCTAAATCTTTCAAAGAATACGATCAAATGAATAATACAAGAATTGGCTGTGACGTCATTTGCAAATGCTCCATGTATATCTGTATATGTCTGATGTCTTTACTGCTAGCTTTCTGATATTTCAAGTGTCATCTAACACGACCGGTATTTTTGAATACGAACAGTCGAATGCGAACTCATGACATTTCTTCGAACTTGACAGATGTGCTGTAATGTCAATTACTCCTAATTGAGACGAATGACGGCTGTTTATTTTATAAATTTCTATTCGCTAACAAAGGGAACATTTCAGTTGGTGACTGAAAACCTCACATTTTTCCGGAATCTTTTTGAAATTCCGCCAGTTCCTTCCGATAGTCTCTTCACACCGCCACCATGGCTGGATATTCTTATCGGTGTTTCGGTTTTATCAACGAAATCAAAATCTTCACGGCAAATCCTCATTTCCCGTTTACACAACCCGTGGTCATTGCGAACACTAGACATATTTTTTATTTTCGAGAAAAATTCAAAACACAAAATCTAGATCAGACCACTTGAGCCGCTCGAGTTGAACTATGGTGTCTTGAGCCGAAAACGTGCGTGTATACTGGTTATCTGGCCACTCCCATTTCATAGGCGTCAACCAATCAGAACTTTACATTACAATATAATTACGCATGCGCATTTCACGTTAATTTGGATTACATAGGGCATGCAGTCAAGTCTTGCACAAAACGTATGTTTATGAAAATATTAAATTGACATTGAAGTATACAGTCTAACTGTTTCTGTAGTACTTCAAACATTGTTGTTTTCATGCAATATTTGTATTATCAGTATTCAGCGTAGAAATGTGCCATTGAGGATAGGTTCACAAGTTTTCATCTATCAGGTATGTTATGCATCTGTCAGATGAAAGTATTTCAAATAAACGATGCCACTACTAAAGAACAAAAATTAGCATCAAAGTGAAAAGCGACACAATTTTATTATAATCTCAATAGAAACGCAACGATATCCCCTTTTTCCTTAATATGTTTTCACGAACGTTTAATGTGAATGAGAGAAGGACACGAAATTCTGAAATGTTTAACATTCCCTTTCATCACACTAATTATGGACAAAATGAGTCGATTGTTAAAATGCTTAGCCAAGCCAATAGGCGCAGTTCTGGAGTTGATTTCTTCAATATGTCAATAACCACTTTCAAGAGAGTTGTGAAAACATTATGATGCATTCTATAATATATATAATATTTTATTTTTGTTTTTTCTATAATGTACATATATGTTTCTTTATTATATGCATTTGAGTGGTGGGTGGGGCGATTGTACTGTGATTGTAATGTATGAAGACTTTTGTTAAATTGACAATGTCGTGAATAAATAAATAAATAAATAAAAAAATAAATAAATAACACACCCTCCTTTTCCTACATCTCACCTGCATAGCCTTGAGGTTGAAGTTGAAAGCGTACGTGTTGCTAGGATCTTCAATGTCGCCGGCGATAGCGACGTCTTCGTACGACGACGAGCTATTGTCGCTGTTGAAAAGCGGCATCGGTTTAGCACCAGCGTGAGCTGTCTCGGCGATATCCATACCGCCACGCGAGCCAGTTTCCGCCAAATCATCAGCGTTCAGCACTTTGAAGGCCGTCTTCATGGCACTACCTGAGAAATGCACTATCTTTTTATAAATTTGAAATTCTCTCTAATGAAGAAGACACGAATTTGATGATATTATCGAGGGAAAATGAATACTTTTTGGGATAATTAACGAATTTTCTACTTTCAAACTGTAAATATCATATTATTTTAAATGTTCATCTGAGAATGAACTCATGGACAATCATTTTTCAACATTTTCGCTATCATTTTAAAATGTCGTCAATTCAATCATGAGCGCAAACCATAATGGAGATTATGCTCTATAAGCAAGAATATTTTATCCTCATTGATAGTTTAGATGTATCATTTCTAAGAACATTTGAGATTTTCTACATTGATCTTACCTTTCGGCTGCATCTCAGTCATGGTTTCCTCATACACGACAATTTTTTCTACGACAGGTTTGTAATTGACTGGTGAAGATTCCCAGGATTTAACTATATTTTCAGGACTCTTGCTCCATATTGAAAAGGAGTTTTGTTGTTGTCGGTTTTCCTCTTGGAGTGATCTTAAAAAATTAAATGTTTATTTCACATCCATTCAGAATAGAAAACCAAATCTTATTATTCTTTATAGTTCCAGAGATATTACCATGAGACATAAAAATTATTCCTGACCTTTGTTGTATTGACCTGTTGCTAGAGGTTGCTGCAGTCGGATCCAAAGTATGAAACTGAGGCATTTCGGAAGATGGCGCCGGAGATGACAGCTGATGGTGGAAAGCGTCGATTTGTTGAACGGATCGTTGAAACACTTCGTTTTTATCCTGTGAAGACATGTCATTTTTTCAATGAAGTCTACATTTTTATACGAACTATAAATTTGATAGATGCTCAAAATTTTAAACATTATGAAAACGGTAAATGATGATTTTATGCCAAACATTTAAATGATTTACCTTCCGTTCAGTATGGACACCTTCAGTTTTGATCTAGACCTAAAATTACTTTTTTTTCAACTCGTTCAGTGTTGTCATCAACCTATTTCACGACCTAAATCATAAAAATCTCATGACATCAAAACACACACCTCTTGCATAAATTCGACATCCTCAAATATAACGATCGGTTCTTGTGGCTGCTGTTGAATGGAAGTATGCAGAAATTGTTGCTGCTGAAACTGTTGTTGTTGAATTTGTTGCTCTTGAAGCTGCTGTTGTTCCATAATCAATTGTCGATCCCGCTCTCTTTGTTGATACTTATGCGCTCTCAACTCCTCAATACTGTATTCCGTGTTCGGATCCATATACACTTTGTCTTTGGGGTACATGGGCACCATTGACGGGTTGGGTGGCTCCGAATATTTTATACTGACGTTCCATTCGGAGTAGTCTTCCAGGCAACGCTGCGGGTAGTTCTTCGGTAGACGAATGCCTTGTGGCTCCGTGTAAGTGTCTAAGTCATCTTCGTGGACTGGAGGGAATTCGCATTTATATGTTTCAAATCAACACAAGTGTTTTCGGTACAGAAAATAATTCTGATCATTCATTCACCGAAAAATTATTCTTAAAAAAAAAAAAACTACCTGTGAATGCCGGAACACAACTACTGCCGACGACCCTTTTCTTCACTGGCACCGTCGTCCACGGGCCCGCCTTCATCGTGTTCTCCTTCCTTATCGTCTGACTCTTGGCCGCCGTCACGATGCTGTTGGGCGGTTCACCCGCCGCCATTCCCCCCGCTGCCACCGACCCATCGTCGTTGAACACTTGCACGACAGTGTTAGTGCGGTGGGCGGCCATCGAGTCGTGGGCGAGCGGCAAAGCGAGCGGGCCGTTTGCGCTGGGCACACGCACGCTGCCCACCCTGCCCGAACGGTGCATGTGCAGTGATGTTAGCGCTTGTCGTTTCTCTATCAGGCGGGATTCGTTACGGCCGTAGATCAACTGCAACAAATTGGATATGCGCGATTTGATTTCTATTCAATTCTAAATCTATGTTCTTTTGACTCACATGTTGTCCTGCAGCTACAATGAGATTCTTGTGAGCATCCTCCAATTCCTCATAGGGTTGTGCCAAGTTGCGCTTGCCTTCTTCAAAAACAAGATTGGCAGATGGAAAATCTCCAGCAGCCTCATGATAGTAAGCCCACGCTTTGTACAAATCAGCACATCCAATACACAATCCTTTAGCTCTAAGCATTTGATACAATTCCAGAGGATTTTGTTGCAAATCAAACTAGAATTGAGGAACACATTTTTATTGATATTATTACAAGAGTTGTACAAAGTAAGTAGAGGTATTGTTTTTACTTACATATTTGATCCAAAGTTTGCAAAACCTTCTATCATTTGTGTACCTCTTGTCCCTCTCAAATAGACTCAAACAGTGTTCTAGTAAAGGAACTACATTACCTTCATGGCCATGTTTTGGGTAGCTCTGTTCTACCCAAGAGATGTAATTGTAGTGATTTTCTAAAGGATCATCTCCAGTGTAATTTCTTATTAGATTCTCAAATCCCCTAAAATGCTTAGTTATTAAAAAAATACTCCTACACCTGCAAAGTTTTGACTTTCACCAATAGTCTCCTAATCTTACTACTTCAAAAAGGATCAAAGACCTCACCTAAGCATGATAAGAAGAAAGCAGCAGTGTGATATGCTCTCAATTTTATATCTGTCATAGAATTGTGATCATACTTATCATATAGGAAACCAAAGTTTAATATATTTTGATATGTATTGTATTCAATTTAAACACATGTGAATAATTCAATGTTGCTAACTGAAAAGGTGGAATTTTTTATAGAATCTCACATCACTGATTTTACATTGAAATTTTGATCCTTATCATGAGTATCTATTATGACTATGGGAACATCATGTACAATTCCAGTAGTCCCCATACATAGATGGGGAGTAAAAAGCTTCATATCAAATTAATTAAATAATCAATTAAATAATGAAAACTTATAAACTAGTACATAAACATTCTGAAAAAATGGATATCAACTAGGGAGCTGATATTAGGAGTTATCTGTACACCTTAGACTTGAGTTGAAAGACTCTTTTAATTGAAAATAAAGTTCAGTTTTATCACAACTAAAAAAATCTTACTGAAGGTATTAAGCAACTAATTGCTGATAATATTAGACTCTTTAAAAAAATTTTAGATATAATGAAAAAAAAGGTATAATTCTATTCTGTTGATATGATTATACTTTTATCCTTACATGATATAAAAATACTCAGAAATAGATATGAGGATTATAACTAATATTTCAGCTAAATTCACAGATCTTGATTCTTCAATCTATAATACATAAGGGTGTCTTATCTATTTATACATGGTACCTTGTAGAAGTATTTATTATGTATTTATTTTATGAAAATGAAGTAATAAAAGAATAATATTGATGAGCTGATCAAGATAATTTGATGTAAAAATAAATGGACTTTTAGATGAAAGAAAAATTGAAGTCTAAGAGTCTAAGCCAATGAAAAAAGTAATTTTTATATGCATGAGAACATCTGTATATAAATCTGGAATAAATATAAATTTGTTTTGACTATTTATGATTCTATTGTGATTCCTAGAATATATACATTGCAAGTTCATATTGGATTTTATTCAATTTTTCACCCATAGGACATCTCTCAAAGCATCTACCACAGCCCATTTGAAAAATAATAATCAATCACAACCTATGAAGTTGACTCACTCCTTTTGTTGCATCAATTCCATCTGTAATTCCCTATTAGTTTGAGCTTGCAGAGCCATTCCAAGTTGTTGAGCATTTCTACCCCCTCGAAGGGGTTGAATATTTTCTTTGCTCAGATCAAAATCCATGACTGATTATCAGTTCACGAACTGTCAAATCACTGCAAAAAAAATGGACACCACTGCACTGCTACCTCTGCAACAAATGTTCATTTGAAATGTTTGTAGAAATTAGCAGACTCATTGATTAAATCTTTTTTTTTTTCAGAAAGTAGATTCGTTCTATATATTACGAAATGTTAAATAATATACTTCACATAATTACCGTGAATAACGATTAACGATCAAAACTGACAAATGACAAGGTTTGTGTGAAGTTAGCCACGGAATTGCCAGCCACGGTTTCTGACGTGTGGGAAATCGAATACGGTATAGAGTAAAAACCAAGGCTAGCGAGACGTTTGGGCACAGAGTCACCACTCACGAAATGGTGATTTTTTATCGAATTATCCTATACATATAACAGACCTTTTCAAGATATTTCTATATCGTAATTTTATAAGTATAAGATGAGCAGTTACTTTTGCCATTATTTCACATTCCTTTTGCGAAATATTGTATTTTGGCAAACTGCGTTCAATTAAATCAAAACTACATTTCATTTAATATATCGTTTATCGAAAATTCGATAAAAATGTTGAGTTAATTTCTCACGAGTTGTAGAATTTCCAATGAAGTCCGTATTTCACCCTCTGATAATAATTCCATATGCAGAATCAATAAACCAGAACAGCCTATGAAATATAAATTTAGGAAATCCCTGTCCGGCTTGTCTCCGTCCTGAAGTAATAAATCATCAAGTGTCGGACGCCAGAACGTCGCATCTATTTTACTACCATTTACCATAGCATTCACTACGATCTTTCTCATGGCGGGAATCCCAAAAAATCTCATGACAACGATACGCGAGATAGCGCCATCTAACCTCTCAGCGTACTACTAACTCAGATTTCGTGTACAATTTATGAGCGATAGAAATTTGAACAGGCATTGACCTCTGATCGTCCTACGAAAGATTTTTTAATGTACACGACCTAGCTTAGAAGTTACAACTCAAATTCGCTTAATTTTTGTCTCCCCTTTCGCTCCTATGGTGGTATATAGTCTTTCCAATATCAATTGCAGAACACAGTTATGCGAGGAGTAATCAATATTTGATATACGCCCTTCATAAACGCATGGCACTCACGCCAAAATTAAGAAACAAAAATAATGATTAGTATTCGTACGAAGTCAAAGAAGCCGCCAGGGTCAACGTGGACTCGAGTTATATGTGTCAACATCCCTTTCGACCAATGAAATCAGTGAATCAGGAAAGCATCGGCACTTGATTGGTCGAAGGGTTATGGACACTCGGAAGCTATAAATCATCTTTTTTACTTGACAGCCCTCGCGAAGTTCAGTCTGGATATCAGTGGTGTAGTGTGGTGTGTTGAATTAAGAAATTTTATTAAATAAATCGAAATATGGCGTTTTGGAGACCGTGGGCGAATGAAAATAATTGAGTGCTAAACAACGGCGTAATAATGATTCGATTGCCTTTTAAGGAAAACTTTCTGATTTTAAACGTATTTATAAAAATAATAAATTCATAAAATAAGGTATCCCCGCCTATGGCAGATCAAACAAAATTGTCGGCAAGAGTTCGGAATGAGTTTTTATATGCTGCAATTGATATTGGAAAGACTATACAAATTCTGGTAATTTTTTTTCTAATTTCTCAACACTGCAATTTTTCAGAAATGTTATCATACATCCATCCAAATCGCATAAAATTGCACACACTTCAAACTGTGACCGAAGCGACTCGCTAGTCGCTAGCCACGGTTTTTACTCTATACCGTATTCGATTTTCCATACGTCAGAAACCGTGGCTGGCAATTCCGTAGCTAACTTCACACAAACAATGACAAGAGACATTAGCGCTCGTCTCGTTCCTAACAGAATAGCCATAGCCAATCAAAAAAACACGGAGTTGCCAATGATGTCGCGCCTGACCTTCAAATTTTTGTAACCACACGCTGACACGGTTATAGTTTTTCCCACGGACTGTGGTTGTATGGAAAATTGGAAAAGGAGTTGAAGTTGAAGTCATAATCTGAAGTATATTGTCAGTTGATGCACGTGATTGTGTTTTGAAGTTTTGTATGTTTTATTTTCTACATCTCAAATCTTGAATATTTTGGTTTTTATGCTATATTCACATAGTAGAGGGGATACTGTGCTTTATCTTCTAATTGTTGAAACAAGAATGATTGATGGAGATAAGAAATGTAAATAACAGTCGGATAGCACTTAATGACATATATCCTTTCAAGTGTAACAAGGAAACGTAAAATTTACAGCAGCTTCTATCGATTTTTACAAACTATGAGTAATTCTACCAGAGTGTTATCAATCCAAAGTCATGTGGTTTCTGGATATGTTGGGAATAAAAGTGCAGTTTTTCCAATGCAAGTATGTAATACAATTTCATATTATTTACTTTACATTTCATTACTTGCTATTTTGTAGCTACTTGGCCTTGAGGTAGATTTTATTAATTCTGTTCAACTCTCCACTCATACTGGCTATGAAGTTGTGAAAGGACAAGTACTATCTGAAGAGGACTTGGCTGATTTAATAGAAGGACTGACATTAAATAATATCGACTTTTATTCTCACCTTCTAACAGGTTATATTGGATCAAAGTCTTTTCTCAACCAAGTGGCTTCTACAGTAAAGCACTTGAAAGAAAAAAATCCAAAATTAATTTATGGTATAACAATTACATCATTTGTAATAGATTGTGAAACTGATATATCTTTTCAACAGTTTGTGACCCAGTACTGGGAGATAATGGTGAACTTTATGTACCTGATGAGTTAGTTGAAATCTACAAGACTTCAATTTTGTCTTTGGCAGATATCATAACTCCAAATCTTTTTGAAGCTGAGTTATTGACAAATACCAAGATTACAGATGTAGACCATGTTTGGAAAGCCATTGATATTTTGCATTCCAAAGGATGCAATACTGTTGTTATATCCTCTGCAGAAGTATCAGAAAATCCAAATTGCCTATCAGTGTATGCAAGTAGTAGAACAGGTTGGTGAACACCAATTTGATTTGTGGAATCTGTAACAAACACATGAATCATTTTTCAGGTGAAGTTAAAAAACTATCATTGAAATTGAAAAAAATTCCAATGAATTTCACAGGAACTGGTGATTTATTTGCTGCCTTATTTTTATCATGGATGCACAGGAGTTCAAATGATCTTAAACAGTCATTAGAAAACACCATTGCTTCATTACAATCTGTTTTGGAAAGAACAGTAGCAGGTATAAAAAATAAAGGTAAATATAAATATTTCATAATGGGTTGGTGTAATTACATTAAGATTATTTCTATAGGAGAGGCAGTGAGTGCATTTCAGAAAGAATTGAAATTGGTGCAGAGCAAAGATGATATTGAGAGGCCCAAAGTTGTTTACAAAGCTACAATTGTGCAATGACCTGAATAATGAAAATATATCTTTTAATTCGTTGGATATTATCTAGTGTGCAATATTTCTTTATAAATATATATATATATATTAATTTTAGTAGCGGTTATAGACAATATGTGTGACTGTGCCGTTTAAAGTCTTCCAATTGAATATTTCAAGGTATTTCCTTATACCTGCAACCATGTTTGTCTATAAAATTGACTTGTGATTGATAATAAAACAAATATACTTATATTTACCTTTTAATTCAGTTGTTTTACATCAAATGAAGTTGAGTAATTTTACAAAAATATTGACCTATACGTGTATATGAGAAACAAATGTTAAAAGTGAACTCAAGATGAACAATGGGTTACTCAAATGATATTGAGTATCCGAGTCCAATTATAAATAATAAAATTGTCAAACATTCTAGCAACACTCACAAAATTTTCCTATTGAATTCATATAAAAAAATGAATTCTTACATCTTTCATACCTAACTATACCAACGTATATTAAATAATTATTGAGCCAAGCATTGTTAATTTTTCATTTGAGATATTGTATCCATTGACTCTCTACTTTCATATAGAACAGTAACCAAATAGTCCTAACCAATAATTTCCAATTCCAATAAAGAAAGTCTCATAAGCAAAAAATGATTAATTGATTCAACACATTGTTTTGGTTGATAATTTGGTATTTTCAGATCCAGTGATGATTAAATTACTCTTAATATTTACATAAATAAATTGATCAAAACATAATCATCATAATTTTTTGACATTGAAGAATTGCAATAAAATTTTCATAATAAATACCTTTTAGATCCAGTACACTGTCACAAAAATTAATGCTATGATAAACCATTAATATATGATAGATAGATCAGTCTAAGATGTAGGGTTTAAGAACATGAGTTATAACATGTTCACTTGGAAATACACATAGATTAGCTGTAATACTTGACACCTTTTCTTGGGGTAGTGATTATGTTTATACACAAAATATAGGTTCAAATGTACTGACAGTGCAAGAAATATTAACAATGCCTTCCAAACTCATGCTTACCATTTCAATTAAATTCATAAGAGAAGATAGAGTGTCAGAAGAACATCAGAAACGAATGCTCCTGATAGAAGACTTCCCAGAAATTACTGAATACTAGGACTATCTGTGCCACTGCTATTGTTGTCCCCAGAAGCACTGGCTAATGAAGAGACTCCTTTGCCTTTTTTAGCTTTTGAAAGTCCTGCCACTTCTTTAAGTAGGCTTGATATTTTTTTGTTCAAAAAATCCACTTTGTCTTCTTGCTCCTTCTGCATTGACTTCAGCTTGTTTCTGAGTTCATTTTCTGTAGTAAAATTATTTGCTTTGAGCTCAGTAATCTGAAAAAAATTAACAATCATAGATTGATGAACTCTTGAAAGTATATAAGATAATTTTAATTATAGAACTGAACATTACTGTTTTATCTTTGTTCAATAGCTCTGAATTTTTCTGAGATAGCTGCTTCTGAAGACTAGCAATCTTTTCTTTGAGCTGAGTCATAGCCACAACATGATCTGAACTGTTTGGATCAACATCCCCTCTCATTACACCAGGTACCAAGTTATTACGAGCCATTTTATTTGAAGGTTCTTCTGGAGGAGGAATTTTAGTAACATCTGGGCGATTTGGCCTTTTATTGTGACTACGCAATCTTGAAAAAAAAATTGATAAAACCAAATGTAATTCAGTTAAATCAAACTAACTTAGGTTCCTTGTGTTTCTTATGCAATTGAGACATCTTCATATGTGCTCTCCGTTCTGCATCACCTTGTTTTGTTTTTGCCAATGCTCTCTTGAAAGAAAGTGTGCATAACCAACACAGCAGCTTACCATCAACCTTAAAACATGGAATTTTAAGAACAGCTGTTGAATTAATTGAAGAATATTACTTTTTTGTCATCATCATGTCTATCAAATGCACATTTCTGCTTGCACTGCTCACAGTTAACAGGGGGTCCATATTTGATCTCAGAGTTTGTGCAGCGTTGACATTTGTTTCCAATGAACGCGGCAATGATATTACAATATTCGCAGGCAGTGGGTTTTCCATAGGACTTGACGTTTTGTTCGCACTTTTTGCAAATAGTACTAGTATTGCCTTTAGATACTTGTTGGAATTCGGAGCGGCAATATGTACACTTCACTACAGGGAAAGCCCCACGACACTCCTATATTCAAAATATGTATTTGAATATGTTGGATTTAGCTTTTATGACAGAGGACAAAAGAGGTTAAACTAGACTTACTTTGCATAATTGTTGTCCGACAGAAAGCTCTTCATAGGGATGTCTAGCAAAACAACGAGAACATGCGAATAACAAAGGAGCACTCATATTTTCGCTAATTGATAAACTACTCTGATGATGCTTGAACACGAATATGAAAATGCAAACGATGCGAAACGGTAGACAGATGACTGATTCAAAATGATAGAATACGTCAGATTATCTTTTCAGTACTACCAACGTGGATTTATTTGTATTTCTATTAATCAAATATAAAAAATATTAACGAATATTAACATAAAAGAAAAAAACACATTGTTTCGGAAATCTTTATTTCCACAAAGATAATAAATACTTTAAACACACAATAATAACCAGGAGTCACCATCAAAACAACAGGAAAAATTTAAAACAAAATATCCAAACTACCTTTTTCGCTCTCCCTTAACTGTCTTACGTTTTTCTTTTTTCTCTTCTTTCAATTGTTTTTGCTTATCCCTGAAAAAATATAATGAAAGTGGAGAATTTTAATGAGAATGTAATAGGTAATCAAATTAATGAGTCATGACAAAAGCACACACCTGTCCTCCTTATCTTTTTCTTTCTTCTTTTGACTATCTAAACGAGCTTGTTCTCTTTTATTTCTTTCTGCAGCAGCCACTGTCTGGACATTCAAATTTTTCTCTAATGAACATTCACTTTCTTGTGCAGTGCCATCTTCTTCATCACATTCTTCATCTGTCATTTCACTATACTGGGAGAGAATAGCTTCTTTGATTTTCTTATCTTCTTCAGTATACTTTTTCTGTTTCACTGTGGCTAAAGACTGAGATTCAAGAAGTTTAGCAAGTTTATTGTTCACTTCTTCACTAGACATTTGGGGTACACTTTGTTCCTTGGGTTTAGATAATTGCCATTGTTCGAGTATTTCATTACAAATCTCGATGATATCGTTTTCCTGAAAATTGACCATTTAGAAATCAGAGATACTTTCAGAAGACTAATACACACGTTTTCAACTATTTCAGAGACTATTCCTTGAAGAGCTTCGCTTTTTTCTTCGTTGGTTTCATCGCTATCAAGTATTCCTTCAATGTAAGAGCCGAAAACTGTCTCATCTGTATTGAGTTTTTTTAATTTTTCGTTTAACCAAATAGGAAAATCTTGAATAGCAGCAGCCATGTTTTTCCTAGACATAAATCATACAGATCAAATCTGTCAAAACATGAAACAGATTTACAAAATGTGTCAATCTGTCAAAAGTATTTGAATAGTTCAGTTCTTCGAACTATAGGTGGCGACAATGATGATTTTTATATAAACGAAATTTTTTGAAACTAAACTGTTTTCCTGATTCACCTTATATCTAAAATAAATAGTGACTTAAGCAAATATACTTACAATTCACATTTCCTGACTTCACGATTTGATTGAATGTCTCAATTGAAAGAATTTCCCACCGAAAATTAAATCCATCGAACTTTTGCATTAGATAAAGTTATATGAAACATTCAGTATATTCCACGTGAATTTTGACCTTCAGAAGGTTGAATCCCACCTATGATAGTGAAAAAAAAATTGTAGGAAAACAGAATATAGGATAGGGTTCGGTTTTTGAGGGGAATGAACAGACAAATCTTATTCATAATATACTCCAAGTGTTCAGAATCAAATAAATTATAAAAATTACAACAAAATACAACAATATAAATTGGATGATAACAGTCACCCACAAATATGAATGATTAAAATCATAAAAAAATTGTACCAGACTAAATAATTTAAAAAATGCTCAATCTTCATAAACTTGACATATTTAATTATCACACCCAACTGCCTATATTTCTTAATAATCACTTTTTATATATGCCTCTAATACATAGAGAATTTTATAATTCAATACACGTATTAAATAAGATTATTTTATATACAAATCTTTTTAAAAATTTCTAGGTATGTGCAATAAATGTAAGTAGGATTCTCCAAACTCATACTCGAACAGGTTGAGTCAGTTTCCCGCAATTAATAACTAGCTAATCGAAGAATTATAAAACTTTTTTTTTAAATAACTATGCTATAGTCATCAGGTATTGACACATATAATGTACCGGATGTCACAATCGTCTCAGGTAATTGAACATACATTTTCAAGATTCTCACTCACTCAAAATTTCAGCTCGAAAATATTTCAAATCGAAAGAGAATTTTGGTAAAACATCACAGTGTAATACTAGAACATTGTGTTCGTCAGTTTCTGAATTATTATTTCAATTAACTTGACACACCTCGTCTAAAAAAAGTGCTATTTCTTCTATTCAACGAATTCGAATCGCAAAAAAATATTGCTTTGAAGAGTATCAGACTCGTCCAGAGCGTTTATGTTACAGAGCTGCCTTAATATGAATCTCTCACTGCAGAGGAAGTCAAATAACTATAGGCGAAGACAAAAAAAACTGAAGAAGAAACGATTCACGAAGTATATAATAATATATATCACGAAAATGTAATGAGACGAAATTTTTAAAATCGTTATTAGCAAATATAACGTCAGATAATGATATGGGCGAAATTGCACTTATCATGAGACCAAAATTTTGACGAAAATAGAACTTGGTCCAAAAAACATGACTTTGATATTATCGTGGGAAAATTAATACATTTTGAAAAATTCCACTTCAAAGTTGAAATTTCACCTTTCCCGTGTCACTTTTTGGAACAGTTTGTCCAGTTTTTTGCTAATTTCTTCAAACTTGTTCGAAAACGTTCAAGAAAAGAAGTGGAATATATCGGAAAGTATCAATTTTCCCCACTATAATGATATCAAATTCGTGTTTTTTGGACCATAATATGGAAGTAACAACAACAATTTTCATCAAAATGATAAGTGCAATTTCACCACAATAATAATAACCAAACATACCGAAAGACAGATTAACTGAATATATCTCATATCACATAATCCGTCCGATGTGGTGAACTGGTGTAGAAGGATCGCGAATAATATTGATTTTATTGCTTGACAAGACACCACGCAGAATTAAAATTGACGCGAAAATAAGTGTCTTCGCCCGTGGCTAGTCGAATTCTCGCATTCGTCTCGCGCCTGAGCCGGCGGCGCACCGCTCTCGCGTTTCCTATAATCTCGGATCAAAACGCGAGCGCGTCTGCGAACCGCAAATAGTCCCTCAACTACCAGACACGATTCTCCGTCTGTGGCGCCCTCATGACACCAACGCCGCCGCCCAGACGTCGGTAATTCATCGAGCCACATAACCGCCATTGATTTTGCTCCGTGTCAAAGAACTCGATGGTTTTGAGGTAGGCCGTGCCGTCAAAGCCTCCAACTGCGTACAGTTGACCGTTCACCACAGCCAAACCGACCTGTGGAAAGTGTCAGATTAGAATATTTTTGGAAATGTTGTCGTTATTGAACATAGTGACAAAACAACTACTGAACATATTTGAGTCATATTCGACTCGAAATTAACTTTTATCGATCACATTAATAAGGTAACTTCTGAAGCTATGAGATCCTATGGATTCATCTATAGAAACTGTAAAAGTTTTACAAATGTCACTGCTTTGAAAACTCTGTACTTTGCCTACGTTAGGTCTAAGTTGGATTACGCTCTTATCATTTGGTATCCCATTTACGATTGCCATAAGCTAGCAATAGAACGTGTCCAAAGGAACTTTATGGACTTTTTAATATTCAAAATTGACGGAACCGCAGCGAGGGATAGCTAATGATGTGACCGTCTGCGGTTCTCCAGCATTGAATCGCGTAAGGATTGCTCTTCTCTTATTGTTCTCCATAAATTGTTGCATAATTCTATTGACTTTATGACTATGCTTGCTCAAATTAAGTTCAATGTACCTTATGTTTAAACAAGATCGAAAATTGTATTCAGAACCCAGAAAGCTAGAACTAATATTTTATTCAAATTCCACTTATCCAACTAGTGCACTCTTTTTCTCTATTTTGTTATTGCTTTGTTTTTGATGTTTTTGTTCCTGAAATTGCTCTTAGGTAATTATTTCACTCAAATTATTATATTATACTGAATTTATATATATTGATTGTCCTGTAAATGGTTTCTACTATTGGATAAATAAATCTATTATTATTATCATTAAACGAGCTCAGACAGTGATAGAAAGATATAGAAAACTACGGCAATGTGGTCGATTCGATCTGTTCATAGTTAGACAGCATTCTTAAACTCGATAGGCATTAACAGTACATTTTGTGATAAATAAAGAACATTGGAAACATTCTCATCAATTATCTAATATATAAAATTCTCGTGTCACAGTTTTCGTTGCCAAACTCCTCCGAAACGGCTCGACCGATTTCGATGAAATTTTTTGTGCTTATCCGGTATCTATGAGAATCGGCCAACATCTATTTTTTATCCCCCTAAATGTTAGGGGTAGTCCACCCCTAATTTTTTTTTATTATTTTTCAGACGAAATTTTCAATTTCTATTTTTTTATGATACGACATACAAAAATACATACGATCCTCAATTTTCACCCTTCTACGATCAACCCTTATTTTTTAATAGCCATTTTAGTGCGACGACAGCGAGGCAGTCCCGCCCCGGCTGTGCAACGGTACGCGATTAGTCATTTAAAAATTAATGGAAAACGTGACCGAATCCAGCATTTTGAATAGCAAGTTCCGAAGTGAAAATATATTAATACCAGGGATTCCTATTATACCTACAGATGTGCCAATTCAATTTGTTAGTGTTATAGTTCTTCCAATATCAATTGCAGAATATAAAAACTCACTCCGAACCCTTACCGACAATTTTGTTTGATCTTCCATAGGCGGGGATACCTTATTTTATGAATTTATTATTTTTAAAAATACGTTTGAAATCATATGCGAGAAAGTTTTCCTTAAAAGGCAATCGAATCATTATTACGCCGTTGTTTAGCACTCAATTATTTTCATTCGCCCACGGTCTCCAAAACGCCATATTTCGATTTATTTAATAAAATTTCTTAATTCAACACACCACACTACACCACTGATATCCAGACTGAACTTCGCGAGGGCTGTCTGATAAGTAAAAAAGATGATTTATAGCTTCCGAGTGTCCATAACCCTTCGACCAATCAAGTGCCGATGCTTTCCTGATTCACTGTTTTCATTGGTCGAAAAGGATGTTGACACATATAACTCGAGTCCACGTTGACCCTGGCGGCTTCTTTGACTTCGTACGAGTACTAATCATTATTTTTGTTTCTTAATTTTGGCGTGAGTGCCATGCGTTTATATAGGGCGTATATTAAATATTGATTACTCCTCGCATAACTGTGTTCTGCAATTGATATTGGAAAGACTAAACTGTTGTAATTGATTAATTAATGATATATAATTTTAAGGAATAAATTATAATAACTTAAAAATAATGTTTGCCTTTTGTTATTTTTATATTCCCTCATTGTTCACAGTGCTCCATGCCTATTTCAGGCATATACCACATTCTTACATACTTAAAATAAGTAAGCTATTTTTTGTCTACACTAGAAATTACTTAAAAATTATTTATATGGCAAAACAACGTTTGCCGGGTCAGCTAGTGATATATATATAATTGAGAACCAATAGAGAAATAGTACTGGCTAAGCATTCAAATAAATCGACGGAGAACATTTTGACAACGCCACTAACTATTAATTTCATTTTCGCGTAACTATTATTCAAGGAAGTCGAAAGTTTATGCATTTTGTGATACAAAGAAAGATTGCGTAGCCTTTCTAAATACCAGCTTTAAACTCACCCCACTGCGTCGAGAGGTCATCGCCACGATGGGACTCCACGAGTTCGTGTGCGGATTATACCGTTCCGCGCTGCTCAGCTCCATGCAGTCGTCGCGACCGCCGACTGCGTAGATGAGATTGTTGAAGACCGCGCAGCCGAGGTGCTTGCGGCGCGTCGACATCGGACTGACGAGCGTCCATTTGTTGTGGCGCGGATCGTACCGTTCGACCGTGTTGAGGGGAGACTGCCCGTCGGAGCCGCCTATGGCGTAGAGGTAGTCGCCCAGGACGGCGACAGCGACGCCCAAGCGACGCGTCGTCATCGGCGCCACCTTCGTCCATTTGTTCTCTTTGGGGTCGTACCTGAAAATTCAGAGTGGTTTATGTTGAAGTCGGAGTAAAGTTCGAGGTGGTTATTCCATATTTCAAATGCAACACTGTGGATACCCATTACTTATGTTCTCAATAGATTAGAGATTTCATTTGCAGATAGGAATGTTGGCTTCTTTTTCGTAAGATTCAGGAATTAAAAATATAATTTTCTTGTGTGATCACATTTTTCAACGGAGTTGTTATTCTTTAGAGCTAACTCAATGTTATATTCGGCCCTATTGTGTTCCTCAAAAATATATTCTGCTCATGATATCTGCAGTATTAAACCATATTTTAACAATTTTGGTAGTTTTTTGTAGTAGGTCAAACATGATCTTGAAATAACTGGAAATAACTTGAGCATACCTCTCAACATGGTTCAAACATTGAACTCCATCTTGACCTCCAACGGCATACAATAAATTATCTAGAACCGCCACTCCTACACTAGTTCTACACGACGTTGTGGGGGCAACATCGCATGACCACTGGTCAGTCTGAGGATCATACCTATAAAATTAAACTTTCCTATTCAAATACTTGATGAGAAAACATGCAAAATATGTTTTGTATTTGTGTTTCTTTGTCTTTCATTCATTATGACTTAATCATATTTCATAAATAATAAGCTATAATTGTTCAAATAACCAAAATTACTCTGAAGATTTTTATATCGTTTGAGAAACAGAAATCAAGAATATATGTAATACCTTTCGATACTGTTCAAGTAACTCTGTCCGTCGTGACCCCCTACTGCGTACAAAAGATCATTCAGTACAGCTACGCCCACGCCACATCGTCTCTTGCTCATGGGCGCCACCATCTTCCATTCCATGGTTTGTGGATCGAATTTTTCGACGGATGCTATAGCGTCGCCACTGCACCATCCTCCGACAGCAAACAATACTTCACCTACAAGAAATATTAGGAGCCCACTCAGAAAATGTGTATGATCAATTTGTCTACTCATCTTAGGTAAATGTTTATCAAGTGTTGGTAATACAAAATTATAAAGAAACAATAACAAATGAACTTAGCAACAGCATCATCAAAAAATTGTAAAATATTTGAGGAAGTTTTGTGGCCTGTAAAATCATTGCAGAAAATCTCACCTCTTCTAGTCGGTTTCCGTGGCCTAGTCCTAGGTCCCTGCATTAACGGCCTTTCTTGTGGTAGCAGCAAATAGTTCTTAGCCTCGTCAACTAGATCCCTACAAGACTCGTCCGACCTAACCAACAAATCCGAACCTACCGTACCGACGAGGAACTTGGGGCTGAGCAGCGGCAGCCGGACATGCTGCAACACCTGCGGAAGGTGTTGTCGTCTCTCGGATACGTTGTACTTTACCCAAGACATGACAGCATTGAAGACTTGTTCTTCTGTTCGGACATTCAGTTCGTCGCTGGCTATTATGTCAACCAATTGACTGACAGGGAGCAATAGGAACTCTTCAGATTCCATTACCTGAAGAGAACATGAACATGACATTGACAAATCATATGAAGCCATACCTTGAACTTGATAGTAACATATTTTTTTTTTAAGAACGTCATGTTAAGATTAGAGAAAAACATTTTTTACAATTACATTTGAAATAGACAAATAAACTGATAACTTTCAGATTATTTCAAAAGTTCCATTAAAACAATGATGAATCTCAGAGTATTTAAAGGTATAATTTGGATAGGAATTTGCTGATGTTTCATTTTGTCTATATCATTACAGAATATAAATTTTGAATCACCAACCTCTTGGAAATTATGTTGAGTAAATTTATCAGCAATCCTCAGGAGCTCACGACAAGAGTGTGTGTCAGCAAAGGCTCTTATACCCAAGCAGTTTGAGGGATCCAACTGTCTCTTCAGGAACTCACAACAGATATCTTGTATCTCAGTCAACTGCAGCAAGCAAGCTGCTGGCAGTAACATTTGCACATTTGATTCTTCAACAACAATATGAGATGTATAACAAAAATCAATCAGCAAATCCATAGCCAATTCATCTATATCCCTGATGGTCACTTCAGTTTGCCTAGACTCTGCCAGTTCTCCAGTGAACATAGCTCTAAAATAGGGACTACAAGCACTGAGAATGACTCTGTGAGCGAATATTTTGCGGTTGCCTACATTCAGGACAACATCACAAAGCTCACGATGCCTACGGAGCAAGTTTAGCTCAGTAAGGGTGCTCTTGGGGTGTTTCTCTGATGAATGAGATAGGCGGGCAGGGGAGGGGGGCCTATCGCCCCCCGTCATTTCCCCCATTCTGCACGGACGCAGGTGGGTAGCCAGATGGATTCGTAAGGGCGGAGACGCCCAACCCCACACAGTGTCTATCTACAAAAGTAGGTTTTTATAGTATAGAGATTTTCATTCAATGAACTTTCTTACCTTTACTCTTTTGTTGTACCTGGAGGAGAATACAATTTCTGTAATGTTCTATGAGAAAATGATTAGAATCTTTATATTCAGTAAGATATTGACATAGTTTCTCTATGTATATGTTTTCCTGACTCAATATGATAAATAATTATTCTTGGGAACTTTCCTCTGAACTGCTGTAAACTATTCTTGATGATAATAATTCAGTATTTATATGACCAATACAGAAACATTTTAATGTTATGACTATTGACATTATTGACATATATAACGTCAAACTTTTGTAATGACACCGTGGTGATGACAGAATTGAATAATTCTGTGGAGTTGTGACACATTTCTGGAATCTATATATCACGGCACGAAACGAAAAATAATCAGGTGACCATATTTCCAAAACTTCCATCTTATTGTAACTTGTCTCTGGTATCTATATAAGATGTTATACTTCGGACCACGATCTTCGGACACAGATGAATAACTTATATGTTGTATTAATCTGTGCTTCTGACATAACTCAACAAAATAAAAATGAATAGTCGAGGGTTAAATAATGACACAATACATATTAAAACATTTTATTTGCCAAGTTAATTTCTCAAATCTTGTTCACGAAACAATTATGCAATTCAAAATTCAATACTTCTGGAAAACTATTTACAACCGAAAAAACAATTATTATTCATATAGTGTAATTTTTGTCACGTTTTCAAGTATCGGCGAATCAAATTGCCATTTTCAACCATTATATAATAAGGTGAAACATAATTCTTTCCGATTTCGAAATTGATGAGTTATTAAAAATTCAATAAAATCATCTCAATAAATATCATATCAATGAATAGTTTACAAAGATCAAAATTAGGAGATCAAAATAGTTATCAACTAGACAATTTCGAATGAAAATATGTTTATTACATTTCCCAATTCTCAATTTATAATCGAATATTAAGCTGCAGATCTTAAGACAATAATTTTAATAAAATTCCTAATAAATACCATAGTCCAAGGCAAATATACATGTGCTGTTCATATAATGAAATCAACAAAATCAAAATTTTGTACTGAATATCAACTATCAGTAACATAAAAGATTCCTTTTTTATTGAACCAAGAAAAAATCTTGTCACATTGTCAGAGTCAAAATAAGTCGAACTCAATCGAATTTGATGGACTTATTAAAATTGAATTTCCATCGGGTTTTTATTGGACAGAAAAGTATTATCAATGCTGAAAATTTCGTTTTATTTCAATTGGAAAACATATAATCCGAAATATTTTCAAATATAATATTCAACAAACAATTTTATTGTCTAATCATTGTAATATTATGGATCCATTTTGATTAATCTGCAGATGATATTCAATAGAGGATAGCTGAGGATTGAAATATGATAGATGACACATGATGACAGGCATATTGTCTCTAAGCAACCGATTTCGACCCTGACAACAAACCGCTTACCGCATCGCTCTCCCCAATAACGAATTGAAAATAAAAATCATTTGGAATAATTTAATTAACGTTATGTTTATATGAATATGAATTAATTATCTATGAGGATTCACTGGACCTACGTCCAAAGTCTCGCCAAAGTCCGCGCGACTCGCACAGTTAACGTTCACGCGACTCTTCTCGATCGCGTAGTTCGCGTTCACGCCACGTACGTGTACACTTTTCTGTCTTCCGGCGTGCGCGCCAAGTATTCTCGTTCGATGAGTCCTTCTATCCGCTTTTTGATGATGACAGGTGACGGCAAAAAGCGGCTCTTCAGCTGCTCTGTCACTTCCGTGACGAGGATGTTGTGCGCCATGCGCTTGCGCGATTTCATGATACGCACGATGGCCGCCTCGATCTCGTGCTTACGGTCCTCGTCGACCTTAAATAAATAAATCGTTTGAAATGACAGGAATCGATAAGGTGTTGATGTGATTATGATATAAGTATTTGTAAATACGTTAAAATCTCGATTTAAGTATTCAAATGAAAGTTCACAATATGAGTTTCTTGGTATTGCTGTGAAAGAATTTGAATTTGAGCAAGTGTAAGAACTATTGATCAGGATAAATGAAATATCACTGTGTGTCTTCGTTGAATAATTCAATAAAAAATCTGGAAAAATATTTATTTGTACCTTATTCCTAGTTTCCCTGCGTTCTGGTTCGCTTTCGCCTTTGGCAGCGACAGTTTGGATTTTCACTCGGTGCAGTTTGGAAGTGAAGGAGTCGTTAACGTAGAACTCGTGCGATGACTCTATTTCCTTGGTCTTGGGATTCTTGATTAGAATACGTTGCGTCGCTTTGCCCATCGCCAACGACTGAAAATTTCATTTTGGAGTTGAACTTTTCCTTTGTTTTACCCTTATAAATTCACTGATCAATGAGTCACTTAAAAAAAAAAAGAAGCAGAAGTTATTAGACTTATGTATGATTTGAGAAATAAAACTATTAATTGAAACACGACCCAGTTTGAAGCCTAAATTTTGCTAACAATTGATGGAGGTCCTAAGGAGACGTCCATAAATTACGTGAGGCATTTTTTAGGATTTTTTGACCTTCCCCGCACCCCCTGGTGAGATTTTGCAAAATATTCCTCAATTACCTCCCCCTCCCCAAATCTTACGTGAGATTTTTTAAATTTTGTGTTCTGGCTGTAATTGCGTTGGATAAAAAAAACAGAAACATAATTTGTTCCATTACTTTGATTTGACTAGCAATGACTAGTATTAAAGATTCGAGAGTGTTGCCGTAATTCAGAATTATTACGATATAATAAAACACGACAAACACTATTGTGTGAAATTTCGCCATATTTTCACTCAAGCAACATTTTTTACTTTAATTTTACATCATTTTCTACTAGAAAAAAAATTACGCGATATTTGCTAAAACCCCCCCTCTCCCCTAAGTGAAATTTAGAAAGATTAAGCTTGACCCCCTCTCCCTTGAACACCGCACGTAATTTATGGACGCCCCCTAGGCTCTGAGATATCGAGAGGGTGTATGCAATAAAACTTTGAAGAAGCACGTAGGTCCCATTCTAATCCAATCTAACCTGTAGCGCCCTTATGAGATCCCTTTCTGGTATGTCGGAATCGTTGAGTATCTCCTCGTACGTGTACTTGTCATGGTTGTTGAACAACATCAGCACCACCATCTGGTAAGTCGACACTTGGATGATGTGTTTCCTGGGACCGCTCTTACCGACCACAAGGCTGGTAGAAGACGAGCACGCGCCGTCCTTGTCGCTGTCATCCTTGCGAGGCCCGTAAAAAACGGCGTTGAGATCGGCGTTACCCAATTGCGGTTGAAGCGTCAGCTGTCTACCGCTGTGTTTCGCTAAATAGAATCTGCAAGAAAATTGATAAACATTTTTCGAAAGCGATACTTTTCATTCTCTTCTTCAAGTTTCATTGTAAATACTACAATCGTTTTACTGTCTCATCAATAATGGAAGACTGGACGAATTTTTTCATGCAAAATTCTGAATTTTGCATAACTTTAGATCTTGGGTATTTTTTGAGGGACTTGAAGGACTCAAAATCGCACGGTTACTATCGAAGATTCGGATTGCAATTGTTTGAAATAATCTAGTCTATATCTGGAAAACAATTGTAACCGATTATTACACAACATAAACATGTTATAAATGTTTCAATTACTTTTGAAAAATTCAAAGAATAGCATCCGGTTCAATTCAGAAATCATATATTAAAGTAGTGATTTGTCATCGTCGTAGTGTTAACATAAAAATTGTTACCTCAAAGGTCTCATAACGAACTAATGGTATTGAAAGATAACCAAATCGAAATGGGAAATTTTTTGCGTGAATTTATATTTATGCACTTGAAATTAATAAAGTTGTTATTATCACAAGAACACTAGATTTCATCAGAGATTGTGAAATTCTCATTCTTCAATGAAAGAGGCATCTCACCTTCTGAAACACTCAAAGGCAGCCAGTGGCACAGCTGGAATATGACATTTTGGAGTGGCACTCTGTGTGGGCCAAAATCCGGTTGTTAGAACACGCATGAAGAGATCGACTCCTCCCAAATTTGTCTACAGAGAAATACGATGGAGTTTAATATATATAAAAAAGTTATTAGGATAGTACCCAACCTCAGATTTGGAAATATGTTCCTTGAATTCTTCCATGATGGAGTTTGATACAGTCATATCTTTGAACATCCCTTCTAGTTTCGAAGTGAACTGGCAGCCACATTCAGTCTGAAAATAATATAAAAGAATGTGAATTGTTATTAATGACTTCTATAACAAATTTACCTTCAGTTTAGAGATCATGTTTTTCTCCCAATCATCACTCACAGATTTGTTTAACAAAAGTCTCTTGGCAAGATGTTGCTTATAGTACCTCTCAAATACATCTTTCTCTTGTAGGAATCTGAACAAAACCATGGATTTATCCAAAACCAATTCAATTTCTTGTTCTGACATCTGAAAAACAAAACAATATTAGGATGTGATATCAACTTAAACAACACCAATTATTCTGGTCTCTCCTGTCTCATTACTTTTTTCAGTTTGAGGTATTGATTGCAGATATCCTCAGTCTGGTTACAAATTTCAATCTTACAATTGAATTGAAAAATTCTGCCTTGACTGAGGATCTTACAGTTATAAATTGAGTTACATTTATTATCTTTCAAACAGTAAATAATTTTACCCCTTTGACTCCTTTCTTCAGCTTATCATCTATGAACAATGACAAGTATTCGGGAGACTTGGGATTTAAATTGAGGAAGTGCTCGAAATCAGAAGCAATCATTTGCTTGAATATCTTGTCATTAGTAAAACTGTTCTTTAAGAAGTGATCATAGCCATCTTTTAAATCCAACAAAGACTGCACAAATGTGATAGCATTTGTTGTGGACTGATGTTCCTCTTCCTGTACAAGGGCTTTACCCTGCTCTCGAAGGTACACGCTGACACAGTCTACCATTGTTTTCAATCCATCTGACACTCTACCAAACAGCTTGTACATACAAGCCAAATCTTCAGTTTTTTGATGTTTCAACATATGTACTACACCTGAATTTTCCATCTACAATCATCACCAAGAATCAAATTTGGGAAGAGGCTATTTTTCACAAAATTTTGTACCTCAACAATAGTCTTCATGTGTTTTTTGATCAATTCTTCCTCTACAACTTCCACTATTCGTGGTTCTGTTGATTCATCCAAGTAATGCTTTGCACGATCAGATTCCTCATTTATTCTTGTTTCAACTTTCTTTATATACACTGAAGCACTGTTTTCTGCTAAAAACCTTTGACTTTCAACCTGCAATTAATCGGAGCAATAATTTGATGCAACAGTCAAAAATTTTTCAAGAAGTCACCTTGTAGAACTCTGCTGATTGCTGCAGGAAGGGTCTTTCAAAATCTTCTTCATAAACTGTCCGTGAGTTGATTCCCAGAACCATCAACATTTGACATGCATTTTTGATAGATATTCTATCCACTTTTTCACCTCTTCTTTCTCTCATAACCATGTCTAAAAGTGTTTCCCTCAAATGGTCTCTTATACAGCCATACCTCACCACCTGAAGATATCAAAATGAACACATGCAGGGAGCAGAATAGTGACAATAATTACCTGATCTCTGAATATAATTAGTCCAAGATTATAAACATTGTCTACATCATTTTGTTGGACATAAACTCTGTCCATGTACATGAGTATATCACGAATCATAACCATAGATGTTTGATGATCATTCCAAGCTTGGTTGAGAGTCATTAAAAAATTGTTATGTAAAGACTTGAGAACATCTTCTCTGACCTAGAAATCAAAATGTTTATATAATATCAGACAATTTAGTGAATTTGCATACCTTGAGCTCTAGATGATTAGTAACAACTTCTTTCAATCCTGTGTACAATCTTTCTCCATGTTTATGAAGTACCATAGTATATGCATTTCTGTACAGCTCTTCAAAACTCAGACCTGAATTGTTTTTCTTTTGTATTTCTTGGATAGCATTTTTTAAGAGAGCCCATATACTGTCCACATATTTTTCATCCATAGACATCTAATAACATAAAAGTCATGAGAGTGAACTCTATAAAGAATTTATGAGGGCAAAAATACATTGTCTCCAGGTGTTTCCCAATGGTCCCAATACTTGGAGAAATATGAATTGATATTCATCTTATGACTGCCTAATTTTATAAGAAAACATTTAAATAGAGTAATTGTACACTGGACATGCCTTCTTCTTGAATGTGTATAGTTATATTTCTTAGTTGTGCCTTGTAAAAAGAAGTAAAATGACAATGAATTTGAATTTTTAGATTCTGAAATGACAGTTATATATTTGTTTGTTTTAGATGTCATCTCTTCAGAGAAATTTTATGAATATAGTGCCAGTTCATAATTCCACCATCAGTGATGATATAATTAGAGAAAATTGTGTAGGTGTCATCAACAATTTATAGTAGAATTTGCTGAGATAGTTCATAAAGTATAAATGTAATTGATAAACTTACAGGAAAGGCCCGAATCCTCATTTTGCCTTCCTTCTTGGCTAATCCACCACTTTTCATACTTGACATTTTTATACTGTATAATTTTTTTCTCTTCTCACTCCAAATTCGGAATTTACTATCAGATACTCATTACGCACAATGACAATTAGAAAATATTATCCAACCACAGGTGGAATAGATCATACTCCTAACAAACACTGAAAAATTATAATTTTATCGGATGAATCGAAGACTTGTTTTTGTGTTTGTTCCAGTTCAAGTCATTTTCAATGGACATCAACGACCTTCGATATCAACAAATTCACACACTTTCACTTCTCCTTAGGTATATATTTTATGGTTATTTCTATTTTAGATTGAATACGGAAAGGTGGCCTGATTAAATTTGTCTAATTTTCAATTTGGACAATATTTAATTTCGTTTTTTAGTAGACAGACAATCTCCATTCATTCAGCTGTTCTATTTCATTTGATCGACTCGTCATTTCCACAGGTCATTCGGTTTATACCACAGAACATCTAGACAGTTGCTATTTTATATAACCCCGAGTGTTCGATCCAATTATTTTATGTATTATCTTTCTATCTCCTTTCAAAGTTCTGAAAGAAACAGGACACATTAATAAAATACTTGCGTGAAGCAGAAGGAATTTATCTACTACACATTTTGTGGCTTGTAATAAATTTCATATGATTTTTATTTTCTGATTGATAAGATGTGCTGATTGTGGTGCTGTTATTGTAGAGTAAAAGTTTGGAAAAACATATCATTGAGATTATACATTTAGTAGTAATTATTGCGAATAATATGTAATATAATTTTTATTACAACATATACTTTCATTGTCAAAATGAGTGAAGCAACAAACTGTACAGAAACAGAAAACAATGGATTACAAACAGAAAACCCCTTGGAATCCACAGATTCAGATGAACAAGATAAATCCACTGAAAAACTCAAAGTGGACATACTCTTGAAACCGACTGGAAATGCTCCCATCATGAAGAAGAAGAAATGGACTGTGGAAAGTGACAAGAAAATCGGTTGGGTTGTAGAATTCATACAGAAATACTTGAAACTGGAAGCTAATGAGAAGCTGTTTATATACGTCAACCAAACATTTGCACCATCTCCAGATCAGATCGTGAAGAACCTATATGATTGCTACAGTACAGAGGGCAAACTAGTTTTACATTACTGTAGAACTCAAGCTTGGGGATGACTTTCTTATGAATTTTACTGTGATTTTGTGCATTTGATGTTCATTCATTTTTTTATTGCTAAAAAGATTGAACAATATTTTTTTCAGCTATCAAGTGTTTTAGCTTCAATTTCATTATAGCTATAATGAAATCAATACATGAGTCTAATTGGTTCTGAAAAATGTAATGTAATCTGGAATTAAAGTATACATAATTGATGAATTTGTCAATATTCTTTATTTTGGTATATTTGTGTTTATAAAAGAAACATTTCATCTGGATGTTTGGTAGACTTTTCTTTATTTTCAACTTGTTTTCTCAAAAACTTCAACCCAACTTCTATCGATTCTTCAAATGAATTACTTGGTGTAGTTCTTCTTGGTATTTTACTGCTAGATGGCCCGTAGTAATCAAAAGTAGGTGGCGGAGCAATTTCTACACCTTTTCCTCTACATGAGTCATCAGATTGGTTGGAATCATTAACTCTTGTGGCTCTGTTGTAATCTTGCATTAGTCTGTCTTCCTTATCATCTAAATCTGTCAAACATTGAATGGGTGTAGGCTCAATGGGAGCACTCTGTTGTATTTCTTCATAATCAATATCAATGGTTTTTTCCACATCTCTTTCTGCTGATTGCATACCCCACAATGTCCTTTTCTCCTTGTTCTTGTAACCCTTTGAAGTCTTTTTTGTAGAAAATTTCAATGATTTGTCAGTGTCTTCCAGGCTGTTCTTCTCTTCATTACTTCTGAAATTTTTCCTGAGGTATGTTTGAGGAGGAGCAAACAATTCAGGTCGTTTTTCCCTCTGTTTTTCCACCCATTCTTCTTGAGTCATGACTTCCGTTTCTTTCACACCTTCTTTACCTATGTCCCAAGGTCTTATAAAACTTTTTCTTGCTTCCTCTAGAATTTTTTCTTTTTCTTCCCTCTGCTTTTTTTCCTCTTCCTTCTTTTTATCTTCTTCTGATACTTCAGGCTCAACAGGTACTTCTGGTTCTGAAACAATGATAAGACAAATGACAAATATACTAAAGAACTAAACAAGCAAAACTGTACCATCTTCTAGAGGTGGCAGGCCAAGCCTAGCCCTTTTCCTATTTTGAGCAGCTCTTATTCGTGCTGCCAAAAGTTTTTCCCTAGAAAGTTTCAAGTCTTGAGCTCTTTTCTGTTCCTTTTCTGTCTCTTGTCTTAGTTTTTTCAGAGCTTCTTGTTGCTTTTTTCTTTCCTCTTCATCTTTGGAAAATCCATAGTAGCCAACACCATGGGATCTTGCCTCTAAAAATTCATCATAAATTTGAATATTGTGACATTTTTTTCAAATCATTCACCATTGAATAATATATCTTGGTAATGAATATCTGATTTATTTCTTAGTTCTTCCTCTTCTTTTTCCCATTGCATTCGTAGCATTTCCCTTCTCATATCACTTGATAGTAATTCAGAATTTTCATTAATTTCATTAGTGTTTTCTTCATTCTCCCTTTCATTATATATTGGACCAATTTGTATATCTTCATCTTTTTCTTTACTCAATGGTTCCTCAAAACTCTTTTTTTTCTCATCAACGATTTTTCTGAGCTCATCATCTTTTGATTTCAAATATGCCAGATCTTTTTGCATACATTTCCTTGTTCTTCCAAAACAGTCAACATAATCCACACTGAAAATACAAATTTTTAATCATTAAAATTAGTAACTTAACTATTAGAACCCACAATTTTTCACCAGGATCTCTATCATTGGTATCACTATCAGAATCATACTGGTCATCGTCACTTTCTGGATATTTATCATCTGGTTCCGAGTCAGAAGGTGGCAAATCGGGGACTTTGGATTTGATTTTTTTATCAAATTGAACCAGATATTTCCGGTTATCCTTACTCGTGTCCTCTGTCAACTTTCCTGATGAAAGTTGATCATACAATTTGCTTTTATATTCGAGAGCTGACCTGGTAATGTAAATTAAATGAAGAACAACGTAAATGTATGATTAGGAAAAATTAAACTTTCAATATAAAACCCAACAAAATATCGTATCGTACGCCTATGCTAATACTGTCAATAGCCTTGAAATCAGTGACAATCTAGTACATTTCTCACAACACGTTGGCTACCCTGTTGAGGTTTATTCACCGTCAAATTGTCAGCTGATTTGTCACCACTCCTTGTCAGGTGACTTGAAATCAAATTCTAATAACTTCATAGCAGGCCTACTGCTGAAATTTTTGATTTTCAAAGAATCTAACTTTGTTTTGAAGATAAAATGGCACTACATGCTGCAATTAAAGGAAAGCTGATCTCCGTTATCGGCGACGAGGTAACGTCCAATAATCAGTATCAAAACATTTTAAAAACATACATTTTTCAGGATACTTGTGTTGGATTTCTCCTGGGCGGAGTTGGCGAGATAAATAAAAACCGTCACCCCAATTTCATGGTTGTGGACAAAAGTAAGCAGAAACTGTACCTCTGCATTCCATATTATTTATTTCATTGTGTTTTAGATACTGCAGTTAGTGAAATTGAAGACTGTTTCAAGCGTTTCATTAAAAGAGATGATATAGATATCATTTTGATCAATCAAAATATTGCAGAAATTATAAGACATGTGATTGATAGTCACAATTCTCCTGTACCAGCTATACTGGAAATTCCTTCAAAAGATCACCCTTATGATGCCAGCAAAGATTCTATTCTCAGACGTGCAAAGGTGAATTTGTATTAGTTTATTTAAAAATTATACTGACAATATTTGTTTCTAGGGAATGTTCAATCCTGATGAGGTGGCTTAAATCTCTGCAGATGTCATTCACCAACTGTGGTGAATCTTCACAAGAGAATATGTATTATAGTATTAGTTATTATGTAAACTCATTCCTTTATTCAATAAATTAATTCATGACCTAATATTCCTGCTATTATATTGATAATAAATATATGATTTATTAAATACCTGGATTGTTTAAGCAGATCTTGTTCTTCCTCGGTTATATCTTTATTCCTTCGTTCCTCAACACCTTTATTTTTAATCTCCAAAGGAGTATTCTTTTTCAATACCTTGATTTTCACTTCATTACTAGCTTTTGCTTTCACTAGTTCCTGCTGTTTCTTCAGTATTTCAGCTTTAAGACTTAATAACTAAAAGGAATATAAGAATTAGAAATGTTATAATAAGATCGTATCAATTATATACCGATGATTTACTTATTTCATAAGTACTCATTTTTTAATATAAATACACAAACGTGAGAGGTGAGACGGATTGAAGCACGTCAAAAGTCGTAGTTAACTTTTCTTTCTTGTCAAATGTCATAAATCATAACAGTGTCGAGAGTGGTTGAGCTGGTGTTGATGTTGGCTATCATGCAACTATAGAGTTTAATGTGTGTGAAATGTTTTGTGTGTAGAGGAGTTGTTATTCCATTTTTAATTTATCTGTATTTTTATTATTTCTATTTTGAGTGCAGTCTAGAATGCCTTGCAATATTAAAGTTTCATAGATATTCCAGCTGTAAGTATATCAATGTGGATAGTTTGATCACATTAGTCTTGTGAAAGTATTTGACAGTGTTTCATCCACATTTTGCAGGAATTTCGATTCTCATTAAATTCTACTCTTATCAAAAATGTATGAACTACTAACAATTCAGATTACTCATCGTGTAAAACTGCTTTGGATTCATTCCCTTCAAAGAATCCATTCTCCATGAAAATTGAATATCTGAAATGGGCGATCAAGAATGTCAGGAATGCGATGGAATTCTTTGAATAACTTTAGCATTACATCATTGGATGGCTACTTTCAATATACACAAGTTGGCAAAAACAGAACAAATATTCATTGTGATAAATGATAGTTATCTCTATGGTCATCTAACCTCATAAATAAAACTGTTATGATTTTATAAAAATAAAAGCTTGAATAATTATTATATCTTATGTATTTCTTGGCAGAAAGAAATGAATCTGCTTTAATTTGATGAGTACTTTTTTTCAGTTTAAAGTGATTCCTGGTAAATTATGATAATTTCAATTGATGGGGTAGAACATGCAGTCCAACAATCGTTACAGACCTTTCAAACAGATAGTTCAAGGTAATTATTTTAAAAAATTTTCTTTACCTATTTTATAATCTTATTTCACTAGCAAATTTTCCACAAAGCTTGAGTGGTAGTGAAACAGATATTTCAACTTCAAACGAGAACTTATCCAATGAAGAAAAGTATGTAATCAGACACACTCCAAGACAAGAACCTCAGGGACAAGAGAATCTCAGTGATTCAAAGAGAAGTTCGTTAAGAGACAGTTTGCCATCAAATCGTAGCTCACTAGATGTTAGTACATCATCTTATAACACTTTGATAATTCACAGTGCTGGAGATGAACCATGGACAGGTAAAGTGTGCTCAGACTCATTTTTCAATGATTTGATGTTTCATTGAATGTTTTCAGGAAGGAACTCTGGGCCCAAGGATGGTACTAATGTTTCATTGCCAAATTATGTGTTCAATCAATCAAATTTGTTGAATAACGATCCCAAATTGTCTCCAATTAATAAGAGGAATTCATCATCTCCATCACCTTCTTTAAGTAGCACAGGTAAGCTTTTTTCCATCAAAATTGATTATCAATGAAGTATAAAATTTTTGTGTCACAGGTGTACAGGAGATAACAGAAATCCCTGACGATTATCTCTCCCAATCTTCCGTCCTGAAGCACCTTGCCAAGGAGGTCAAAGCACCTCCATCGCCAAACGGTACTGCCAAACAACAGCACATCGAGAATCTCCTTAACTCCTTTGATCCTGCCAACTTTGATCTGAACAACCTGCCTCCGCCTCCAGATTATCCCAACTGGTCGGAAAAGTCACCTTTACAACAGGCAGTCGAGAACAGAAACAAAGGTAACAATATAATTTTAAGCACCATTGTTGGCACTGGAGAAATTCGTTTTCATGAAAATCAGAAAATTGTTTTTACACTGTTTGTTTTAAATGACAAACACACAATGCAATAAATAAATCCCTTTGAAGTGATCGCCGAAAAGCAGCCGCTATCCAAGTCGCAGCCCGACCTGTCGAGCACGGGGGCATACAAGAGCGATGCAGGGTTCTTCAGGAGGGGGGTGAGTGCCCCAAGGCCGCCCACTAGAGGCAGAGAAGAGAACGAATCGAAGGGGGAGGAGATCTGGCCCAGCTCCGAGATGGTAGAGATCCTTATTAAAGAGAACAGCGCTTTAAAACAGGAACTGGAAAACTGCTATCAAAGGGTAGAGAGGACACAAAGGGTAAGTGAAAGTGATTCTTTGGGATCGTTTTGAATACATGGAACGTCTTTTTTAGATGGAGCAGGATATCTTCAAGGTGCACAAGGCTCACGAAGAGCTTGTGCAGTCTTGCGAACGCAGAGAGCGACTAGAGCGCGCCGCACGCTCTAGACTTCAATCAGACTGCACTAGGTACCAGGAGCTGAATAAGGCGCTGCGCGAACAAGTCGAGCTGCTCTCTGCGCAGATGGGAACGAGGTCGCCTGTGCCGGACTACGGCGTGCCAGAAAATCTGCGTAGGGAGCTTGGAAAGAGAGATTCGCTAATCAAGCAGTTGATATCGCAAAGTGAGTCATTCATTTATTGACTAGGGATAATTTTTTGGCGTAGTTGTTGGGAAAAACTGGGTAACTTTCTATTGTCAAATTTATCTTGTGTCTTGTTATTTAATAAGAGTGTAAAGAATAGCTTAAATATTGAGAGGGTATTACAATATCTTCTCAAAGAGCTCAAAGAATGCCCCAACTGGCTATGATACGACGACATCTTACAGAGATTGAAATTGTAAAATTTCAGTTGTGAAACTACTAAATTAGATGATGCTTTCCTAAACTTGCTCACCAGACATAGGAAATTTCATTAACCATTTATTTTTTGATTTGTCTATGCTCATTCTCATCGACGTTCTTGTTTTGGTAAGTTTGAGGTTGGAATTGCATGCTGCTTCTGTCAAAATGTTTCCAATGTAAGCATAAAACACTTTTTGACTGTCACTAGTATCCACACTCTCGGTTATTGTAAAGACGTTTGATTTATAGTTTAGTTTGTAGAATATCCTTGACTTTCTGCAATTTCCATAGATAAGGAGTTGTCAGCTGCAAAAGAGAGACAAGAAATCGAATTAGCCGCCCAAAGAGCTACTCTACAAGAGCAACGCACGCACATTGATATTTTGGATACCGCCCTAACCAACGCCCAGGGAAACGTTGTTCGGCTAGAAGAGGAAGTGAGTTTTTTTCTAGTGCAGTACAGTTCAGATCGAATATACATCCTCTATCTTTACAAAGTTCCTAGAAATTTAGTTGCGAGAACAATACAGTTCGCTGAAATACAGAGTGAATTGATTTTATTTTGTTTTGCAGTGTCGCAAGAAGCAGGTCTACGTCGAACGCGTTTCTCAGTTGCAACGCGCTCTGTCGTCGGTACAAACGGCGAGCGAACGTCGCGAGCAGACTGAGAAGAAGTTGCGCTTGCAGCTGGAACGTGAGTTGCAGCGAGCGAAAGCTGCCCAGGGCGACCGGCGCGGCAATGGCTGGGAGTCCCCGGACGGTTCGGGAAGCGAACAGGTAATTACGGGGTGGTCATAAATGAAATTTTACGCCTGAAATCGCGCCTGGACGATTTTTTTTCAACAATGGGAATATTTATTGCGCCTATAAGACAATGAACTGACACTTTACAAAGTAAATTTTGGTTATATCGTTCAATTTGATGAGAAATATAATATGTTGGAATTTAAGGTGTCTGACTTGAAAAGGCGATTGAGAGAGAAAGACGAGCGCATCATGATCTTGGAGGGAGATTGCTCCAAGTGGGAACAGAGGTTCCTTGAGGAAAGTACCTTGAGGCAGGCTGCAATTGATGCTGCTAGTATACCAAAGTAAATATTAGTTTTAGCTGTATTGGAATATATGATAACATTCGAAATAACTGGCGATTTTTCAATCTGAATAACTTATCTTATGAGTAACAAATATGAAAACACCAAAATTATCTTATTACGATATTTTCTCAGCGATAACGGTTGGTTGTACTCGTGATTAAGTAAATAATGTACTTGGGAATCCCATTTGAAGATAAGAATCTCATGTATATTCAGACAATTAATGATTAAATTGCATTCCTGTACTGAGGAAATGCTCGATATATAAATGCGACATTGTTCACACTTAACAAGATAAACATAAGGTTGTTATGAAATCTAAGATCCAAGTTGTTTACAGATACAGATGTCGAGTAGAGCGATCGTTTATTTTTTTTACTATAACTGCAATTTCGTCACAATAAAAATATTTAGAATAGATTAAAAATTTTCCTCATGCTGAAAGACTTCACTTTTGTTGGTAATTAAATTCAATGACACTTCAATTCATATTCATATAATCCTCTATTTTTATTTGATACTATCAAATATTTTAGGGACGCCAAGATAGCGGCGTTGGAAAAAACTAGTCAAGAGACCGAAAAAATCATTGCTGAGGCGAGAAACGAGAAAATTCGCCACATGGATGAAGTGCATGCTGCACAGAAAAAGGTAGCAGATTTAGAATCTAGGTGAGTTTAACAGAATCTTGCTCGATTCGGTTGAAACTCACAAATTTTGAATTCTCATTGTTGTTAGAGTGAAAGATCTGGAATCGAAATTAGCAGAGCGCGACGCCATGATCAGGGTGTTACAAAAACATACGTATGATAAGGACGTATCCAGTATGTTGGGACGTTCTCCTCATCATACACCCCATGCTAGCATGGGAGGAACAGATATGGACCATTGCTTGGGATCGACAGTATCCCGTGAAGAATTAGGTAAAGTTTCATTATTGTTAGTAAAGTACATTCATTTTAAAATGAACTCCAATTGACGGAGAGTCGTGAGCCAAAACTCGAATTGACTGAGTTTCAAAGTGAAGTTTTTTTCGGATATTACATAATATTTTTCAGATAAATTTCACATACACTAGTTTCATCATAATATAGATCATTTTGAGTCACGTGACTTTGACAGAGCGGAATTTTTTTCGGTAGGGCATACAAGGGCGCGTCTGCCATTAGCTTTTCATTTATCTGCAGTTTTGAGTTGTTTGGGTCGAGTTTTTAGTGTGTGTATTGCGTATTTTATTAACTTTTTCAACAGGAGACGTGAAATCGCGTTGCGACTCTAAACTTGGAATTATAGACAGTGTTGACGTTTAACCAATCTAACATGCCTTTTTACACTTTGCTCATCCTGTGTTTTAATACTAGTGTATCCCATATTTACAGAAGGGACCCAATCGGGGCTATCTCTATCTTCCAGTTTGGCTGGCTCTCTTAAAAGTTGAACAAAAACGTTTACTTTAACACCATATTTAACTGTAAATTCAAACATTTTGGAACATCATTTTTGAATTTCTTATGTATCAGTATTATTTGCCTACCTGATACAAAATGATCTACACAAATTCGTGCATGTTTAAGGAATGTATCGCTCAAATTGACCCGTCTTAACATTCTCGACGTTATTTTGATAAGGCGTCCAGCATTTCTCTTCGGTTTTGTAAGGCTTTGGGGATTCTAAAATAGCGATTTTGATCCCTTTCTGTCCTTTTAGAACACCCCACAACAGAACGAAACGCTGGCATTTTAAATAATTCACACTTTGAAAATCGATCTTTTTTATTGTTTGTGTGCCCTACCGGCAATATGGTGGATCTGTCGTGACGTCACCTAAAAATGATCTATTTGAAGCAGGTTTGAAGCAAATTCATGATTTCTGTTCTCGCCTATTCACATACTTAATAAATAAATACATTGATACTATCCATTGATATTTAGTGAGTAGCGTATTGACGAATTCCACCGCTTACGGTTCCGGAAATTCGTACACAGGCAGCGATTCCTCCTACCATATGCCGTCCTACAGTAATTACGAGACCTCCAACAAGACGTACGATTCGACCAAGCAGAAACTCGACAATCAATTGAAGGAGATAGACAGTCAACTAGATTCTCAGCTTCTTAGTAAGGTAGGGGAGACTGAGACGTTTTATTGATTGCCTACGCGATTTTTCACACTGTAACGAATCGATGAATACTTTACACTTCATGAAATCAAAAAAAATATAGTGAGAAACTATGGTTTCGAGTTATTCATTCTATAGAAGAGAATATTGTAGACACAATGAACGTATCTGAGAATTCATCCTTTCTTGTACAGAGTAATTGAAATTTAGGTTCCAAGTGATAGAATTCATTCTATGCATACAGTCAAATAGTGAGTCTTCGATTCGATGGTAATTTGGAAGTAGAATGTTTTGTTTTTTTTTTCGTACATAACAGCTATGTATTTCAGTAAGATATTGTATTTAACCAAATATTGTTGACAATTTTAATCAATCGTCCCGAGAAAATACTGAATATTGATGTATGATTCTTTCAATTCATATTTTCGTAATTTGATTTATCGATATTTTATTCAGTATTAACAAAAAAATCTTTTTTATTCAAATTATTTGCATGATCTTTATTTGTTTTGTTTTATTTCACGAGTGTTTATATGCATGAATATAAATAAAACTATGATTTCTAGAATTGTGTTCTGGTTTGCTCACTTGCTCACTCACCAGTTTGGTGTGGAAACGCTTCTCCTGCTTTTCTGATCCTTAGAGAAATGGAATAATGAAAATTTGCTCATCGTCTCAACGACCTTTTGAGACCATCAGACTGAAACATATGAATTTTTATTAGGCATTACAAGTCGCAATCAAATTCCGAAAAACCACCCCAATATTTTGTTTCGGTTCCATTTACAGTCTTAGCAATTTTTCAGTGACATTTCAAGGATGAAGAGGTCATCTGATTTTTTGAATAATACATTAAATTAAAGAAATCTTTGAAAATATGTCCAGCACAGGCTGGTTGCCACAATTTTGATTAACGATTCCGTAAAAATCATCACTTCATAGTGTAGAATCATTCCATTTCCCCGAATATACAACTTCTCCAACCTAGCCTGCCCTGACCTTATACCATCCCTTATCCAAGCATGGCGTTGCCCCTTTGGTGTGCCATTGCCGTGCTACTAACCCGCCTTTCAGGTCCCGATCGAGTCCCCACTTTCGCATTCTCTTCCTTGTTTTCAGCGGGGTCTTTGCTGTTTTCCAGGATTCGCTAATCCGGTCGCTGCACAACGAAAAGGAAAAATACCCCAGCCACTTTTGGCGGGTGTGACCTCCTCTTCGTCCACGGGCGAGATCCTCCTGCTCGAGAAGCAGGGCCGCGCCTCTCAACGACAGCGCATGCCCGACAGTCGTTGCCCCGCTCCCAGCTCGCTGCCGCGTCCGCCCAGGTCGGGCCTGCCCAGACGCATGGGCGACTACAACCGATTGCCCGAGAAAAAATCGGATGGCGGCGAATCGCTGAGCTCGACGTCGAGCAGCAGACGAGCCTCGCCTGCCAGGTCGATGATCCAGCCGCCGCGGCAGCTGGGCGGCTACGGGCGGCTGTCGGAGAGCGCCTCGTTGCGTAAGCCGTCCTCCGGTGACGACTCGTCGGGCGGCTCGTTGCCGCCTAGGTCGAAGGTGCGTTTGTTCGAGGGCGGCTCGCTGCGACGAGGCGCTTCGCTCGGGCGAGATGGCAAGGGGGCGACGGCTGAATCGGCGAGCAATAAGTACAGGATACAGTTTTGAGACGAAGGAGGGAAGAGGAATGAACGGGGATGAGTATTTCCCATTTGCTATTGTGCGAGTTATTCATATAAGAACCAATAGTGACGTGAGATGTTGTAGTTCAATGCATTATGAGAATCTTGTAATGAAATTCGTTTTTGAGTTCTTAATTTATAGCATTCTCGTTCAAAATAAATTATAGCGAGTTATCTGAGGATGATAACTCCAATTTTTTTCCGTTTATCCTCATTGAATTTTTCTTTAAGAAAGACCTTAGTTGAAATTACCCGATGTATTGAAATATTTTAAATTTGATACACGAATTACATGAAGAAAATTATTCCTCATTTATTTTTACTCAATTATACATTTCCGTTCATTTCTCAATCTGGAATATGTGTTGGTTGTCTATGTGTTTTTAATAGTTTCACATATAATATGATTTTCCAAAGAGCGGTGACGCCGTTAGATATGGAGGATTCGTTTAAGTTATTTCAATTGATGTGCCTTATTTATTATTTTACTTCACACAAATTTTCAATTTAGAGAAGAACTCCGAAATCTCATCAATTCAGATATCAGAAATCTATTGAAGTTAGTTTTTATTTTGATCTGAAAATAGATTTTTTTAAATTTGTAATATTTATGTATGAATAATAAAAAGTGTCAGAAATCTAGTATTTTCATTTCGAATACACAGCTATCGAAATCATAATTTATCATGATTCTTCGAGGGTTTTCGAAAATATTTTATCAAATTCTGAAACAACCTGTATATAGTTCACTTTTGTATATTAATCTACATTGTGACAAAAAAGTGTCCGGAATTTCTGAATAAAACGCAGATATTTATTTTGTCTCATTCATAATATGCCTCTTCTGAAGTATGGAGTCAAAACGGGTTCCCCGGAGTGGCAAATTTAGTTTCGGGAAGAGGAAATAGTCACACGGCACAGTGCACGGGGCCAGATCTGGACTGTACGGTGCCTGGTCGATGGTATTTATCGAGTGTTTTGGTTCAAATGCGTTCACAATCATGGCTCGATGAGATCCTGCGTTATCGTCGGCCAGAATCCACGAATTGTCTGCCCACAATTCCGGCCGAACTCGACGGACCCGTTCACGCAAACACCCAAAACAGTCACATAATACTCCTTATTGACCGTTTGTCTCTCTGGAACGTATTCATGATGCACCACACCGCGAATATCGAAGAAAACAATGAGCATCACCTTGATTTTTTAGTGGAAGGCCGGCCGGAGCGACCATCCTTAAACGCTTTATACCACTCGTTGACTCGTTGTTTAATTTTTTTTTGCATTGTAAACTTCGACGTTGATAAATCTTGCTCATTTTTGGCATAGCCATTAAGTACAGTCCTACCAACATACAGAAACGAAAAGTACTGAAAAATACTCAACGCGCACGTTTCAAATGATAAATTCCGGAAACTTTTTTGTCACACTGTATATACTTTGCGTAGTGGTGTGTATTGAAAGTGAAACAGATAGAAACAATGAGTGTATTCATATTCGTTTGGTATAACTGATATTCATCAAAAACTGAATTTATTTAAAATTTTTAAAAATTTTGATAAATAGAAATGAAAATTTTGTGGTAATCAATGATTCAAGATTAACAAACTCTTCACTGTTTGTTCTTGCATTGTAATATTGAAGAGGAGTAATAAAATGTAGTGAAGTTGTTTCGAAAATACATTTATTTCATATACTTATTTCTCTCCTCTAGCTTCTTGTTTATTTGCCAATAAGATACTTTGGTTTGGCGTAACTCTTTATGTTCGAAATAATACCTTTTGATTCAGGGACAAATTCTTGCAAATAGGGCAATATTTTTGGACTTATTTGTTCCCACAACATCCTTGCCATTTGATAATTTTCTGCCCATTTTTTGATACCCTTGTCAACTTCTTTCGTGACTTGATCAGGAGTTTGTCCAGACGGCATCGACATTCTGACGATCGGCGTAACATATTTTATGGATCTCTTTGTACCAGCTGGTAAGATTTCCAACATTCTGTCAATTGCTTGCCTAAAATCTTTTGGGGTTGCCAAGGATGCTCTGACCGCCTGTAAGTATCTGGGAACTTGGTTAATATATTCTTGGATGGTTTCATGACATGCTGCATCGAAGGAAGGTGCTATAAAATACAAAAACTATAGAGGATACGAAAATGGTTAAATGGGGACAGTGTATTTCTAGGACTAAAATTATGCCGCTGTTTTTCATTCCAACACTTTCACATTTCCACGTTTTCTCTAAAAACATAATCATAGGTAGGAAATAAGGGTCCGGACAATATTTCGAACACATCAACTTAACATTCATCAACTTATTTGTTATTTGACGAAAACATCGAATTAAACGGTTGTCTATGCAAAATTTGAAAAAATATAGGGTGTATTCAAGTTTGTGTACCTCTTTCATGAATATTTCGAACTATCCAAGGGATAAACAAAATTATGTTCGAGAATCTGTAGAAAATTTCCGAACGTTAAATCAAAATTATACTTTTTCAAATGAACTCACCAGCAGAAGTATAGATGAATGCACAGCAAACAAATATGAAAATACCAGAATTCTTCATCTTTGAAATGAGTGTGAGGATGCAGGCCTTTGAATTCAATTTATATGATTTTTTTGTACGAACGATTTTGATTACCAATTGTGTTCATTTCAATTAAATTCATATCTCCACACAATAGCTATAAAGGAGTTGATAACTTTGAATCGATTTTGATATCTTCGAAATATTACATATACAGGATGATCCAGTTTGGCTTTTCATGAAATAATAATCAGAAATGTCACCTGTCTGATCTGAATGAATTTTTCAAGCATTTTTGTAGAATATTGAAAGTTTTAAGGGCTCAGAAAATCAAATAAATTTCCGAACCCAATTAATGTTCATGTTGAACCGGAAGAAGAATTGAATGAAAACACAACAATAAATTGTATAAGTGTTTGTAATAGCTAATAATTTATATTAATTTCTCAGAAATATGCATTTTTCCAAACGCACAGATAATGAATGTCTGTGTATGTTCAAGTATATAAATAATTGGTACCTACGTAAGTGAAATTTCTTGTTCATTTAAATACGAACAATGCCTATATCAATATTTAGAAGAAAAATCAGAAGCGATATGTTGATGCGAGAGCCACTTCCCAATGAATATTTTTTGCTAAACTTCTGTAACAAGAAAATAAGCTCAATAATGACAGCATTTGTAATGTTGGTAAGTTTTTTGAGCGAAAAACCAATGTGTTTTAAATATCATTATGAATTTCAGAATACTTATATACCGATCGATATTTTTTCTTTAAAAAACAGTTTAGAATTATGCTCCCTCAAAATAACGAAGGAAATATTATCCATGGAATAGTCGATCACTGATGAATAAAATCCTTGTGGTTTGAAATATTTTCAATGAGTTTGTTTTAGTTAACTCGAAACCATTTTCATTATATGTAAGTATTATATACTCAATAAAGAATTGTTAATGAACCAGAAATTATTTTACGTGGAAAGTAGAACAGTGAAACAATTTTAGAACTTTCACTTCGTACATCAATTCGTGTACTTTTTCATAGTTTTCTTAGATCTTCATAGGCGAAATATTTTCATATTTCTATTCGAAATTCAAAGCAAGTATTTGGAGCACCATTTTCATGACTTGAGTGTGTACAACAACCTTCTATAAAAAAATATTAATAACATCCACACATGAAGGTTTTACTAACAAATCTCTTCATTGTTTTTCGTGTTACTAGTAATTCCTTACATGGATGTGACCTGCATATCTTACATAACAGGTAAATACTTTCTGAGAAAATCAGAATGATCATTCTACTTTTCACTCGTGCCGAGTTCATATATCGAGTAAATTTTGTGCAAAATTCGTGTCCATGTGTGCTCAGTGGATAAACGAAATTTCGATATTGGTTGGTTTTATCACAGCAGTTTTAGTGTACAAATATAGGAAATTGTTTTATTTATCATGGAATTTGCCTGGCCCATTTGCTCTCCCAATAATTGGAAACGCATTAAGTTTTCTATGTAGCGATGAAGGTAAGAAACGTTTTCCGAAATAGAAAAATCACTAGGGATTTTTCTAACGGTTTTAGAGCTTCTCAACAGAGCTGCAAGCATTTGCAAGAGCTACCCTAGCCCATTTAGGCTTTGGCTTGGCCCAAAGTTGGCAGTGATGGTAACAGACGTTGAAAATGCACAGGTAGGTGAAAATTTTCAACTTTCAAACATGTTCGATTTCAAACTATCTTGAGTCAGAAAATACTGTCGACGATGAAATTTTCTACAAAAGACGAAGTCTACCGTTTCTTGGAACCATTCGATGGAAAAGGACTGATAACTTCATCAGGTATGAACTGTTATCAAATAATTTCCATCGAAACTATTTCATAACCATACGATAATTTCAGGTAGTAAATGGAGACAGGACAGGCGCCTTATATCACCTTTGTTCATAAAAAAGTGTAGCTTGAAATATTTTCCGTATATACTGAAGCATACTAAAATTTTAATTGGTATTCTTCAAAAGGAAGTCGATGGCCCATTTTTCAATGTTGAACCGTTCATTCACAAATGCAGTGCTGATTTTGTAAATGGTATGTAATTGTATATTCCATCTAGAGGGCCATACAAATACAGTATTTGTCATTAGTAACTATAATTTTGGAACTATTTCTTCGGTTTTAATCAGAAAACTATTGGGAAAATAAAAAACTTGAGATATTAATCAAAATTTTATTTCTTGAAGTCTCAATTGTTTTTCATATATCATTATTTAGCTCGATGTACCTATTTTCAAGATATTGACAGTTAAAACTTCATAATATCTGACTATGAAATACAAATTCAATCACTTCTATTTGTCAAATTTCTATCGAAATATCTGGAAATAAATTATTGGTTGGCCTAGTGAATGTCAAACGGAAATTACTAGGCTTTCAGGTGGATTTTGGCAATTTATTGAAATAAATGTTTCGATTATCAACTCAACAACGCGATGTTCAATTGTTCTTCTGGTTGTCCATTGAATGAGCAAAAAAGCGGACAATTTTATGTTGTGATTTAGCCGATGTCGAAATTTAAAAATTGTATAGAAGTTGCCAATAATATATGCATAACACCCTGTATATTTTTATTACAGAAACAATTTTGGGTGTTTCGACAAGAGCCCAATTTGGGGAAATGAATAGATACGTGACCTTGCTCACAAGGTAACTGTTCCGTCCATTACCATACAGGCATTGATTTTTTGATTCTTGTAGGATGTATACAATAATACATGCCAGAATCATCAAAGTATGGCTGCAAAACGACACGCTATTCCGTTTCACCCAGTATCATAAGGAACAAGAGGAAGGCATAAGAGTTGTTGTGGGATTCGTCAGAAAAGTAAATTTTGATTTGTGTAAGCACAGCAGACAATGTGTTATTGTTATTCCAGGTAGTGCAAAGTATCCAAGATTCATACACGAACGTTGATGATGATTCTTTTAAACCCATCATAAAACATCTTCTGGATATTCGTGCTAACGTACCGGAGTTCGCGAAAGACGACGATCTAGTCTATCAGGTTCTCACTTTGTATACAGCCGTGAGTGAAATGAACAATAAAATAGTATGAAAACGCGAGTTCGTGTTTTTTTTTCAGTCTGAAGATACGATGACCTCGATAGTGTCCTTCACTATTGTCCTGCTTGGAATGTACCCCAAAATCCAAAGCAAAGTCGTGGAAGAGATACACAATGTAGTCGGAGGAAAAGACAAGGAAATCGAGGAAACACATTTGGATAGCCTGTTTTACTTAGACATGGTTATCAAAGATGTGATGCGGTTATTCCCCATAGCAGCATTTCTGGTCAGAAAAGCAGGAGAAGACTTCGTCTTAGGTACTCAGACTCTAAGCGCCTGGAAACTGTTCCAACTTTCCTACATTTTCAGACAACCGGTTGATTCCCAAGGGCTGTTCGGTTGTGGTATCAATTTTCAACATCCACAGAGACGCGAGACATTGGGAGAAGCCGAATGAGTTCCACCCTGAACATTTTCTTCCAGATGCTGTCAGCGCCAGACACCCTTACGCTTACTTACCCTTCAGCGCTGGTCCGAGAGGGTGCATTGGTGAAGCATAGTGGAAGGAAGAGGCTTCGTGTTTTTTAATGGTGTTTCATTTCAGGGAAATCGTATGCGTATATGGCGCTCAAAATAATGTTGGTGACGATTTTGCAGCATTTTGAGGTGTCTGCCGAGGGCAAGATAGAAGACAAAGAGTTGAAGATGGATATAAGTGTTCGGTTCAAAGACGGATGTTATGCGATTAAGTTAAGGAACAGACAAATTTAATGTTGATGATCTTATTTTGAATTGTTATCAAGTTTCCTCCTTCCAAAGAACATAATGAGCAAGGATTTTTTTCATGGTATCCTTAACAGGGCTTTTCAATAGTGACATTCAATTTATCATCACTCATCAAAAAGTTTATTCTAATCAAACGATTATTGGCTTTTTTTTACTCTTAATTAGCATATATAGAGACAGTGTGTTGTACTCTAGAAACTTTGGAGAAACTTTTTGTTATGTCTAGAAACTTGATAATTCATTGAATATATACAGGGCGAATCAAAAATGTGTACCGATGAGCTTTCTGAGAGTGATATAGTACATTGAAAAAAAAAGTATAGCTTGATGAATATACTTATGGCCCATAATGCATACTAAGGAAGATATATCCTTCAGAAGTTGATGAAATTAAAATCTGGAACTACGCGCATGCGCATGATCATCACATAGATTTCTACACATAGACCTCAGATAAATTTTTTATAACACATATTGTACACTTTTCATACCCATATGAATTATGATCAAACAACATTACAGATTTTGAAATTTTTTCACATTTTTTTTAAATAACATACGCCCTTTTCCTTATTCCTAAAAAAACTTTCAACTGATCTTTATTTTGTTTGCTGTAGCCCTCAATGTATTTTATTCTTTAATAATTTATTTATAGATACTTCATGAAATACTTGTTGAAATTTAATACAATAAATACTGTCCACTGGTTTACATATCTAAGCACCTCAAGAACATGAGCACCACACAACATGCGTTTCGCATATGCAGTAGGTCTTCTAGGTCCGTCCTCTATGTGATAGTAAGGCTTCTGGCATAGGCGTAACGAGGGGGTGGTCATTGGGGACGTAACCCCCCATTGCTTAGAGAAAAATTACAAATAACAATTTGAAAAAATTAAAATTTTAATGAATTTTTTTTTCTCAAATTTTATGGGAAAGGAAAATAATGCCAGAAACACAAAATAGGAAAGAAAGTGCAAATATATAGTTATTTTAACAAATAAAAACGTAATATACTATTCATTTAAAATTAATTATTGAAACCAATGTATGTACTTGTATTTGAAAGACATTTCTTGTTTGCCCTTCCAAAAATAACAATTATAACCAAAATAACATTTATAAAAAAATATAATATACTCGTATTTATTTGATTTGAAGCTACAAAAATATTGTATAATTTAAATTATGTCTATATTAAGTGAAATCTTTTTTTGAAGGAAGTAATATGTAGATATGATTGACTGGTGGGGGTTGACCCCCCCATTAGTCAACTCTAGTTACGCCAATGGCTTCTGGTTAAATGGCTACAAAGCTGGGCACTCGATTCAATGCAAACTTCAAATCAATGTAACACATGCGTAACGATTCGTTCGAAAGAAAAATATTTTATTGGACGAGAAACAGTCGAATTCAACTACACTTATATTCATTATAAAAGCAATTTCGAATCATTCTTTCAGAATTCTTTTGTCATAGGAATATATTCATTAATAACATAGGTAATATCATTGGTGGGATTTTTTTATAGTACATGGACGATTTGGAATTATGTATATAAGGCAATTTCTGTACATTTACTGAATCATATTTTTTTTCAACCCATTTTCTGACGCCCTTGTTCAATTCAATTACGAATTGTGCAGAATGTTGTCTAGACTGTTTGGTATATTTTACAAGTTTCTTTGTAGAAGCTGGTAACTTTTCCAACATTCTGCCAAATGCTAGCTTGAAATCCAAGGACGATATGGCAGCTTCTATATATCTCGGAATTTGGTGTAAATATTCTTGCACAGTTTTGTGACATACTGCATCGAAGAAAGGTGCTATAAAATATTAAATAGGTTAAATATGTAAGTCAGTAACTTCACTCTATGACTAATATTATGCAGTTAAGAATTTTCGTTTCTTGAAAGATGAATACCACCAAAAACTATTCAATGAATTAATGAAATTTGAATAAAAATTCCGGATGCCAAATTAAGATCTTACTTTTTTATTGAACTTACCAGGAAAATTATAGCCGAAAAAACAGCAAAAAAATAATAGAGCACCTGAATACTCCATCTACGAAACTATAATGTGAAAATACAGTCCTTTGAAATTCGAGTTATATGATTATTGGTATCAACAATTTTGATAAATAATTTTCTCATTTCGATCACTTTTATTGCTCCGCACAGTATTGATAGTTATTGTAGTTGATAACTTTTAAACAATGTACATACAGGATGACCCAGTGTTAATTTTCATGAAATAATAATAAGGTATATCAGCTGTCAGATCTGAGTAAATCTTTGATTATTAAAGGATATGAGGAGTATAGGAGAATCAACATTTTCAGACAGATCTTGGAAAATGTTCCTGTTAAACTATAGACGAACTACCGCAGTTCCAAAATATTTTAATTGTCGTGATTAAATTTATTTCCTAGAAAATGTGAGGAGAAAAGAACGGAAATAATTTGGACACACCATTAAATTAAAGTTCATTTACATTACAATATTAATAATGATGATTTGGTCATCATATCATCATCATGAAATTTCATATAATGATTTTATATTCACAAACAGTAATTTAACGAATTTTAATCATGACAAGAGTTCTGAATTCTCTACACGTACCTCTTGCTAGTCTCGGTTGAGATGCAAAAACGACAGAAAAACTTGACAGCAACCTTTGCGGTCTGCTATTGTCGGTAGAATTTTTTGAAAAATAAGAGACATCCGGAAGCATCTCTCCCGGAGCATCGGCACCAAATCATGAATAATGAAAAATCAACTCGCACAGCTATAGTTCTTTTCAGATATTTTGCTTAAATTCAAAACACATTACATAACCCGGAGCTTTCGTCAATGCAATTATCGATTTGGGCAAAAATGTTGATATATATCTGAAGCGTTTAAATTCAAAGACACAGAATCTGTATAAAATTCAGTGTATAGGATCTAAGTGCGAATAATCTCCGTTACTGAAGACAAAATTGAAATCCTTTAAAAAGTACTGGTTCAGAATCAGAAAATGAGTTTATATTGTGGAAGGTAGTCATTTGAGATTGAATGTTCTAATTTGTAACCACACTTCGAAATATTATCCTATATCGATTTAATATTGTTAACACCTATAATCGAAAGGCCTTGACCTACTACTGTATCTCCATTTAAGCCACAAATTCAAAGTCAGTGATCTGATTTTTGGAAAGCAAGTTTTTGACGACACACATCCATTCGCAGTTGAAGTGATGTTTGCGAAATTTTGGTGACTGAAAAATTGACACGCAGATATCTTTTCGCAAATCTTTATCATTCATTTATATGCAAGACTTGATTCCAGTCGAAAGCGAGAGCCAGTGGCATAAACTATTGCGTATAGTTTTTTTTTGTATTATTATATTATAGCGTATGTCCACGACAACTAGTATATTTTATGATTCGTAAAATGAATTAGTGAATGGTGTATGTGTGTTATTAATTTGTGACAAATAGTATTCACCATTGACGTAGACCTAATTGAATGATATGAGTGTGGTAAATTTAACATGTTGATAATGTTGTCTAAAATAACATAAGACAAATTGTTAGTCATTGGTAATATATATAATATCAACTCCGGATTCAATACCTCATGAGTAATTCAACGTTGGTCTAGTGGAAAATAAAATAAAAGGTACGTTCGTAAAATATTCATATTATTTTGATATTTATAAAATTTTAAATATGGCATGAAAATATTCGCATGAAAACACCATCACGTAAAAAAAAACACAGGAAAATTTTAAATTATGCCATCGATTGAAAAATATAAGTCTAGTCTATCACTTCAATATTATTATTATTTTTTGTGATCGTATTCACATGTTGAGAATAATCTGAATTTTGGCACGACAACAACACGATTTAGATTTCAGAGGTTACTAACTCGATTGAATTAAATGTTTGAAATAATCACAGCGATTTAATTCACATGTACTATAGAATACGGGAAATAGAGAAGAGATTGTTATGCATAACCTTGTGCTCACAATTTCGATACATAAATACATACGATTACCAGTACTTACAAACACACTTGTTTTTTGTTAATCGCAAACAAACAAAACTGAATTCATCAGCGACCATAAAGAAATAATACTTATTGTTAGAGAGAGTTTTTACAAGAATTCACAATTAGCCATCGAGTGTAATCAAATGTTATCGCCGATTTTTGCATCACAGCTGACTGATATCATCAAATAAGTAACTTTAACATAACATTGCATACATTCTAGTGTGCTCCATTCAGTCGCTCTTCTGTTTTCCAGGGAGACTAGATCTCGACGATGAGTCGCAAGTTTGACTTAAGCTGTTTTTGCGCGATTGTTCTCTTGTGCTTGGTGCGTGTTGATGGACAGTTGAACATTCAATTTAGGCAGCCCAGTATTACTAACTTTTTGAGTAGGGTTTCGAATACCACATTTGGTAAGTAATTATTGATGAATTCAACATATTTATCGATATCGCCAGGGGTTTCTTCCGAGATACAGAAACACTTTCAGTTAATACTGTGCTTTTGGTATTTTGTAGTGAATTCTTAAGATTCGTAGTTGTTTTTGGTCAATCATGAATATACCAAAATTAAGATCAATCAGATAATTCTCATGAGTCAGGACCCAATTGATAACCCCTGAATACATATCCTCAAACGGAAACAATGTGTATATATCCAAGTTGTATAAATTAAACTGCAGTTCATTTAATATGTGGGATTATAATACACTTGCTCTCCTTGTTGTTCTTATAAATTTCTCCCTAAATCCCCAATGCATTATCCGGAACTGTATAAGTTCTTCATTTTAATTTGAATTGTGAACAATCAATTGTGCAGATTCTGGGGAACTTTTATAAGTGTTACCCTTGAACAAATAATACAATATGTCATATATTTTTCTTCATGAATAGACTATTTTTTCAAGATTCAACAAAATACTCAATTTATCACCGATAATAACTTATGTAATACTTAGAACTTATTAGATTTCATCATTATGTTTGATTGGTTGATTTACCGTCATTTTTACGAATTGAAATTAAAAGGTAATTCGTTACATGTATGTATGTACAGAAAGCTTTTCTCTGTTTTTTTCTTCAATTACTCTTATCGAAACAACTCATGCATGTTAGTAATTTGCTTCATCAGTTGGTACATAGATATAATTTAATGCAATACAATTACATGCGTGACGGTTCGATGGAAACAAAAATACATTATTCCACAGAAAAAAAGTGAAATTCAACTCCATATCAATTTATTATGAACTTGAATTATTCTTTCATAAGGCGAACATCCCCTTTATATTGGTTTATCAATACAGTGATTGTCATTTCAAAACGGTTTCTGATAACACATCAAAAGTCGTGACGCCAGAATGCATTTGCGAGAAAATATTGTAGCGTTTTAAAGCAGCTCCACTTTTGTTAGCGATATTCAAGAATTAAAATCTCCCTAAAATAGCTGATTGCAAGTTGATCAAGCCTAATTCTAGAACCCCAAATGAAAAAAAAATGGTCCAGTTGTCCATTTCTGATCAGTAATATTATGCATATGCTATCTTTTCCATTGTCTTTGGAAACCATTATTGAGTATTTAAGTGAATCTAGAAAAAAAAACAAAACAAATAAACATATACGTCTTCAACAAAGATAAATTAATTCAATAAGTGCTAACTTGTTTTGTACACATATCCCAACATGCAAATTAAATGTTGACAATGGTTTTTAATTGATAAAGCGACTAGAAGAAAAAGCATGTAAACAAACATATAATGATTCGTCAATCAGTATTTACTCAAGTAATATTTGCAGGTATAATCAGATCAGGAGTTGACATTTTCGACAATGCAGTCGAAAGAATCATCAACACCTTCGGTACTATCGAGGACCGATTGAGTGCCTTATTGGAATTAGTGAGAAAACAGATACTGAAAGGTGTGCCCGAATTGAGCATACCTGTGTTGGATCCTTTGCATATAGATAAAATAGAGTTCGATGTCAATCATGAGGCCGCAAAGTGAGTAGAAATCAAGAATTTTTTGGTCACATTCAGACAACATTGAGTGGATTTGTAAGAATTAGAGGAAAGTAGAGAACATATATGATATGTTACTTTATTTGATTATCTATCTTTACTTTCGAGATATAAATGAAGAAACAATAAATCAATGAATTAGCTTCTTTATTTGACAATAAATCAATACGAAGTGTCTTAATAACATACAAGTTCTCTTTCAAAGCACTGACCATAATATTGTCATATAATACCAATATTAGCATCATTAAAGAAATGTCTACACCATGCAAGGTTTTACTTTTACTGTGTTACATCATTATAGGCGTGTATTAGAACTCTAAATACTCGAATCAAAAACTTGGGTTATCGCTTAGGATCATTTGATTTATTCACGATTTTAGTGATATCCACAAATTATGCAGAATATTTCAGAATGTATTTCCAAAACGAAATACTTTCTCACAACTCCAAATGACGACACCAGAAATATTCTGAATATATAGTAATTTCCTTCTCAACCATAGTCTATGCAGAGTTGCCATTTGTCTTTTTTTTCTGTGATTCTCCGAGGAAGTTATAAATGTTTATATTTCTCATCAGTATGGACAATTAATAATTATTGGACAATTCTAATGACAGAATATAAGTTTTCAACGGAGAAATCATATAATATGGCATATTAATTTGTCCACAACAATTGATGCCTAAATGGTTCCAGCCAATGAGATCAAATTAGATACTTTTAATTTCGCAGTTGTGGTATTGAAAAATTGCCAAATCTGTCTCAGCACTCTTTCTTGATTAAAAACAATACAGTTAGTTTTCCTGTTTAACGATTATATTTCATGGTTTCTAGTTTGAAAGGAAAAGCAGAAAATCTCACAATCAAACATATATCCAGATTCTTGGTCGACAAAGAAAGTTTTACTGATTTGGGAAAACTACGTTTCAAATTAGACTTGAATCTAACGTTCCCCTACATCAAAGTTAATGGGATGTACAATGTCGACGGAGAAGTTGGAGGGGCATTCAGGATATTCGGAGACGGGCCATTCACGTAAGATGAGAGAATACATTTGTGTGCTTTCTATATGTCTCTTTGTTGGACGAATATTAATTTTATTTTTCTGGTTTCCAGGCTGAGTTTAAAGGAACTGAAAGTTGGAACGTCAACTATATTGAAATTTACTTTACCCGCCCGATTGAGGGTTGAGAGTATTAGTTTGGATGTTAAATTGAAGAAACTGGAGGTAAGTGAATTACCGAAAATAATTTCCAAACCACTACTTCAATTGGTTAATAAAATAATTGGAATTTTTCAGAATAATTTCGAAAATCTGATGAGTGATGATGAGATAGGGGATTTGATCAACAAAGCTATTTCGACGTTAGCACCAGAAGCTCTTAAAATATTGTGGCCTGAGCTGAAGGCTTCTGTTGAAGTCCAAGTTAAAGCGGTAATATTGCTGATGAGGATTTGAAAATGAATTTAATTCAATTTTATTTTTTCAGTACATCAACAATATCTTGGAAAATGCAACTATAGTCAATATAGCAAAGAAATTGTTCAATATCACCTAAAACATGAGATACATGTATTTAAGTACGTTAAAATTGAGTAATGGTATTTTCTCAGGCGTTTCAATATAGCCTGAACATATAGGACACATTCGTTCAGCTATTCAAGAGCTCGATATTAAAGAGATTATCGTATACTTATCAGGATAAAACTGGAAAGTGAGATCTTTAATCAAAATAAATCAAACAAGATTTGCGAGCTATAAATATATTAAACCAAAAACATTTATAAAGTTCTATGATGTAAAATATGCAAGTATCAAAATTATATATTCTAAACATTTGGCATTAGCATCTTAAACCGAGTATTCTGCGAGTATTAGACAAATACTTTAAATAAACTTGTTTGTAAAGAATAAAATATAAAAATTAGGCAGTATTATCGAGGTTATAATTACATTTCGAGTGAAAAGAGATTATCAGTATGTTTTGTGTTGACTCATTGTAAAAAATGGTGAATGTTAAAACAAGTCTTCAAGGAAAATCATCTACTTGGTACAACAGGAACTTTGATTTTAGTCCTAATTAATTACGTAAAATTAATGTTATAATCGAAAGCTTCCTACGTGAGATTCTCATAATGATCTTCAATATTGAAATATTTAAAGAATTTTAGAATGAAGACAAACATCTACTACGACATTGATAAACTGGTACTAAAAATACATTTTTGTGTTTTTCATAACCTAATTTTGTAGCCAATTATAATTCATCATGACCACTGCTATGCTCTCTTTCTTTAATTACCCTATTGACTTCCTTGAGAATGCTTGAAGCATCCCTACTTTCTAGTTTGTAGTATTGTTTTGGACCGAAATAAAGTCGCACCGTTGGATAAGCTGTCACTCCTTGCTTTGAACAGAAAATTCTTTCGGCTTCACAATCGATTTTGGCACTTCTCACTCGTCCTTCTAATCTCTAAACAATATCAAAATCATATCTTATGAATTCATTAATTAATATTCAACTCAACAGTGAGTGAGAATCACAAAAACAGGAGAAAATGGAGTATTTCGAGCTGATTTAGATTACATTTTTTTCCTGATTTGATTGAATAGTTATCATGTCACAAGGGCAAATTGTACTTACTTGTGCTAGAGTCCTGTATTCTGGTTCAAAATGTATGCAGTGTCCACACCACGGAGCATAGAAATCAACAATCCAAGGTAAAACGTATTTTTTAGTTAAAATATTTGTGTCAAAATCTTTGGCATTGAAACTCTCTACTGGCGAAGGCAAAAAACTCACAACCCATCTCTTCAAATTAACAGCATCCCTGTTGCCATTATAGATCCTGATGAAAACAATTCATATTCTGAGGAAGTTCAGAAAAATTTAGCATTGCAACTCACGCCACACTGCTAAGTCCTTTACTGCCAATTGGATACAATCTTATGGTTGGGTAACTCTTGATATTTTGAGAATCACACAATTCTGCACTTGCTACACAATCAATTTGTGCAACTTTAATCTCTGGGATGTCTGAAACCTATAACAGAAACTCTTTTTAAATTTGTTAAGGAAACAAAGTGTTTGTTCTAGTATGAAATTTTGAATGGATTCAAGCCAGTTGCGCATTTTTGTCATAACACTAGTTTGCAATCGATTTGAAACTGCCGATTTTGAACTAAATGAAGTCGAAAATATTTGCGCCACAAACTGAAAATCTTTATAACATTGACAATAATATAATAAGGATGTAAATGAATATCTAGAAGAATGACAATGATACTGAGTAATATTTCGTAAATATTTTTTTTATATTGAATTACAAATATTAGTATGTATTTTCAGTTCAGTATAAAGCATAATGTGATTATATTCTTGTCAATACAATGAATCAATGATATATCTATCTACTGACCTGTTTTGCTAGTTTTCTCCACTGCATTCCAAGTTTTTGACAAGGTCCACACCAAGGTGCAAAAAAATCGACAATCCATAGTTCTTCCTTGGGTTTTCTCATCAATTGTATAAAAGAATCTTCGTTCAGGTTTATAACTGAAATGAATTGTTCAATATGAAATGTGACTGAATGTGTCAGAGAGAACTACGCACTGATAGGGTTCATCATATCCTCAACAAATTCAGTGATGCCAGCTGCATCATGCACACCATGGAAACGATGAACCTGTGAATTGTTATACAACATTGTGGTGGGATATGAATGGATGTTTTCTTTTTGGCAGAGATTCCTATGTAAGGTACAATCTATGGTACCAAATTGGACGGATTCTGGCTGAAAGTTTTGACTTGCTTTCCTCAATTCTGGGAGCAGCCTCCTACAGGGTGGACACCATGGAGCATACCAATCAATAAACCAGGGAGAACCTGATGAAAATAATGTTAATGCTCTTAAATTGATGATTTTAATGCTCTAGTTACCTTCTCTAATGATATTATGGAAATCAGCAGGGGACAGAGCATGCAGGTTTGTTGTTTTCACACTATCCTTAGCAAAATTAGCTACTTCATAGAGAATATCTCTCCCCTGATGTAATTCAAAAGCACCACCAACTTTGAGGACTCCCCATGTAGGGTATCTTGCAACGTGTAGACTTGAACACAGCACTGAGCTTTTTCCACAATGGACCAGACCTAATGACAGATATAATAGTATTAATTTGTTATTCTGGATTGCTGAATACTGTATTACCAATATTTATATTTGGTAATAGAGGTGGAAGGCGTTTCAATTGTAAATTCAAGTCAGTAGCTGGGCCCAAATAAAAACATAACAGCCATGGCTTTTCTATTTCACTTCTCAAATTTGATCTTATTTCCTGTAACAAAAAACTCATAGTTGAAGAATATCAACTTCATTTCATCAAGATGACTGTTTATATGAATACCTTGAATTTATCTTCATCAATAGTTTGTGGATTAGGTAACTTCCCCAGAATATTTTCTAGAAGTTCCCTAGCATCAGAACCTTCTATATTATAAAAAGCTATTGGTGTATTTGAATCAAGTAAATCATGTTCCTGTGGCATCCACATTACTACAGAATGGCTTTCAGATAATTTGTCACAAAGTTTTTTATCTCGTATTAACCCTACCAATAGCAGCCCTTCCTGAAATGATAAAATAGCTATAAAAAAGATGAAAATAACTATAGGAATAATTAATCTCTACCAAAGAAGCTGCTAGCTTCAGCATAGTTTTTTTCTCAGGGCAACTAAAGGACTGTTCAGGGCATAAGAATAACAACCATTGTTGTTCCTCAACTTGTTCCCACTTTTCAGTAGTAATTTCCTGGATGTCCACTTGTAATTTAGATAACACATACTCTTCCAAAGCATCAACAGATCTATCGCCTACATATTTAATGCCCTCATAAAGATGTGACTGCAAAGTTTTTTGATTAGAAGGTATTCACTAGTCATTGCTTCATCACTTTTACCTCTTTTTCATAGTATAACAAAGTTGGATACGATTCAATACTAAGCTGGTAGCACAAATTGTAATCATCTTCACAGTTGACTGCTGCAATGCGGATAACACCCTCTAACTCTTTAGCCAACTTTCTCCAAGTAGGTGCTAATTCATGACAGTGGTGGCAATTGGGAGAATAAAAATTGACAAACCATGCTTGGTTTGTATCCAATATGTTGAGCTCTATAATACATAATTCATTAATGATTTTTCAATCTACATATAAAAAATCTTTAGTAAACCCACCATAATCATTTTTACTCAGAGTTACAATAATTGGATCATCATCATAGATGCCAAACTGATCACGATAGTATGTATAGCTATGATATTGTTTTTTAAACTTTTGGGAATCAGAATCTCCATGTATATCATAGTGTTTTCGTGTGTCAGGATCTTTCAGAACTTCATATGCTCTAACAAGTTTTATAAAAATGGCATCGGCATCCTTTTTATCCTGAAATAATAGATGCATATGTGTTTGTATATATGGTAGCTGGATCTAATATATGAGTACTTTGTTTTTATCTGGGTGTAGTTTGACGGCAAGTGTTTTGAAAGCCTTTCTTATTTCTTTCACTGTAGCATCTCTATCTACTCCTAACAATTTGTAGTAATCATTTTCATCGGCAATTGTCTCACATTCAATAGCAGAAATAAAAACCATCAACAAACACAATCTACAAAGGAATTGAAGTTATAGCTATCAAAGGAAATAATATTCAAATAACATAACTCACATAATGAATTTGCCCATAGTGTCTTGAATGTTCAACTTTATATAAACAGAAACTCATCAGCGTAAAATAACTATTTCTGAGATTTTAAAACCGGAAGCATTTTGAATAATTTTGTAACACGTAAACCTACACCCACATACTTCCAGTAAAATGAAAATACCGATAAAAATTTTGAACTCTTTTAAACACACTCAACCCAATTACTCTATGCTAGTGTTATAAAAAGAAGATAAGACAATTGACAGTGTTGACACTTGTATATTTTGGTTGGGGTTATCATCAGTTATCATTTATTGGTGACACATATATCAATATTTGCTGGATAATTTATTAATTAAATTTACATCTTTTCAGACTCCAGCACAAACATGAGCAGTCTCAAAGGTGTGATTACTTTAGTAATAAATCTTTTCTCACTCATATAATTTTTATTTCTTAATTCTAGAAAACATGGAAAAACTCAAACAACACAGAGAAAATAACATTCGTAATAGCAAGGAAGTCATACGGATCTGGAATGAGACCATTTCTTCTAATATCACAAATTTAGGAAAAGAAAGTAAGTTAATTATTGTCAAATAGTTCACATCTACCATTCAAATGTTTCAGAATATATTATATTGGAGCAAGTATGTATGGCAGCACTTGATTGCTACCAATTGAAGATTGCAGAAAAATGTATACATGAATTATACAAAGAATTTCCAAACAGTTCCAGAGTTAGAATACTTGAATCCATGTACTATGAAGCAGATGAGAACTTCAGCAAAGCTCTTCAAATTCTGAGTGATATTATAAAGACAGACATTACTAACAGTGCTGCAAAAAAAAGAAAAATTGCAATATGTAAAGCAATTGGGAGAAATGCTGATGCCATCAAAGAACTAACAGAATATTTGAAAATGTATGTACCTTATAGAGTTGAAAATCTTTTTAAAGATATTATTGAATCATAAATAATTCAAATCTGGTTTGTACTCTAATATGTTCACCTTTCCACTCAAATGGATACCTTAAAATTTTATAAATTGCACTGAATTATACACATGGATACTTATTATTTTCAGATATATGGCAGACGTAGAAGCATGGCAGGAACTGAGTGAACTTTATCTTTCAGAACATGATTATAACAAAGCAGCATTCTGTGTGGAAGAATTGATACTGCACAATCCTCATAATCATTTATTACATCAAAGATATGCAGATATTAGATATAGTCAAGGAGGAATGGAGAACATTGAATTAGCAAGAACCTATTATAATCAAGCATACAAACTGAATCCTAAAAATATTAGAGCATTGTATGGAACTTATTTGGTGAGAATACTAATGAATTCAGCCATTTTCAGTTTGAGTGAAATTTGATTTTCAGACAAATACAGCATTGTTAAATAGCCAGAAAATATCAGGGAAAAAAAGAGATTCAGTTGTGAAAGTCGTGGATTGGTGTTTAAAAGAAATAAAGAAGAGATATTCAACAGAGAATGTTTCTGAAATAGAAGAATCTTTGGCATCACTAGAAATTTAAGTATCAAAATTCATAGGTAAAATTGGTGTAGATATATTTGCACTCTGTGCTACACAAATTTAATGTGTGAATGTGGTGAACTAGGTAATTGTTGAAATGTACTGGTATTAAACAATATATTATAAAAATTCTAGGATATTCTTTACAAATCTCCTACTGTCTCTATAGTTTTTCCTAATTTTTTTTCAATATCTTCTATTTGCTTGCTGATATGATTCAAACTGTTGATAATATTATCATAATTTCTTTCCTGTACTTCTTTGATTTTATTGAGCAAGCGAATTTTCATAAACTCCACTGTAATGTTACTGTTCCTTTGGGTATTTTCAGAATGTTCCAAATTGTCACATTGAATTTTATCTTCAGTTTCTATTATTTCACACTCTATTTTGGTGACTTCAGGGGTTTCATGGCATTCCTCTTTCATATTTTCTCGAAAATCGGTGTTTTGGAACCATTTTTGCATTAGTTCAAAGTAAGGCCAGGTAATTTTTTCAGTTGATTCACTTTTTGATAATTGTTTATACCTTTGCACAAGATTTTGCCACAATTTACTCAATTGAACTATTGAATATTTGCCCTGGCATTCTAACATAGATTGAATTACTCTGCAATCAATTATTTCATGTATTCATGGTTGTAATGAGTGAATTAACTTGAATCTACTTACAACCAACCATCTCTTGCGGTAAACTTACGTCCAGTAAAAACGTGTCTGTGAGTGCAACGAAGTTCAATCAATTTCTTGGTGAAATTTTGTTTTTCATCTGTGAATGATGTAATAACTCATAAAATATTGTATTGGTATAATAGTACACCTACCATTTGTCATCGACTGATTCATAAAATTATCTGATATACTTTGATCTGAGTCAATATCAAAATCTTTACCAAGTGCGTTGTTCATATGTTCGTAATAGGGCCATGTTACTGCATCAAAATTCAATGTGGTGTTTTTTATTTGCTGAAAATTGAATTATTGCTTTTCAAAAATATGTAAAATTTGTGCTTACTCTGTATCGTGTCATTAAATTCATCCATTTTTTCTTTATTTTGGAAATTGTCACGTAATCGGGAGCACCTGATTCTTTCAATTCCTCGAATACTAGCCTAGGAAAGATTGAAACGACATTACCGAACATCAAATGAATATATTTTCATTGATAAATTACTTCCATCCCTCAGAGGCGGAATTTCTGCGCCTGGTGAACATTTTTGAATGCTTCATTCTCAAGTTTATCAATACTTGTACCCATAGCGGATCAACTTTAAAACATGAAACAGTCAGGATCATATAGAAAAAACAAAACCTACTTAATTATTCGGTACTTACACTTGGAACATTTCAAATTATTAGAACTTGAAACTTGAGTACCCGATACTTTAATTGCATTTTCTTCTTTACCTTCCATTTTAACTTCTGCCTAAGTTGTAAGTAAGGTATTAGTAATGTGAATAAACATTTTCAATTTTTCTTGGTGTATCCAAGGAAATATTAGGCCTTCAATTTATTTGAAATCAGTAGATCCTTGAAAAAAATACTCGCATGTAGTGTTAGATATTTTAAATCAAGCGCACATGAATTCATTAAAAAACAAAGAGATGGAGCCTCAGGAACACTCGAAGTTATATAGGAAGAAGAATATTTTAACCTCTTTGTTCAATATCATATATTTATATTTCCAAAAATGAATGCTTCTTGGAGAACTTACTTATTATGGTTTGCTCAGGAACATGTCCAGTTTAGATTCGCAGTAATTATAATATAGTTTATTTGTAGCGGAATTTCAAAGAATTTTTTACAGGAGATGAACTCGTTACTTTCCATACTGAATATTCAGATGAAGTTCAAACAAAAACCAAAAGATATTGAACCCTACTGGATAGTAGAGTTCGCATCAGAAAATGATGTCAAGCTACTAGCGAGTAGAGCAGTTTCTTTAAGGAGTTGCATGGAGTTGTGGGCACATGGTAAAAACATTCCAGATTTACACCAACACCTGAAATGTTATCCACATCACTTGATGGAGTCCTACTTCCAACCTGACAAATCATTTAAGATCGAAGTTGAAACATTCTGCAAACATTTTACTCAAAAAGAAAAGGTTGAGAAGATAGAATCTTTTAGTTATCTACCAATTATGGGACCTGTGGATCTAAAAAAACCAGATGTTACATTACAATATATTGAATATTATGGAATAGTACCTAATGATTCTCCAGATTTGCCATATGATGTATTTTTTGGAAGATGGGTGAGTTGACTAACCAATACCAATTGGCAAAGCTTATTTTCATTATACTTGAATAGGTTGCAAATGGTCTACGCCAGTTAATCCAGAAACTGTCATTGAAAACTAGAAAATTCATTGGTAACACAAGTATGGATCCACAACTATCACTCCTCATGGCAAATCAAGCTGGAGTTAAAGAAGGTGACATTGTATTAGATCCCTTTGTAGGAACTGGGTCTCTACTAGTTGCAGCTGCTCAATTTGGGGCATATGTTCTTGGTACAGACATTGATTATTTGATGTTACATGCTAAAACTAGGCCCTCTAGGATAACTCAAAAGGTTTGCTATTTCCTTGATAATTACCACCCTCTATAATTCAATAAAATTTTTAGAAAAGAGAAAGAGATGAAAGTATCAGAGCAAATATGAGACAGTATAATTTGGAAAATCGATATTTGGATGTGCTTGTGAATGATTTCTCCCTATCTTTCTGGAGAGACAACATAGAATTGGATGCAATCATAACTGACCGTAAGTGGAATTCAAAATCTAACCACGAAAATTACAATCATTTTAGTGTTTCAGCACCATATGGTATAAGAGAAGCTACTGAAAGAGTAGGTACTAATAAAGGAAGCTATACTGTGAGAGAAGAGCATTTATCTACTCACATTCCTGCAAAAGTAGAATACGGAATATCCAGGTTGTATGGAGATCTTCTGTCATTTGCTGCTAAACATTTGAGAGTTGGAGGAAACCTAGTATGTTGGTTTCCTGTCTTTAGGTAAGATTCAGAATTGTTTGCCTGAGAAAATAATTAAATCTATAGCTGTGACAGCTGATTCCAAATGAAAGCACCAATTTTTTAGAGAAGATTATAAAGAAAGTTGTCTACCATCACACCCTTGTTTGGAATTGGTGGCAAATGATGAACAGACACTTAGTAAACTGACATCAAGGCGTTTATTAACTTACAAAAAGACCGAAACTCCTTACTTGTTGCATAATGCACACAATGAAATAATGGATTTCCGAGAAAAGTACTATTTAGCAAGAGAAGAAACTAGGAAAGAGAAAAGGACAAAAGAAGCAAAAATAAGGGAAGAAAACAGATTGAAGCATCAAAAAGAAACTGATGAAAACAAAACTGTTTTAATTTGAGGACTGGTATATATATTTATATTCATTTACATAAAATTATTTTTGTTTTGATTTATTTGATTTCCTCAAGAATTTTCCTCCAATTGGTCTGTGATCCCTATTCTGAGAATTGGTTTTGTCAACTCTTCCTTTACCATTTCCTTTTTTACTATCTTTTTTGTTGTTTCTACTGTTGGACTGATCCTTGTTCTTAAATTTACTGAATTGTCTGTTATTTCCACCAGGTTGGCTTCTACTTTTGTTGTTGAACTTTTGGAATTTTCCATTCCTCATTTCACTTTCAGGATTACTTTCATCACTAGTTCTGGGCCTTTTACTTTTACTGTGAAAACCTGTGTTATCAAATTTCCTTTTCAAACCAGTTCTACCAGTGAACAAATCTGAAAAACAAAATATAGATGTCTATTCTTTCATGTTTTGAGTTTATGTGCATACCTTTATCTGGTTCTTCTCCAACATCTTGACGATAATATTCTGCATCATCATCTGGTGCATAATTGGCACCTCCTTCATTTGTAGAGGTCACTTTTTCTGATGATTCAGATGTTTCATTCTGTTGCATTCCCTTCAAAGATTTTTCTTTATGTTTTTGTTTAGCCTGCTCTTTGGCATTTTTGTTAGCTTCTTGAATATTTTTCCTCTTTTCTTTCAATTTTCTGAAACAATATAAATTAGTGTGCTTTGGACTTCCTATTATAAATTAATCATTACTGTCTGGCTTGTCGTTTCTCCTGAATTTTCAATTTTTCTTCATCACTCTTGTGTATCAAGTCATGATATAAAACATCCCCATCTAGTAAACCATCTTCTATTTTTATTAATTGTAATGTTAACCTGGGTCCTAGCTCTGTTAATCTAATGCTAGATTTTCCTTGCTCAACATTACCTCTAGAAATTATTTTTTGGGATAAAGTTACATGGTTTTGAGGATCATCTTCAGCTTCACTTTCTGATAACATTCCAGCCCTAAAAATTGCAATTTTAATGATATAAAATATCATACAGAAATTGAAAATTCTTGCTCATCCTTCTTCAAGATTTGCACATTGAAGTAAGTCACTTACTTTGTGAAAAACTCTGTGATATCTGTACAGTTGGCCAAGTTTGGGATTTTCCCTTGCACAACTTTCTTCACTCCCTTTGAAATTCCCACAGGTATGACTTTGATATTATAATGCCTAAAGTCTATAAGATTAGTAGCAGAATTGTAAGTCATTAGCACACATCTTCGGACAGTGTTCAAGTCAACATTAGTAAGGTTTAATGTTGGGAACATATTTTGAAACATGGAAGCCATCAATTTGAACTGCAGTCCTTCACCACTGAAGTTGTTCAAGATGATTAGCGGAGAATGTTTGAAAGCATCATCTACTACCCTTTGCTTTTTGAGGGAAGAAACTACATCTCTTGCAAGGGAAAATTTGTGTATTTTGAAAGTTAGAGTAGGGCCTCTGGGTAACCTCAATATTTTGAGATACATGCCCAACTCTGTTCGTGAAAATATTGACAAGTGTGAAACATGAAGAGGACCTGCTACAGACACAAAGTCTTTAATAGTGTTCTTTTTCCTTTCCTAAAATAAAATATTATACATACTTTATAAGATAATCACATTAGGTACATACTTTGAGAGAAGAAGCGGTATATGGCTCCATAACTTTTCTGAAATCTTTCGTTAGTTCAGATACACTGCCTCCAGGGAGGCCTCTATGGATTACAAAGGAATGTGGGGCTGTTACATCTTCGTTTGCTTCTATTTGACTATTGGTGTTTTTCCTAACACAACGACCCCGCTTTCGTTTACCCATTTTGAATATTTATCAACTAAAATAGCAATGAATTCTCACTACAGGATAACCTATAAAATTAACATGCTTCGGCTTCCTTTCTGTGCTTCCTCACAAAACATATAAATTGACATGTGAATGTTTCTCTTCATTGGTGTCTTTGGAGGTTCTGTCACAGAGTACTCTGTGGTTCTGTGGCGTGTGCATCCCTTTATAGTGATGGGAATACCGGTTCCTCACATGTCGCGAACGCTCCAGAAAAATACCGCGATTTTGTAACCGAGTTCGCGGCTACCGAGTACCGAAATTGGAAAGTTCGAAGTTGAAGAAGGCGACCAGTGACGAGTGCGTCGCGTCGAATTATTTCATGTGATTCAGATCGGCGAAACCGCCTAAGTAGTGAAAAATTTAAACAAATATTATTTATCAGATTCAACAGACACTGATTCGTGTTCATTCATTTATTTGTTATTTTGTATTTTGATTCTTCTTTTATGTTTTCATTTCAGATTATTTATTTTTCTATTTTAGAATGTTGGACTTTTTGTTTTATATTTTTTATGTATTTTCTAATATTATATTTTTCTTCAGATCATCTTTGTTGTGTAGATATAGGAGCGCCGACCGTGGCCGGGAACTACGCAGCATGAAGTCCTCACAAAATAGAGTGTACGTATCAAACATACCCTATGAATACCGATGGCAAGATATCAAAGATCTTTTTCGAGACCAAGTGGGAGATGTTCAATTCGTTGAGTTGTTTATGGATGATAATGACAAGCCGAAAGGCTCCGGTATAGTCGAGTTTGCTGATCCTTCATCTGTTGATAAAGCTTTGGATATTATGCAGCGTTTTGATATTTTAGCAAAGGAAACTGAAATATTTATGTATATGTATGGGATATGTGAATGCTGTTTTTATTGAAAATAAAATGACAACATCTTTATTTCTGTGATGAAAGACATAAAATTTCTTTGTATTTAATGGCAGCATATGAATCATAAGTGGTTATTGACATCACTACCTTACAAATAATAATTGAGATCTTGAAGGAATGAAGTATTTATGTTCTTTGGTCAAGCAAACCAATCTCTAGTGGGTTTTTTCACTGTCTGGCTTGTCGTTTCTCCTGAATTTTTAATTTTTCTTCATCAGTCTTGTGTATCAAGTCATGATATAAAACATCCCCATCTAGTAAACCATCTTCTATTTTTATTAATTGTAATGTTAACCTGGGTCCTAGCTCTGTTAATCTAATACTAGATTTTCCTTGCTCAACATTACCTCTAGAAATTATTTTTTGGGATAAAGTTACATGGTTTTGAGGATCATCTTCAGCTTCACTTTCTGATAACATTCCAGCCCTAAAAATTGCAATTTTAATGATATAAAATATCATACAGAAATTGAAAATTCTTGCTCATCCTTCTTCAAGATTTGCACATTGAAGTGAGTCACTTACTTTGTGAAAAACTCTGTGATATCTGTACAGTTGGCCAAGTTTGGGATTTTCCCTTGCACAACTTTATTCACTCCCTTTGAAATTCCCACAGGTATGACTTTGATATTATAATGCCTAAAGTCTATAAGATTAGTAGCAGAATTGTAAGTCATTAGCACACATCTTCGGACAGTGTTCAAGTCAACATTAGTAAGGTTTAATGTTGGGAACATATTTTGAAACATGGAAGCCATCAATTTAAACTGCAGTCCTTCACCACTGAAGTTGTTCAAGATGATTAGCGGAGAATGTTTGAAAGCATCATCTACTACTCTTTGCTTTTTGAGGGAAGAAACTACATCTCTAGCAAGGGAAAATTTGTGTATTTCGAAAGTTAGAGTAGGGCCTCTGGGTAACCTCAATATTTTGAGATACATGCCCAACTCTGTTCGTGAAAATATTGACAAGTGTGAAACATGAAGAGGACCTGCTACAGACACAAAGTCTTTAATAGTGTTCTTTTTCCTTTCCTAAAATAAAATATTATACATACTTTATAAGATAATCACATTAGGTACATACTTTGAGAGAAGAAGCGGTATATGGCTCCATAACTTTTCTGAAATCTTTCGTTAGTTCAGATACACTGCCTCCAGGGAGGCCTCTATGGATTACAAAGGAATGTGGGGCTGTTACATCTTCGTTTGCTTCTATTAGACTATTGGTGTTTTTCCTAACACAACGACCCCGCTTTCGTTTACCCATTTTGAATATTTATCAACTAAAATAGCAATGAATTCTCACTACAGGATAACTTATAAAATTAACATGCTCCGGTTCTTTTCTGTGCTTCATCACAAAACATATAAATTGACATGTGAATGTTTCTCTTCATTGGTGTCTTTGGAGTGCTTTGGAGTTTCTGTCACAGAGTACTCTGTGGTTCTGTGGCGTGTGCATCCCTTATTCCCTTGTTGTGAATCTGTGATTCTGTGTTGATTGCGTTTGTTTATAAAATTGTGGGATTTATCTTGTTTTCGCTAGAAATATATTGGTAAGAAATTTGAGATTTGGGAGTAGGCTATTGAATTCATTAATTTTACATATATTTGGAGCATAGAGTATTGAAAAATTTATCATATAGTTTCAAAGTTTTCCAGTCTTCTCACTTTCGGCGTCCCCGCAGACATTTTGTTTTCTATATGAATAAATGGAAATATAATAAAAATTACTCTATTACAGCAGAAATAAAATGCCTATGGGTAACAACATGGATGATAAGGACCGTTCAAGAGACCGTGATCGCGATCGCTCCAGACGCGGTTTAGATAGGGGCTCTCGCAACGACAACATCCGAGATAGGAGCGCCGACCGTGGCCGGGAACTACGCAGCATGAAGTCCTCGCAAAATAGAGTGTACGTATCAAACATACCCTATGAATACCGATGGCAAGATATCAAAGACCTTTTTCGAGACCAAGTGGGAGATGTTCAATTCGTTGAGTTGTTTATGGATGATAATGACAAGCCGAAAGGCTCTGGTATAGTCGAGTTTGCTGATCCTTCATCTGTTGATAAAGCTCTGGATATTATGCAGCGTTATGATGTCAAAGGTCGAAAGTTGGTAATTAAGGATGATGCTGGGGTCACTAGAGATAAACATGGGGCAGTAGTAGGTGGAGGTGGTGGCAGGAGAAACAGAGACAATGATCGATTCAGAGATGACCACAGGAATAACACCTTGGGAAATAATTCCTTGGCAATGAGGAGTGATGACAAGTGGGGCAACACTTATGGGTTGAGTCCTCATTTCCTTGAATCTCTGAATATTGATGGGCCTCTTTGTAATAGGGTGTTTGTCGCAAATGTAAGTAATTCTTTTCTTGGTTTGTATTGTTGAGAGGCCTCGTGTATTCTAAAATAATGGTGGATCATTTTGTGGGATTTCGTGTCTCAGGGGATTTTGTCATTATGAGACACATGGATCATTATAGGTGTGAGGATTCTATCATATTGAATTGGATATCACTTGGTATCTACTGGAATTCGTGTCACAGTTACAAATACATGTATATTTCAATTGGACCAGCAGACATTTTCTATCACCTTAATTCTCATCTGTATTGAAGATTTCATTGAAATTGTTTTCTTGGTGATTTCCAACAGCTATGGGAGAGGTAGGTGACAATACCTTGGAAAGCATTTCTAATTCTGAAGTGACATTGATAACTTTTTAAGATTCTTTTGACATTGTTTGAATATCCATTGTTGGGTCTGATACTCATAATTTTCAAATAACATGCTACTTGTGAATTTTCCTGGAATATTTTCTATATGTTGCCTGCTCGAAATGTGTTTTGAGAAGCTTGAACACATCAATTATTTTCAAAATACAGGAGGCTTCCGGACAATTAAAGTTTGTGGGTGTTCCAAAATATGTTTGAATTTGTCATTAAATTAATATCTTGTTCATCTCAATACCTGATTTTTTTCACAGTATATTGCATCAGAATATCTTGGAACATCTAATATTCTGATATGATCCTGGATTGGGTTATGGAATCAGATTGGGATAATTTGCATTTGTATTTAAGATGGTTGTGATTATTGAATTTTATTTCCCACATTCAGATATGTGGGACAGTCAAAAGCAAAGGAGACTGAAATATTTATGTATATGTATGGGATATGTGAATGCTGTTTTTATTGAAAATAAAATGACAACATTGTTTATTTCTGTGATGAAAGACATAAAATTTCTTTGTATTTAATGGCAGCATATGAATCATAAGTGGTTATTGACATCACTACCTTACAAATAATAATTGAGATCTTGAAGGAATGAAGTATTTATGTTTTTTGGTCAAGCAAACCAATCTCTAGTGGGTTTTTTCACTTGCAATTTCTGTTGTTGTTTCCTGCATTCGTCCAAGTTTGCAATTATCATCTAGTTAGACATGTTGTCACATTGACTCAAACATCTTTTTTTATTGCTGATTCAGGAAGATCTGCTGTTGTACTCAACTTTCTCTTCAGTATAGTAATATTTTATCATTGGGGATATAATAATAAGAAATTATATCACATATTAAATCATTCCAAAATTAACATATCCAGTTGATAGGTATAATAGATTCACAGTCTATTCCTAATGTGTGTAATTCACAATAAAAACCAACATGTTGAATTCTGTAGCTGGAATACAATGTAGACAAGAAGAAACTCAAAGAGGTGTTCCGTTTAGCGGGACGTGTAATTCGAGTGGACCTTCCCATAGATAAGGACGGAAAAAGTCGTGGTTTTGCTATTGTGGAGTATGACCATCCTGTAGAAGCTGTGCAAGCGATTTCCATGTTGAACAACCGTCAACTAAATGATCGTACTCTAGCTGTCAGAATGGACAGGGTAATTCATATTTTAATTTGATCTTTTCATTACTTCACCTGGCGATGTTTATTGTTTCTCAAAAACATTGAATTTTGAACAATTAGCCGTTAATGGGCAAAATTCAAATCCCAATTTTTTCTATTGGTTATTAGGTGAACGATAGCATGAAGTTACCCGAAGGTTTGAAATCTGTAGGGATGGGCTTGGGACCAAATGGAGAACCTCTGAGGAATGTCGCACATAATTTGCCCTCTTTGAATTCCAATCCACAGCCTGGAGGGGCGGGAGTTGGATTACTGGGGGCCGTACCAAATAGTTCTTTGCAACTGGCCACTGCCCTTCAAGGTATATGTAGTCAAATTACTGTTGAATGTGGGCTTTTCTAAAACTTGAACTGTATCGGCAAAGTTTTTGAAGACTTTTTAAAATGTTTGATATGTTTCTTATCACTGGGTTTTGCTGATCTGTTACGAATTGTAGTGGTAGTGGTGTTCGTTGAGTTCTTCAGACAGGTTTGGTAGTATGGAAATATTTCCTCTGTTATATTTTTTGAATGCTGTGGTCCAGGAGGTGTACACCATTTCTTGGTTTTATGTTGTTTTGTCGATTGTATATCTCCATTATTGATTGTTGTCTGGTGGAATTGATTTTCTATGACCAATTCCAAATTTTTTCGCCTTTGCAATATGATCGAACAGCGTATTAGAAATTATATTTTTTCAACTAAATATTTTCATTATCTTGTTTTTATTCAATTGACTATGATGAAGTTCATTCATCCATAATAGTGCAGTATTTAAACAAACTTTTGAATCCTTTATCGTGCCAGGTAGTTGCGTGTTCATTTTATGTTACAACAGAATCAAACCAGGTGTAATATACAGCTGCCTACTGGTAATAACTAGGTTATGCATCTTCTCAGGTTTAGGCAACGTAGGAGGTTTGGGCGGTCTTGCCAACCAACAGGTTTTGCAGGCGGCCAACCTCACTGGTCTAGCCAGCAATCTGTTGGGCAATGGTCTCGGCTCCGCAGATCTTTCTTCGCTCGTTCAGAATCCTCTCGGCGTTCAGAATACGGCCACGCAACAGCAATTGGCCGCCTTCGCCGCGCAGAACAACACTGGAGGCATGCCGTCCGGCGGAAATATGCAATCATATAATAGAGGTATTTAAAGTACTATTTCACGCACTCTTTTTACGTCCTCGAATATTTTGACATCTATAATGGCCGACAAAAGTAAGGTTTACTTCATGGAAATAAGAAACTTGGATTTGGTGTAATTTTGACTTGATATACAAAATTTCAATGTTGCTTGTGATACTGCCATACATTGCTCAACTGTCAGTCCTGAGCACTGAACACTTTGTGTTTAAAATCCTTATTTCATGGCTGATACTAGAATATGACCATTATATAAGTTGATGAAACATTGTCTTTATACTATGTAGGTGGCGGTAACGGGGAGAGCTTGTACAGCCAATCTTCGAACAACAGAAGTTTTCAGAATAATTCCGGTATGAGTGGTAATGGCGGCAATTTCGGCAACGACAGGAACGACCGCTTATCATTTTCGGAAAACAGAGGGAACGCTGATAGGCAGGACACCAAGAATTTTTCTAGAAAAGTGCTGGTCTCCAGTGTAAGTAGCCAAAAAATAAATTCAAATTATTGTTAAATGTCGATATAATCAAGACTGCAGATGAAATATTATGTATATTACCTTATAGTTCAATATCAATCACGTTGGATTGAAAATAAATCACATGAATAAGGAGAAATATTATTACTCAGTAATACAGAGTAATAGTTTTGATATTATTGATGTTTCTCAATTTTTTTTTGGCATATTCTGGATGGGTAATGATTTTGTATCAAACAAGGATATATGTTTTTGTTACAATGTGAAAAATTCTCAACAATAAAATCATTCATAGTTTGTGGGGTAATTTGGTTTCATAATTTCTGTAGTTCTTTCTACCTCTGACATGGCTTTTAATGTGGATATTTTCAGTTGCCTCCATCTGCAAGTTACAAAATGTTGCACGAGAAATTCACGGAATTCGGAGATGTAATGTCGTTCGAAGAAAAAGGTGCCGGCAACATTCTTGTTACTTATGGCTCAGATTGGCAAGCGGAGCGCGCTATCAGTAAGAAAAAATAATTTTCTTTGATTCTTTCGAAACTGGATGTTCTGCAAGCACATCAGAAAATTTTGTTCATGACTTTGGTACTTCATTGACTTGCAAATCAAGTCCGTTTAATGAAAGTGGATGTTTTGGTTACTAGAATTGAAATATCATAAACTAAAGAAATTAACCTGATAGTATAGGCAACAATAATAACTGCATTTCTACGAAAATTCACCAAGAAGATGCAAAAAATATGAAATCAATTTGGTCAACATGGATAATGAATGAGAAGAAATTCTATCATTAGAGGGGAACCATTTTCAGTGCTTTCAGAGCAACATGTTTGAATAAATCATTTAGGATTTATTAGAATCTCCTTTTAAATTATGTTTCTCTTTTTTTAGAAAATTTGGACAAGGCCCGCATAGATGGAAGGATGATTGACGCTAGGTTATATTTTTAAGAAGACACCATTTTTGTAATGTTTTTTTGAAATTCGTTCAGGACAGAATGATTTTTATTTGGTTTCTGAGAGATTGATTTTTATTTTTAAATTTTTGTGAAGAAGCTTTTCGTTGATGAATGTGATCATACATAACATTGCTGTTTTATTTTGATATAATTAAATAAAACATCCTAGACACAAACATAGCTGTTTTTTAACCCTTTTCTCTATAATTCCAAAGTGAAGGTGAACCTAAAAAAACGGAAACATACGGGTGGCATAGAACCATAGAAATATATTCAGTTCAGTAGTTTAGTGGAAACCAAAAACATTCGCATCACCTAAAGAGATGAAAATCATAAATCAATTGAAATGTCGGGGTTATCGCCAACATCTTTCAAACAAAATTTAGCTTCATATATCCCATTTTATTAAAAATAAGACTTACAAATGGAAAAATGGATATCAAAACTATTCGACTGTGATGGAACCAATAATAGTTCCTGTGGATTCGATTATGAGGAAATATAGTGATTCTCTTCTTACGAGTTAGAATGAATATAATTCGGCAATATATCTATAGTAGGGGTGTTTCCTACAACGGCATATGTCCTTTTTTGAACATTATCTATAACGTTATTACCGTATTTCATTGTATTATTAACTGCATCAAATATTCCCTGAACCAATCTTTTAGAGGATGACTTTTTTGTCGCATCCAGGATTTCAGTTTTTTTCGGAATTAAATATTTTATTAAAACCTTGTTGAAAGAATCGGGGTTTTCTTGATGTGGGAAATGATCACAACCGTCTAAGATTTTCATATGGAATCTTTCACAAAATTCAGTCGACCTCACAACTCCTTCTAGTTTTACTAGTTTATCTTTGTTTCCTGCTATCAAAACTACATGTGTTGAGATATTCTCAGATTCTTCATTTATCTTCAGAAACGGCAGATTTCGGTAATAATTAATTGGCCCTGTCCAGTCTTCTTGTCTTGAGAATGCATACTTGTATGCTTCAACATGAATATCATTTTTTGGGAGGTGTTTGTAGGACTGATTGATTATTTTGACATCTTCTTTCAACGCATCTATTTCTGGAAGGTAAGGAACCTAAAAAAACAATGTCGAATTCCTTTTTTTTTTAAAGAAAACATGAAGAGTTACCTGTACGAAGTTGAGCCAGTGGTAACTCTTGGTGCTCGTTAGATTTTGCCAATATACATTCGGATGTGGGCATGAAACTGCAAAAAATTTCTTCACCAACATTGGATTGTCGTGCACCAAATACCACCCAATTAGCGCCCCGAGATCATGACCAATAATGGTACATTCTGACACCCCTAAAGCGTAGATAAAATCTTTGATCTCCTCCAAAATGCGATCGATTTTGTAGCTGGATCTCCAAATGGGCTTATCAGAATCTCCAAAGCCTTTCAAATCTAGAGCTACCACTCGAAAATGTTGAGAGAGGAAGGGGATTTGGTTCCTCCAGCTCAGCCAAAAGTCAGGGAAGCCATGAAGTAGGAGAATGAGTGGCTGATTTTTTGGTCCAGATTCCACATAGTGAAATTTGGTTCCCTGGAAATTTCATATCACAACATCGTCGGAAACTCGAAACCCTTATAGTATTCCATATTTTTTCGAAACAATAATTCTCTACACAATGAGCTATCGTTTTCAGTTATATAGATTTGTCCGATTTGAGAATTTAGTGAAACCAAGAATTAATGAATGAATTGAAGTTAAGATGAAAGAAAAAATAAACACTTCTTCGTGAAGTATATTTAAAAAAGATTCAGTATGACGTGAATAACTGTTATGATGACTCTATCGACCTTTGAATAGTTTTTTTTCTTCGAGAGGTTTTGATAGGTTTGTGGTAATTTTTGTATCTGACATCCGGCATCGCAATAGATAAGAATGGGATAGCATACCTTCAATTTCACGTACTTATGTTGACCCAACGACGTATCTACGAGGCAACTAGGGGGACTATCACGTTCCAAGGCACTGGTCACCGTCTTGGGGTTCCACAACCATTTTGCCAGTTTTTTGATTATCACCCAAATACCAAATATGAACGAGAGAAAGTGTATTTTAGTGGAATCGTACACAGAAACATTTTGTATACATATTCCTTTGGTCATGGTGAGAGAATCAAACCATTAGTTTCGCAGGATTTGATTACAACATCCATATAAGCCATGTTCTCGTAAGCAGTCAGACATTCTCGCTGTTTATAAATCATTTCAAAAATTCAATTATCAGTTGAGTAACAGGGGCGTACTAGGTCATTTTATAGCCAAATAAACGTGATTTAAATACATGTATTATAATCAATGTTTCCAGAACACTGTAAGTTTGAGGGATTATCCTTTCAAAATTGTTTGGATTTTCTATTGGGTATTTGAAGTTTTGAGATTTTCGCTCTCATTGAATTCCTTGAAATCACATTGGACGCCATTGTTTTTCCTAAGGTAATATCCTTGATAAAATAATCTATGTAAAGGTCAGATTGATTTCTGAATAATCTATGATTCTGATAACTTCTCAGTACTCAAGTTATATGATCTAATTGATACCTAGTCATTTTATTATAAGACACTTGTTCAATGATCTGTTTCACAATGAATGAAACATAGCAATCTTCTAGTGATAGTAGTAGTATCATATTATACCAACCAAGATAAGATCTTAAATCTCTCTCTAATATTTTTTATTAGAGGAGAACTTCTGGCTGAATGAATTCATCATCTCACAAATAAACCAATTAATTGAATTCTCTGATATGAGTAATCGAAAATCAGGAAGCTTGCGCCTAATATGCATTTTCTGATTATTTATCGATGAAACGTATCTACGTTATTCTTATGTTTCACCATCATAACAATGGCGTCCTTGGCCAATTAGATTCCAGTTCGTCAGCGACTGTTTTCAAGTATATATACAGGATTGCCAGGATAAAATACTGTAGGTATTTATTTTTATGATCTATTCAGGGATACAACAAAAAGTTAATATTATAATATATAAGAAAAAAAGGGCTTGTAAATGTTCATTTTAGCAATATGAGATGCTCACACAAACCAAAAGGAAACAAAATTTTTCGTCACATATAGGTGGATCGCCCTGTATACTTGAACCTGTTTGTGATTTCATATATTTCTTGTAATTTCTTGCATCCCTGTTTTTTTTTCAACTTCTGGGGGGAATTCTTTTAGGATTTGGAATCTTTATATTGTTTTATATTTCTTTTCATTGTCGTTTATCCATATATACATAGGCATAACGGGGAGAAATAACAAAAAATTGCATGTGACAATTTGAAGAATAAAAAAATTGAGTTAGTGTGGTTAACTGGTGGGGGTCGATCCCCCCTATTAGTCAACTCTAGTTACGCCAATGCCTATATATACTGTCGAACACCGTCTTTTGTTATCTGCCGGATTATTCCGCGCAGCTTTTTAATTTCGACTTAATGCGTCTCTAGGTCCTCCCTTTTCTGGCACCCCGAACCCCCTCAGGGATCCTGCTGATTGGAGTGAGTTCGTTTGGTCCTGCCAGTGGTGATGGAAATTTCGGAAGTGTATACGAGCACGAGCTGGTCGGAGTGGTAATGATATCAATTAAGCAAGGCGCGGATTTATCAAGAAAATTGGATGTTTATTTCAATGACGCGATCTATATTTTGATGAAATTATTGTTTCAAATAATAAGTTTGCGATAAACAGATTGTGGAAAAAATACAAGTTCCAGTAATGACACGTAAAGAAGTTTCTTGAAGTTGAAATCACTAAATAGAGGTATAGAGTTGAAGTGATTACTGTACGTAAACCGTCCTAGATACGTTAACGTTAGGAAATATAACGTTCAAGATGTACTTTCCGCATTGTTTTATGTAGTGCATTTTGTAGTATTGAATATTTTAATAATGATGGAATGAATGATGAAAGCAGACACGGAATCGTGCTCATAATATATTTAGCTGTCAAAGTATGACATTTATTTTTGAAGTACTATTCAAAAGGTGCAGGATAATACAAAATGGGGTACTTTTTCTGCTCATTCTTGATACATCATTGAGAATGGCTGTTGCAGCCTTTTGAATGGAATCAATAGTAGCATAACGTTTTTCTTTCACGATCAAAATAAGTTTTTGTGCATCATCGTGCAATAAATTCCATCGAAATATGATGAATGGATGCTGCGGATACGTGTTACTTCGATTCCATGTATTTGAGCGATGATTTCGGCTTGTTTTTGATGGACTGATAGACAATTTCCATGTTTTCTTTGTCCTCCAAGACCTCTCGTCCCTCTTGGAAATGTTTAAACTTCAAACTACTCATGAACACGGCTACGGTATAGACAATTTTCACCATAAACTTGTTTCATTGATTGGTAAGTTTGATATTTTCATTATCTTGGGGAATTATTTTCGATAGGTTAGTGTAATTAACACGAATTCCACCATTGAATTCAAATTGTTCTTCAGATCTTTAGATGCATGGAAAATAAGTTCAACAATGACATATGACTTTGACATGTCCATGAGTTGGCATACACCCTTGTTGCTACCTGAATGATCCCAAAATATTCCCAAAAGTGTCTCCGGATTTGACCGAGCCCCATCACAGAATACCTAATATGGTGTACTCGGGAGTTTCGTCGTGGCATTGTCGAACTCCCGATGGCCAACTCCATTCTTCCCGCCCCCTGGCGACACATTGTTCGCGCAAAGTTTTTAACAATATTAGCACGGCGATTGTCGTCAAATTGACCGAATGGCGTTCGCAACTTTGAGAATCGCGCGTGGAATTCGAATCGGATTTCGATTCGGAATGCTAATTGAAGGAATACTGTTTTTTTTTCTCGCTCTGGCGATGGTACACGTTGGGCGTGTATACTGACATGATCGACCGTGACTACTGGCGAGAAGCAGGAATATTCATTGCGAGAAGCTTCCAACATCTGTCTGAATTGATGTCAAGTTATATCTTCATTATCAATGTGTAGGGTGGGTAAATTTTGATACTTGTATAGGCCAACTTGGTAACTATAGGAGACATGGAGAAATAGAAGCAGCGTCCTCGATTTTTTTTTCGATGTAAATTCATAGGCAAAAAAAATTATTCACCTTTTGTTTCCGAATTCAAAAAGAATTCGAAGATAATAGCTTTCACATTTACTAGGCACTTTTCATCGTATAAACAGCGGCGTTGAGAAGAATTCAAACAAATCTATTCAATTGTTATTACTTTGGATATAACACAGCAAGTGGGGTCGTGCAATACATCCTTGGAAAATATTCCAGAAGTAGAATTCGTTTTTAATTTCTTTGGATGAAATTGCAAATAAAAGATACAAATGGAAATGAATAAACAAATATTATTGAATTGAATCTTCAGGAATGGAATTATTCTAATTAACAACTTAATTCAACCTGGATGTAAATTAAGAACATTTTGAATATAATTTGAAGCAATTTATTATTTGATTATATCAATTTGTCCAGTTTTGATTCAATTCAATATTATTCGTTTGATTATTTGAGGCATTTTTCTAAAAATAATTCATTGCCATACTAGCAGTTTTTTAAATTTTTGATAAATTGAAACTACTTATAAAATACGTGATTGTTTTCGAGTTCAATTTTCAAAGATAGTTTTTGATTATAATAATAAAAATAATGATAATAGTAATCCTTATTTCAAATAGGTATCCTGATAAACATTGTTTTATCTCAAGAGGGAGGTTATTGTAGTCTAATAATGATAATAATAATCTAATAATCCTGTGAAGTAAATCATCAAAATTACAGCATGATTGAATTATCTACATTCCCCTCTGTAGGGAAACCAATTCTCTTTTTAAACAGTTTGTGTTCAATATAGGAGCAAATGGTTCATAGTATTCAACCAAATATATTTTTTTACGATATTTGTGGGAACTCACGTATTTTGGTACAAAAAACACGAATTTGGCAATATTATAGTGTGGAAATTGAAACTTTTCGAGTTGAAATTTCACCTCCTTGAACGTTTCCGAATGAGATTGTAAAGCTTCCTGACTATTTCTTTCAATAACGTGACACATTATATGTCAGTTAAGGGTTCATCATCATGAAAAAACATTGAAAAAAAACAGTATTTTTGGGATTTTTCATACCCATAGATATATTCTTTGGTACATCTAATGTTCTCCTAAAATTTTTCATCACATTACTCTCTATTCACACTTTAATAATCTCGACTGAAACATGTCCTCTTCATTCAAAATGTTCATGACTCTCTCAATCAGAAACCTCACGCCCCAAATGCAAACGAGCGACGCAGAGCTTCGAGCAGATAGAGCATGGCCGCTTGGGGCCGCTCTAAAACAATTTCCTTTCGGATACCGTTCACAGTCGAGTCACGTTCCTCGATGACATACACAAAATTGAGCGGACTGAACATTGAGAGTAGGCAGTAGGGCCTGGCTGAATGGAGAATGGAAAACGGTGCCAGATTGTCTGGAGAATCTTCAGAACACGTACTAGTTTGTTTCTTTCAGAAGATTTAAATGGACAGATGTAGGAATCTCACAATGGAAACGACAACTGAGGTCAATATTACAGGAGCAAAGACTAAAGAAGAAGGCAAACGATAGGAAGAAGACGTAAAAAATGATTATGGATAGGAGGGTTGAAAAACAAAGATCTTCTTGATCGAGTTATATCTGGAAGAAGTTATATCTCATTAATCTTCTTAACGATCATATGATCTGTATTATAAACATGAGAAAATAACGCATTACTTTCAATAAGTCAAATTTACTGGAAGACATTATCCAAAAAATTCTACTGATTCTACAGGGTGTAACTAAATAAGTGTAAACCATTTGGGGGAGGGGTCGATTCGTCATCGAAAAAAAATGGGATTATTTATATAAAGAAACTTCATTGGAATACGTGGCTCAATGCGATGACGTCTAGACGCATGAATAATGTCTGAGGGTAAACATATTGAACATTTACTATGATTTCAACATGTGGTATGCTTTGTTATCAATTAATTAGTTTTGTTTATTCCTCTTCCATCATTTAATACAGGTAGTAAAATAATTTTTTGCTGCGAACTGGTTTATTTTGGATATTTTTTGTTTAGAATGAAACATGCTATCGGAAATAAATTTTTGAATTGTAAACAAATAATTAGACAAAAAGTTACATTGGGAATAAATTCGAGGGGTTGCATTTTCCACCTCTTACAATCATGGGGTGAACCAAATAAATTACTGGCTAAGTGTCTTTTTGGTAGTAGAAAATGTCAGGTTAATTTCAATACTGTAACTTCTTCAGTGCTCGTGAAAAAAATTGTTAAACAAATTTTATGTACCCTCTTCAAGGGGCTGTATCTTAATATGGGATGATCCAATGAAGTTTCCTTATATGAAAGATCCTATATTTTTTTCGATGAGGAATCACCCCCACAAATGTTTCACACTTATTCAGTTACACCCTGTATATGCTTCCTATTGTTCGAAATAATTCCAAACAACCCCACTGTTTCAATAAATTCATTCAGCTGAATTTCGGCATCATTTTCAAATAAGAATACTAAAAAATTGGCAACGCTGTCGAACGTTTTGGGGACGCCATTGTCGGAGGTGGATTCGTGAGGGAATTATCACACGATATAACGAGGATACGCAAGCAGGGGATGACAGGGAGGGGGTATCAATAGGCGATCAAGTGATAATATTCCAAGAACGTGCTCAAAAATGTTGGCTGCATTTTGTATCTCTGAAAGAGTGAGATGTGTGATAGTGTGACCTTTATTTCTACTTAGCATTCCTGGTGAATTCAAAATTCAGTACTCACTGGAGAAGTTTAACATCTTGCCAACCATGCAAGCATATGCGAAAAATAAAAAAAAAAATGCAGCTTCTTCAATGCAGTTTCCAAAATAATTCATCTACAGTTTTGCGATTCAATAGGAGCTAGAAGAAGTATTGATATCCTGTTATTGGCTGGTTGGATAAAAAGTGTCACGTCTTTCTTGACTTATTTCCTCATTACTCTTATAGTTTTCTGTCTGTACTCCAGATATTCATCCAGAAACTATATATATAAAGTCTTCCATTAAAAGAATATCATCGATTTTTCAAATTCTAAGTAAAATTGAGAAAATTGACAAATAAAAACTCCTCTTTGTAATTTTTACACTTTTTCAAAGCCCTAGATATTAAGATTGCCCTGTAGAACTGGTTGCAAAACTACATTATCTTCTATGAAAATTCCTCCACCCCTTATTCATCGTCTTGATTCCCTCTTTGGATGCCCCATTATAAAGTCATCGTATCGACACGATAATATCGTTTCTATTCGCTATAAATCCGTTATCGATTGCGAATAGAAAATCGTTCATTAGAATGCATCAGGGGCGTGTTGTCGGCGAGGTGATAACAGATTATGTAGCCCCTGACAAGCTGTCAAGTAAGTTCCTAGTCAGTGCGGGAGGTTCAGAATATTTTCTTAGAAACAATGGGGTATTTTATTTTTTCGATCATATATTTGTTGTGAGTATTTTCGCGTATTCTGTGTTTGAAATTGCTACTCCGAATTTTAATTGATTTTATTAATTATCAATTGGTTCGTTCGAGATGCAAAAATGCCCAATAAGTCAGCGTTTCTATGTTGCTTATGCATCTGATGTGATTAAATTCAAATATCAATACAAATAAAGTGTTAGTTGTATTCCTTAATATGTAAAGAGGCAATTACATACAGGGTGATTCAACTAACTGGTTCATTAGAGGTTTTTGGAGAACTGATAGAGATATCAACTTGAAATTTTGGTGGATGCTACTACTCAATGTGTTCTATTTTCCTAAAATAATCGTATTTTCAATACGTTGTTACTTCCGGTTAAACCGGAAGTGATATCAACTTTGCAACACCCTGTTTATTTTTAGATTTTCGAATTCTACGAAAAATTCTGGACCTGATGCATTTTGAATTTTCTTCCTATCGTAATTTGTTGTCAAGATATACCATTTTTTCAAAAAATGTTGACTGACTAACTAAAATGTCCATATTATCTTCAATTTTCAAGTTTCGAGGTTCAATCTCCGTATAAACATCAACGAAAGAGTGTTCTATCTGGTATCCTTGAAAGGTTTCCTAAATATTCAACAGGGTGTTTGATATTTCAGTTTACTTTTTGGAAACTTTAAATCCCAATAACTTTCTTATTTCAAATAAAATGACTATGAAATATTCACACTATCCGACGCAAAATTTCCTTTCCTATCGATTTGTATGTGCATATCATATTGATAAAATTGATATTTACAGAGATATGAACAAAAATGTGAAATTACGCTCATTCGTCACAAGTGTGCTTTGGATGGTTCTAAATTTCATAATTGTCGGATAATATGAATAATTATGAAAAGGACTGTGTGTTCCTCGAGAAAAAATAATGATGTACTTACTAACAATGTTTTGGGTCTAAAATGAAAAATGCATGAAAGCATGGCATGGATAAATGCTCTAATGCTCTATTGATACTAGAACCACTTAGTGTTCACTATTCAGAACTTGCTCCACCTCAACAAAGTTCCTACTACTCTGTGTTGCCTTCAAAAAGTTCGACACAGCCGTTGAATTAAAACATGTTCATTTGTTTGACGCCATATTTATTTATGTTCCACAGCACTCTCAAAGGTTGTTGAAATTTCCAACATCGAAGTAGTATCTTTCTAGTGTCATGAATGTCAAAAATTACGCATTGAGGTAATATAACATACGATTTCCTGTTTGAATTTCGTTGATGGTAGTTGATATTTTGAATAAATCACTCCAAATTGTCTTATTTTGTGAATATTACTCGACCTCTATTTATATTTATTGCTGTTGAATTTATGACATCATAAAGTCGCAAATACATCTCATATACAGTCAAAACTTCGATCGAATCAAAATACTCGACCACTCATGGAGGTCTCGTTTTTCTATCCATAATTTGATTGACCATTTCAGGAAGGGCTTGTAGTCGGAACCTTCCTCGAGCGTTACGCGCCACTGATTTTCATTCTGGCTTGCACAATGTGTCAAATAGAAAAAAAAGCTCCCCTCGTCGCACCCCCAGGGCTGCTGAGCCCTGAATACGAACAAAGGAAAAACGGATATACTTTCGAGGCACGGCCATCTTATACATCTTGACTGACACATGTTTTATCAGACGCAAAATGAGACCGACCGAACGTTGGGTTGGGGTTGTGCAGCTTGGTGACATTATTTTTCGCCATGTTTCCTAAGGGTGGTCCACTGTAAATCATCCTGGATTTCTACTAATTTTGTTATGATGAAGAAAGTTTTTGTTGTTGTATGGGTACCATATTCATCTAATTAATGAGATAGTTGTGACAACTCGCCAGAAAGTGCGGTTTTGCTGCTTGTCTTTTTTGTCAATTATACTCCGAAACAGAAAGTTAGGTTGAATTCATCATTAAAATTGGATAACCGTTGAAGTTTTTTCAATGTTTGTAAAGACTTGAATCAACCAACCTTATAAGAGAATAAAAGTTTTCTCTCCAAATGAATTTGGCATCGTTGTGAAGTCACAGTGAAGTGTTGTCATAATTATTCATGCCTAAATGTTCCCAGCTATGTTTCAACCAATTAGGAGTTTAGTGGTTAGCTAAATATTTATCACTTTGCACGAATCGTATTGAAATAACCAAAACTATCAGAGATATATTCCTAAAATAAATAAACTATAGAGTAGCTGTTACAGAGTACCTAACTTGGAATGAATTCATTGAATTGCAATTTTGCTTCTCCTTTTTTTTTTCAAAGTTCAAAGTTTTTCTATTCCCAGATTGTTCAGAAGTTTTGAAACTGCTTGATGACTCACTCGTGATGAAATTGCCAACTACTTTTGGCTTTGACCATGTACCTCTAAAAGCATTTGAAGAGTCAAAATTACGTATGATGATCAACCGAATAATAGTAAAATGGATAATTGGACAACATAAAATTATAATAAATCCAGGCTTTCGATAAATCACGCGTTAGTGAATGTTGAAACTCCAAGAGACAAGACCTATGATAATGAATTGACGTTAGCATAAGTGCAGAAAGTTAAAAAAAACTTATCGAATGAAGGTGATGCATTTTTCCTTTATTACCACGTGATTTAACTCAATTTCGAGATATTGAAAATATGACCAGACTTCACATGCTTAGTTTTCCATGACCATTCGTCACTTTATCTGAAATCATGTTGTAATCCTTTGATACACAGAATTTCTGTCCGCTTTCATTGAATCAGGTATTGTACATAAATTATTTCCAAAACTATGTATTTTTTAGAGAGAAACATTTATTGTTACAATCACTTTTCACTGCGAATATAAATACAACGATTCTTTTTAGTCCTATTGGTCGGTAAATACAAAATTATCTTTTTCATAACTCCATGAAAAAATTGAGAATACCCACCTCAACCATTGAATAAATTTCCATAAGCACCGCTTTGTTAATCTTTGAGATCGTTCTCCAAACGGCCCATGCACGAACTGTATCTACATAAAAAATAAACAACCATCAACTTTGCTGCCGGTATCAAAATATCCATCTGGCGTGTTCAACAGGATCAGTCTGACGTGATTGGTAAGCCACACCTATTGAGAGTGCATTAAATGTGAATTAATGGCCTGCTCAATCGACGATATAGCATACCACAAAAAAAAGTCCATTAATCGAGTGAGAATCTTTGATAATACCAAGTGAGGAACACGATTTCTTCGAGCAGTCTAGACTATGGATTACAAGGTGTTAGGTAGAAAGCTTAAAACACCAGTTCAACTGGACCAACTGTTTATTGGGTTAGAGAACGTTAACGTTTTTTCTCGAATAACAATCTCGTCATAATAATAATAGATAATAATAATAATAACAATGTCAATAAGTGTGTTTTTTATTTCTGAATAAATCTCAAATATACCCTTCGAATCTAATGGAATTTCTTTCATTCATTTTTCTGTAAGTTCATGATAAGCGATCCAGTATAACTGAAAAAAACTTGGTTTTAAGCAGCATAGGCGTAACGAGGGGGGGTTATTGGGGACGTAACCCCCTTATTGCTTAGGAGAAATAAAAAAAGCAAGTAACAATTTGACAAAATAAAAATGTGAAATATTTTGTTTTTTCGAATTCAATTTGTGGGAAGGAAAAATAATGCCAAAAACACAATATAGGCTTACTTTTATTTAACATTAATAACATTAATAACCAAAATAACATTCATAACTTTCAAAATAACATTTATGAAAAATATTATATATTTATTTAATTTGAAGCTACAAGAATATTGTATAATATATATTATGTCTATATTATAAAAAATCTTTTTCTGAAGGGAGTATTAGTCAACTCTAGTTACGCCAATGCAAAGCAATGAATATAATTCATCCACATAATGAACAAACTATGAATTAAGGAATAGGTAATAATTTATTATTCTTTAAAAATTATTTTCGGCGAATAAACTATATTATTATTATTATTATTATCATTATTATTATTATTATTATTATTTGATGATCGGGAATTTATTATGGTGATGAATTCTCACAATGGACTGAAATTATAATCACCGATTCATCAATATATCGTACTTTTTTATTGTATTCACGTCACGTGTAAGCATCATGATTTATCACGAACTTTTAATTCTTTACAAAAACACCAAGCTGTCAAATATAGTACAATATTTTCGATTTTTTTTTGCATGAGTCTCTAAAATTGATTTTGTCAGTTTCTTGGTCATAAGTTCTATATGAATAGAATGAACAGTGATATATATGGTTTACCATCATGCTTGAAAATGCTCAGGCTGACGCAATTTCCACTTCGACTGCTTCTCTAAAAAAAAAACCTTTTCTGGATATGTTTTTTCCATTTGAATTAGGAGGAATGACAGCACTTCAAAATTAATCCAATCGTTTTCTGAGTGAAATACAGCTAAACAGGCATCCCAAAAAATATATAACTACAAAAATTAAAACCTACTGAGTGAAAATAATTGACAAGAATCACCAACTTTTCAACCTTCTGAATCTCACCTTTGAGATAGCAGTGAAAACAGTAGTACAGTGTTTTTGTTGAACTAATCCCTAAACATTTTAAAAATTTAAGCAATCCACAGGTTTCCCATTATAAAAATGCCAGCAGAATGTGTCTGCAGAAACAAGAAATATTAATAAATAAATAAGTTGCAGGGTGAGTTGAAAAGTACAAAATTCAAAACCATCCTGAAAGAAGAGAAAAACTAGTTGAAATTTTTCTCTCTAGCAATTGACTACGAAACCAACATTTTCAATAAATCGAGATTTTGAGATATTCCCAAACAAACCTTATGCAATAAAAAATCATCTACTACCAAGTACTTGTTAAATTTAGGAAGCATTGAATCACCCGGTATCATGTTAGTTCCCATGTTTCAATATCTCCACTCTATATACTCATTACTAGAATAAGATCGTCCTGGAACAATCCGTTCCCCGATAAATATTCCAGACTCTCCAACTACGATTCAAAATTACTCAGTCGGTGACAAAAGGACTGCGATGTTTCCATTTCGAAACAATGCTTACCGTGCTGTTGTGTCCCAGAAATTCCGTAAAATTTCATTGCGCTGATGACACAGGAAAATGGAAACAAACGACTCGTTGTGCATGAAGCTTTTCAATGCGTCACGACCGGACTTTTATTTCGGATTTCGCTTAGTTCGTGCCCTTACCGCAATCAGAATGATGTATGGAAAAAAATATGGAGTGCATTAATGGTCGGAATGAATCGAATCCTACAGCGATTTCATTTCAAAGACCAGGAACACGAATTTGCATTTTCAAAGGTGATAAAGATACTCTTCTGGAATTCACAAATCTAACATATCATTCTCCCAATATCAACCAAGAAAATCAGTATGTTCTTATGAGACCACCAGTATAAGATACCCTATACAAAGTATCTGAAATACAAGATGCAATATACTTAAAAAAACATTTGACATAGTATTTGCAATACTAAATACCTTCGAATACTTTTTAGAGATAAAATACTTTTGTAAGAAAACAACATTTGATTGAACTCAAGTTTATTTGTCCAAGAAAACAATTTCTGAAAAAGGATCAAGAAAATGCGTCAATACAAAATATGAAGGTATTAATTTGAGACTTTTAAACTTGATGTTTCAGTTGAGATTTGAATAAAACTAATTCCTCAAAGACTTTGTCGCTCATCTTTCTTCGATGAAGTTTCATTATCATGTCCCCAAACAGGTTTTATCTTTTGGCATTTCTTTATTGTAAGAATGAGCATTTTGGCCGATGACTCTCGCAAAAATAATTTAGACTAAATTTGTAAACGACGCCTGGTTGCGTTAGGAAAGAAAAACTGCGAAATTTATTTTAGTAAAGGTATCTTAGAGAATAAAGTATCTTTGAAATACTGAGTTTCCAGGAAAATGCATTTAAATAAAATATACAAAATAAAAAATAAAATAAAATTTCGAACACAAGATGTGAATACATGTTTTGTATCTGTGATTCAGATAATTTTATCTAATTGTAAGATAAGTAACACCTTTGCAGATCACAATACTCATTTCATTGCGTTAGGTTATATGTGTTTTTTCGTTAATGAACTGCGTTCATAATGAAAATAAAGACTTTTCAGACTTTTGTAGTGAGCTAGGGCATTCATGTGTATGTATTTTCATTTTTCTAAAAGTGGTAAGCATTATCATTTGTTCTATTCATTGTGTTATATTGAAAATAGTACGAAGTTAGAATACTGTTGTTTATGTGAATGGTTCGATCAAAATGTATACAGGATTCTAATAATTTGTTTTATTTTTAGATTCGAATGACAAGATTCAGTTGAGGGTACTTTGAAGGAACTTTCAGAAGTGTTCATTAAGGTGAAGAAGTTTTGAATGCTGGACATCATATAATATCATGAAGAGAATTGAATTCATTCACTGCTGACAAGTTGATGGTTTTCGTCATGGAACGAACTATAATTTTCTAGTATTTATTTTCTCTGATGTTTTTTGATAGGAAGTGCCAAATAAAATAGATAATGTGAAATTTCGTTTCAATTTTGTTGATACACGAACAATACTATGCTCGACTGTGACCACTAATGTAAACATAATTTCATCTATCTACTCACGATATTTATATCACCAGCTTGAGGAAAAGCATGGAAATTAATATTGGAAGTTTGATTTTACCGATTCAGAGTTTACAATCTTTCAAATATTCAAATTCAGTATAAAATCAACAAAACATAATACCAAACACAAGAACTATGTCAACATTTCTAGTTATTTTCAGTGCCACCAGGTAGCGTATCGCTTATGTTCATTCACCAATACTGTATATTATTCGAAATAAAAATAAGAATTAGCTGATTGATCACTTGCTCATTTCTTGAATAAGACATCTACTGCTTTCAGAATTGATATCCAAGCATCGTCGATTGATCTTCGTCATTGAAAATAATTCAAATATCTTGCTTAAATAAATAGATTATAGCAAGTTCGAAAGGCACTAAAATCTCCCAAAAAAAACACCAAAAATAAATGGAACATGCATATTAATTCTAGGAAAAAATATCGCGTCGCCCATTTACCGAGACATTAAGTTTGTCACTCGTACAAAATTCTGACAGACACTGAGAATAGAAAATGAAACCAAACTGACTTCCGATGATTAGTACAATTATCATCAAAATGTATTTAAATTCGAGAGCAATCTGTTCGTAGGAGAGTTGTTGGAGCGTCGAAAAGTCGGTACATATAGAGACAAGCAAAATGATCGGCACGTTCGAAGGGCTCTCGAAACGAAAGCAGACTCGAGGGCCTGCCCTTCATGTAGTCAAGAGGGTCGGTCGAGGGCTCGCGAAAACGCGACTCGAGGGGTGCGGGGGGTTGGAAAGGGCGGGCCCCTTCGCCACTGGGGGGAAAGATGTTATGCGGGTCGAGAATGGATTCATCGCCGAAATAATGTTGTGGATTATACACTGCGAAAAATAATTAGTGGATTTGAAAAAAATATCAAGAGTTTGGCACGAGCTACTTATAACTTGTTTCAGATGGATTTGATCAAAAATTAGGGTGAATTTGTTGAATAAAAATAAACTCTTCATTTATCTTTCCAATCAATTTGATCCTTCCGATGAAACGCCTTCAAAATCTTCTTCGATTCGGTTTTAATATCCTGCATTGTTTCGAAATGGCGCCTCCGTATTGTCCTCTTGATTTCACAGTATAGCTATAACTCACACGGAGCCAAATCAAGCGAATACGGTGGTCGCAGAATGATAAAAGTCGAGTTTTAGACAACAAAAGTCGCGTAGAATTAACGGTGCACTATCGTGATGAAGAAACCAATAGTAGTTAGAGACCTGGCGTGTTTGAGACACGAAATATTTTTCAAAATGGTTTAAGCTGAGCCCAATAATATTCCAATACCATCAGCTTGATCTCTAATTGTCAATCGACGATTCTCAAGCATCAGATTTTTTTATCGATTCTCTTGAAGATTAATGTTGATGGTCATCCAGAGCGCGGTTCATCTTCAACAGATTCTTGTCTCTCTTTGAACCCGTTGCACCACTTATAAACCGTTTTTGGTGCAATAGTTTGATCACCAAAGGCAATCCGTCACATATTCAACATGTCCACACGAAAATATTCGTTCCACAAACAAATTACACATTACACTTACATCATTTTCAATATTTTGGAAAATAAATAGATTTTTTAAATATATATAAATATATTTTACCTAAATGATATATTTTTTGCTAGACATAGCTACCTGAATACTGATGAGATATAATCAATATTCATTGTATGAGTGTATTATACTCTGAAAATTCTCAGGATGAAAAAGATTGATTCACAGTATATCCGCAGGCACATACCGTTTATATGTAATAATTATGAAACATACATTATATTAATATAATATTGTTGATACTCGAAGCATATTCGCCGAGAAATAAAATAGCCAGTCTACCATCTTTGGGAAAGGGATACCAATCAATCAATCGATCAATGAATTTATTAGTTAAAGAAGTGTTCAATTATAGGGTTATCCATTTCAAGCTTGGGAAAGTATAGCTAGCAAAACTCATAAAATATTCAAAATAAATAATTAAATTTTTATATATATGTATAAACTTGATTTTTTTTTTCGAAAACCTGACTATTTAGGCATAGGAATATAATATATCATCTGGAAGGAACTTTAATTGTCTTTCAAGATATTGAATAATATACAGGGTATTCCATTTAAAAAAATACAATTTTCACCATTTTTGTATCTATCGTCATAGTCATCAAAATAGAACGACCCTGTACAATGGAAAACGACTTTCCTCAAACATAATTGATACACAGGACATTGGTAAACTACACCTAAAATTTCAGCATTCCACGAATCCAAATACCGCAGTAATAAAGCTATGTTTTGCACGAAAAATAAGGAAATCGATTAATTTCTCGAGAACCTTTTGAGATAGGTATAGGAAAGTATCATACGAAAATAATTGAAAAGTATTAGAGAAACGAAAAATGGAATAAAATACAGGGTGTTCCATTTGAAATAACGAAGTTGTTGCTACTTTTCGATAGAAGCGGCAACGCCGCAACGCTGAAAATATTTTGGATCCATAGAACAAAACTGATTACTCGAGAAACCAAACTTTCAGGATAATTCTATGACCCATTTTTCACGTCTAACCTACCATCGACCGTGAGTGACCCTGTAGAGTCTGACACCAATCGATCCCGGATGATTCTGCGACACAGATATTCTATTGAATGGTTGTTGCAGTTCATATTTATTTTTAGTACGATACTTTAAGTGTCATATATATCCAATTAAAGTGTTTATTGTGACATATATTGGAAATACTACTGAAGATCACATATTTTTGCTTGGTATCAATGTTTCAATCTCTTGGTACGTATTCATAATTCATAAATTTACACTCACCCACTGTCGTTTATTTGAAATAAGTATATCGTTTGGATCTCCAGAAACTTCATGAATGACCCTGTACACGCTATCACCACAAACCCACAAATTATTTCATATTTCCCATTCTGGTCTCGGTTTTGTGATACACTTACGACCTCATAATATATCGAGTTACCCTCGCATTTCTTCCATTCCGATGAAAAGCAGCTGCGAATTAAACCCAAATTGTATAATGGGATTGCGTCTTGGTGTCGGGATAACCGGCAACGCCCTGTAGATCGGGTTTCGGATACAGTGACAGAGATTCGGCGTCGGGTTACGAGGTGTTTTTGTGGACACCTCGGTGAAGACCGATACGATCGGGATGGTAATCTGATTAGAATTCGTTCGAGGAAGGTTGCGATTCTTTGGGAATTGTTGTCGATGGAAATGTCACTGTTGATGAGTAGATGGACGGGTGACAGGCAGGCAGAGAGACAGCTTGGGTTAGTTCAAGAACGAAGTATATGAAGAGGAGGTCCAAAATTGCATCAGATAAACTAAAATTTCATGTATGCTGTACAGAATGTAATTGCAAGACATGGCGTGGAAGACATATTTCAAGAAACAGCAGCTAGAGCAAGAACAAAACAGAAATGTTGATAGTAGTCAGGGCCGTATCCAGAAATTCGTTGCGGGGAGGACTCAAGAAAGAAAGTCACTAAAACTGATCAGTGAAAAATCTCAAATAGAAGTGAATTAGAAGTAGAGTAAAAAGAACTGAAATTATGGGCTATATTATTAGTGTGTATTCCTTACGATCCGTACACTAAACTCTGTTTTGCTCTATCGAGAAAGGTTCCCGGATTATTCTGGATATTCTATCACCTATCACCTCATGTTCAAAATTTACGAGAATTATCGAATACATTCCATATGCGAGAAGTTACCCATCTAAAACGATCAAGACCCTTTCTAGGCTCTATTAACACCCTATGACCGATTTGTATTTTTCGATAAAATCTCGAAAAAAAATCAAGCATTTTGATGAGAAAAAGATTCACCCCAAACTCGTATACTAGGTATCCGAGAAGTTCTCTGAAATTATTGAAAAAAAAACATCAACGACGGATTTATTATTGAATGGAATAATTGGCGAATGAACATAAGCGATACGCCACCTGGTGGCACTAAAAATAACTAGAAATGCTGACATAGTTCTTGTGTTTTGTATTATGTTTTATTGAGTTTAAACTAAATTTAAATATTTGAAAGATTGTGAAACTATGAATCGGTAAAATCAAACTTCCAATATTAATTAATTAATTAATAGATGGATGAAATTGTGTTTACATTAAAGGTTAAAGTCGAGCATAGTATTGTTCAGGTATCAAAAAAATTTAAACAAGATCTCAAATTATCCATTTTATTTAGCACTCCTCACCAAAAAACATCAGAAGAAACAAATAGATACTATAAATTCATAATTCATTCCATTACAAAAACAATTTTCTTGTCATCTTGATATTATAATGTCCAGCACTCAAAACTTCTTCACCTTCATGGATACTTCTGAAAGTACCTTTCAAGTACCCTAAACTGAATCTTGCCATTTGAACAATCTGCAATCTTAAATTGATTCGCCAATAGATGAAACCTTGAATGGGGATATTCCTATTAACGATTTTCGAATTCAATTTCCTCAATACAACTAGTACCTTGGAAAAAAGTTGATTTGTGTATGACAAGCCAACTGAAAACACCAAGGAAATCGTAACAGCATCGGCTCATACATAAACTATTGTATGCCAGCGCCATTATTAGATCAAGCTTGAATTTTTGATACCATTACATTAATGCCCCATGGCAATCGCAACATATATACCGGATGGCCTATCCGGGTTCATGTGAAGTTTCAGGAATCGTTGAATTATTATCGGTATCAATATGGACATATGAATTTGTATCACTCTATACTTGAATAGAAAACTTTCATCTGAGGTATTCAACTCCAAGAACCCTTTTTTCTTAAAACTCTCATGTTAATGTTGCTAGGATAGAAACAGAAAGATACGAAAATGAAATAAATTATGAACGTTTAATATTTTACGATATAATAAAGCATATTTTTTGAACGACGTTCTTTGCATTAATTTCAGCATGATTACAATGCAGCGAAATGAAATCTTCATAGTACAAAACTTGGTTTCGACATATTACCTTCTGCTTTTTCCAAATCTGCAAACGAAAATTTTCAATATTTGAATTGAATTTATTTGATTTCGTCCAGTTTGTACCGTTAGTTTCATTTATTCAGTAGTTGGTACTATATAGAAAAAAGAGTTTATACTGTGAATATGAAAAATATAGATATACAAAACGAATCGTGAGTTTTGAGCCATTGAAGAAATAGGAAAAATACATATAACACACCCTGTTTCTCAGTTATACAGAGCACTAAGCCTATCATATCCGAGTTTTTTAGAACCACTTAGGCAACCTCTACCTACCCTTACCGTATGCTCATTTCCCATTGTTCATCCTGTATAATATTCGATCATTAGGTTCATACAACAGTGCAGTATAAAATTTTATCAACTTATATTTTTCATCCTTTTTATATTCATTGTTTTTTGGTTGGATACATTTCGGATATTTATTTTTTAGTGTTCAGTCATAACAAAATATGGAAATAAATAACCGAAATCAAGAAGAAAATATAAACAATGAAATCATAACATAGCCTAGAAAAAAATCGAATCTCAACCCTTGTCTTCTGTTAGGTATTAATGACGAAAGGCTATTGGCAAGATGATTTCATTTGGCATACGTTATTGAAATAATTGAAATAATTGAAAAAAATATGAATCATTACATTTTGATATCGATTTTCGAAAAAACTTAACAGCTGTTTATTTGAAATTACTTTGAATCAACCACACTCCCATTTGAATAGACACATTATGTGTGTCAAAAATTGGTCCAATGAAGGTCAACTTCATGATGTATACATGTATTTTACTAGGTATATTTTGGCGAAGAATCTGTACGACGAATACAGATTGTAAATAACTATATAAATAATAAACTAAATAAGTGTAAAGCATTTGAGGGGGTGATTCCTCATCGGAAAAGATAGGATCTTTCGTATGAAGAAACTTCATTGGGGCATCCCATATCAAGATACAGCCTCTTGAAGGGGGTACATAAAATTTGTTCAATAATTTTTTTGACAATCACTAAAAAAGTTACAGTATTGAAATTAACATGACATTTTCTACTACCAAAAAGACACTTGGCCAGTAATTTATTTGGTTTACCCCATGGTTGTAAGGGGTGGAAAACTCAACCCCTCAAATTTATTTCCAATGTAACTTTTTGTCTTATTATTTGTTTACCATTTAAAAATCTATTTCCGATGGCGTGTTTCATTCTAAACAAAAAATATTCCTTGAATTTTTTGCCCAAAATACAGTTTGTAGCAAAAATTATTTTATTACCTGCATCAAATGATTGAAGGGGAATAAACAAAACTAATTTATCACTAACAAAACATACAAATCATAGTAAATGTTCAATATTTCTACCTTCAGACATTACGCATGCGTCTAGAGTCTAGACGTCTTCGCATCTGCTGAGCCTGAGCCATCTTAACAAGGGATGCCTCAATGAAGTTTCTTTATATGATCTTTTTTTCGATGAGGAAACACCCCCTCAAATGTTTTACACCATGTATTTTCTGTGATAGAATAATAAATGATGAAACAATCACCATTCTCATCTGGTCACAGGTACGATAACTGAATTATTATTACTATAATAAATATTCGAATCTCATTTTTTTTTGCATGTCTGCTTCCATAATTCCAAAGATTGACGGAACTGAATTCCCTGAAACACATTCTCGATCTGACGAAAATATCATGCACAAAACGCGATATTTGAATCAACCCTAAGCAACCGATTCCCAGCCAGGACATCCCGTATACAGCCCTCGCCATTCATACGCGACTCGGGGGGTCCCTTCGCAGGGCCCTCCGCACCAAAGTCAAGGGCGTGTCGCCGCCGTAGCCGATTGGCTCCGAACACGGAAGGGCGCAGGGCGAGGGTGTCCCTTTCTTGTCGTCCGTTACCCCTCGTTAATTCCACATGTTATACTTTCAATTTGGCCCTTTGCGTAATTGGACGCGAACGCCATTGTCGCTAGTCAATGGGCAAAAATGGAAAATCGATCCGTTAAAATAATGTTATTACTTTCGGGGATAATGGGTTTTATTCAATGATATGGGGTGGCCAGGGTAGTCGATATGTATGTGGATGAGGGTAGGTACAGACGTGGCTAAAATTGTTCGGATTCGATTCGGAAGGAGTTTATACAGCAAACAAAATAAAGTAGGTACGGAATATGGTAAAACAAAATGAGAAATAAGAAGTTGATACATGAGTTTATGTAAGTAGATGAAATAAAAATGCATCAATCAACTCACAATTTTTTTTACAATGAATGGAATTTTATGACCTCTTATTTGAAAACGAGAACTGAAAAAACAAACATTCTCTAATTGAACTATATCCTCACTTATACAGTCGACTCTTATAAATTCAAAATTCAAATGTGCAATAATTCGAACCTCTCTACAGGGTGTTCTTTAAAGACATGCTAATATTTGAAGGGGTTATTCTTTGACACATTTTAAGAAAAAAACTTTCCATAAACGTATGTCCTAAAAGTCTTAACTTTGGAGATACAGAGTGATATAGATTATTAAACGGTTGGTACTGCGATATGAAGCAATTTCAATTCAATTTTTTAATCAAGAACAGAGCATCTGACAAGGAAATATATTTTTTTGATTCTCATTTATGTTGGAATAAATTTGATCTCTAAATTTGCTTTCAGTCGATGCACAAACATTTTCACGTCGCATCAGATTTTTGAGGAATAGACTCTTAAGTAAAACGATTTTTATTTTTTTAGGCGAAAACCATGCGTCGGACAAAGAAAACCCTTGAGATTAATTTTGCTCAAAAATGAATGACGATCTCAAAAGTAATTTTCATTTTGGAAGTAAGCAGTGGCGTAGTATTTTTTTCTCCAAAAATATTCAATGCAAAACTCGTACGGACGCCACTGGTAGAAAAAATGAAAATTCACAAAATGCACCCTGATGCATAGAAGACATGTACCAAATTTTTTAAAGATGTTCAAAATATTATCTCAGTTATTATTGAAAAACCTTGTATCTCCAGAGTTAAGACTTTCAGGACATACGTTTGTGAGAAGTTTTTTTCTCAAAATGTGTCTTTACTTCTTGTATGGACGTTTATTTTGCATTAAGATGAGCATGTTTACCTTTTATATCTTGTTTCTTATTCAATTTCGTTTGCTGTACAAACCCTCCTTCTTACCCAAGTTTGAATTTTCAATTAATTTTCATGGATCGCTGACAGTGATCAGTATATTCCGTTGCATCATGATTGCATTGTACAGGGTTGAGTTTTTCCAATTCGAACTTTCATGTATTTGAAGACATTTTTATAAAAAAAATAATTAGTTGATTTCATTTATTGACCACATACAATTTGTGAATCTTATAAAATATACCTATCGTTTGATTTGAAAAAACGAAAGTAATTAGTTATTTTCACCTATTGACGATATAAAATTTATAAATTTTTAAAATATACCAAGCGTTCCTTTTATAACAATGAAAATATTGCATTGTTTTGTATTTGATGAAGTCTATCGCTTACATTCACATATTTTATGTTTGTTTGCGAAGTGTTTCTGAGAAGATAACACCACTTTTCCATAGCAATATTGCAGAATCTTACAATATTTCTTTTTATTTAAATTTATAGTTATATAGTTATAAGTTGTTTGACAAATATGTCCCAAACAGATCCAACGAAATAAATGTCAATCTTTCAGGTAGGTAATGAAACAATTCAAGAGCAAAGTAGATCAGAGAGTTCTTTGTTAAGCTTCTTAACGAAAAATGCAGTCTCAAGTTGTTACTCTGTGACAGTTTCCTTACAATACTCTCTTCCTAGAATGAATATGAAGTGGTAACATTCCAAATTATGAGAAAATGAGGAACTAAAGAAAGAAGGGATTCATTCTATGAGTTAACTCATTCATTTTATCCTCAAAGAACAAATACACACCTAATATACTATGTTATAATGACTCAACATCCTCTTCTTTCAACGTTTCAGTCTCGTTATAAGAAGTGACTCAGCAGTCTGGAAGATGTAATTTGGAAAATATTTAGACATGCTTCAGTTCTGGTGTAGATTATACAATAACTACCAAACAGACGTAGCAAAAATATCCGTAGGGATAAAAACGTGAACTTGAGAAATGTGCATGCCCAGACATCAGATTGAATTTTTACGTTAACATTCGTGGAACTACTTTAAGTGTTATAACTGATGAGTTATATGGAAGTGAGAGATGAGCTGCAGGATTCTGTATTCTTGGGTTATAATGATTCACTTGTTTAAGCATTGTTTGACCTGATAGAACTAGAATTCTCTTTACACAGTCCAAACTAATCCTCACGGAACGTTTTCCCAACCCTGTTTACAGATCTCATCGAATATTTACCTTGTTTATTCTATTCTCTATAATTATCCCAAGGAGATCTCATTTTTTCACATTTCGTCGTGTCACTGTCGTGGATATCACGCACTCAGATCTCTACCAATGGCGACTATTTCCACTCGAGACAGTCTGATGGGCCCATTATGTTGTTATAGGCCACCAGACAAAGACCAGAAGACGGCTTCCATCGAATCTTTTGGCTACCGTTGGAAAGGTCGATGATAGCCTTTGCTTTTTTTTTTCTTTCGGACGGGCTATTAGATTTTTCGACGACTGTTGGTTCTACACCAAGGAAATTATATGTTTACGCTGTGGTAGGTGCTTAATGATAGGTCTAAGTCGAATTGATTTTCTCAGGGAATTGGAAGACGAGTAATTCACTTCCTGGGCTTTGTTTCTTGGTTTTTTAGCTAGAAAAGCTACAATTTTTGTGACACAATAACACTTTTTGTGAAGTTACTGTTTCAGATGAGTTTCCAGTTCTCTTCTAGAATCCAAGAGTCATCTTCCGAATGAGAGTTTTATTTCACTATTTTGACGTTGACTGAGCAGTATAATGATTTGAGTACTCGAAATTATGATCAAATCATCCAACAATAATTTTTTTGTTCTCACTACTTGATGAATTATAACGAATAACTAGTACCCATTTTAGAAGTACTTACAGTAAACCCCCGTTTACTTCAATTCGATAAATGGATAGAGCATCTATAAGATTCCGTCTTGCTATTGAACTGATGTTGAAATTTGGATCATTTTCAATAAATTGGCTCATAATTTCAGTGAAATTGGCCACTTCAACAAGCTCCAAAACTGCAATCAATATTTTTGTTTTGATCTTGCTTAGTTAATTTCTTAAGCTTCAGTAGGAAGACTAGCTGCTGTTTTTCGAACAATTTCCTCAAAGTCTTGCACGTTTATCGGTTTGGGGTATAACTGTAATAATATTTCGTTATTTTCCATTATAATTCTTTATCAGTTGCCGATGCATTTGCTATATTTCTTCTTTTCTTTATGTGTATTCTCTGCTCATATCTCTGTACTTACTGATTTAATTTTTCTGCTTTGAGAATATTTGTGAAAAACTGAAGATTTAATAATATAAAATTAAAATTCTAGTTGCTGCGCACCATGACCGTATAAGGGTTTCTTGGTTGGTTTCACAAAATGGAGTCACTGAAGTTCGTTTCACTCCATATCTCCATCCAAGAGTTTTAGAATCATTTGAGATCACCAATCAACTACTATGTCCAAAAGGTCTCAAAAACCCCAAATTTTTCAAAATGTTGATGTTTTCTGCAATTATCCTGATATACCTTTCCCATGGATTTTTGATTGAACATCAAGAAGGTTCTATTTTTTGCACTTTTTGACGTAAGATCAATTACCATGAAATATGTTGAGCAGAGTTCCCTAGAAGCATAGAATAAGACTCCGTTTTATTTAGTTTGAAAAAGTTGGGACGTATTAGTTATCCTTTGACGTCCCTCAGTTGACAGATGGCACTTATCAAAAATCATTCATCGAAGAGTCAGAATGTTCCTGATGATGCTTTCCTCGACATCGAAACTATCGTGTGAAGATAATGTGTAGTGAGGTCTCATCTTCTAACTCACAACATCTAGATATTAGGCTATTTCCTAGTCCGATTCTGCATTTGAACATTTCGTAACATATCCTGATCAGTCACAATCCCAGTAGTCATCATATTATTCAGGTATTCAAGTAAATGTCGTGCGGTGTCGCTACATTTTTCCCCATAGATGGAATGGCAGACGAGGATTTTTAGAGTGGCCAGCTAGATCTTCTGATCTAATCCAACTAGATTTTTTTGGTGGGGATTTCTCAACTCAAAAGTTCACGTTAACAGATCCAATATACTATTAATGAACTACAAGAAATAATTAGGACCGAAATTAATTCAATAATGTTTTGCAGGAGTTTTAACATCGCCTTGCATATTAGCATTTTTATGATATCATAATTATTAAGGCCTAAAGATTCCCAGCTATGTCTCCACCAATTAGAAGTCTTTCTTAAATAAATAGACTATAGTAAGTAGTCTATAGTCAGTGACCGCATGATTTCTAACCACCTCAATCACCCGATTCATACCCCTTGGAAAATCTCAGAACTGTATTACTGGAATTGAAACTCGATTATTGTTTTTTCAATTGTACGAACTGCTAACACATACATTTGTACCCTTGAATCTAAATCAACTTCCACTTCCAGAAACCGATTGATCCATCCAGCATCTCGCAGACACCATTCTGCTGTGCCTCTCCCTCGGGATCAAATTAGAAGCATTACTGCCACCCAGCAGCTGGAGAATAATAAGATATCTCCTATATTATCTGTTTCAATATCTGACACGGTTTGCCGGCAGCCATTACACTACTCCCACCACCCTAATTCGCGACGAGTCTCCTCCCATTAGGTGCGTTGGTGGGAGAAAGAAAGGCGTGGCCGGCGCTGAGCCCCGCCCACGGTGCGGGGTGGTTTGGCGTCCGGCCGTTAGATGGAGTTGGTTGTATCGGTTAGGGAAAAAGGGGAAGGGGCGTCCATGTGGCGTTTCCAAGGTCGATCGATCAGATGTATTATTTAGTTTAGGGTATACGATGTGCCTCTTGGAGGGGGTTAACTGAACTTCTTTTGTTTCTTTGGGGAATCTTTGCTGGGGAGTGTGATAATTGAGTCACAGGAATACAATTCAATATAAGAGATATGGTTTAGCCCTGAGCTAAAGAAGGGGTTAACAGTTTCTTGCCTTATTGACCAATGTAGCCTTTGGCTGGATCAAATACAGAGCTGCAATATCTGCGAAATTTCTCCTTTCAACCTCTTCAATTATTGTGGATTATGTACAGAGTGACACAAGGATAGATACCCACCTACGAAAACCTGGAGCATGAAATAATAATCAGAAATTAAATTCAGGATATTTTTTAAAGTTTCGGAGATATCGCAGAGATTTCAGTTTTTTTTTTCTTTAGATAAACTAGTCATACTGGAAATTTTTTATTCAAATTCGAATATGGCACCGTCTTCTCAATTATCCTCAAAATGTCGCCTAAACACCTGTCAACTTTGTCATTTCTTGTGGGCAGCATTTTGAATTTCAACATCTTCAGATACAGTTCTTCATTCTGTTCACATGTTCCATATTACCGTTTTGTAAATAATATAATTTTCAATTTTTTGCCAGGAGTTATTTGAGAAATGAATCAAGAGAGACATAATGCTAGTCTCTCTCTTATGTCACTCGACTCATCAACAGAGCATCTGGGCCTGAAGTCACAACCGAATCATAGCATCGAATGTGAAACGTTTGGAGGGTAAATAATAATTGAAAACAATAGCTCTTTTGTGAAAAATGATTCTTTCGAAAACTTGATGAACTAGCACTGACTGAGACATCCAATTGATATTCCTTTTTAGAACTATTTGAAGAAGAATCATCGAACCACCATACCCAAAATAAATTATTTCCGATACTGTATATTTTGACCATTTTCCTTGATCGGTTAAACCCTTAAAACACTGTATTGAAATTATAGAATTGTGTCTATGACATTTCAGATTTCATGAAGATACAGACCATCTAAAAAGATCAAAAAACATGTCGAATAGAGCACATTGTATAATTTAATTGAAATTCCTCGATCGATTTTGGACATTGTCCCAGATGGATTTACATCGACAAGGCAATGCTATAATCATCTAAGGGTTGGATACCAAACAAATTAAAGGGTGTAAAGTTCATTTTGTGCTACACGGTATACGGTACGTGGCAGTTTGCTTTCCACGATCTGATAGATTGAAGGGCAAGATTACAGGGCTACAGCGAGCACGTGTGCAGGGCTTATCGTCGAGTATCAAGAAAATTAGGAAAAGGGTCGCAACAGCAATCGGGTTTGTAATTTCTTCTTCACAGATCCGAGCTTAATTAAAAAATAAGCGAGTGCCTTTTGGTGTGCGTCAGGTGAGAATCAAAATGAGCTCACATATTAGCAGTTCATTCATTCAAAAATTCATAAAAATTCAGTGTTTACTTTTCAGAACTTGCTCGTCCTCAAGAAAGTTCCTATTATTATTTATTGCCCTAAACAGCTACATTATTTGGCCGCCTAAATAACTAAACAATAAACAGCGCAGAAATATAGTCTATTTATTTAAAGAAAGCTAGCTTAGACGAATTTGGTTGACTTTCAATACCATTAAACTTCAAATTGGTTGAGATATAACTGGGAACATTTAGGCATCTATAATAATGGCAACACTCGCCAACGATGCCAAATTTATTTCGAGAGAAATCTCAGATCTACAGTAGAGTTTTGTTGTCGAAGTATTGAGAATTGCCGATGAAAACTGTTCGACAGTTATACACAGTCGATAGTTATCTAATTCTGGTGAATATATTTCATGAATTAAAAACATTTCTGAACAATTTGAATGATGAACTCAACCCAACTCTGTTTCGTAGTATCGTTGAAAAAATAGACAAGTAGCAACAGCGCACCTTATGGCGAGCTGTCACAAGTAACTTACTCAAATAACTAAACTATACGTTCATGAAACGTTTACTTGAACGTGATTGAAATCCCCAATAATATCCAAACCGTTGCTGAGCTGTAACGATTTTCTTGCAACATTCTGTACGTTCTCTCAAGTTAATGATCTCCCTTTTTATATCTCTGATTAGACTGTCATAAACATATTTCAACGTCTCGGAAGCTAATAGTTATACTGTTATTAATACATTGCGCGAGATTGAATGCTAGTAAGAACCCGCTTGTTTATCACGTCATTAATGTCATTATAGTAGCTGGCGTTGTCCAGATATGCTGAGTCAACTCGTATTTGGTGATGATTATCGAAAGGATCATAGAAAGGAATCGAAAGATATGATAATGTGAATGTTTGAATGAGTCGAGTTCAGTATGTCTTTGTAAGGAATATTATACGAAGAGAGAAATCGTCAGATGAATGAATATAAGAACCATCATCATAGGCGTAACGAGGGGGGTGATTAGGGTAACAATTCGAAAAAAAAAATTGAGTAAGGGTGGTTGACTAGTGGGGGTCGACCTCCCCATTAGCCAACACTAGTTACGCCAATGACCATCATAGTATCATTACTTTACAGATTAACCGAAATAAGCAAAGCCCAGTCTTCAAAATTATTGCTTTGAATTCAAAGATCAATTCATGATCCGGCAACATCGAATGTTTGATTGAAAAATGGCAACAGGTCAGGCCAGTGAAACTAACTTCAACTAAATCGTTCAGTTTGAATCTAATTGATACCTGTTGATGAATCCTTTTTGTTTTCACTTCAGTTTCCTTGGGAACACTTTCTTCCAATTGTAATTGCAGCATCGGTAAACCTGCAGCAAAGGGAACAAATTCCGATTTTGATGAAAATGTTTATTACACTAAAACATAATCTTTGAATCAAATTTCACAAAAAATTTCATGATGAGAAGCTTTGGAATAAGATATTTTCATGTTTTTATATTTACATATTCTCGACTCTAAACAATACATAATAATTGCTATGTTAAATGAGATGTGTCATGTCACAAGAAAGCAACGTTGCCAAGTTGCATTTCTGTTTTCAGTGGTGAACCATAGAATCGAGTCTACATATAAGTATAATATATTTCTATGTGGCCAATTGATTGATCTACGTTTGGGGTGGATCCCGATGACAGTGATGTTTTTAATCAGGTACCGTGTCCATCGAATTATTTGGATTCGTTGAATAATTTCATCCCGAACTTTAAAAGAAATTAAGTCTACGATTTTTTTGTCGACTTGGCAACGTTGCTTGTTATGATGACAATAAACTGGTCATTTGACATTTCAATTATTGCACGCCACATTGGGTTGAAAATATACAATATTAAATTATGAAAATTAGCATTCTAACAGCTTTCTTTCATGAAAATTCTTGTGGGAAATGATTCTAGGACTTATGAATGATGTTTTATTCTATTCAAAATCTGTCCTACTAATTACGTAAGTACATTATCAATCAAATTCTTAGGTTTTACCGTGATCGATTTTCAGAAACTTTCCTAAAAAAAGTATGCTAGAGATGTTTCCGCGGAAAAATTTAATCACTGGATGTTTATAGATATTAGTGTTCCAAAGCGTCTGTAAAAATTTCATCAAAATCGGAGTTGCTTCCCTTTGCTGCAGGTTTTTCCATCAACCCCGTTTCTTCGTCGTCAATTTTTTCAAAAAATCACATACATTTTCCGTCTCGACCATTATTCACACATTTTATCCGTAAAATCCAACGCGGATTAATTGGAGCCGATAGCAATCAGTGTCGTGCAAGTCCAGAGCACGGTGTAATGTTGACGGGGTGAGAAAAAACCACACGATGACGTTGATCAAAGAACGAAATTGCACCGCGAAGGTGATCGATTATGTGCGGCGGCGGCGAGCGTGTACGTCATAAAGACCAGAGCGACAGTGACTGATGTCCGACGAGTCATAACGTATACAGGGTGATCGCTCTTTGCGCGTATCGGATGTACCATACATGTTTAGGGGATATAACAGTGAAACGCATCGCTTTTTAGAACGCTGCAATTGAAAAACTATTCAAGATACGACCTTGCCATTTTCACAGGATATTTTGAAATAACATATAAGAAAATCGATTTTTAAGTAAGTGTTACACTGGTATAGTGATCACTTATTCGAAGGGAATTCAATCTAGTAATGAAATTATTTGTTTTAATGAACATAATTTGAATTCGACGTTAATCTTATTTGGTTATTCCACACTGTATAATGAATTTTCATTCAGGTGTTCTCTAGTTCTTCTGATGCAACGAACAACACACGATATGAATCACTCCGTCAAGCGAAGTGACATATTACAGTGCTTTTTCAGAACTAGACATATCAATCTTTGAGCTCATCCTCTAAAGCTTGGGAAAAGATAAGCTGTTTGGTAACAATGAACATCCGGAAATCTATGTAAGGAAAAGGAAAATTGTTCCACATTTTCATCGTCGGTACAGGAAAATCTCATCTAGATATACAGGGTTATTCACGTTAAACAACACAGAAGATTTTTGATAAACCGATTGAGGTCAGATTCAAAATTATTTTCATGATATACAAGGTATTCCAAGATATTAGTGTGTTGAAGTTGTGTCAAAATGAAAAAAACCTGTTTATTTTTTATATCTTGATTTCAAATTAACCTCCATGGATTTTCATCATATAAAACTCGTCGAAATATTCTGAAGATTGAATTATTAATATCAATTGCCAATTGATTGTTTTTTATAAATTTGTTTTTGTTGATCAACCATAGATCAATTTGTGACACAAGTGTGAGAAATTTACTGAAGTATGAATGGATGGTTGAGAGTTGAACTGATTAATCGCTACTTTCGTATGCTCGAAATTTTTATTCCAAATGTAACACCTTGTATTTCTCCACGAAAACAGACACAATTTGAATAGTTACTTTAGTATGATGTGTATATGGAAATGAAACTAGTGTCAATTTCTTTCAGTTTCAGGAAGTCGTGTTAATGTCAAGTATTTAGGAGTTATTTTCATTTTGGAAGAAGCAGTGGCGTAGTATTTTTTTCTCCAAAAATATTCAATGCAAAACCCGTACGGACGCCATTGGTAGAGAGAATAAAAAATCTCGTGCATCACAAAATGCACCTTGATGCATAGAAGACATGTACCTACCAAATTTTCTATAGATGTCTAGAATATTATCTCAGTTATTATCAAAAAACTTTTTTTTTCAAAATTTCATCACACTGTATCTCAGAAGGCAAGACTTTTAGGAAATATGTTTATAGGAAGTTTTTTTCTCAAAATATGTCGAAGAACAACCGCTCCAAATATTAGCATGTCTTTAAGGAACACCCTGTATAGAATAATAGACAGTTTCCAATGGTTTTGCGAATTATTACAAGTAGAGTTTTCAATTCAATTCCTGATATATAATATTTGTAGTTAATTGAAAGAATTGGTTATGGTAAAATATTACGAAAAATTAGCTTAAACAAAGATTTTCTTGAAGAAATTCAACCTAAATGTCACTTTTTTTTCGGAAACTTCAAAGATTTCTATAATTTTGAAAAAGACGATTTTTATAAATGAAACCATTCAGTATAGATGATAGGAGCTAGGCGGGTTTTAAGACGAACCTCAGTTGATGAAAACTTTATTTTTATTTTTTAAATACGAATAAAACTTCGTTGCTCACTCTGGGAGTAACATTTTCAAGATCATATGTTGTCTTAACTCTCGTTTCAAGAACGAGTAGATCGTGTTCGTATCTTGGATATATCGCATAGATACGTTCACGTCTGTGCTTTCTCAAGTGTCTACTATATAGGTTTTTCGTACATACAGAGACGTGGGGGCACTCTCCCAGTATCCATTCCACCTGAGATGAAATCTCGAAGCACTAATTCAGTTTCCTAACGTAATAATAATAAGCGCCGTCGGTGCAGTTGTCATTCGGCCTTATCTTTCTGAAATTTAGTATCGGTAATGGTAGGGATCGAAGAATCCGTCACCCTCGAGGTGAAACATCGAACTTTTAGGATAATTATTTCAGTCACACCCATTTAGCACCCGATCCTGCGACGATAGGGCCCTAATAACCGGAGTATCGCGCCGGAGTTTTTATTTATGCATTTGCATCTGTTTTACCGATACGGATTTATGTTAGGAGAGAAGCGCCCAGGGCGGTTCGGACGCTAGGTGTATCATTCGAGTCGGCGTATCTGATTTTGGAGAGCATTGATATATCCTTAGCGAGACCATACAAGAAATCATGGTTTTTCTTCAAGAGTTTTTGTATAGATACAGGACGTTTCATTAATATGGTAAAAAAATTAAACTGAGAGTAGGAAGGACTAAATATGACGATTGAGCGCAACATCGCTTATATAAATGTTATTGATGGTTGAAAATATAGAGTGCGTTCAAAGTTAAAATTTTATTTGCAAATTTATTAATAGCTTCGATAGTTTTTATGATATCGGTTTCTCTGACACTAGAAAACTCTTTGCTTGTCTGACAGAAACCTACTTGTGTTTTCTTGATCGGAATTATTTGAATTTATTTGTGACTTCAATACTTGAAATTGGGTTTATCGTAAAAACGGTAAGGTTTTTCGACTTTTTCCAAGAATACTTTTTTGTTCAAAAGATAGCGTAGTGTAATAAATGTTCGATCGAAAATGTTGATTTTCGACGGAAAAAAAAGTTGTGTGTATTTTAAAATAATTGTATGTGGGTAAGTGGCGCCCTCTAAGGACTACGTTAATACTGATAAAATATTCTTGTTTTCTTTCCATTGTAACAATTTTTGAACCGATATCATGAAAATTTGCAAATAAAATTTCAACTTTGAACGCACTGTATTTTTTTAACTATCAACTTTTGTATGAACGATGTTGCGCTCGATCGTCATATTTTGGTCCACTCTACTCTTAGATTAATTTTTTTACCATATTAATGAAACACCCTGTAAATGTTTATCTTGATACGAAATTCTATAGATTTTAAATTTTTTCTACGTGGCTGGATCGAACGGAAAAAATCCGAAAACAAAGATCGGGAAAGTGACCTCCATTTTTTCGTGTTTTCTATAGTTACCGAGTCTCATATGCATTTTCTCGTATTTACCCACCCTGTAGAGTGTCGAAACGAATATATCTAAATAAGCGAGATCACTAAATCATCAGCTTCAAGATCAAATATAACGACAATAATTAATGTTTTCGAAAATCTAAAATATTAAAGTATAAGGGGAAAAATCGCGCGTGTTTTAAAGACTAGTTATCCACGAATACTTTACGCAATTTTTTTTATTGGTGCACCATGATATCATTATTAGTACAAAGAATAGAAATAAGAACTAATAATGCAAAATGGTTGACTTGACATCAGGATACCTTTCGTTGTCATGGAAATGAGAAAAACAGATATTTATATCTCGTTTCTTTGTTGATGTTGCCATGGCAATTTTAACAATCGCGCGGTTCCATTTAAACACACTGAGGCGTGCTTTAAATGGGTAAGATGGGGCACCAATAATAGTATATTAAAGTATAAGTGGATAAAAAGGTCTTTAAAACACGCGCGAGTTTTCGAGCACGACGGCGCAGCCGAAGTGCTCGAAATAGAGCAAGTGTTTTTAAGACCAGTTATCCACGAATACTTTACGCTATTTTTTTTTATTGGTGCACCATGAAATAATATATAATGGTATTATAACTACAAAGAATAGAAATGAAAACTATAATGCAAAATGGTTGACTTCGTGATGTGACATTAAGACACCTTTCGTTGTCATGGAAATTAGAAAAACAGATATTCATTCACAATTTTATGTTTATTGTTATCGCAGAGTTCAAAAATGAATTATTCCAATATCAATTCATTGAATAGTGAGGCAAAATCGAGGTTAATACCGGAAATATTCAGTGATATATATAAAAAAGAATATGACAAGTTCATCAAATGAAGCAAGAGGTATCAGAAATAAATGAACTAGTTGTGCTGGCTTACCTTCAGAAAATTTAGGAGCAGTACAAGGCGTCGACTATTATGTACAAAGTACTCCGTCAAATCAATAATCAATAATTTGTCACTTAGACGTCACGTTTCTCGTTTCTTTGTTGATGTTGCCATGGTAACTTTAAAAAACGCGCGTTTTTTAAAGTTCGATTTAAACACGCTGGGGCGTGCTTTAAATGGGTAAAAAGGGGCACCAATAAAAAAAAATATTATGTTAATATCTGAAAAAAATCTCTTCGAGACGCTTAAGTAGACGGTGTTGCTGATGTCAGAACAATCTTGCTAAAATAAATAGAATATAGCATAATAATAAGAACATCTTCCCAAAATAATATTCTCAAATAATATAATTAATTTAATTTAGAGAGTAATGACTTCTTTATACAGGGTGTTAATTAAGTATGTTAACAAACTTCAACCACGAATAGTACTCCGAAAAATAGAAAGAAAATGTCATATGAACATGGGTCCGGAAATGCTTCCTAAGGGAGCTACGCTCCTTTGCATGGGGCACCCTGAAGACGGTTTTCCCTCGATATTATCGAAACCGTTCATAACAAAATTACGAAATTAGGTGGGATGGGTAAACTTTCGACGCTGAATCTGATTCTGAATTCAGAATTTCATAATTTTAATCACAGGCGTATCATACGGAAGGACTTAAGGGTGAAAATAACCCCATTTTCTAAATGGTAATTTTTTTGACATTTTGATTTCAGAATATGGTAATTCAGAGATTTCTACGTAAAAATGGTCTCTTGGTACATCTCCATAGGCCTAACAGTTTTTGAGAAAAATGCAAATTATTGAATCGATGCAGGCTATTGTAAATAAATAAATGTTCGTCTACATACATATTTAGTTAGTGTGCTGTGAAAAACAATTGCAACAATTGCGTCGAAAGTTTACCCATCCCACCTAATTTCGTAATTTTGTTATGAACGGTTTCGATAATATCGAGGGAAAACCGTCTTCAGGGTGCCCCATGCAAAGGAGCGTAGCTCCCTTAGGAAGCATTTCCGGACCCATGTTCATATGACATTTTCTTTCTATTTTTCGGAGTACTATTCGTGGTTAAAGTTTGTTAACATACTTAATTAACACCCTGTATAACCATCATCTCTAATAAGTATGTTAAAATCAACCAGTTATTCTCACGAAAATTATTTATAGGGGCCAGGTCGCGACTGTTTGTAGGCCATACACTCTCCATAATGCGTATCCATCTGTACGATTATATACTTTCAATTACCTCTGTATGGTCGCTGCCACCTGTGAGCCTATTCTCAGTTTATCTTCTCGCTGTCACTAATTATACAGAATTACTAATAAACGTCGAAAAAAAAACGCATCGAAATCGTCTGAAGATCATTATTATCACATTACCCGAGATATCATTTCATTCTTCTACTTTTTGATCGAGCAGCTGTTTCTTTCCACCGACAAAGACGAAGATTCGATACGCTGGATTGAGGAGTCGAATGAAATTTCGTGTTTGATTAGGATGTGTAAGTAACACTCGAATTTATCAAAGCAAGGTGTTAAGGTGGACTTTCCGGGTGTCCTGATCAATGGGTTACGGCCAATTTTGAATTTGGACGCGTAACGACGGTATCAACGGGGGGTCTCAAACACAAGAGATAATATTTGTCACGGAAATAATCAAATAATCTTATTCATCCACTGATTTTTTAATTTTGATTTCACATCAGTGGGAATTTCAGAAATAACTGTGAAACAAACATTGTATATGAATGTTTGAATTTCAAAGGAGAAAAGTGTTTCCAACAATTTTGGTGTTTCAGAATTGCACAGCAATATTTCAGGTACGTATTCTCTGTTTCAAAATAAGGAAAAAAGTTCGTATGAACATGTGTCCGATCTCAATTATTAGCGGAGTTACAGGGTGTTGAAAGTTGACAAAAAATTAGGTTTTCATTTTATTGTGCTTAATCTACTGCAGATAGAGCTTTAAAATTTTGTATGAGTATTAAAGCAATAGGTGCTGCTTAACATGAGAGTAAATGTCTTCTAAATACCATACAGGGTGTTGAATTTTCCAAGGTCCCAATCCACAAAAGCCTTAAGAAAAACTTACTCGTACGCCACTAGTGAATTTTAAAATATTTTTTAAGTTCTTCAATCTGTTACCTAAATTGTGTTTCCTTGACTTCTGGTCGACCACGTTCAGCTTCCTCAGAAATTAATTAATTTGTAAATTGGCTCAAAGTTACATGGTCTGAAATGTTTATACTATTTTGATATTTGATATTACTTGAAGCTTCAACATTTTATAGGAAATGAATTCATCAACAAATGTTTAGAGGAATTGTACAAAGTGGATCGAGCACAATAAAATAAAAACCAATTTTTATTTTAGCTTTCAACACCCTGTAACTCCGCTAATAATCGAGATCGGACACATGTTCATAGGAACTTTTTTCCTTATTTTTAACAGAGAATATGTACCTGAAATATTGCCGTGCATAGACAGAATAGAAAAGAATAAAATAGAATATTGTGTTTATTTGCAAAAATAAAAAGAGATTAAACATAACATAATAGTATATTAAAGTATAAGTGGATAAAAAGGTCTTTAAAACACGCGCGAGTTTTCGAGCACGACGGCGCAGCCGAAGTGCTCGAAATAGAGCAAGTGTTTTTAAGACCAGTTATCCACGAATACGTTACGCTATTTTTTTTATTGGTGCACCATGAAATAATATATAATGGTATTATAACTACAAAGAATAGAAATGAAAACTATAATGCAGAATGGTTGACTTCGTGATGTGACATTAAGACACCTTTCGTTGTCATGGAAATTAGAAAAACAGATATTCATTCACAATTTTATGTTTATTGTTATCGCAGAGTTCAAAAATGAATTATTCCAATATCAATTCATTGAATAGTGAGGCAAAATCGAGGTTAATACCGGAAATATTCAGTGATATATATAAAAAAGTATATGACAAGTTCATCAAATGAAGCAAGAGGTATCAGAAATAAATGAACTAGTTGTGCTGGCTTACCTTCAGAAAATTTAGGAGCAGTACAAGGCGTCGACTATTATGTACAAAGTACTCCGTCAAATCAATAATCAATAATTTGTCACTTAGACGTCACGTTTCTCGTTTCTTTGTTGATGTTGCCATGGTAACTTTAAAAAACGCGCGTTTTTTAAAGTTCGATTTAAACACGCTGGGGCGTGCTTTAAATGGGTAAAAAGGGGCACCAATAAAAAAAACATCTAAAAAGTTCTCACTGAAGCTTTCACTTGTTAGTGAGATGGAACACGTGAGTGCACCAACAAATTGTAATAAAAAGACATTCAAAGGGTCAAAAAAAATAAGTTTAAAATAATTGAGAAATAATATGAGTTTATGATATTATCTTGGGTAGTGTTTTTCAAGTGTCAATTTTCTTCTGAATGAATAAAATTCATGTTAATGAGTTACCTATTAGTTTGATCTCGAAAGGATGGCTTATACCGGATGATTCAATCGACCTGTTCATTGAATGTTTGCGATGTTCTCATTCCATTGAAATATGGACATTTGCAACAAATCAGCCATCAAGGCAGCGAATAAGGACGTGAAACTTCCGGTTGAACCGGAAGTTGATGTCAACTTGGTCATTTCGAATAGCATCTAACCTTCATATTTTCATTCCAATTCCAAACTTATTTTATGTACTCAAGTATTGATTTTTTTTTTATGTATTGAAATTTTTCTCAAATGTCACATTGAATTTTTGATATTTCATCTGAAATCAGACACTTACTATACAAAAACTATATTGATGAAATAAATCATCTTGTCATTTTATTGTTCAATCGAATATTTTGAAAGAGTAACTGTCATTCTCAGGCGATGGAAGTGTCTTTGCATTTCACTCATAAATTGTAAATCGCGAATACCTTTCATGAAAATAAGTAATTGGAGGAGGAGGAATATTTCACCTTGTATCTACATCCCCGAAACAAGCTTATTCCTTTGACAGATTAGAGGAAATACGAAAAATCCCTCTCAGCATCCGTTCGCTGAAAATTTCCGAGAGGCGCGTCGAAAACAAGAGCGGCGTCGTTGGCAGCCATTACGGGCGTCCTTTTGATTACGTTACCGACCAAGGATCTGCGTCTTCGGCTTGATCATCTGACGACGGCTCGATAACGTCGTTACGGCGACCGTGAAGACGCTGACTGGAATCGAATTATCGCGGAGAAAACACGAAACGAACTCGCGATTTCCCGATGCTGCAGAATTCGACTCTTTTTACTATATTATCCAAATCCAAGAGGCCAAGTGTGAACTTAGTAACACGCATTGATCACGCATCGAGAACGTGATGGCGTAGAGCTGTATCCAGGGCCGGATTAACAAGTAGACAGAATAGGCAGTTGCCTAGGGCCCCTGATTTTAGGAGGCCCCCGAAAAATGAGAAAGACTTCTAAAATTTTCTTATAGACATAAAATTCTAGAGAGTGAAAGAAAAATATAATCAAAACTGAAAATAAATTCCACTCAAATAAATTAAACTCAATTGACCGCATTCAAAAGGCGACGATATTGATGATGTAATTGTTTTATTTGCCAAAAACAAATGTAGAAAACGACATGTTTATAATGTGGATAGTAGTTTTATTGATATTATTACATTGAGACAATTTTCATTAAAGATATAAGTTTGTATTTTTCAATCGAAATAAGAAGGAAACGGACGAGAAGAAAAGGGCCCTCAGGTTGTCTAGGGCCTTGTTGAGGGTTAATTCGGCCCTGGCTGTATCCCATATTTGAAATAATTTTTTTATGAAATAGTGCAGACAGCATTTTTCTTGAAATTTCGGGTATTTGTTGTCGTTTGAGACGTGTTTTTTTATTTTTGTGGACATAAGACATTGATGTATGTATCCTGTAGGTTTTCTGATATAATTATGAGAGCGTCGCGTTTTTGTTAAAACTAATGAAAATACCGCAAAACACAACACAGCACACGAGATTAAATGTGATTTGACTAATTGTGATAATGTAATCTGCGTGTTGAATTTTCTCCCCATTCTGAAGGCGTGCGAGATCTAGATGGTTCTAGCGACCATCAAAATGTTCATTTACCGTTCTTCGTTTATTTCAGTGATTCTCTGAGAATTCACAAAAATTCAATTGAAATAAAAAATCATGTGCAATACATATTGAAATATATACCTACATTCAATTCATGAATCGTTCAAAATTCAATATTGATTTGTCTTTGTTGTTGATCTTCAACACTAATTCGTTTAACAATTCAACTGCAAGAAAGTTTCGAATACTTCACACAGGCATATCTATTTCAACCAATTGTCATCAAATTGTTGTAATGTCACTTATTCTTGATGTTTTTTTTACAAATGAAAACCATTGATGAAAAATTGATGAATGGGTTACATCGTAAATACTTTATCTTCCATGCAATTGTGGTATATAAAGATAACTGAATCTGTCATAACTGAGATCCTTAAACAAGAAGAAAGACTGTATTTTGGAATTGACTCCAGAAACGGAAATATGAGGATTTTTTGAGATTTATTTCGGTCGCCTCAAACTAATATAGAAACGAATTTGTTTGAATTTGACTGTTCTATAAAGATCTTTATGTAGAATCAAATAAAATGCATTGGACCAATTGAAAAAACAAGTTATTGAAAATTAACTGTTCCCGATACTTGTATGTATCTTGTGAATGGAGCATCTGCGATACAAAACGCCCACTATATATCTCGTTTGGAGGGTTATTTTGTATTGTATTCGTTGGATTACAAGTTGATAATTCGTGTAGAAAATTGAAGGTGTGTCTAATAATGTATTTCACGACGTTTCCATTTTGTTTGATAATTTTTTTCTTATCATTTACCATCCAAACTTTTGACATTCGATACTGTGATTGGCTGTGATTTGACTGACGTCAGGTGCAGATCTTATATCGTAGCATTTCAAACAGTTTTGGAACCGCTGCCGCAGTGGCTATGTAATGGAATTATCATTCAGCTAACTTGTAAACGCGCAACGGGGATGTTTGTCTCGTTCGTTATTTTTTCTGTGGGTTTAAAGCGAGTCCAGGGAGACTGAGGGAGGCCCCCTTCACCCTTGTTATTACAAAACTGCACACATACGTCGGAGTGCTAATGGTTCGGATGATGATTCAAGCTGGTTTTCTTAATTTAATTAAAAATTAGGTGCACGCATCTACACATTGTTTTTGAATTCTCGAGTTTGAGGTTGTCCAACAATTTTGTTTGGATTTTTATTTTTATTTTCCAATTCAATTTTAGTACCTACCTACTGATTTGAATATTATTCAATGACTTTTTTGTTCAATAATTCAGATTGTCTTTCACCTTTTTTATTCAATGGGTAAGCTCCTCATGCCTTCCTCATTTCTCAATGATATATTTTTATTATTTCGATTATATAATTTGACATAGTTTCTTGAAAATGCAAACAGAAATCAATAAAGAGTCTATTAAAAAATATCTCTCTGTATCATTAATGTATCAATAAAGTGGCCCATGAATACAGAAAATTTTTCATATAAAAGTTGTTTATATTTCCGCAGATATACAACCCTAAGATATTTCGAAATGTACAGGGTGTTCAGCGAGGGTGAGACAACATTGAGTTAATTTTTTTGAATGGAGACACCCTGTTCATTCGTTCATCATCAAATTCAGTGTAAAATTCTGCATCGAGTGCATTCTACCTTTTTTTTTTCATAAAGTGGGACGTTGTCAAGCGAACAAAAAATTAGGCAACAATTCATGCCGAAAAATGTTGTGGAAACATAGTTTTTTATATAATCGTCCGTTCAGGAGATTTCGATCAGGAAAAACTTCATTTCTCAAATGGAACACCCAGTATATTGTAGAACTATTTCATGTCTTATAATTATGTTTATATGGTGTACTCTCTGAAAACGATTGTTATTGAGAACATTTTATTTTTGCATGTTTTCAACAGGTAAGCTATGAATGTGACGTTGACTATTTTTATTGTTGTATTTTCACTTATGGACCATGTAATCTTGCTCTATTTATCAGTAATAGGTACTCAAGATTTCCTATTGGACGAAAAACGCCCTCTATTATAGTAAACATTCAACTCCACACTCGCTGTCGTCTGTCTACCGATGAAATTGATTTTTTTGATGCACGTCTTCTGACTCGTCGTTTTACAACTGTTTTATATTCCACCTGCGATGACTTGATGTGTAAAAATGGTTATTTAATTAATTTTAGTGGCGATTAAGGACGGGAAGTGACACAAAAGTCGTCACAATAAAAGAATGTTTGTGCAGAGGCCGAAGACTGACTGAGGCAGATGGCAGGATTATAAACGAAATAAATGAAGACACGTAATCATCCGCTTTTTATTCCATTGATTCGAATCCGTATAGAGTTGATTAATTTGCTGTCGTAAAGTTTATTCTCGAATAAACGTGATTTGTGTGGGATATTAACGTTGTCCTGATTGATGTAAACGAAAGATATTATGCATGTGATCACTGTGTAGGATCTACAGTATCCTGTAATACGTGAAAATTATTTTATTGTTGAAAATTCCTTGATTTTTCCTAGCAATAAATTGCAAGGTCTATACTAAATTCCGAAGACTTCAGATGGGCATGTCTTATTAGATTTCAAGTACAAAAAAAATTATATTACATAATCTCTCTCTCTAAAAAAAAAAACAAATACTGACGTATCAATATTTCCTAAGCTGAAAGAATAAAATGTTTACATTGCTATTCACGAAAAAAAAAAGTGGAATTGTCTATCATCATTTTTCATTTTAAATACAATGATATTTTGATTGAGTTTCAGATCATTCCTGACAGTTAGCGTATTTGAACATAGAATTCTAATAATTTCATGTGAATATATGGTTGTGGAAAATAATTAGGAATTAACATTGACTGTGGAAACAAAATTTCATTTTCTGCTTGATGTTATCGAGAAATATATTCTAGAACTATATTTCCATATTATTCATATTTATTCCGGATTGGCTGAGATTTTTCCATAGCTGTAGACTAAACTTAAATACATTCGTGACTAAATCATTTTCATCAGCTAATTAACGTAATAGGATGATGAAAAAAATATGTTTATGGTTGCATTAACATTACAAGCTATTAACACTAGCTTTAATACGATAACACGATCAGGATATATTTTAATAAAATTATTACATACTGCGTATGTAATTATTCACGCGAGACCTAATTATATTTAATAATATGCATGTCCAGATATCATTATGACGTCGAATCATCAAAGAGTTATATAGAGTGTTCATTCCAACATCTTTTATGCGAAATATCATCGATAAAGGCGCAAAACTCGCAACCTTTCAATTTTTGTTCATCTTAAACAGAATAATAATATAATCTCCTCAACTAATTGAAAGATATTTCCGATTGGATATTCGCTAATGCTGATCAACAAATCATTCGATAGATTAAGAATACTTGATCGAGTATAGATTATTTAGAAAATTAGTAAGAAAAGTACTCATAAGCAAATTTATATGATTCGAAATATATCGTTATTATTGTGATAGATCTAGATTCATTTTACACAGCACTCATTATGTCTCATAAAGTAGAATTTTCATGATGGAAAGAAAAATACTACTCAAAGAATTGAAATTAAAACGATACGATACATTTCTCCCTACCGTCTTCGGAATTTGTGATGAGTATTTTTGAAATTGTGTGATATATTTCGATTGATCCTCCTAGATCCGGACCTGATCAGTTTAACAACATCAACTCTGAGAGTTCGTGATTCTAGTCATCGAAATTTACGAGATAATCACCTGCGTATTCAAAATTGAGCGTTGTGTAGACAGGTACAGTGGGTAATCAGCGAGACTATAATATCGAAGAACTGGCTACCGTATACCAAGCTGGATTCTTAGGTATCAAAAGCTTTCAAAAAATAAGACGTATAAATATCTCATCAGCATTAACGTGTTACTATTCAAACTGTCTGTACGGATGTATGACGTTGAAAAAATATTCTTTCGACTGAGTAGAATAAAATTAGTCAGGGAGCATACGGGAATATTATTTTCAACAGTTTTTAGATTCATTCAGCTTTGAGATGATTTGTGGAACGAATTTCGCAGATATTGAACCAAAAAATACTGAACCTACTGTCTAGGGTAGTTTTCGAATTATTCCTTATCCTTTTATTAAAGGATAAAGAAGTGAACAATTCACAGAAATTATAAAAAAAAATTGCGAGATGTAACGACTTTTACTACGGATTTTTCAATAGGATCAAAACATTCTCAGATTATTAGTGAGTCTTTATCATTTTAAAGTTCTAGAGGATACTAAATTTTCCATTTTCAAGCATATCTATTATTACCAAATACTTTGATCTCACAACCCTTTTTAGGAGCTTCATTTTCTTCCATATGTATATGTAAATATTTTTTGGATGCGAAACAAACGCAAAATCATAAAATAAATATCACGTTACATACATTAAAATTTTTCTTTGACAAACATATAAATTAAACTCATTCTAAACAAATCAAACTAATACTTAACTCTTGGATGAGGTCAACTGTGTGCTCTAAGACATATTCTACTACCAGATTCTAATAGAGTTTACCTACATCAGCATTTCTCATCAATCAGAACGGTTTCATCGAATATCGAATTATCTTTGAAAATATCACCACTTACCCCCCGACTATTTCTAGATCGAATAACATACGAATCGAACAAAGACGGGACTGTTTTTTGTCAGAAGGTCCTTATAATGGACCAACAATGCTGCTCGGCTACTGACTAAGTAGCAGGTTGTGGCCATTTGCCACCGTGATGCGGCAAATTTCCTAATGACACCCCGTATCATATGTCTCGTATCGTATCCAACCTTTTTAGGTGCAACAAACGTCATTCCAAGTAATTCCTTCAGATATTCGTGTCTACTGGGCGATATGTTCGAGTTTTCCACAAGTGTAAGTGAGAGTCCATCCAGAAATACAAATAATGTGATATAATATTCAACAATGAGTCAATTATTACTTGATGACAAAAGAACATACATTTTCTGAGATATTGGCATATACTCTTTGTTTTCCTCAATTTTCTATCACAATTTCTGATGACTAGTATTGAGCCACCAATCAGAATATATCTTCTTGTATTTAATCGAAGGTTTTTTCTCACCGATGAATATTTTTTTTCTATAAACAATTCAAGGCCGAAATTTTGGTCAAAAATCGATTTTTTTCTTTGAGAAACCGCCATTTTGTCAAAAATTATTTATTTTGCTCATTCCTTCGATTAATTACTAGATTTAACATTACTTTAACGGAATCTGGTTTTTTAATTTCAGTAACCGCAAAACGTCTTTTTTGAGAGGAGCTCCCGGAGCTCAGCTGGAGCTCCTTTTCAAATAAATATTTTTACTAATACCAAGTCTCAAAATACTGTTTAAAGATTCCATAATATGCGTACAGATTATCAGATCAATAATTTTGAAGGTTTTCTCAGAAAAAATTCTGGAAGATTCGCTTTTTTATAACATAACTCTCTTCGTTTTATGCCTGAATCTTTTTTGAAAATGAAAATCTCAGTGAGCATGCTGGTCTAAGTCAACTTCTATCTGTTCGGTAATTTTGGATGAAGATAGTAGATGAATAATTTGGAATAAAAAAGAGTTCCATTGGTATTCTTCATTTTATTCATTAGAAATTATGACCTTGGCAATGATGACAATAAAAAATTCAAAAGTATCTCAATTTCTGATCTTTCTTGATCACAGAGGCTGTGTTATCAAAAACTCTATCTGGCAGTTTATCAAATAGAGTCCTGAACTCCTTACAAACATCTAAGAATCAACTCCAGAAACTCTTCATACTTCACGTTAATGTTCCCAGATAAACTAATATCTCTTGTTTTGAACTCATCTGTGAACTTCTGGATCTGGATGCAAGTTATTATATACTGGTCCAACGAGATCTTCGTGGCATTGGCGTTGCCTCTTTTAATCAGAAACCTCAAAAAATCACTGGTGAAGTGTATATCCATCTGCTTGAGAGCCTGGTTCAGCTCGTCTTCATCCAAATACCCAGACCTGTTCCTGTCGTAGATGTTGAAAGCATTCACCCACAACTTGATGTGGTAATATAAAGACTCGAATTCTTTGATATCCAGACCGCCGTTTTTATCTAAATCGAACAACCTCACGACGAACTTGCATGTGGAGTCGGAGAAGTGTTTGCCTTGGAAGACCTCGAAGGCCTGCTGGAGCTCCTTGGAGGTGATGCGACCTTCATTCTTGGTGTCCATGGACCTGAACCATTTCTCCACTGCCGGATGGATTTGTTCACCTTGTCTGTAGATCTGGGAGAAGATGAATGATGTGTTTTTTATCGTAGGGTCGAATTGATTTTCTTTAGCTTCTGAAAGAAAAAGAATGAGTTGAAAGTGTTGAAACTGGTTGCTATTTTTCCGCCAATGAGAAGATCAATGTTCAGGGTCTTGAGAGGTCGTGCCAGTGCTAGTAGCAAATGGAGATTTCAATTCAGAAGATTTGAAGAAGGAACAACTGAGGATTGTGTATTTTTAATAAATTATCTTCGTGTAGTCATTTGGATTTTCTTTTATATAAAGAAACTTTGACAAGAACACATAGTTTTATTTTATGTTCATTTTGATGAAAGAATGTGGTTTGTGAGATCATGACATTTTCTGAGTTATTCACACATACCCATTTCCAGGAAGCAAAGTTATAGTTCAGAAATTATACACCAAATGTTATATTTTCCATCATTCGGACTTACTTGGTTCTTCTTTGAGGATTGAATACTCATTCATTTCCACATTTGGTAAATGATTTGATGATTAGTTTTGATTTTTTTTTAATGATTTCGCTGGAATTTTGATGAAACGTGATGGATCTGTCATGGAAGTGTCATATATAGTCAGTTGTAGAAGTTTCATGATGGTTTTATACAGGATGATTTTTAATGAGGAAGAAAATAATTGTCATCAGAACTAGGAAATAATATCAATCAGATGATGTTTGGTGTTCACTTACGATTCGTAGCGAAGTGTTTATTGATGATATTTCAACTCACTGAATTATTGAATGATACTGAAGGATTCAGCTTATATTTCACCAAAATCAGGCAGATCCATTATGTTAACGTTTAATATTGCATTTTACAGTACATCAGATTATAGGTAATGGGTCGTATCTAAATAATTCAAAGAATTTTTTATAATAATATTTTGTTGTTGTGACAGTCTCGCAATGATTATTGTGTTTCGAAATAGTGCAAGTCAACAGTATGCTTGAGCCACTGAGGAACTGTTTATCTTTGTGCATTGTTTGACAACGGGAACCGAATAAATAGAAGAGAAGGTCGTTAGGCTGTTCATTCACAGGAACTTTAACTGTATTTACCGGAAAAAATGAGCGACTGAATCTGATATTGCAGCGTTTATAGGATCAACATTGAGAATATTTCATTATTGGCAGTATACAATATCATGTTTTCTTGTTTCAAAGTTCCTGAATTTTTCATAACTTCATTCAGAAATTTATATATCATTATCTGAAATCGGTGAAATCAATGAGGTATTCGAAAAATTAAGATATAATGAGGGCACTTTTTATCCTGATATATACGGTGTAAAAACATTTGAAGTCTACATTTGAACTATTTAATCTCTGAAAGTTTTAGTATTTCATATTCTCAGTTAATAATCTGCAATATCGAAGTCTAACCTTATTGTTTATGGAGTGACTATCATATTAATTCAACTGCCCATAAAACGAGGGTCGTTTGATGAGTCAGTGACCTTTTGAATTTTCAATTTATAATCCTGTTTTCGTGAACTATTGTGAAAATTTCAACAAGTAGGACTGTTCATCTCGAGTTTTGCAGCATTTGGAATCGAACAATCTCATCAATTTTAATTGAAAAAATAATAATTCAAACGAGCATATTCTTCCGAAAAAACGTTATTTGGATAAAACAAAGAGGTGATTACTGAATTCAACACCTAGAGGTGCTTGAGAAAGCCTATTATTGAAAAGTAACAAAGGAAAGTAAAATCGATGGTCTGAAAATATTGATTTGAAATTGGAATATGTTGAAAAATTAAATACTAATTAATCAAATGAATTATCCTTCACTAACTTATCGTACCGCCCTCGTAGTTATCGCGGGCGGCTAACGAACAAATCCCTCAAACAAGTGACGATCACACAGCCCTTCCGCGGCTCGCTAGATGCTGGGAAAAGCAGCAGGTGTAAGGATGTACTGTTAATGCAAAACCACAACATCATACGCGAAGTTTACTTTAATAATCTGATTAGGGCCGGATTATTTGAATATTTATATACATAAAATGCGAACGGGGCGCCGCCTGGTGCATTAGCAACTTTTCAAACTGACTTTCTGATGGAAATATGCGGTGAGTCGCACATATTCAACGGATTCGTCGAATCTCGTTCTAGATGTACCCCCTTGCTCTAGCGAGAAAAGTATATTATTCAGGATTTGTCGGAGTTGCGGATCAACGCAAAGTTCCATGTTATTTATACAGGATAACGCTGAAATAATGCAACAAATTTTAGATAAATAAATGGAGAAGATAAATCAAATATAATTCAGAAGATAACTTTCTGAACAAGTTCATCTTCATTTGTCAAGGGTCAATGAGCTTTATCAGGAGCTACATTTTGTTATTATCAATAAAAACCCTGTATATTGAATTATTCATAGTATATTAAAATATTCATGTACATTCTCAAACTCAACTCCTTGATTTTTTTGAAATACATGAGGTTGAATTTAGCATTTTCGAATAATTAGAATTGATATGCTGGACTGCTAATTTTGAATATAGTGATAGTTGTCACTGGTCAGTTGTCACCTGTCGTTTATGATTCTATATAGATAAACTTCAATAGGTTCCATTCTTGCAGATTCGCCCTTGAAGATGAATGAATTCAATTGTTGAATGGACAATCGAATATATCTCTACAATTATGATATTGATTATGATTTGAGAGTGCTTCAAATGTGTTCAAATTTGATTTTGATGCCAACTTATGGGCACCAAAAAGACATTGAATAAAAAATTGATTTCTATTTATTTATATAAAAATATGTTCCTGAAGATCGCGAATAAATTGATTGACAATCCAACATGAATTACAAAGAATACAACCATTTTGGGATGCTTCAATTCTTCCAAGAGAAGTAATATTGGTTTTCAATTTTCAATGAATCAACAGAATTGTTGTTACATCAAAACTTTTTTCTTCATTTCTGAAAGAGATCAAAGAATTAGAGTTCCAATTACAGAATTACAATTTGAATCCACTTTTTTGTACCGTTTAGTGAATGAGATCTCTAGTTTAGTTAAGTTTCTAATATTGCATCGTTTTGTAACATTTCTTTATGTGCCTTCCAAAGTGCAGTACTCTCCATGACAGCATCAGACATCAACAATCAACTCCATCATCGAATATATTCCCATTTAAATTATTTTTGGAGTGTTTACATTCGCTGAGCTCAAATAGAGATAGTAAGTAACGTGTTTGTATAGTTCGTTGATGTCCTCTCGGATTTGTCCCGTTCATCGTAGATATTTAACACGAAGAAAAAATTATTCCCATTGTTTGCATTACCCACTTTCTCACGCCCATATTGTTCAGACAAGAACTTCTTAGCGAAGGGGTGTGACAACAATGTCACTCAGTTGTTGTCTTCATTAACCAATGAAAAAAATAAGGAATTTTTCCATGGTAACATAAGATGCAAGAGAGATTTACCAGATTTATTGTAATAGTTACGTCATATAAGCAACAGGTGCGATGTTGCCGGATCATGAATTAATAATTGAACTGAAGGAAATAATCCTGAAATAAGATATATTGCAAATGTTTTTTTCATATTTTTTTTTAACTGAGATTATCCATACTCTGCTGTGATTCATTTATCAAGTAAGAGCGTGTAGTGGTGCATTCAGAAAAAAAATGAATGAAAACGATGTTTTTCTCATGTGACTTCTTACGATTCACGAAAAAAAAATGGTTTAAATATTATTGAATCACTGATTTACATATCCAAAATTCATCCATAGTATATCTACACAGATATTTATTCTCCAGATTTGAAAAAGTATATCGCCTGTATCGAAAACACAATATCGGACTGATCCAAAAACAATGAAAAATCCCTGCCAATCGCCTGACGATTATGACAGCCATCATAACATTGGAAAGACAATTTCCGGCTGTAGCTATAATTGAGGCAAATGAGCATCGTGATTGAACAAAACACGAGCGCAGCCTAGCGACTGCCTTTTGTTTGTTTTCACAACGTGCGGGTGAATTATCATATCCAATGAAATTTGAGAGGTCGAATCAAAACAAAGCGTTTACGGCTCGATTAATATTATAAGGGTACCCCCCAAACGAATTTTGTGTTTTATAATATGGCTTTGTGGTCTAATTTACTTGGAGCTTTTGACAGCTTAGTCGAAATGACCAATACGTTTTGTTTGTGAACTAATTGTTTTCGATTTTTATACGGAGCGTTCATTTGAAAATGCCCCGATTGTCATTGTCACACTTTCAAAACCTTTTATCAACATTCAGAGATGATTTTATTTATTTCATTCCTGTAAAAATCAATCAAGTCGACATGTAGAAAGAATCGAGACTCATAAACCTTGAAAATGAAGCTAGAAATACAGGGTGTGGAAATATTTAAAAAGTTACATTCACCACCTGCATTTTCGAATCGTAAACTAAAAATGCAATTTTCTCAAAACTAATCAACTTTGAGTACATAATTCGAAGGTACAAAATGTTTCTACAAGATGAATAAATAATATACTGGGTGTTCCATTTGAAAATATCAAGTTTGTTAATTGAAATCTCTTGAATTGATGCCTATCCAAAAACTCACACTGTATACAAATAAAACGAGATTTCTAGTCAGTTCAAACATTATAGTGATCCTTTTTTGTTCTATTTTGACAACGTCGCAAGGGTATTGGATTTCATGCTGGTGAACAAACATACAGGGTGTCCTGTTTAAAAAAGTGATCTGAATACCCTGTATATCTTGAATTATTTTGAGATGTGTATCTGCGCAAATATAACAATTGAGTTATTCTACTTCCACATACTGATGGGCCACCCTGTATAAGACTCATATACGTGGAATTTCTTAAACAGATGGATAAATATTACTCGGAGCCGAAATCTTTTTGGCTTTCTCCGGATATAAGGAATAGAATTTCCAATCTGGTGAATCCGGAAAATCTGGAAAGGCAGTTAGATGTATTTTCGTCGAACATTCAAAGAAAACGTGGCTGGTGAACTGAAGTGGATTGATCGGTAATCTAATTATTATCTGTAACACCGGCATTTCTTCACGGCTGGGGTTGCTTTTAGCTCACTTTTTTTCCGGGCGTATTCAATGATATTCGCCGCAAAAATGCGGGGTTTTCTTCGATTCGTCTGTACAGGGTTCTCAAAAACTAGCAAGGTTAATTTTCAAATTGTGGATTATAAAGAAGCGAAAGATCTCATATTGAATGTTGAATTATATTCTATTATCTGGTGTCGTAGAAATCACGAGGCAACTTTTGGGGATCTCTTAATAATTTGGAACCTTATTATTCATATATACACCAAAATTGAATAATTTTTTTTCTGTGGATAACCGTTGAACAGTTTTTTCAATATTTGTTGAAATTTCGACTACAATCGATACACTTTTTCAGCGGATCAAAGATTTCGCTACAAATGAAGATGGCGTTGTTGTAAAGTCACTGTCAAGTGTTGCCATAATTATTAACGTCTAAATGACAGCTACTCTCGACCAATTAGAAGTTCAACCAGAACTATTGTTTATGAATGAATAGACAATAGTAATTATTGTGGCATAATTGACTCATCAACTGTCAGAATGTGCACTGTTGTCAATTCTACAAAACCAATGTGGATGCAATATTTTATTGTTGATTATCAAAAATTTAATTTTTCCCCTTTGTATGTATAATGAAATATATTTTTCGAATTCGGACACTACTTGATTTTTCATCGTTCGAACTTATATTGAACATGTGAAGTTTTTATAATAATGTAACCTCCTTTGAAAAATTTCATTATAGTCAATGGCAATAAAGAGCTGAAAAATATCAAGACTTTTCATTACGAATGTTTTTTGGAATCCAATTTGAAATTACACGTGGTAAAAAGTGTTTTCAAAAAGTGAGAATTTTTAATTTATAACAAGATGAAAGTTAATTATTCCTTCATCTTCCGAACATCGATGAATGGTTCAGATTCTCATTAAAAAAATTCACTATACTTCGAGAGCCCAGATTTTTTCCGAATCTTGTCATTTTCGTTGATATTCGCATTTTTCTAAAAATATAAAAATCAAACTTTTGTTTACAACAAAAAACGCAAATGATTGGGATTTTCTCAAAAAAGAGATCAACCATAAATGTGACATGAATTGTTTTGTGTCTCTTCACAATCATCGAAATCCACCTAACCTGAACTTGGAAACAAACGTTCTACTTTCGATTGATTATGCAACAGGTTTTTCCATTCGAACCATCTGCAATGCAATCCATCATCGATTAATGACGTTTTTATGACGTCATTAACAGCTAAACGGCAGACAGTTTAATTAAAAAGCACTGGAAAGAGACAGCCGCGGATGCCTGAATGACACGAAACGAATGCCGATGGTCGCTCGTAAGATGTCAAAACTATGACCGACACGGTAATACTATTCCGGTTTTCAACATCTGAATTCCGGTACATTGCATTCTATATTGAACTCGTACAAAACATGTTCATTATCCATCGGGAAGAATACAACATCATTTACAAGAACGGGAAAGGCATATGGAGTGTTTTCATACGAAAAGCTGAAATCATAAATTTGAACTACAATACATACAAAAACTCATTGGTGGATTGCTCCTTTATTGTTGATTATTTTGATTTCTTGGTAGTTTTCCAATGAGGGGTCCCTTTTATATTCAGTTAAGTTGCACTATTGAAGTGTGATTGAGTATTTTTTGCAATTGAATTATGTCAGTCTGTCAATATTAGAAAACGGTCGAGCATTGTTTTGTTGTTTCTTTATCATTCTTGTATTATCTTGTTACACTATCAAAACACTGTGCCACTGATATTTCTGGCATTTTTTTGAGAATGCATCAATAATATTGAGAGCAATGAAATTGAGAGGAGCTTTGGGTACATTAGAAAGATTTAACATTTTTTTTAATTGGGTTTATTTGCAAGATGAAAAATTGTCTACAGGTTGGGAAATATTTTAGCAAGTATCATACCGTTTCGAAATCCTTATCAAATGCACCAACTTTCAATGTTATTTTTCAAACTCAGTAGTGATATTTTTTCTCAAGCTGGACCAGTTGACTTTACATTTTCGGCAAGAGTTGATAGACATCATTCAGCATCCTACAATAACAAAATATATTCGAAAAGTTAAGATTTGTAGCAACAGGAGTGAAAAAACTGTTACAGGCTACACATTTTCTAGATTTTTTCAAAAATAATCATACAATCTTGACCTATTTCCTGATTTCAGTTTGACGTCAACTGGCACATTCTGTATATTGTTCAAAATATTTGTCATCGATATTCATTCAATAATACGATTATATTCAAAAATTTACCTTCTTGCTAGAAGAAGTAACAGATGAGGTCACCTTGCAAGTTCTCTACTACCACAAATTCTTCTTAAATTAATTTTTTTATCCAGTACTCACAAATAAACTTGATAATAATGTAAAAATTCGTTTCAGTAATTCAATTCAAATGGGTTCTACATATAAAAAATTTCATTTATTCTCGGAAAGGGCGCTTCATAATGTAGTGAAAAAAGATTTACAGTTTTTTATCAGATTTCAACCATTGGCAACCACTCTCTAAATCATACCGAACAGTCAAAATATTGTTCACATCGTGTTAATTTCAAGCCAATAAGAAAAATTGTTATCACAAATACCTCTACTCATTAGGATTGACATGGACTTGTCGAAGTAGAAACACCTAAATTGAAAGTGATAAATAAACGAGCAATCAATCATGATATAATAAGCACTTGCACAATCCGAAACCACCCATGTACGACCCTATTAATACTTCCATAGTCAGTGAACATCCGTTTCCATGTTGAAATTGAAGCGGAAACCGTCTTGCAATGTTCCAATACTTGATCAAGAAAAGTTCCAACAGTTATGGGAAGTGACTAACGATAATCTCTCATTGGAGCTTATTAACGCCGTATTTGGGCAAGTTTCCCAACTGTCAATTCTGTTATTTTGTTCAAGAGAGCTAGCCATGCAATTTGTATTTTTTGTAACGGAATGTCCTCCTACACCCCTTCACAAAATTTTACTTTTAGTTTCTTGTTTCTTGATAGTTTTGTATGTAAATCGTGATCAGGTAGCTCATTTTTACCAAGTATTGCATCGACACATGTCAGAATATACAGGTATAATATGGAAGAGAAGAACCTCATATATGACCTAGATCACCCGATCTGAATCTTTGGGAAAATCAGAATTCAATGAGAGGGACGTTAAATAATTATCATCCGGTTCCTCATTGATATTTTTATCGTGTATATTAGTTTTTGGATTCTGCAGGCGTTTTCCTGATAGTTTGTCTTTGTTAAAACTGGGTTTGAAGTAATGTCAAATACTTGTCATTATTTCTTTCTGGAAACCTCTTTCTATATTATCTGAAAATATATGCTCTGAGAAACATCTCAATACCGTGGTTGATTCATTGATACATTTCAGATAATTTGAGAAGTAGATTGATTATTGGAAACCAAAATCATAGAATATTTTGAAAATCACAATTCCAGTGGCGTAATATCATTTGGGACCTGTGGCAAATTCAGTATCAGTAAAAATGGCCAAATTAAACTTTTTTTCAATACTGCCAATAATTTTATTTCTGAACTCGCGACCTCTTGGGGGGCACTTCTGAGTCAGTTATTTTCAAAAAGCAATATTATCCAAGTATTAAAAAAAAAAACACCTCAGGTGCCTACTGCCTGAACAAAATTTTATTCAGATTTTTATCTTCGATATTTTTTCAGATCATAATTCCATCTGCCATATGTTTGTATAAATAATGAAACAAACAAAGATGTTTATCATCAATTCTATACTGATTTCATCTACATTAGTTAAATAGGCAACACTGGTAAGTGAAATAATCTTCTCACTTCACTCCACCTATCTCGGTTAATATTGTTCAAAGTATGAAACGAACCAATAAATGACTGATGTAAATTTCGCGTTCCGTGGCTTGAATGCCGAACGATTGATGTCCCAGTTTTGTGTTCTGCGATGTACTTACGCGATTCGTCACACCGCCAGAGACATTCCCTGTTCTTCGCGTCACATCTGCCGACATTCGTTCCGCACATTAGTCTCATTGAGGCGGCGCGGACGACGAATCGAGCTGTCAAACCAGCGCACGTAAAAACGCGGAAAGTAAGACATTAAGACGGTGATGTACGACTTTGAATAACGCCAACTACGTATTTTTTCGACTTTTTAATTTTTGTTTCGCGAGGAGAGATTATTCTGAAACGTCGAAGAAAGTGTCTCCATATTGAGACGATTTAAATAAAAAAATAATTATTTGTAGATGAACGAACTTGTATTATACTATACAGGGTGTCCTGAGACGAACTGCATCAATCGATTTCGAAATGACTTATTCAACTTACAGTGTGGAACAGCCAAAGGGAATAAATACGATAACGAATAAATCAGAGCGTGTTGGGAAAAACGCTTGGACACTTTGATTTGTATTTTCAGATTTTTCCAAAAAAATAATCATATAGGGTGTGTCATGTGACAGTAGCCGATACCAAATTTCTTATTTAAAATACAACTCCCTGTACATTATGAGTTTTTTGAATTCTGCAGAAAATTCTGAACATAATTCATGTACAATGTCCCATACTTATCTTCAACTGTTTCGGAAATATTGAGTGTTTTCAGATGTACTAAAAAATAAAGCAACATTAATTTGAATGTGAGAGATTTTCAAAATGTTCGAATGAAATAATTTTCTTTTTTTAATTCTCATTTATTCGTTATCGAATTTATTCCATTTGGCTGTTCCACACTGTATATGGTTCACAGAAGTAGTTTGAGTCTGCAAATGTGAACATAAAATCGAAAAATTAGGCTTTATTTCAAGATCGTATACATCAAATACGTCTTCAATCTTACCAAGAATCTGAAAATAAAATAAACCATTTGAAATGAGTCAATTGTCATTGATTTCCGGTTTAACCATTGGACGATTTTGAAAATGTTTAAGTTTTTTTGAAAACCATGATATGCCTCTGAACATTTTACGCATTTTAGGTTAAATATTTTAAAATGAACATTCCAGTTTTCAAGAATAAGTAGTCAAATGTTTTTATGTTAATTTTCACAATGAATTCAATACAGAGTGTTTGTTTGAAAGATTCCATCAATTTATTGAATTAGAACAAATTCCATTAGACCGATACACACAATCTATTCTCAAAACTATTCAGTACAAGAAAAACAATCGATGTGTTAATTGAAAGAATCTATTAAAAGGATATTGAAGACATATAAGATACTGTTCTTGTAATTTCGATATAGCTACGAGTAAGGATGTGTTACTCAATGCATCATTAATTTTTTGATCATATTTCAGTTTATTAGTGTACATATGACAGGTAAATCGAACTTAAACATCAACCTTTTTACGTTCATATTCTTAAAAGAAATTTAATGACTACAATTACCGTTAATCTTCTTCTTTCTTCTCTGTTCGACGGAGGATACGAAAGAAGATTAAAACGCTGTAAAATAAACACAAATCAAAATTTATCGCTGCATATTCAGTACCAGACAACAGTCATTTTCTACAATGTAACATACTATGGCAATGAATAGTTTTCGAAATTACAGTATTAAAATTCCTTTATTCATGCCAATTATAAGAATGATTGAGCTTTTCGTAACTGTGTATAAATAAGTCTTGAGGGCCTATTTCCTTTCTCAACGGAGATCAATAACAGTTACGTTTCATTTCATGAAGAAAATAAATCAATAAATCTTGCGGAGAATGAAGAACGTGGAAGGAAATTGAAATATTCTGTGTGAAGAGGATCGAATCAAGATGAATCCGATGTTGTGAAACAAAATCACTTTATTTTCTCTGCATCAAACACGGAAAGTTGCCATCAATACTCGTAAGAACCCTTACATGTAAAACTAATATACATGTCTGGACTACAGTTTCCAGGAAATCTCTCTTATTCAGTACAGGGCCGTACTTTGCCGTCAGCAGGTGGAAATGAAAATAACGCTTCATCTCTCTTCTGGACCCAACAATTTGCTTTATGCTAAAAGCACTTGAACATTTTCGTTTTTTCCCAGAAAAACAAAAGATATTTGACCATTATATTTTTGATATCGATAAAATGAAGTACATCAGAGTTTTATTGTATTTCTTGATCACAAGCTATACAGGATGTCCCAAACTAAGATCAGTGCGTTTGGGCACTACACTGATTACAATTTTCAAATCGTTTCTGATTCATAACCGAACAAATTCATGTAGTTCATTCATTTAAGAAAGATTCGGTAAGTTACTGAGCTTTTGATTGGTTGGGACATAGCTGGTAACATTTAAGTTTCAATAATTATGGCAACACTTCACAACAATGCAAAATGTATTTGAAAAAATCTTTGATTCGCTAATAGAGTGTTGATTCTGGTCGGAAGTTGAAATATTGAGAAAAAAATTGTTCAACGGTTATCTACTGTCAATTGCCATCCGAATTTGTTGAATGTTGTAAAAAATATTTCGAATGGTGAACCTAACCTAACTTTATGTTCTGGAGTATCGTTGAAAAATAAGACAAGCAGCAACTCCGCACTTTTTGCCGAGCTGGCACAATTATCTTGCACGAATAAATAGACTATGGATTCGTTGTCTATTGTTGTTAATCATCGTTGCTGAAGTAACGAAATTTATGTCGATATCCAATGGTTTTACAACTATTTACCTCATATATTCCCTTATGAGATATTCTTCCTGTAAATACTCAAGAAGTGGATAAAATAACATCGATAGTGGTAGATGCCTTCTAAGAGAAATATTACTGATTCTGTCCTGGAATCTCTCTTCTTTGGTCCACTTTGCGTCAACCCTCACTCGAAAGGAAAGTGCGAACAGAATCGGGCACTTTCTCTAAATTAAGTTTGGTCAGAATGGCGAGAATCGCTTCTGTTATTTCACTGCTCTGTCGTCCTGGAGCTTTATCCCGGATCCTCAACGCATCCATCTGTATGGTTTAGTCAAGAAGGATTGTTTGGTTGCTCAGGAAATATCCAGTTTCTCAGACACTAGTCAAAATTGTTGTTGATTAAAACTAGAAATGGTATGAAGATCAAGTTATCTTCTGGCATTAAAACAGTTGAGAAAACAAATGAGAAATTAAGCTCTAGAAAAATTTTATTATGATGAATTTCAATAGGACACTTGGGTGTACCTGATATTACTCCAAATGAGATTTTCTATGAATGTCAAAGACACTTCATATCAGTAATGTTTTGTCTATCAGTGATTTGGTAAACAACTCGAAATATTTTTCCTATATTGATATCTTTCAATTTGTACAGTTTGTCCCGTTTTTCGTCCCAAGTACTGAAAAACATACAAATCTAATATAAGGAAAAACGATGACGATTTTTGAAGAATAACAGCCCTTACAGTAGGAAGAAAGGAAAACATTTTTCATAATAAATAATATGAAAATGAATAATAAACTTAACCTAACTTTCTGTACCCTTGAAAAAATATAAGCAACAACACCGTACTTTCTGGCAAGCTGTCATAAAGGACTACCTAAGTGTGACGTCAAAATGGGCGGAGCCTAAGAAACCTTTCCAAACAAAGCAATATTGAATTGCTTTCTTCATAAGAGTTTTCATAAGAATGACTTTCAGAAGAACTTAATATCACCATATACAAACAGTTTTATTCTTAGTTTCAACTGACAGAAGCAAAAACGTGAAATAAATGATTTGTTTGGAAAGGTTTTCAAGCTTGTGACGTCAAGACTTAGACTGTCCATTATCTGTACTGTTTTGAAGTATATGAAGAACATTAAACGAAATTTCGGTAAATGAACAAAGTTATTAATTGAATTTTTGATGTAGAAGTCCGCATTAAATCCTCGAATTGGTGAATTAACATCAAGTAAGCGAAAAATAAAAAATCCTGCTACTTTATTTTCAATGAAATCACGTCTTGGGCTGACGAAACAAAAGAAAACGCTGTCGCGAACAAAGACAATGACGCTAGGCGTTCCGCCCCTGTCGTGGAGCAGGGTCTCCCTCTGTCATTGTTATTCATGAGGCGCCCTCTATGCAAAACGTCTGCTGAATCGCTTCCTACTCTCGAGTCGAGATTGTACTGGAACGTCGTAAACTAAACAAGCCAAAACGAATTCTCGTTCGGCTTGTTTGCATTCAATGAAATGTTTCATTTCGTGGTTGATGTTCGTCGCTGATACGAGATCAGAATCTCTATTCGAGTACTGATTGTATCAGCTTTTTTTTGTTATTGTTAGTAACTGCTGTTTGAACTTTCGTCTCGGTTGGAAGTTTCGACTAGGAAATGTTTTTCTGATCGTTCTCTTTTCCTGATCCCATTCCATATCGAATATTTTCAAGTGTAAAGGAATTTGGGAAGTAGACCTGAACATAAACTTCTGTGATTCAAAAGTAAGGAAATTTAAACAATGGTAATTTTGTTGAGCAAGAATACTTTTGAGAATGTTGTGGAAAGTCTTTGCTGGTCAAATTATGAAATGAAAAAACGTTCATAAGTAATACAACGAGTCCAAAGATAGCCAAGACGAATCAAAGATTTGGTGCTTGAAAATAGTCTAATGATGATAAAATATTCTGCTGATACTGTTAGAATATCATTTGGTTCAGCCTAAGCCAGTTTCAAGAATTGTGTCTTAAATACGTCTAGTCTAGGGCGATCAATTCATAGTTCCTTCATCACGATAATGCACTATGTCATACTGCATTGTTCTTGATTGATTGATTTTTTGACAAAAACTCAATTCATATCATTCCGTAACCACTGCATTCTCCTGATTTAGCATCGTGCGACCTCTGGCTATTCAGTAAACTCAAAAGGCCAATGCGGATACTCTGTTTCGACACTATTGGGGATATGAAAACCGAATCAAATTAGGTCTCGAAGGTTATGCCGGAAAAAGACTATTCCAACTGTTTCGAGGACTAGAAAAAACGTTGAAAATGTTCTTTATATTAGACGAGGGTCACTTTGAAAAGCATCTAATTGGGTTGGAAGAATAAATATGGAATTAGCATCTTATAAACAAATCCACCTTACTTTTTGATCATAGTGGCATGTTCTGATTCATATTTTGCCATTCATATAGAAGAACTCTCAACATATTCACTGGCGACAACAGGAATCTTTTTTTATTACAGAAAAATCAAGTCCAGAAACATAAAACTAGGATAAAGATAGCAGATCAAAACAAGAAACTGTTTTTGGAATAATTAGAAATTTGTTTAATCTTTCTCTACACGAAATCTAGCTTAATACAAGTATTTCAGCAATACTTCGTGATTTCTTAGAAATATCAAATACACCCCCTACAATGTGAGAAAAATTCACAAATGTCTAATTTGAACAACTCTGTACATTGATTTCGTTCTTTCTTCTGACGATTGAAGTGATAGTGAATTATCATCTGTTCATGAGAGATGATGACAAGGTGCGTCAGTTGAGTCATTTTCTGAAATTTTTTCGTAGGATATTGTACCCTATTGTGCAAACACTAGGTACGCCCCTGCTTGCGGTGGATCGCTTAATTCCGCCATGAGCGAGCAACGGTGTGTCAACTGCGCCTTCCGTGCCCGCTGATTACTTATGTAAACATGATATCGGGGGGGTAATTGGTCGTGCAATCAATGGAGTTTGCAGCCCTTTCGCGTTTAGCATCGCAAATGAACTGCCTGCAATCACTGTTGCCGTTTTTTTTTTCTCCGGAGCGTCAGTCGAAGCCGAAATTTCGAATAACCTCCAAAAATATGCCTCGCTGTCTGTTTCAGATGCGGACAATTGTGTATTTCGGCAAGTTGGTCTGTTTTGATTCGTCAAAATGTCGCCTATGCTTAGTCTATTTATTTGGGCGAGGTAGTTGTGACAGCTCGCCAGGAAGTGCGATGTTGCTACTTGTCTATTTTTTCAGCAATACTACGAAACAAATTTGGGTTAAGTTCCTCATTCAAACTGTTCAGAAAAATGTCTTCGATTCATGAAATATATACACCAAAATTGGATAACTATTGATTGTGGATAACTGTTAAATAGTTTTTTCTTCAATATTCTTGAAAATTTCGACTAGCATTGACAAACTTCATTAGCAGATTAAATAGAATTTGCATCGTTGTAAAGTCACTGTGAAGTGTTGCCATGATTATTGATGCTTAAATGTTCTCAGCTATACAGGGTGTCCCGTAAAGACCACGTCAAACCGAGGGTGAATGTAGATCAGAGGATAACCCACCTGCTATGATATAATTTCTATTATAAAAGTCTTACCGTTTTAGAGATTTTTTTTTGAAGATAATGATTTTTTGCCCCTTTCAATAGTTTTGTCTTTACGCTTGGTATAATTTCACACCTTTTTGGTTTTCAGTAAAATTTTGCTGAAGAATGATTTTAAGGATTGAATTAAAATTGGGGGGGCTTTGAGAAATATTTTTATTGAAAATTTTGGTAGTAGATTCTTTTGTTTATGAGGTTCAGCCCATCGTAGTGGAATCAAAATGTACTGAGCTACTGCTGCACTTAACACCAATAAATCGTCTATTTTATAGTGATTTCAAAACGGTCCCCTTTAAAATGTTCGGAGAATGTTTTCGTTGGTTAGATACTTTTCATTTGGCACTATTAGTATTGAAAGATAAATTGAAATTCATCAGATCTATCTGACTATACTTTCATCAATCGAACTAACCTTTTATAAGATTATAGGCACAGGAATAATAACAATTGGTGTTTCTTCTTAGCCACACAATTGTCATCTTCTGCTTGTCATGGCTCAGTAGGAGTCAGTGAAATATTCGTTTGCATGTCTCATTCGATTTTACCCGAAGAAATGGAATTATTTCTACATTATTTCTTTCTTGTTCTAGACGAACAAGTCTTACTCCTTTGCTAGACTTCAGAGTCAAGTTGTAGATTACATAGATTTTTCAATTATCTCGATGCAAAATCACCAGAGTGAATAATCAAATGAGGATTGGTGAACTGGCTGTAAAAAAGCTCCCAGCTATGAAGCAACAAAATATCCCACCATGGTTCGATATAACTTTGACAATCTTCATTAACCGAGTAATTACATGAACGTTCTCTCATTCTGGTTTGGAAAAAACTTGCCGAGTCATCTGATCGACCATCATATAATTCATCGGCAGGTCTGATTATCAGAATTCAATAACTACTCTTTTGAAAGTCTCAGATTCACATTGACCATTAGACTAAATAAATAAGCACCATGATATATCATGCGCCATACAGGGACGAACTAAGGTACCTTCACTCATCTTCTGGTACTTTTGATTCTTCTTCGCGTCGATAAAGTACAAGATAAAGATGGATCATCTAATAGCAATTTTGTAATTTTAGCAAAGTGATTTACTGTTATACTTGTACAATTTCTTAAGAGTACATCTGTAAACAGTGCAGCACACATTCATTGCGCATCAAGAAGCGGATGTGATGAAGCGGAGACAAAAGTACTCCATCTTTAAAAATTTGTTCTTGTGAAATTAGATAGAATAGGAATTTGTCGAGTACAGATCTTCGTTCACTGCTCTCAATATCGCAGTGCAACTAAAACTTGAATACTTCAGTTGCATTCAAATATCTCCATAGTTTTCATGTGTTTCATAATATTCAGAACATGGTCAAAACACAAAGAGTCTGGCGTGAACATGCCCACTCCGAATTTCAGAACACGGAAAGTGCTGAGCGATCCAACTGTATCTAGAAAAGATTTCAACCATCAATACTTTTGCAGTCGTTAGTTGCTCATTTTGACATAAAAAATTCGTTATTTCTCCACTGTTTCCAAGTTTCTGTTGATATCACATATTGGTTCAATTTTGGTATGTTCTCTACCATATTCGGGATTACATACTTTTTTTCAGCATTTTGATTTCCAATTGGCGAATGAATTTAAGATTGCAGCGCCACAGTTGGCAATCACAGAACCACACATGCTGACATTCGATAGTTTCATTGCATTCGGTGTGTTTTTTCGTTAATAAAGTGTGAGTTATAATGAGAATAAAGACATTTCAGACTTTTGTAGAGAGCTAGGGCATCCATGTGTATGTATTTTCATATTGAAAATAACACGAGGTTAGAATACTATTGTGAATGTGAATGATTCAATCAAAATATATACAGGTTTCTGATAATTTGTTTTGTTTTTAGATTTGAATGGCAAGATTCAGCTCAGGGTACTTTGAAGGCACAAATACTTTAAGAAGTGTTCATGAAGGTGAAGAAGTTCTGAATGCTGGACATCATAATATCATGATGAAGAAAATTGTTTTTGTAGTGAAATGAATTATGAGAGAAGTGCTAAATAAAATAGATAATATGAGATCTCGTTCCAATTTTGTTGATACCTAGACAATACTATGCTCGACTGTGACCATTAATGTAAACAGAATTTCATCCATCTACTCACCATATTTATATCACCATCTTGAGGAAAAGCATGGGATTAATATTGGAAGTTTGATTTTATCGATTCAGAGTTTTTACAGTCTTTCAAATATTCAAATTCAGTATAAACTCATATTTTTAGTGCCACCAGGTGGCGTATTGCTTTTGTTCATTTGTCAATCCCAAGTCTCTCAGTAACTTTATTCAAACTTTATATGTGTATCAATTCTTTTATCTTGGCGTTGAAGTGTCATTTCAAACTTCAATTTTTGAGGGACTTTGAGGGACAGCACATATTCTGTGAAGTATCAGAACTTGTTTGTTTTTAATTTGAATAACTTGCCTGAACAGCAAAAGTTCGCAATGCAAATTCAGTTCTACAGACCAGTCACTACTATTTTTTGACCAATAGAAGTGCAATTAAAATATGTTATAAGTTTGTTTATGCTGACCTTAATCCTACATAATTTTATAAGCAGTGCCCAAAAAGAAGAATGTATGCACAAATTTCTTTGAATTCTCATAATCCTGTGTTTGTAATACAAGCACTAAACCCATCTCTGTGGTAATGGTATCATCTAGATCGCATCCGGCGATGGTCTATCGAAGGTAGTTGAGTAGTTTGAGTTGTTTCAACCAGTGAGTCCTTGGCCAGACCAAACAACAGAAACAAATGATTTATGAAGAGCCCGATGGATATTCGTCAAGTCATGGAGCCCATAATGAAAACATCTCACGGACAGATCGCTAGTCATTTCACCGCCTTCTTCGTGACTTTTGACGCTAACTCACGTCGATGATGGATTGATCTTGGTCCTCGATCATATTTATAGACATAGGCGGATAACTGTTTACATAACGTAAGGAGATAATAAGGAAAATTACTTCCAAAAGTAAATACTTCCTCAGCTGGATTGACAAAAGGATTCTTTTTATCATCTTTCGTATCAAAAACTATGAAAAAACTATACAAAACAAACATGGAATCAGGGTTTTCATATTCTGTGCCTAAATTGAAATAAGTTTGTTATGCATTCTGGGAAGGGAATCTTTCAGTTTGCTTAATTCAATTTTATATGAAAATTATAAGTGTATAAGTGGGATCTTTTTTCCACGATATCCCGAAACTGAAAATTAGGTTACAATTATCATTAGTTTTTTTTTCATAAATGTTTTCGATTTATGAAATATGCAAGGTGTTTCATACATATAGTAAAAAATGAAACTGAGAGTATTGAGGACCAAAATATGACGATTGAGCGCATCATTGATCATACAAATGTTGATGGTTAAAAAGATACAATGTCATACGTCATATTTTGGTCCTTTCTATTCTCAGTTTGGTTTTTTCACCATATTAATGAAACACCCTGTATACAACAGCTATGTCTCAACCCATGTCTTCCTCAAATAGACTCACATCTGTAATTTTTTATGTGATTTACTCTATTAATGTTTGATTTTCGTGAATTATAGACTTCCAGATATTTACAACAATCAGAAGGTGAGAATGAATTCATCCGGAATTTTTGTTTATAAAACGTATTTTAGAATATATTTTTGTCTGAAATCAACTAGAAATCTCCATCTATCTGATTATATGAACTGTTTTGGTCTGTTGCAAGATGACACTGTTTCCTCTTGTGAAGATTTTTCCGTACGCCCATGTGATGCTTGTGCATATTGTTTTTAATTAGCATTTTGTTTCATCATGGTCTTCGATGGGTTCTAATCGAATACCAGTACAATCTTTCTGATGACGCACAGTATTTGGTTACAGCATTCAATTATCATTTTTGCTTGTGATACTCACCTGCGTTGAAACTAACTGGTTATTTTTTTTTTGTTATTTGATGCATCGATGTTTGAGGAGAAAATTGTTTGTTGGCGCCATAACTATTTTTATTTTTTATCTTAGTTTCTGAAACATTAAATGAAATTGTGTTTTAAATCCTCCAGTTGTTCACATCTTTTAACTACGAATATCGAGAATCATTCATTGTTTTTTCATCTTTGATGAATGATACTGTCATTACTACTCAACTTCATATTTCAATGTATCTCCACTCAAAGTAACATCAAATATCCATATTTTTGATCTGGGTAACAAATTCTGAACGTTGAATATTGAAAATTATCATAACCATAACCAGTATTTTCAAATGATTCTCAATGAGTCGCTACGTTACTACAGATTGATCCACGAATGTAAACACACGACATCAGATGACATCTGTTAAGCGGCGCGATATCTCGTGTCCATGTAATTCCTCTCCAAAATCAACACTTGACGGGGCCAAACGAGAAGTCCGTCCTAACCCGTTCAGCGCACTTGTATTGTATTTCGAAAAAGATGCTGCGTTGGACCCCGGTCGAAAAACGACAGCTTGCTCTTATTTTTTCAGGTGATAGGGTTGCACAAGCGGAATACTGGTCGCTCGATTGATATTGATGTCAGGTAAATGCGATTTGATGATGTAATATTACACGAAAGTGGTGACAGCTGGTCTGACCACCATAAAGGCTGGATAATCTAGGAGATGAATATTTTTATATCGAGGGTTATATAGAGCAAGATTTTGTGTAGGGAGGGCCTTCATTTGTTGATAGATATTATGCATGGCCTACTAGAGAAATCATAATTTTTAGCATATATCTGATTTATGAATTTTGAGGGTTTATTTTTGGAGAAAAATGGAATATTGAGATAAAAAATTGGGTTTTCATTTGAAAATTCGAGTTTTGCAATGTTTCTCATTAACATTTTGAACGGATTTTTCGTACATTCTGTGGATACTTTAACAAATGTGATTCGTGCAAAATATTTATTCAACCTTCAATATTCATGGATCAATTAATGCGTATTTAAAAAAAATTATATCTACATAAAAATATGTTTGATTAGCTGCTGAAAATCTCAGAAACGGCAAATTTTAGATATAGGGTATAATACACGAATTTGAATTGAAATCATAAAATAATCAATAAAAATATAGGGTGTTCTATTCAAAATACCTCACTTCCAGAAAAACTTGAAGTGTCACGATTACTGAAATATTTTATCTGGATTCTCCATACCTTCTTAGGTATAAAAACAAATTTTCAGAATCATACTACTCCTAGTTCTCTTATATAGATCGCGTTTACTCGTGAAGAAACTCCGATGCTCTGATTATCAGTAATTGGTTGTGACGTCAGGTGCAGATGCTTTCATGGATACGGGACACTCAAAACGCTTATTATTGCTCCGATAGAAGCCGACTACAGCCGAACTATGAAATTTGACAGCGAATAATAATGAAAGCATAACCTAATTGCAAGCAATTTCAGATTACTATACTACTGATTATTATTATAATGAGACTGCAAATACTGCTGTTATACAAGATTCAAAATCTTGGAGAGACACGTACAATCCATCAGTGGACTATGTTGAGGAATTGTCATTAAATTTGTCGTGAAAATTTATCATCCACTAGATAAATAAGTGCATTTCATTAAGGAAGATCGTAATGGGGATACGTCTCATAGATACGTTTAAGTTTGCTCTTTGCCTTATTTTTTTATTATAGTTTATTTTCTTCTCATTACGTGATACGTCCGACGTATCGATATGGTCTTCTACGTACTCTCGAAATGGAGATTCATCTTCAGAAACCGCCTTAAACTTTGGACTATCTTTAAGCGACCTTTAAATAAAAGGTATCGAGTAATTTCCACAGGAATGCATACAGTATATTGAAACTGTTCTCGAACAAACCGATATCGCAATATCGGTGTGGAATGAGGTCGAATTAATGCTGGGTGGTGTTCGAACGAAATCCGAGCATTCTAGCTTCCTGTAATCAGCACACAGGAAGCCAGAGACATTTCTATCCGTATACGGAGAGACTGTATCGTACCAAACCGCGTTATATTAAATTCCTAATTAACAACTAGTCCGGTATAATTGATAGTAGTCAAATGATTTCCATCTCACACGTTTCCATATACAGGGGTTAGTTAACGGATCGACATATTTATTAGCTTTACTTACCCAAACAATGTAATTTTTTTTTCTGCGACAAAAAATGAAAACAAATCAAAATGAAAATAGACTTGAGAGAATGAACTGAACTGACATGAATGATGGAAATCTTCAATTATAATATGAGATGACATTGAGAATTCATTGGACAATACCTGTCGCAAAAAATTATTTATTATTAGATCATGCGATTCCATAACCTCAATAGACCATTTCTTTGGTAATAGTTGCAATTATTCTTATTTTTGATTGTCACTAAACGGATGTGATAAATTTCCATAACATCAACATTTCAGGGCAAGTTCTACATTTATACTGATTTCACATAGACTGATATTATTGGAATGAATTATGTAAATCGAAGAAAATATTTTTGTAAGTAATATGCGTGTCCTCAATTTTGAATATGACGTCATCGACTATTCTTTACAGGATAATACTAATACTTAATATTAAATGCCTATTCTAAATGATATTTCAGAGTACACATCAACTAATTCGTAAATGAAAAAATTCTACCAAATACTCCAGAATAAGTTCCATATGCCTTTTCTAATAGTTCTCAGAATCGCCATCTGATTATTAATTATTATTAATTCGTTATTTTAATAAGACAGATATATTTATGCAAACCATTTACACTAAAAGATCAGAGGAAATACAGACCATGGTTGTTAAAATTGAAAAAGGAGACGCATTCTGGATCCAAAAACAAATGAATTTATCCAAGGTTCAGTGAATGAAAGCCAAAAAGAGAAACACATCAACTTCAAGACGTATCCAGAAGTCAAAGAGATATGCATTAATCGAAAGTTCAGTGAATGAAAACCAAACACATCAACCTCAACATGAGGTACGTTTCCCCAATGATGATGATGAATTGTATAAAGTATGAAGGGTATAATGCATGTAGAATTTTTAGATGGTGCTTGAAGCAAACATCCATACCTTTCCATGCATAAAAAACAGTACAATCCCACATAATTTCGGAATCGTTTCTCTGGTGTCAGAGCACCGATTAGAGAACAAGTGGACGCAGTTCGTCGAGAAACCCTTTAATTGATTTTTCGAACTCCGACGGCGCTCCTTGGCCATTTCTCAATACGATAGACCGTGTCTAGCGGCCAGATATAATCGATTTCTCCTCGAAAATTGCATGTCATCTGACAGCTACAACTTGTTCAACGATATTGCTACAACGATTGAAAGAATGATGAAGATGTTCTTCGTTCTCTGATACTGTGTGTCAAAGTTGAGAGTTGTTAGACGGATATCTTGGATGAACACAACCATCTATAATTGGGTAGAATTTTCCAGAATACTCTTCAATGGTTTATTGTGCTGAGTCTTGGTATTGTTTATTCGATATTTAACTTTGTATTTGGTTTCATTAGAAAAACTGACCAATCTGAAAATGCAGGGTCAAAATGTGTACCGAATTATCTGGAGGTAAAAAAAGGATGTATGAAGTCATGGCTAAAAAATGCATACTAAGAATCTTTGGGTCGAATGATTTCAAAATCACAGAACTTTGCGTTCTTATTTGGCTATCCAGTATATTAAATTAATTATTGTTCCAATTAAATTCGTACAGCGGATGAGTCAAGTAGCATTAAAGTTGCATGAATCCGTTAATAACTCCTCATTTTCGAATAAATTTTGTAAACTATAAATCGACGAAATAAACTTATTCCTAAGTGATGATTTCACTTGATTCCCTGTTCATAATATAGTCTACGGTGAAACAAATATTATTCCAATCAATTTCTATTAGCCACCTAAATTTCTATTCGGTTTTCTTTGACAACACATCCGTCAGATATACCACAAAAGCACATTAGCAATCGCTTTGTCGTCGAGTGACCAGTTCACTTCAATAATAATTCACCCCGACTGGGTCTGTTATTATTTACCCTTTATTGGATGTTTTCACAAGGGACATTTGCAACCGTCAACTCTGGTAATGAGTTAGTTTCTATATTAGACCACTGGAACTGGATGGACAGCTAAAGGACGTGTGAAAATGGTGATTTGTCCAAATAGTGCCTTGCAGATTTATTTATGTATTAGTCCAGTTTGGTCATTCACACGACTTGGAAGAGGGTTGATATTACAGCGAAGTTCTATACAGTTTTGGAAAAAATGTATCTGGGGTATAGTCAGAAACCTATGAGATTAACAAGGAAAGCAAAAGAGACGCATTGCTATTCTTATCATACCAACTCGTTCTTTGAGTTGTTCAAGAAGAGATTGTAATGGACTCTGATGAAATCTCTCTCGCTCTCAAATCACAAAACTATGTGAGGGAAGATGAGTATGTCATCCTGTAGCATGCTCTTTCATCAATTTCAAGACTGCAATAATACGACTCTGCCTGAAAAAAGTTTTCTGAACGGTGAAAGCTAGATTGAAGTTTTCTGAAAACTCTAAAAGCTTAAAGTTAGTAATTAACACACCGAATAATGGAAATATCGTTATTAATTTTTCAATGTAACACAAATTTTTATGAATGTAATTATAAATTCATATATTCATTTCGATGCCAAGATTTTTAATGAATCTGAAAACGCTAGATTTTTCGTAAAAATTTAGAATAGGTGTAGATCAACATTCTATTTTCAAAACAATTTTAAAACTACAGGGTATTGAATTTATTCCATTCGACTAAGACACCTTGTATAACTACAATCCGAGTTTAATGTGTTCCCTTATAATGAGAACAAGTCAGGGAATTTTCATTTACATATTTCTACTGTTATTATTCTAAAGCTTCAGAGTAATATTTCAAGTGTCGTCGTGAAAAGCATGATTTCACAGCAGTTCATTATGGGTATTTTGAAAAGGGTCATTTATTCGTAGAAAGAAACACCTGAGATTGATTTTGTGTCGTTTGTGTCCTGATTGAGTCGAGTGTATATGATGAAGTGCAGATTTTGTGATTCGAGCGATACACAGAGTGTCTCAAATTGGTGAATTTGACTCAAAATTCTTGAGTCGAGTATTTTGAAGAATACTATGATCTATTTATTCAAGCAAGATAGTCGTGACAACATATTGTTTTGAAGAATATTTTCGATTGGAAAATTGAATATATCAAAACTAGATAACTATTGACTGTAGATAACTGTTGAAAACCTTTTTCGATATTCGTGAAAATTTTAACTAGAATTAACAAACTTCATAAGCAGATCAAAGATTTCTTTCCAAATAAATGTTTATCGTTTATGAAGTCATTGTGAAGTAACATAATTATTGCTGTTTAAATATTCAATATTTCAACCGATCAGAAATTCAGACGTACTTTTTATTTTGCTCCATATGCTCAATTGGCCAAATGAGGCTCAAGAGAAGTTGAAGTTGGATATGTAAAATCGAAAGAAACCATTAAAATATTCTGAACCAACCTTGAAATTGCATTCTTGAAAACCACCAGTTTGCTCAAAGTGAATTATAAAAAGTCATTCGTGATTGACGATTGTTTGTTAATGGCCCCACAGATGGCACTATATTACAGCGTGCCAAATTTCGCGAAGTATAACCGAGAAAAAAAGTGACATCAATCAAACTTGTCACCTTGCGGCAAGGTAGAGGATTCCTATTATTGCGATCTGCACGCGACCATTTTTTTGCCTTGTCGAATCTGCTGCACAACGATATTTCTGCTATGACCATTCCGGAATGGAAATATAAACTACTCAGCATTGGTACTGGTCTTCAACTGGTTGATAATACACAATGTTTATAAATATGTTTAATAAAATCCTGAAAAAACTATTTTTCTTCTCAAGAATTGGCAGACATCTTACTCTTCAAACTACACTTACTGTTTATAAAACAATAATACAACCACATTTTGATTACTGTGCTAGTGTACTTGCATTGCTTAGTGGAAATAGTATTGCTGCCTTGCAAAGATTGCAAAATAGGGGAATGCATGTTATTTTGAGATGCAATAGTTATATTGATGATCCAGACCTTGGATTGGTTCTCTGTTAGAGACAGATTGTTTCATTACTCAATGATTTTGATCCTTAAGATTATATCTATATTATTTTCCAAAACCAAATACACAACTATCTCACCAAGAAAAACAATCATTTTTATGTTCAAAGAACAACTTATGTTCAAACTAGTAATTCATTGTTTCATAGAGGTTTGTTAGAGTATAACATCCTTCCTGTAGAAATCAAACAATCCCATTCGCTAAATGAGTTCAAAAATTTACTAATATTAAATATTTAAACTAGGTATCTATGAAATGGTAGAAATATAGATTTATGATGTAATATTCTTAAAATGAAATGTACTTAATTGACAATGTTAAACATTTAAATTTTTATACTGTGTTTGTAGCATGTGTGATTATTATTATTAATATTGGCGTTTATAGATGAAATATCGCGGTACTATAGTACACTGTATCTACTCCTTCACTCTTAGTTGGTTATATTTCATTAATAGAACAGAATTCCAGAGGAAAGCTGAAAACGTGGCAATAGTAACAAACACGTTTTCAACCTTTTTTTTTTCAAATCCCAATGGAAAAAATCGAAAAATCCAACAAATGTCTACTAAGACGTTCATACTTTCATCTATCACTGTAGAACGATTTCTTCCGCTGAATTATTATTATTATTATATTATTATTCTGCAAGAGCTTCGGGGCTAGCATGACTATCCGAATGAATATGGATTATCTTTCATGTAAGAGCCTTCTCATTACATATTTTTTCACATTGAAGAACTGCACATTGTTCTGCCTGGAACACTGAAGTGTGTTCACCAAGAGTATAGAAGCGTTACTCCTTCAAAAAGGGGCAATAAATTTCCGCACCTTAACCTTGCTCGTGTCACTATTATTATTTTTATCACCTGGTGAAATTTTTCCGATGTATTTAAATTTCCTCAACATACACTGCATCAACTGTACCTTCAAAGTAGCAACGAGCTGTTCTCATCTGAATTGCTGATCAGTGTATTCCTGAAAAATACCCGCCACGCAGCCGTATCTTTATTAATTGGTCGATTTATTAAAAAAAGCAACTCACTGGGAAGAACCAGCCGTTCTGCGACTATTATTAATGAATTTTACTAATGTCGGCCGCAAAAAACAAACTCGATACGGCCGATAATACTGCCAGCCTGGCACGGTGGAAATAATTTTCCTCCAGCGATTGTGATCTCTCTATTAACGAGGGCTGATTTCCATGCCAAGAATTTAATTACGTCGATGATGAGATGGTGGCGGTGTTTCGTTTCATTCTTCTAGCCTACCTGATGATGGATGAAGCGGAGCAAGGTGGATATGTTTTTTCACGCTTACCGAGGAAAATCGATTCTTGCGCACTGGCTTCCACAGTGTGACAGCCAGGAATTTTTCAGCTGTTTGGTGGACGAGAAAATTATAAAGAAAAGAAATTTAACTTCTAGATTTCATGAAACATATAATTGGACACTTCTGGATTAATAAATGAACGATTCTTGATATTTTCCAATATTTACGAATTTAAAATCAAAATTTTTCGGAAAATAATATTTTTGTAGGGGGTACAGTCGAACGTCTCTAACTGGAAGTGCAATTTGCAGAAAAAAAACTTCAAGTTATAGAAAAACAGACGAAAAAACTATGATGTGTAATAGATTTTTTTGCTGCTGAAGAATTTTCCTAATTTGATTCTCAAAAAAAAAACATCGCAAAGAATTGAAATGGCCAAACAGTACATCATCTTGTCTTCGCTATTTTCAAAAATGCATCTAAAATATTAAATGAACTTTCCACTATACTAATTCATTTGAAGGTGGTTGTTATTTTTTTCTTGATTTCCTCATCTTCTTCTTCATCTTCATCTGAATCGTTGGTCCCAGATATGCACATTCTGAAGACATATTGATAGGAAGTAAAGGCCGAGATTTCATCATCAATATTGCTTAAATCTTGGAAGGTGACACCTTCCGGTGGACCTTGGAATTCTTCAAAGTAAGCTTTACTGATATTTGTCACTGTATTTTTTTTTTTCGATAAACCAACAACTTCCACTTGAGCAATGCTCAACTAAATCAGTTTTTATTGTGTGATAAACTGAAGCAGCCAATGCATCGAAACTTCGACTTATGGAAGCAGGAGCCAAAAAATATCTTCGACTTACAGAGATTCGAGTTAGAGAAGTTCTAGCTCAACTGTAATTATTTTTTGAAGCCGAACCCGGTCGCATTTGATTTCATAAAAATTGTCATTGGTTGTACAACTCATCATTGGTTGAACAGAGCGGTAACTCGCAGGTTTGTGCAAGTTTCTCTGTGCACTCGTCTTATAAAAAATTCAATTTGTATACACCGACATCAAATACACCGATAGGAAGTGATACTACTGTATGTTTAGTTATACTAAGCTACCATGTCTTCATGATACAAGGTGCTCAATAAGTGCGGCGGTCTTCGATAACTTCAATGAATTATATTCGTATTAATTTTCCAAGATTTTTTACATCTGTTCGAAAATTAAACCCCTTTCTTCGATCACCTTTCGTTTCACTATCGACAATATTTGGGTGTCATTTCTAATGAACAGCTCAGAATTGTTTAGCATATGAATTTTTATTCAGAAGAAAAGCAAAATGAATTGTCAAGATTTGGTTCATTTAAAGAAGCAATTATTCATTCGAGATAGCTTCCCATCATCCTAAATATGGTAAGCATACATAATAAAATACATAAATGAAATAAATGAATAAATAGAATAATTGAATAAAATCAATGCATTAAATTGATGAATTAAATGAATAAGTGAATAAATAAATGAATAAATAGAATAATTAAATAGAGAGAGAGAGAAATGCTTTATTGTCTTAAAAATAAAGATTTTGTTGACAAAGCTTCTTAAATCTAAGATAAAAAATACATAATACGTACACATTAAAAATGAAGACGGCACCTGTATAAGTTAATATAAAAACAAGAAACTTGCAGACAGGAACACAAGTTGAGTCAACTTAATAAAAACCATTTGAGGATCCACACTCCCCTTAGGAGTTTGTATTGTGAGTTGCGAAGTCGTCAATGAGGAATTCATCAGTATTGTAATATACTCCCAAAAGAAGGAGTTTTTTAACCTCTTTACGAAATTTTTCTTTATTGCAAATCTTTCTGATGGGTTCTGACAGTTTCTTTCCATTGTAAAATATGGAGGACCTGATTTGAGAAGTCCTTGGAATAGGAAGACTGACGTTATATTTGAGACGGGTTTCATAATTAGATTGATTGGGCATAATGTTCTCCTTGCAGTTTTTGTGGATTGAGCAAACCGTCTCCAAAATAAAGAAGCAAGCCAGGGGCAGAATTTGTTGAGATGAAAAGAGAGGTCTACAAGAATCACTCACTTTTGCTCGACATAGATATCTCAGAGCCCTTTTCTGGAGCACAAAAACTGCTTTGGTTAACCTCTGCGAACCTACGCCCCAGAAACATATTCCATAGCGCAAGTGAGATTCGCAAAGCGCAAAGTAAGCATTTCTAGCTGATAGTGAGTCCATGTTGGAGGAAATTGACCTCATGGCATAGCAATTTGAGGATAATTTCCTGCATAGTTTGCTAACGTGGTCCTCAAATCTCAATTGACTATCAATATGCAGACTCAAAAACTTAACTTCAGTTTTGGACTCGGTCATTTGTTCATTGAGCGATACATAATCTATATCACATTTGAAAGACAAAATATTCGTTTTAGAAACATTGAACGTTAATAGGTTTGCACTACACCAATTATTGATTTTTTGCAGGTCATATTCTAAATTATTCAGTAAAATTAATGAATCAAATTGATAAATTGAATGAGTAAACAGATAAAAAAAAAATAATTATTCTTCTAGCATTATCTGATATACTCCTCTCCCAACCCAAATTATGTCCGATCTCGAATTCCTTCGTATCGATCTTGCGCAAGCCTCGATCGGCGCTGTCAAAGATCGTGCTATCGCTCGGCCCAGTGACAGTACCTCGAGGCACTCCCGCTGCGTCCTCATCGCTCATTAGAACAACTCTATTACACGTCTTTGTCAGACGCTGCGGGGTGGCCACAGAAAAAGAATTCGTACGATACGTCTTCATTTCCAACACAGATCTCCGATGAGATCCGAATCGAGATTGATCGTATTTGGATTGCGCGATCGCAGACAAATATGGCTTTATATTGATATGTTAATCTGGCTCGATGCCAGATTCGTATCGGTTGATGGAGTGCCTGTTTGTTTATACTGGATGTTGTTGGATCATTCTTCGTACGGCGTTCTGACGTATAATCACTGGAAATGGCATGTGTCATGATGTAACTACAGTGACATTCATAAAGTACACAGGAGAATCATTTTTGAACTAACTTAGCCCTTATCAAATATACTGAGTGATTTTCAGTTCCTCCAAAAATCTAAAGGTTAGTTTATACAGCAAATAAGAACTAGATATACGAATATCGTATGTAAGGAATTGATTTGAAGTATTCATTTTTCGAAAAATTAGTAATATTATGGATGAAATTCGTCAAAGAAAATTTGAATTACAAATTTCGTATATCAGGAATTGATTTGAAGTAATATTTTTCGAAAAATTAGTAATATGGATGAAATTCGTCAAAGAAAATTTGAATTACAAATTTCGTATATCAGGAATTGATTTGAAGTAATATTTTTCGAAAAATCAGTAATATGGATGAAATTCGTCAAAGAAAATGTGACACACAAATATTGTATATCAGGAATTGATTTGAAATATTCATTTTTCGAAAAATTAGTAATATTATGGATGAAATTCGTCAAAGAAAATGTGAATAACAAATATCGTATATCAGGAATTGATTTGAAGTGATATTTTTCGAAAAATTAGTAATATTATGGATGAAATTCGTCAAAGAAAATTTGAATTACAAATTTCGTATATCAGGAATTGATTTGAAGTATTCATTTTTCGAAAAATTAGTAATATTATGGATGAAATTCGTCAAAGAAAATTTGAATTACAAATTTCGTATATCAGGAATTGATTTGAAGTAATATTTTTCGAAAAATCAGTAATATGGATGAAATTCGTCAAAGAAAATGTGACACACAAATATTGTATATCAGGAATTGATTTGAAATATTCATTTTTCGAAAAATTAGTAATATTATGGATGAAATTCGTCAAAGAAAATGTGAATAACAAATATCGTATATCAGGAATTGATTTGAAGTGATATTTTTCGAAAAATTAGTAATATTATGGATGAAATTCGTCAAAGAAAATTTGAATTACAAATTTCGTATATCAGGAATTGATTTGAAGTATTCATTTTTCGAAAAATTAGTAATATTATGGATGAAATTCGTCAAAGAAAATTTGAATTACAAATTTCGTATATCTGGAATTGATTTGAAGTAATATTTTTCGAAAAATCAGTAATATGGATGAAATTCGTCAAAGAAAATGTGACACACAAATATTGTATATCAGGAATTGATTTGAAATATTCATTTTTCGAAAAATTAGTAATATTATGGATGAAATTCGTCAAAGAAAATGTGAAACACAAATATCGTATATCAGGAATTGATTTGGTTTGGTTTTAAGGATGACCTCGGCGATGTGATGATTGGCAGAACCATTGAAATCTGTCAATTATTCCTCATATATCTCATAAAGAGGTGTTATGCAACAAAAACTTTACATTTTTGCATAAAATCCACTAACGAAATTCACTTACGAAAAACTCAAATCGATCTCACATTGTTCAATGAACTTTAACAAAGATGTTATTGAAGAATTTCGAATAAAATAACTTCCATTTCTCGAAAGATAACTTTCAAGATTTTTCAAATTTTCGAGAAAGGTGATTTTTGAAGAAACTGAAAATCACTCACTATATCTGAGAGGGGCTAAGATAGTTTCAAAATGAGCCCAAGTCGAAAAAATGAAAAAAAGAATTTTCCATAGCGTACTTTAGGAAATCACTGTATAACCTATCAACTAATGGTGGTCTTATTTATAGTCTATTTTATTTTCCCCAAATTCCTAAACCAATTGACATGCCCTTCATTGTAAGTGGTCACAAGTATCGTTATGCTAGCTGGGAAGTTCCATTTTTTTACAATTTTTCAGATTTTCTATGTAATTTCCAAAACACTCTTTGCAAAAAATTAAATTTGTTTTTTTTTTTCAAATCTGTGATATTGAACCAACGTGGTGATACATCAATGTGAAGAGAATTCAATAACTGAAAAAGTTCAATTCAGGTGTTTCCCAGCCATTTTGTGAGTCACTGTGAAATGCCAAGTTCAAAAACTTTATAAAAAACGGCCTGACTAGAGTTTTAGTTGAAAATGTCAACCATGATTAGTTTATCCTGAAAAAATTTAAAAGAAAATCCAAATTTTAGTTTTGTTGCAATATCCTCGAAACTACTCGTATCAGAGATATTCTCAATAGACAGTCTTGACGTCACAAGTGGGGGGGGGGAGCTTAAAAACCTTAAAAACGTCACACTTAGGTAGTCCATTTCTTGTCAGATTATCCATAATCAAGAGTCAAACATCCTGATATACGGCTCTTCGATTTATCCAATCGATGAGTTGAATATGCGTGAATTCATCTACGGATGACTGATGGATGAAATAAATAGGAGGACGAGCAATTCCATCGAATCATTTCGTATACACAGAATCAACAGGATGCACATATCTAGCTAGCGTGGGGGCGAAACAAAGAAACGAATTAACTGTCAGTAAAAGGTCCGCAAATGACGTGTTCCTATTTCGGATCAATTGATGAACCCACACAACGATTAGACAATGAATTTCATTAATTTATGTTTGTTGCGATGGGGTCTGATGCATCGCGCACACTGCAACAGCGGTACTTTAATAATTATTGTAATCGAATTATGTTGATATGTAATTGTTCCGAAGGATGGATACGTCTGGTCTAAAGTTACAGGGTGCCAATGAACTTTTTGGTATTCAAACAGAGTCGCGTTTGACAATGAGATTGATAAATGTATAGGGTCGAAACTAAATAGACGAAAAAGTAATCCAGATCGATGAATTCACGATAAAAGATAAACGAAATAAAACAATCGCTATATAATATAGGTACAAGTTTATTTCAATTCATCCAGTGGCCCCTTCACTAAAATTGAAATAATAAAAGATATATGAAATGATTTCATCACAATTTTTATCCATTATTACCTAAGATTTTGAATCACGTTCAATATTTCCGAAAAGATTTCATGAATATAAGTAGGAATGATCCAAACGAATGAGTTCAATGAGTAAAATTCTAGTCTAAATTTTAGTAAATTTCTCCAAGAATGAGCACGAAATTCAAGTCATTGTCAAAATATCTATGATCTGATTGTTGCATTCTCATTTTAATTTGATCATCTGTATGAACCCTTTGTTCAATTTTATTTCAACTGATTGCTCAGTTCACTTGGTTTGTTTCATAAACTCTCTTTGAGATGATTCATCAGTTCCGCGCATTGACGAAAATATTGTTAATGTTTACTGCAAATTCAAATGTTGTTCAATTGACTTTATCGGCTTATGTTGATGTTATTGTTAAAAAATGTTTGATAATAATCCTATATTTGCGTCTACACCTACAAAACAGATTCGAGCTTTCTCAAATTATTATTAAATAAATTATTCAGTTTGATTCGTTTCAATATCTATTCTATGTAAAATCATTGTGAATTATTCTTATCAGTTTTCCATAAATTATTCGAACTGTTCAAATAATGCTATCCCAATTTTATTCAGGCTATTCTTTTCGCTATCGTTATATTACTATTTGGGAGATAAATTCTTTCAGAAAAAAAACACCTATAAATGTATATCCTAAAAGTCTTAACTTTTGAGATACAGGGTTATGAAATTTTTACTACCCTAGAAAGAGTGTAATATTTTGATACTCAGTTCTCAAAAGTTAAGACTCTTAGGACATACGTTTTTTTCTCGAAATGTATCAAAGAATCACCCCTTCAAATATTAGCATTTCTTTAAGGAACAACCTGTATATGTATAATATGTGAAATTGGGCGATTTTCATATGTTTTAAGGCAGCATTCCCACCAGTTCTTCATGATGAAATTAGCAATTTCATGATATTTTGGTCTCAATCTTTCTTTGGATTCGATGAGGAAGTTTCCTTATGACGAATTCTCATCAAATAAGTACTTAACTATTTAGTTTGATATTTCTACTTTCTAGAATGACAATACAAATCATTCAACTCCATTCTATTTTCAAAATAAACCAATTTATAAATTTTGAGGCGGAAAACTGTGACGTACTTAGTGAGTTTAGAGTGAATATAGCTATCGTAAGTTCCATAACCCATAACACATAACCACATTCATCTGTCAACGTGTTATGTTATGGTGTAATCCGAATGATCGCGGACGAAATCTACGAATGCATTTGCGCAATTGCCAGATCTACCTTTCTATTTTCATGAAAATAAATTGAAAGCTGTTCCGAAAATTCAAACACAAAATTATATTGAAATAATTCACTTCAAGAACAAATTCGATTCATTCATTTATTTTCTATTCAGCCATAGCCCTCGATTATATCATCGCATTCATATATTTTCGCATGTTATGTGCTAGTTATATTTCATAAGACATATATGATATTATATCACGAAAGGTAAACAATCCATGATTTGGTATTGCAAAATCCACGACATATTTTACCAAGATATTCTGGTCAGTTTTTCCGAATATTTAGAATAAATTAGAAGCAGGGCAACACTGTACTTTCGCACGCAAAATCTCAATTTGTTCCTGTGTGAACCCGGTTTTTCACTTGGTACGTCATCAGAATGGTGAAGGAGCCAAAACTAGTTTTTCAAAACAAAATTCTGGAGTCAAATTCGATCGCACAAAAAAAAAGAAATAATACGGGTGTAATATTTTTTCATATATTTTATGGAAAAAATAAAATCTCAATATTGGAAACTTCCTCATTGTCGAACCACAGTGATTCAAAATCCCCCGGATTTTTTCAAACTGCATATTAAATATATAATAACGAATATGACAGGAAAAATATGAACGTTACACATTCCGCTATTCATTTCCCACCGCTTCCTACTTCCGGACTATACACCCGCTACGCCACTAATCCGGGATTCCTCCGCTGGGCTAGCGCCCGACGTCCGTCGCGACGCCTCGGGCGCGTTATCTCCTTCCGCTCGACCTCGCTGTTGTGGTGGCGAGTCGCGATATATCCGGGAAAAGTCCGGGCGCTGATATCGATCCGGGCAGACGGATCCGGGTGTACGGCAACCAATCGAGGCGAGGCACGCCCAGACTTTGTATGGCATATCCGCGACGGAGATATCGATATGCCCTGGAGGCGCTTCAACGAAAAAGGTCTCGGACGAGGGGAGAGAGGGGAAAAATAAGCGTCCACCCCTTCGAATTTGGGGTGATTCGTGGTCATTCTGATGCTTAATAATTCCTATACTGCATGCAGAAAATTATGTTTATTTTAGAGAATGAAGAATTGGCATTGAAAGCAACTCCATTTTCCACAGATTTCCACAAAAAAAACTATATTACTTCATTGAAAGTTCCAACTTCCTTCTACTCACATATCGTTTTAGAATAAATGCTTATAAGAAGAATTTTATTTTCCAGAAGCATAAAACTATTATACACTAAATTATAATTTTACCTGTGTTTCCTTAACCATATGGGTAAAACAACTCTTTGTATATTGTTGATAAAATTTCATTATTTTATTGGTATAGGTCTCGGACGAGGGGAGAGAGGTGAAAAATAAGCGTCCACCCCTTCGAATTTGGGGTGATTCGTGGTCATTCTGATGCTTAATAATTCCTATACTGCATGAAGAAAATTATGTTTATTTTAGAGAATGAAGAATTGGCATTGGAAGCAACTCCATTTTCCACAGATTTCCACAAAGAAACTATATTACCTTATCGAAAGTTTTAACTTCCTTCTATTCACATATTATTTTAGAATAAATGCACATAAGAAGAATTTTTCTTCCCGAAGCATGAAACTATATAATAATTTTACCTGTGGTTCTTTAAACCATTTGGGTGAAATAACGCTTTGTATATTATTAATAAAATTCCATTATTTTATTGGTGCTTTCCAGATTGTATCGAATAGAAAATCTGTTTGCCTGGCATATTCGTTTATCTCACATAATTTAAATCTATTTTAGATACAGTTGTGTTAGCAGTTTTCGTATCCCAACATTTGGAGTGCGCATGTCCACTATGTGCGCAGTGGACAAGTCAGGCAGGACAGGCTCTTTGCAAACTTGTAGACACCAATATCAAAGGGACGGCTAGCTACTGTGTATTTAGTTTGATTGTGGTTGAATACAGCACTTAATTTTTATGCACTATTAAATTTTTGAAAGATGTATTAATGCATTCAAAATTACTATGAAAAAAATCCCACATTCAAACGGGCGACCGAATTTGGTACATGTCTTCTATGCATCAATGTGCTATTTGGAACAAATTTGATCTCCCAATTTGCTTTCAGTCGATGCACAAACATTTTCACGCCGCATCAGATTTTTGAGGAATAGACCCTGAAGTAAAACGATTTTTTTTTCAGGTTAAAACCATGCGTCGGACAAAGAAAATCCATGAGATTGATTTTGCTCAATGATGAATGAGAATCTTGAGAGTAATTTTTATTTTGGAAGTAAGCAGTGACGTAGTAATTTTCTCTCCAAAAACATTCATTGCAAAATCCGTACGGACGCCACTGATAGAGAAAATGAAAAATTGCGTACATCACAAAATGCACCTTGATGTATAGAGGGCATGTACTAATTTTTTTTTTAATTTTATCACCCTGTATCTCAAAAGTTAAGACTTTTAGGACATACGTTTATAGGAAGTTTGTTTGTCAAAGAATCACCCAAATCATTCAAATATAAGCATGTATTTGAAGAACATCCTGTACAGCGAATGAGAAAAAAGATAAAATAATCAAAAAACTATACATGTTATGTCAATTCGTTACAAATATGAAATTTCATTGGTGCATTCTGATATTATTTTATTCTTAAATGCTGTATGAACTTACCTAAAGAAGGCTGTTGGTCCGTCCATATGTTGAAATCTTTCGAAAAAAATGGAATATTTCTCAAAAACGAATCACGATAGAAAAACGATTCAAACAGAATGCGACAGGTCCTACGTAGGATTCGAAAACGTAAGAATGAACAGGGTGTTCTTGTTCAACCAGAGGCAACAGCGTATTCAAAATATTTCAGAAAAAAAAAGGTCACTGGACTGTAGCTACCACAAAAATTTCAAGTTGACATTAGTTCTCCATAAACCCCTAATGAATCAGCTAAGTGAATCACCCTGTATATGTATTTTGCATGTTTTTATACGTAAAATTGTCCCACCTATCGCGTTCGTTCGTGGTATCACTGCATGTCGAAAATTTTGCGGCCGGAATTCAGGCGACCACGCAGGACGTAGTCTCCACCCGCGCAAACCCGCACCCGTATCATAGCCAGTTTGTCTCCTTTCGACAATAACAAAGTTAAGTTGAGACGCGAATGATGATAACGGAGGGCGGGACGATCGGGTAGGGATCCGGCCAATGGCCTTGTCGGTATGACGCCCAATGAAACTGATACCTCGGTTGGCCTGTCTTTGTTTGCTTGCACGCTAGATGCTCGCCACACTTTTCGGGGACACCTTTTGTGGCCCTCTGTGGAATTCGTACTGTAGTTCCACTTTTTCACCAAGGAATGGACTACCTAAGTGTGACGTCAAAATGGGCGGAAATATTGCATTGTTTTCTCCATAAGAGTTTTTTAAAGAACGACTTTTAGAAGAACTTAATATCACCATATACAAACAATTCTATTCTTAGTTTCAACTGAACGAAGCAAAAACGTGAAATGAACGCTTTGTTTGGAAAGGTTTTCAAGCTCCCCCCCACTTGTGACGTCAAGACTTAGGCTGTCTATTCCATATGCTCAGATAACATCAGTGATTTAACATGGAATGTGTGAAAAACTTGACTAAACCGTTTAATCATATGTTTTTGGTTACGTTGATGAAGGTAGCCTATTTTGAGAGAGTTGTTGGGTCTATGGATTTGACCAAGTTTTTCCACTGCGCAATGAAAAATTGTTTCCCACGCGCACAAGGAATACTAGTTTTACATTCGACAAATATTTAAAGAAACCGTCTGTTATCCCCGAATGGTTATGGTTATGGAATGATTGAAAGCTATTGAAATATATTGAAGTATTCAAATCTGCCTTAACATGTTTGGCAGAATTTATGGATGTAAGGATAAAAATTAAGTCTGAAAAAGGAAATATCTTGTTCTTCTATTCAGTTTTTCAAGCTATAACATCAAGTCTTCATCAAAAAATCTGTTACTTGGTTGGTTCATTCTCAAAGTTCTTTCTGTCATCTATATAAAGTCGTGTTTTCACCCTTCATTTCATATTTTGTTTCTTTTTTTCTTCCTATTCAACAGTACGAAACGTTACTCAGAACTGTCATAGTTCACAATCATATCAAAAACCAAAAAGATTCTTTGTATTTTTCGATTTCTGTTGCTAATTTCGATTCCTCTCAAATTTCCAAAATGCATATGTCAAGTATCTACCTCTAGATATTCAGTCTGCCACTGCCTCAGTTTCTCAGTGACTATTCTTTCTCTAGACATCAATTGGAAATGTTGAGTGAACAAGAATTCAAGGTTAATGTGAAGGGACAAATTTTGGAAAAGAGATTATCATCAAATATTTAATTGAATTCGAAAAAAAAAATTAAGTGATTCCTTAAGATGTTCAAGATTACGATTCAACAACAGTCTGATTCACCAACGATCACATACACAGGTCTGGCAAATCCTATGGTGGAGGGTGCCCCAAACATTAAGGAAATTTTTGTGATTCCTATGTTTCGCCATCTGCAGCGCTGTCCTCTATGGTCATTTTGTCCTCCACAAATCAGAACCGATCAGCATTTTGGGAGTAGGAATGATTTTTGTTAATTCGAGAGAATTTTGCAAGATATACCTAATATTTTTGTCATTGATTTTATTTACCATTCAAGTCTTAACCTGTATATATGATCGTGGATTCTCCTCTCTTGAGTTATTGATGAGGTAGGTAGAGAAAGCAAGATATTTGTGACAGTTCTCCAGAAAATGCGATGTTACTGTTTCTCTCTTTTTTCGAAGACACTCTAAAACAGAAATTCAGATCAAGTTTATCATCAAATTCTTAATTTATAAAGTATATGTTATTCTTTTTATGGAAAATAAGTGCTTGGCACTTATCCCGAACCACTTTTTTCGCCTCCATGTCCATCCAGCCATTGTGTATTTGCTTTTTTGCTAATAAAGTTATCATTATTATTATTTGTATTATATACACAACTGGATACAAAATTGGATAGCTATTGACTGTGGATAACCGTTAAACAATTTTTTCAATATTCTTAAAAATTTCAACCAGAATAAACAAACTTTTCAGCGAATCACAGATTTCTCTTCAAATTAATCTGACATCGTTGTGAAGTCACTGCGAAGTGTTATCATAATTATTGATGCCTAAATCAGCCTAAATGTTTTCAGCTATGTCTCAACCAACCATACTTTGTATTTTGCACTGTGATAAGGAAACCTGTCACAACTATTTTTCTTAAATGAATAGACTGTACATACTCAACCAATAACTTTAATCCACCTACAGGAAACAAAAGACGATTGAAAATTGCTCTCGCTAGTGAACTTTTCCTAAAACAGAGTTCAATAATGTGACTTCCATCTTTCTGCATCTCTCACAACTACCGATTAACCCCATCCAAACATCTTTAAAAAATTTGGTACATGTCTTCTATGTATCAAGGTGAATTTTGTGATGTACGAAATTTTTCATTTTCTCTACCAGTGGCGTCCGTACGGGTATTGCATTGAATATTTTTGGAGGAAAACAATACTACGCCACTGCTCACTTCCAAAATAAAAATTACTTTTGAGATCCTCATTCATTATTGAGCAAAATCAATCTCATGGATTTTCTTTGTCCAACGCATGGTTTTCGCTTAAAAAAATAAAGATCGTTTTACTTCAGGGTCTATTCCTCAAAAATCTGATGCGGTGTGGAAATGTTTCGACAGAAAGCGAATTGAGAGATCAGATTTGTTCCAAAATGCACCTTGACGCATAGAAGATATATACCAAATTTTCTAAAGATGTCTAGAATATTATCTCAGTTATAATCGAAAAACTGTTTTTTTTTCAAAATTTTATCACCCTGTATCTCAAAAGTTGAGACTTCTAGGACATACGTTTATAGGAAGTTTTTTTCTTGAAATGTGTCAAAGTATAAAGACCAACCGTGTATACTAGAAGTATCGCTATTTCCTGAAATCCCGTACAAAACGAGAACAAACCTCTTCCGGACTGGCCTGCCTGAATCGCCATTGTCTGTGGCGGGCCCATTCTCGGGGTGACTAGGTGTGAAATGCGGTCCTCATCCCCATGGCATTTAGGCGGATTAGAGAGGATTAGACACGGCAAGACGGTCGCACACAAACACTGTTTACCTAAGCCCGATATATACGTCGATAAACGGGATATGCCTATACGTATGGGGATGAATGCAGTTGGTACGAGTTGGCTGATGGTCTTATTATTTCGTCTAGCCAGGACATCACCTGCGAGATGTATTTCGGCGAGAAGTTTTGTGTGTATCATTAACGATGTTGACGTCTTCACATCTCGTGCATTGTGAACCAGGATTATATATCCCAAAGTTATTTTTATGTTCGATAACGGTGAAAGTGGAATTTTTCTCAGTACAACGAATAGAAGATTCCAAATCAATGAGAACAGTTTTCGTAGATGTTCGAAAATGAAAGAAAAATGTGGAGTTGGTTTATGTGGAACTGTATTTGTTCTCATCAAATCGTAAGGAAGATGCTAATGATTGGTTTATGCAGAAATTTCTTTTCAAAACTATATTTTTGCGCACATGGCTTACTCTTTGTGAATTTTTGAGACCTAGCCACTATGTAAACTTAGATATCTCAGAGACTATTCGAGTTTGATGTTGATCTAAGTCACAGAATTTTAAGTGTATCTAGAAAAAAAATCAGATTTATTACGAATACTTCAAAAACAGATTCAGGACATTTCATCGAGCTCATAACCTGAGAAAAGTCTACTTCAATTTGCCTCGTTATGGGATGAACTAACTGACAAATGATTGAAACAATCTATTAACAAACGTCTGGCAATATCGTGAGGATTATTATGAGAAAAACGTATGATAGATCATTGGAAAGGTAATTGTAGAGTCGATGAAAACAAAAAAATCCCACATGGATGCCATGAGAAAAATTGAATTGATGATGAAACTGACAACATCATTTTGAGTACCAGAGAGAAAATGTAGATATATTGAAATTTCATCTTTCTTTTTGACCAGAATGGGGCTTGTTCTCCTTCAATTTCAAAACTGGTGTGCGGTAATATTCACTACTATTTTTTTATTCTTCTTTTAAAACTGGTTTGAAAATTTTTATCAGTCAATTATAAATATTGATATACTTATTTTGAGTTTCTTTCTGTTGAGTCGGATACGGTTCAAGATGAAGAATGAGCTTCAATTTTTGAAAGATGATATTTGACATATCATCTTCATGGGCGTAATTCTACAGTTTCCGGTTATATAACTTCACACAGTGGTGGATCCACGATTTGGGCAAGAGGGGTCTATAACTGAACATTCTATATATAAAGGATGTCCCATGAGTCCCATGAGACCATAGCTAAAGGGCATATTCCTTGAACAATTTTGAGTGGAAAGTGCCTTAAAAACTTTTGCCCAAAACCCTATAATCGATTATAAGTAAAACATTAAATCCAATAGAAATGTGAAGTTATTGTCAAGAGGTGGAGATTCTAGTACAATTTTTTTTTAAATCAGGAAAATTCACTAGCGAATTTTTGAAACAATTATAAATAGTAATTACCGTGTATCTGGTACTGATGTCACATTATTCTCTTATAATTCTAGCAAAATATTTGAATTTATATAAAAAAAAGATACGTTCTAATAAAAATGCGCCACTGATTGCATGATTGATTCGTCTAATTATAGGCAGACGTTAGCCTCAAAAAGCATCGGTATTGGATCACGTCTATTTGCATAACTTTCGCGAACATAACTCGTTTAATTACCCCCCACTTCCCCCTCTTGTTTTTTAATCAAATTATCGCCGATGCCTCTAATTGCCTGGTCAACTCGATGGCGCTGTCGGTTCGAATCGAGCAGAGTGAACAAAGATTTTTTCAGCGTTTTCAGGTCGAAATTGATTGAGGTATGTGCAAAAAACAGACTAGACGTGCCGGCGGTCGCGTATACAGTGCCATTCGCATTCAGGCTAATGAAACAGTCAATGTTCGAATGTTTAGAGAAAGAAAATTAAATAATTTCAGAAGATAGTTTTTTTATTCAGTGTGATTCTCTAATAAATTTGTTGAATTCAGATTTTCAATTAGATGAAATTATTGTTTTGATACATGTGAGGATTGATTTTTCGAAATCAATTCTTCGAATTTCTACAAATTTTTTTTAATCATGATGTATAAATTTCCTAGGAATGAGATATCTAGATACGGTTTTCACTAGATCATTTTCATGAAAATTAAATTATATTGTTACATTCGAATTTTCAGAGAAATTCGCAAGTTTTTATTATCATATCAAAAGACGCCCTCTAGTGGCATCATTAGATATCGAACACATAAAGAATGAGATGAATTCGATATATCAATCAATGCTATGTGTATAAGTTTGTTGAAATCTGTTGAGTCATCAAGAAGTTACAGCTGTTTATTTAAAAGAACTTCATTTCAACTGATACGTCAAAAAGTATATGAAAAAAATATTCTATTGAAGACCAACTTTAGGATGAACATATTTAGGAAAAATTTTGAGAGTTTTCAATGTCGACTACGCCGCTTGGCAACCATTTTGGTTACATGAGGCGTATCATTTATTTCTTTGAAATGATTCAGTATAAATTTCATCTGAGGAAGATAAAACATGTTGTTCGATATATGGAGAATTCAATAAAAAGAGTCCCTAAGTTTGAAATATTTTTTTTTTTAATTTTGTTTGTTCCGAAGGGAATCCAATACTTGATGTTCCAATTTAAATATACCTATTATTCAAAAATAAATCATAGTGGTGATATTCATGTAGGTACGAATTTTTAATTCATCAAAATTGACAGTTCATTTTCAAATTAATATCATGATAATTCATGGAACTTGATTCAATGATTTTGTGGTAATTGCCATAATATCTCTTAATTGGACCATTAATCATTTTTAAACACAATGGAAAGCTAAATTATTCAATTGAGAACAATAAAAATGGATGGATCCCTGTTTTGATTAATGTTTGAGCGGGGACCATCCGAATTCAACAAACGAAAACAGATACTGAAGTTAAAATTATTGACATCGGCTTGAAAAAAGTCTAAAGCAATCCTTGTTGACAAGATCATTTCATATAAGTAAGTAAACACCTTGTTAGTCTAATTATTTCTTATTACAGGCCAAGTAAATGATTATTTGATAATTATAAATAACGAGGCGAAATTGTTGCAAAACATATAAATCATGCATCGGACTGATTAAGAAGTTGAATGTATCGCTGACAATATGAAAACGGTTATTACTAGAAATATATAGGCGTCCTCGCAATTTTTTTCACCAAGTGTCCCAATGTGCATTTATTCATTTACCTGCACGATTCTTGGTTTTTAGTGAAGAAAATCCGGCATATTAACGTTGCGTGCCTTCATAATTTCCCAGGTTGATGAAGATGTTGCACGCAAATTATTCAAAATATAGTGATTACTTAGGAAAATTACTCGAAGAGTTGTGGTACTTAGTTATCTCCAAGTACATCCGCACTTTCGTGTTTTTTTTTGTAATAAAATGCCCAAAAATTCCATTCTTAGAAGTTCAATGATGCCATCACAAGAATTTTTCAATTGAACAGTCGCTAGTTTGAAAGTAGTATAACTCCAATACTTGATTCAAGATATCGATATTGTGGGAAAGTAGTGAGGAAGTAGAAGGAAATATTCAATAATAAATTTCGGGAAAAACAGTACAAGGTTATTTTATCATTATTTATATGAAAAAGAAATAGTGAGTTATGATCAAGAATGAATTTGAAATAAGCAGAAATTATCGAACAATATTCGTCTCGAAAATGGAGAAAAGATTGATGAACCATGCATCCAAAAAGTACGAAACGGAATTTAAAAAAAGGTAGGTATTTTAAATTGTTTTGCAATTAATTTGGAATTAAATACGTTATGTGATTAAACATGTTTTGAATCGCATGAATCATGTTTCTAAAGTGTTTTAAAGATATGTGAATAAATCCAGTATCGATAAAATGTAGTTACTATTTCAATGGAAACAGTATGAATTAGTTTCCTATACGTATATTTCATTGAATCCCAAACACTGAAATAATATCTCGATTTTAAGAAGAAACTCAACATACTTTAAAATGATAAAAAGAGGAAGAAAAAATATCAAAGAGTTTGTTATAATATCAGAGTGTAATGTATTTTCAATATGTACAATCGACAATCATATAAATATATATATACTCATTCATAATTAAAACTCGATAACGTATATTCTACAAAATGAAACACATCTATTTATCCAATTGAATTGATTCGTTATAGCCACAATTTCAACCATCAGACTGAAACGACGTCTATTCCCGTGTTATGGAACAATAATTAATGTAAATTAAGTGGGATTGAAATCGAGTGCTTTGCGAAAATCTTATCAAAGACTTTCAAATCTGAATTGCATTATTCTCCGATACGTTGCCAAAATTGAAAATATTTGCAATGGAAGAAAATACTGTCGACTCAATGTTGTATTTTCAAATTCAGTATCTCCTTCTTCGAACAAAAATAATGAAGGATTCAAATAATCTTAGCTATATATTGTAATAATTATGTTATCGCGGTATGACTAGTTTAAAGTTTCTTTCATTGCAAATTTTTCCAATTTGAGGACATCTATGAGGAAAGCTCTCCAAAAGATTATAGAAATAATTGCCACTGAACATTTATATAAGTCCGTTGGAATAAAAACGGTGCGCTCACTTTTTTGTACAGTTTTCGTAAAAGCGAATAAATATACATATCTAACATTGCATCAAGTTCACTAATCAAGTCAAAAACAAGCGAGGTTCCACCGAATCCAGCGCTGATCCTTTGTGTATATTGATATGGAGTGTTAGGTACCATTATCGATTCAAATTGAGTCCTAGTAGAGACACCAACATTCAATTGTTCATTGTTTAGTTACCTAGCAACAAAGTCAATTTTCCTATTCTGATATCGCAACAGTTCATAAACAAAGAAGAACCTCGAGTTACATGAGTATTTCATTCTGAGACAAAGTTGTTTTTCAAGAAACTTTGGAAGGAATTCCAAAAACTCATAATGTGCTATCAAGTCGTTCAATAATCTATCGAAGAGTTTCAATCTCAAATGTTTCTCAATCTCATTCTGACGCACCATGTTTGGATTTCTTGAAGAAACCATTCTCAACTAGATTTCCATTTGAATCGATTACATTGATGGTCTTTCCATTCGAATCTTCCAAACCTCCATTCAATAATCAGTCCACAACCTCCCAATCACCGCGCAAGACCTACAGAACCCCCTTGCATTGCTCCACACACTATTCACAAGTCCTCTCCCAGCTCTCTGGCGAGTATCACGTCATCCTCTGCGGCGAGAACGGCCGATGCAGCACTGGCGCTCCCCCAGGACTCGGGGGTGCGATCCTCACAATCCCCCCGTGCGAATAAAGCCCCCCCGCGTGGAGACTGGTGTGGTGCTGCTGCGAGGAAGTCACCTGGATCCTCAGGGGGCTACTCAGCTGTGGGTTCAACTGGTGGCCCAGCCGCAGGGGCAATGGGGCTTCGACCTTGGGGTTCTCCACCCTCAAGTTCATCGGGGGCGAATGCTGGAGGGAGGTTTGGGGAGGGGACGTCGGCGGCTCCTTCTCGGGATTGGAATCCACGTCGATGGGGCTGTCGTTGGCCTCCAGTCTGAGGTTCATGGCCGAGTAGGGCGACTCGGTGTTTCTGCTCTTCAGACGGAAGTTGGGGGAGAAGCTGGGTGGGGAATGGGGGCCCCCGAAACGGAACTGGGGGGGCATGGGACCGGGTGAGTGGGCTCCGAATCTGAAGGAGGTGATGGGGTTAGGGGAGGATCGGCCGAATTGTAGGGGACCAGGGGACCCCATTGGGGGGGAGTGTGCTCCCAGAGAGATGTCCGAGTCACTATCTGAGGGGGTGGGACTCAAGGGGGGTTGGCGGCCCGAACTGCCGTGGTGGGCCAGTTGGGCAGCTAGTTGTTGTTGTTGCATCCTGGAACAAGAGAATATCGTCAATTTTACTACTCGAATTTTCGTTCATTTTACACCAGAAAAATTATGAAAGATGGATCGTCATTAGAAATCATCACTTTGAGATTATACAGGGCGAGACAAAATAAGTGTAAAACATTTCAGATTTCCGATAAGGAATCACCCCCTGAAGTGTTTTAGACTAATTTTGTTATACCCTGTATGGGATTTCAGATGCTATGAGTTTGACAGCTTAATTCACAAAGTAACAAAAAATTGTACTCTATGCCATATTCAGTTGTTGAAGTTCGACCAGAATAATAATGATATCATCATTTAAAAACCAAATCATTGTATAACAAATCGATGAAAACAATCCTGAAGCAATATTTACACAAAAAATCGAAAAGTATTATCCTCGATTCACCGGAGAGCAACATAATGGAAGCATAAAACATGTGATCCATTGATACAGACCACAGAACTGAATGTTATCTTTGGCATCTCCAACACCTAAAGATGTGTTAAATCCCTACTCATCGTCAGTGACATGACAGCTCGCTGACAACAGGACAAGGGGATACAAATGCTCTAAGCTTTGCCACGAAATTATTTCAAAACGCCGTTACGTAGGTGCAGAGTCGTATTCAGCACTTTCGACAAAACATTCAGTTGAAGATGAGATGAAAATGCATAATACTAGTAATTTTAATGTTGAGTGTCATTCATTTTATTTTGTTTTATACCTGCTTGAAAGTGTTCTTCTGTATTTTTCTTCATTCAAAAGAAACATATTAAATTGATACCTTTGATTTTTTTAAGTGATACTATTCAACTACATTTCATGAATATTTCGAGTGAAAATTTCCACAGGTTGATTTCTTATCAACTACCGATTTCAGGTAAAGTAAAGGCCAAACAAAATTGAATGAAAATCGAGAAATTGTATGAATGTGACCTAAAAGTGTAATTTATTTTTAAATGAATTTTAAATGTAAGTGATTATAATGATTGCAAACTTGAATGACATTTTGTTGTATCGTTTAATACCCATTGACTGTCATTAAATTTTATCGCTCTTGAAGAATCAAAATGGAATTCCAGATGAATCACATAACTAAAAGAAAAGAACTGTATAGAACTTTCCTTTCACTGAAAATGTCAACTGGGTCTCCCAACAAATTTCGAATGAATAAAATACAGAAAACAATCGAAACTACAAGAATCAGTTGTATTCAGGATTATATTAAGAATACGAATAATCTTTAAGAGATCACAAAAAAATCATGAATAATTTGAATACACTTCTTTCTTTCTCCTTTGAAAAAGTCAACCCCATGTATAAGCTTTTTCTGTAACTGAAACAATTTATCTTGAATTGAAGATATATCGATAAAGCTCTGTTACTGCGTTCCTTGTTACTTTCACAAAGCTCTGACATAAATAAGATATATTTTACCAATAATGTATAAAAACTCAAGATCACCGTTTGTAGATATCAATTTTTTTTATTATAAGCGAAAAGTTTTGACACTCGTGAAAAATTCAGTCTCCATAATTTTCTGTGGGTCCACAATTATGGATCCTGACCTGTCCACCCGACTCCAGCATCTGAGAAATCCCTTCGGCCCAAGTAGTCGGCTTATTACTGGGGTGTTTGGGAAGCAACCCCGTAGAGAGGGGTGGTCTGTTTGCGCTCTCTACCCTGCCGGCAAATTAGTACTAAATACCATTGTGAAGGTTAAGACATCAACTTCTGACCGAGGCTAATCCCTTGATAGAAATGTAAATGTCAGTTATGTTCCACTCCACCGCTAGGGCTAACTACGTTATGATTCGTGAAAACGGAATCACAAAATGTACCCCTATAATTCCCACTTTGTATAATATCTATCGTTTATTACTGTTCTGTGACAGTTATATAGTGGATCAAATTCGTTAAGTGATTGACATGTGACAGTTTGTCTAAATATGCACTATTTCTTCATTTTCACCAAAAAAATTCAAGAATATGTTCCCCTCTAAGGAGCATGATATGACATTGACAATTATTTTGACGTTCATAGATAACTACAAATCTACTCAAATTTATTTTATAACTTGATTATTTTAATTCTTTCACCTTATAATATGAACTTTTTTTTTCTAATTTACGAAATTAGCTTCAGCACAATGATTTTCAACCGAATATAAATATATTGGAATTCCTTTCATCTCTTACTACTGGAGAATATTTACTCCAAGACATAACATCGGGAAAAATAATAACAATGGCCAATGGACAAGTAGAAAACGTCAAAAGTAGTCAGAAACTGGTCTAGGTATAATCTATTTAAGATAGTTGTTACAGCCGGCCAAAAAGTGCGATGTTGCTGGCTTCATTTTCTTAACGACATTTTGAAACAGGTAAAGATTGTCATTCAAATTGTTTTAAAGAACATTTACGATTTATGAAATATACATACCAAAATTCAATACCTATTCACTTTGAATTCTTTAATAAAAATAAGTTTTCGAATTTTACATCAAGAAGCTTCGGTAATAGAAAAAAAAATATTCTTATCGTTGTCATTTTGTCATTGTCTTTTGCAACCAAGGAATATCCATACTGACTCTTTGCATCTTGAACACAATATACTGCGAATTCTATTCGATTCATGCAGTTTCAAATGAAGAAATTACATCAGCATATCTGTTATCTGTATATATGTCAAGAAGACTTCATGAGTGTGAAGATGTTACATTCACTTATTTACGTGAATAAGAATGAAAATAATTTACGTTATCAGTTTTTGAACGAATAGACAAAATTCTCAGACGAGCCATAGGCGAGTCCTGGACGTCTGTGAGTCAAAAAAAAAACTTTTGCTCGTGTTGTATTCTGTCGGCTACCGTAGCAAATAAATGACATTTCTTATCCCGGACGGTAGCCAAAAAACTTTTGGAGTATCCTGGCGGATCGATATCGTCCAACCAGGACGACTGGGCACCCAGAGCGTCCCTTAACTCGATCTATCTCATTTTCTACTGCTCCTCTGTGCGCGAATCCAGCGTCTCTATCAAAACCCACACACCCGAATTGAGTCGATTAGATATTGAAATGAACGCCTGCGGGTGTGAAACGAGACCTGGCTAATGCTAATCCGGTTTGTTTGCAGAATAGACTGTTAACATGGACTCGCTCTGCAGCCATCAAAGACCGCTGAAGGTGGATCGTGATGGAATTATTGCGCTCCAGATAGTCGACGTCAAGATAGACGGGGAGTTGAGGCTTATTTCGGCCGCATTAGTCAACACATGGCTTCATTCTAATGGAGTCATTATTTGAGCCTTTTTATGTCAGTGTGTCTCATCTCAGAATAGAAAGTTTGATGATGAGGGAGATACAGAGGAAAGGGAAAATATCATCATTGATTCAGGATTTTTTTGAAACCCATGCAGATCAATCTCTTCAGCTCAAACTCTTGAGCATGTCTCCAAATATAAAAAAAAAACATACTTCCTGTTCACCTGACTAGATTTAAAGACTCAACAAACCTCTAACCTAATGATGAGGAAGAAACAAAGACAATGGATTTTTTTTTCCAACTCTTGATTACATTTCTAAATATTAAAATACTACACATCCTTTTATTTTTTATAATTGATTAATTGTGAACATGTAGATGCTTTTCTGTGGTCGATTGAAATGTTAATGAACTCAACACCTTACAGTATTCAAGAGGTCTTCCAATCAATGATATAAAACGATTAACTCGTACACTTTTTGTTGGTGTTGAGTCATGCACACTCTCATGAAACGTCCCTTTTTTCTGAACTGAAGTGTTGAAAATATATTTCACTACACCATGTAGTAGCACCAAAAAAGTTATTGCTCGAAATCGCTGAATTCCAGAACATGTTTTCATCAAAGTCGCCCTCTCCACCACATTTCTGAGAAAGCCTTCAGTCATTTAATTGTTTTCTTAGTCTATTGAAGACGTTCACAATGATCAAACAAATATTGAGATTCGGTTTTTAATCTACAACGTTTGGATACTTGGAGCTGTGGTGATGCCACATCTTCGATATCAAATGTCCTTAGTATGATTAATCGAACGAATTCATTACCTTACTCCAACTTTAATAGCAATTTGGAGACCGTGATACAAAGAAGATTGTCGAGTCATTCACTAAAAGTAGGTACGATCCAAAATGAAATGAATCATCATAATTTTGTGAAGCTAAAAGCGAAAAAATATACAAATCTGGATTTTAAATATGGAATGCAGCTGAAAAACTCAATGAACGAATGATTATTTTCGTCTTCTTCGTGTCTTCAGGAAGTTTAATCCACAATTGGCTTCTATAGTACCTCTATTGTTGAGTATCCTAATCTAGCTTCCGCCATTGTTCACTCAGACTTCTAATAAAGCTAAAAATCTTTCTGACTGTTTCACCGATATCCGAATCTAGGTAAATGAACCTTGGGTAGGGGCAGAGAACGTGCTGCACGTCTTCACCGGCTGATTACAGTAACAGCAGGTGTCATCTTTGGTTAGTCCCATCTCTTTGTGGTATAACCTCAGAGGACACAGACCTGTGAAGAAGCTTTTATGAAGCTCAAGCAGTTTTTCACTCTGTTTTGCTAGACGTGTGCTTGTCTTTGATCAGAGATCGGAGCATTTTTATTTGCAGTTTTTCGATTTCGAACTCCTGATGGTTTTTGCTGATGCCAAGAAAACCGGATGTGAAGGATACATCTTGGGTTTGAATAGAAATTTACGACAATCACAAGGAATCATTTAATGCTGTTCTTCTTTCCTGTTACCCCACTCGACATTCTTCCTTCGCGGTATTAGATGATAAAGGGCATCCAATTTTTGTGTATATATTTTATGAATCGAACATTTTTCAAAACATTTCCATGATAAACTTATCCTAACTCTCTATTATTAAAGTAGAAAAAAAGAGAAGCATTTTCTGACGAGCTCTCACAACTATTTTGCTAAATAAAATATAGTGCGACGTTATTACAGCACTGTAACATAATTGTTGGAATATGTTTCATGTGAGACTGCAATCCATAGCATTATCAAGAAATTCTTCCAGATTATAATATAATAATAATACTCTTTATCACCAACAGTAAATCCCAATTGTAGTAAATACAGTGAAGAAAGAAGCTAAGAAATATAATAAGCTTGTAGGAACTGGTATTTGTCATCAATTATGATCCCTAAGATAGACATCAAAGCAAGTCGTACAAATGAATTCAATAAATCAAAAATTAAACAAACTAAAGCATAAACCATGAACAATTTTTGAAATAATATGACATTGCTATCGTTTTTTCATTGAATAATTTTTCAAACGTTTCTTAAAAGTAAGACAACATACTCTAATGATAACAAAATCGTTATTCTTCATGCCATTCGAGCAAGTAATTTGTGATTGGGAATGATCCGAAGAAATTTTGAATATTTCAGCACGAGTAGTGAGAATAGGAAATACATAAAAAGGGAGAGAGAGAGAGAAAAACGTGGCATAATGAAGTAGTCAGCAATACATTAAGTCTTGGGCCGACCCCAAGGTGCATTTAGTATTCAAATCGAGAGATGGTATCAGTTGACTGGTATCCCGCCCTAATTGCTCCATGCCCTTTGTACGGCGGTGCGGAATATGGAAACAAACGCTACACATCCATTACGGCAACATGGCAGCTTTTGTTCGAATTTTTCGACGACCACGCCCGTTGCAATGATACGGGGCCGAGATAATAGCGCGTACTGCTCTGTTACTTCGTTTAATAACACGAAGTAAGGTCTATCTGGACGCGTATCAAGCTTTTCACAGAGGAATCGTGTGCTGGGAGATATGATGCTTGATGAGAGATAAATGGATCAACTACCGGGTATTTGGTACAGTTCTTTTGTAAAAAAATATTCAGACAACACTAGCGTTCACTAGAATTCAATGAAAACTACGAAATTATCGAAAATGAATATTTATAGTTTCTGTAGGAGTTTTCAGAAGGTTGAATTATACATAAATTATAATAGTCTATTCATTTAAGGGAGATATTTCTGAAACATTTGGTTATCTTTCAATACCAAAAGTGCAAGAAAAAAGTATCTAAATGAACTTCTAATTGGTTGACAGATGGCTAGGGGCATTCAATTGTCAATAAGTATGCAACATTTCACATTCACTTCAAATTTAATTGGAGAGAGTTCTTCGATCCGCTTTCAAAGTTTGTTGATTTCAGTTAAAATAAATCTCCACAAATAATGGGAAAACTGTTACAGTTAAAAACATCTCATGATTATCTTGGTGTATACCGGGTGTAACAGTATCATGGTATACCCTATTTTTATCGTTTATATTTAGAACAAAAAAATTTCAAATTTGGGGTATCCTGACATCCAAATGATTTTTTTCCTACTTTCAGTTTCGCCGCAAGTATCTGTTACTTTCGATATTCAAATGGGACACCCTATATTTTATTACATTTTCGAATACTGTACAATTTTCTGAATTCAACGATACCAAGCGAGTGACATTTTGAATGTCATTATTTTTGGAATATTCATAAAAAATCTTAGCATTGGAAATGAAACCTTGATTTATAGTTGGGAGGTCTCAAATATACAAACTATTTCGAGAAATAGTAGAAAATATAATTCTATAATGTTGTTGAATTTCGTAATGCCGTAGTATTGTAAGAAATATCACGAATAAAATCCAGTGAATAATCCCAAGACTCCCCCTATCGGGATTCAAAATGGAGTCAAATCATTCCAGACGATGGATTACGATATAAATTCAGAGAAAAACATTTGCCAAGGTAGCAATCAGTAACGACCCTTCTGACGACGTCTAGAAAGTAAGATACTCTCTCTCGATTTCGGAATGCAAATCGATATTCGTCCGGCGAAGGCAATTTTTTCGCTCCAATTTCACTAAATCGAATCGATTCATGGAAAGGGGGCAGCAACAAAGTCAGAATGACAATTGAACGGCGCAGGCCACTTAGGAAGGGTCCTTTGTTTACACGGGACGCCCTCATTTGTTTCGAAAATTGCTATTCAATCGCGCACATACAAAAGAACGCTGAAGGTTTTTGAGTTCATCTATCATGCGTTCTGGAACTTTCAATTTATCGACGAAATACTGAATGTAATTGCGAGTTTAGCACTCGACAAGGGTTTAATTGCTCACGGGCTGAAAAGAAACACCGTCTCACTCTTCAGCGAATATTCGAAGTGAAAATAACGGAAGAAAATGACGTTTATTCAAATAATATCGACACGCGTTTTCTCTTTGACATCAAGTCCAGACATCGCAAGGCGCTAAAACAGCAGTTGGTAGATCAAAGAAAGCCGAATTGGAATCTGTAGGGGGTTTTGTGATATACAAGCTGTTTTTTCATCGATGTAGCTGTCAAGGTACAGATACTGAGCAGATTGAACGAAAGAAGTCTATTACATGTAGGTTTTTTTCTTGGAATCATGGAATTATTCATATAATAATGAATAATAAGGGTGGGTGCCATATTTACTGTACTATACACATACTCGGAGTTGTGGTGGTGCCACATCTGCAACATCGAATGTCCTTGTAGGACTACATGCATATTTGAAGAATTAATTCATTATACACTATTTAAATTTTCCAATTCGAATTTTTTATAGGAGATACGAAAAATTGAGGTAGCATCATCGATCTCTTTTTTTGAGTTTAAACGAAACTTCGTTTTCTCGACACATTATATTCAATATCGATTATCGAAAAAAAAAATGTTTTTGTGGGATACAGCAAAACTTCCAATCATAGATATTTTGGAATAGGAATGGGATACTGAGAAACAATTTTCATTAGATTATTTTGGCATTATTTCACTACATTGAAATGGAAATAAAGTCATCATTGAATTTTTTGTTATCATATCAGAAGATGCCCTCCAGTGGCATCACTCCAAATCAAACATATCACTAATGAGATGGATTCTATCAAACAATGCTCTTTCTAACGAGATTATTTGTTAAAATTCGAACTACCTCCCACCACTTCGATTAAATAGATACGTCAATAAGTGTATGACCAAAATTACACCGATAAAACTCAAATTCAAGCTGTCGAAAGTTGGAGATTACTACAACAATTTCCAGGAATTTCTCTTGGTATCTGGAATCATAATTTTTTTCACCACAAGTGTCTACGATGAATAGTATCCGAAAAAACAGTACCCACCATTATCATTTGGTCACCCTGTACATTCAGAAAAAAAACTGACGATATTCTACCACTTTATCGAATAGTCTATGGTACCTGCAAATGAATTTTGGCATATGGCATATGACATCGGTTACTATTTGCGAGGTAATATCGCAGCGTTTGAAAGTAACACCGACTTCAAAACCTCAGAATTTCTCAAAAAGAACAAGATCCTACAATCTTGAGTGAATAATCAGTGCAGTAGGTCATTTTAAAAATGGAACAGTGAGCAAAAAAAAAACAAATGATCCGTTCCGATAAGCATCAACTACATTCAAATAAAGTGCGCGATCCCTGCTGCATATTGAAACCACCCTTTTTCCCATCTCCACCGAGCCCATCCTCGAGTCCCTTGTTATTTTTCCCCAGCTTAGGAACCGAGATCAGGCTCGATTCGTCCTAAACCCTTCTGAACCTGATTAGATTCACGCTAGACGCGTACTGTATTCGGAAAACAAACCGAACCAACGATATATAGAGCTGTTATCATTTCCTCTAATGGCCTACGAGGTATTCGACTAACAAGCAACAGATTTTCTGCGGCGGATGAGTCTAAGCCTGTCGGAACTACACGACGAGATTTCGAAGATTCCGAAGGAAAAGGAAAAGTTTTGTGTAGGATCGATAGAGCCGAGAGTTAGAAGAGTGTATTTCATATTGGAATCAGAACAATACGGCGGTAAAAAATGAAGAAGGGGTTAGTTTGATTTAACCAAATAACTATCCGGTGTAAAGTCCTTTAAATGTTTTTCTTAATTTTCCTTCAAACAGAGCATCCCGAAATCTGCCTGCATAGTACGTGGTGAGTATAACGTCGTCCAATTTCCCATCTTTAAATCATTCGAGTAATGCAATCTCAATTTTATGAAGGCCATTCTTAGCCTTCATTCTCATATAACTGCTCCACAAGAAATGATTTTTTTTTTCAAAGCTGTATAAGAGGTATATCATTACCCTCATTTTATAAATTGTCTTTCCTATTCCTCGCCTATTTTGTCTCTTCGTGCTACGTCTTTGCATTCTATTTCAAAATTAATTAATTAATGCTCACTAAAGACGTCCTAAATATTATAGTTTGACAGAATGTATAATAATTGAAGAAAATTCAATATGTTCTATTGTACTTCCATTTTGAAATTGACGTTATTTGACATTTTCAAAATCGAATGATTCGAAAATAATGAACATTTCACCTGAATATTTCAATTATCTTGATCAGCTCTTCAAAATCCAAAGGAATAAATATTTTTTAGGAAGAACTTTCCACTTTTGAGAGCTAATAAATACATTGTCTGGCTCTAGTGTTAGATCGTGTATAATTTTAACTTAGATTATTGGGTTCTCTTTTATGTCACTTCATTTCTCCACCTTGAAAGTTTGGTTTTGAAATTGACGCTCTGTTTACTCTGTCGTACTAATTGCTACTGCATTTTCTTCCCATCAGATAGCATAGTATTTAGCTTCAACTGTCAATAGTCACAGATTTTCTTGAAATCTTCCTCTTACTTTTGACTCTTGTCTAGTTTTTCATTCGTAACATTGGTCATTACACCTTCTTTCTTTTATCATTGTGGATCACATTTATATCACTATTATCATCTTCATGGCCATTATTTGATCACTCAAGACTACTGGAAGAGAATTCGAAACTCGATAATTTCATGAATGGAATATCACTAGAGATTCTGAGGAGACTAAATGTTCCATTTCTTTTCCGGTCTACTGAAGTCAGCCATAAAGTCGCCGAAATGCACATACCTATAGTTTCTGAAATATTATATTATGGAATATAGTTAACATGTTCATTCTTCTACAGTAATTTCATTCTTCAAAATCAACGGAGCCAAATAATACCCTAGCAATATCTCCATCTAGTCCATACCGATTCGTCGACCAATTAGAACCCATCAGCTACTCGGTTACTAATTACTTTACGCGCTACCTGTAGCTTTGTTACTAATCATTTCGCCTCAATGATCTCCAAATTATCCTCTGGAGCGTGACTGATTCCACTTCGCTTGCATGTACGCAAAAAGACCACATTCATCGAACACTCGGAAGCTGAAATTACTTGAAAAGTAAGTAAGTCGGACTACTTTAATGAAGTAATCACAAGATGTGTTCGAGACTACTCTCTAAATTCATTGTCATTAGAGTTGGAATCTTCATTTGAGTGTAGAACTGTATTTAGAAAGTGCTATTCAGTAGAAATGGATGATTAGTCATTCAACTACATGAGTAAGTGGAAGCTGAAAGTGATAGAATCAGAAATTTCCAGCCGTATCTACTCATTTTCAAGAGTTTCATTAAAAAATGTGTTTTCACATCGTAGACCGTGTCCCTTCCGAATATTATGATTTGTATAATGTTGACTATACTTTCAAGGTCAATGCAAAGTCTCAAATTAGGCGATTAATCATTTGAACTCTATCGTGGCTAAATTTGAAAAATATTTCGTGAAATTGGAAATGACAAAATTCTCTATGCATCTCGATCGATTTAAAAAAAATCATATTTTTCTACCAGAATATCAAGATGAAAAACTTAGCTCTCAGACTTGCTCGAAGACAGCTTTCAGAAAAACAAAAATCCTGTACTGACCAAATGTTGTCAATTTAGTAATTCTTTTTGATGAAACTACTTTTTTCAATGGATGAGTGAAGAGGCATATTAGACAAAAGAAAATTTACCCTGCATACACTGTGTCCAAGATAAGGATGTCTATCATGGGGATCTAAGAAACCATAAGAGATACTGAGATTAGAGAAAAGTTGCGCATTTCCAAGTCTAACAATGTGCCGTTCAGAGAGTTTCGAAATTCCAATTAGTTCTGGAGATATGCCAGAAAAAAACGAAATTTGCCGATTTCGTTTAAATTTTTTTCTGACGTTATTTGAAGAGATACAAGAAATCTGAAGACACTTTCTCATTGCCATTTTTTAATCTCTACAAAACAGCGTTGAGAGATTTTCCGTACGACGTTTCGTTTCGGAGAAACCACTATCAACGTTATTTTTTTATATGGCCCGTGGAAAAAAATACCTTGTATTGAATAGCATATTTCATTACTAATACAACGATGTATGACACGATATGATTCTGCGATATTTAAAACAGAAAAAATTGTTTTTATTAAAGATCGAACGTTTTGGTGTAGTGCGCGATGAATTGATTTATCCATCTCCGTATCTCTTATGGTTTCCGAGATCCCCATGATAGACATCCTTATCTTGAACACAGTGTATATAGAAAACGCATCTATGTGATTTCCTCATATTGGATTTACTCATTTTACCGAATTTTTGGAAAGAGTAACCACCTTGGTTTCCTGACTTGATATCTATCAACTATTTCCTCAGAAACCTAAAGGGTGTAGTATGTAAATAACTCCAAAGTCATCGAGAGTTTAGTGAGCGAATATTGATATCAAATGTAGCAAAATCGACGAAGATTGTATTCCTTTCAATGTTGAATATTTGGCATACTATAGGGGAATGAATGGAGAACCAATTTAACTGAAATTAATTCGAAACTTGAATAAGCATGTTGGATAAGATCATTCTATCAATATTTCTTGCTTTGAATCATGTAAAGCAGCATATTATCAATTATTGAATTTTGTCTGATTTTTTTCTTATTCAATCGTGTATCAAAATGAACGTCAACACATCACAAGGGCTAACAATGAGGAAGTTTCCAATATTGAGATTTTATTTTTTCCATAAAATATATGAAAAAATATTACACCCGTATTTTTTCTTTTTTTTTTTGTGCGATCGAATTTGACTCCAGAATTTCGTTTTGAAAAACTAGTTTTGGCTCCTCCACCAGTCTGATGACGTACCAAGTGAAAAACCGGGTTCACACAGGAACAAATTTAGATTTTGCGTGCGGAAGTACAGTGTTGCCCTGCTTCTAATTTATTCTAAATATTCGGAAAAACTGACCAGAATATCTTGGTAAAATACGTCGTGGATTTTGCAATACCAAATCATGGATTGTTTAACTTTCGTGATATAATATCATATATTTCTTATGAAATATAACTAGCACATAACATGCGAAAATATATGAATGCGATGATATAATCGAGGGCTATGGCTGAATAGAAAATAAATGAATGAATCGAATTTGTTCTTGAAGTGAATTATTTCAATATAATTTTGTGTTTGAATTTTCGGAACAGCTTTCAATTTATTTCCATGAAAATAGAAAGGTAGATCTGGCAATTGCGCAAATGCATTCGTAGATTTCGTCCGCGTTCATCCGGATTACACCATAACATATCTTACGATAGCTATATTCACTCTAAACTCACTAAGTACGTCACCGTTTTCCGCCTCAAAATTTATAAATTGGTTTATTTTGAAAATAGAATGGAGTTGAATGATTTGTATTGTCATTCTAGAAAGTAGAGATATCAAACTAAATATTTGAGTACTTATTTGATGAGAATTCGTCATAAGGAAACTTCCTCATTCTGGAAGATGAATTTTGTGAATTTGCCTTCAATATCAACATTTTCGATTGATGTAAAAGTGATAAAATAAAATGATAAACGCGAAAATTCAGTTTGGAGCCGGCCAATCACGATTATCGAGCCGTTGATATCATTTCGCATAAGTTCCAAAAGTTCACGCACAAAGCAGGCTCTGACATACTCTCGATATCTTCCTTTCAATCACGAGAACTCCTTCAACAAACAATCTCGCACCCGAAACGAAGTTCCCCAAAGAACTGCGCTCATATTTACGAAAGCAATCAACTCTCTAGTCCGCAAACAAAAATCCGTAGCAAATCCTCCGACACAAAGCGCTCCTACGATATCAAAGAGGGCCATGTATAAATTTTTAATTCGATTTAGCGCCACTTCTGCAACGCAAACAAGTGAAACAAGTGAAGATCAACGACGTTCCATTGTCCCTGGTACGGGATCGCTCGCGCAATTGGTTTAAGTTGTCGGATCCGGTACGTCAGTTTTTTAATGAATGCCCTTTTCGAAGATTTGATTCGAGTTTGTCGGATTAATGAGGAGATGAATTTTTCAGTGGCAATTGTGCCTCCAGGATCCAATTCGAACGGATTATGCATGATTTCAGTGGAGCATTGATATTAGACCCCATGCACCAACATTGGCGAGCAGTGTATAATGTTTGGAGATTCTATCAACTAAAAGTCAATTTATAAAGCGAATACTTGGCATGAGTTGAAAGACATTGTGGAATCGGATTTTCCTATGTTGAAGAACTGGCCAGAACACAAGTTACTAACTGTAAACCTAGAAAAAACATATTATATACCATTTAGTTGCAACAGATCGAGCACTCCACCTTTTAAAAGTCTAACGATAATCACCACAGGACAACAGCACAAAATTCTGCCAGAGGAGAAAGTAAAATATTTAGGCGTTATAATAGATACAAATCTCAAATGGGATGCACACCTAAGTTATATATGCAATAAATTGAGATCCATCATTCACACATTTAAGCATTTGAAAAGTATTCTACCATTTTACCAGCTCAAAGGTACACATCTTCGTACCTTAGAAACTCTGCAAAAAAGGTTTCTCAAAATTATCATGTCCAGAGAGTTCAGATACCCCTCTGACGCACTATTCCACGAGGCCAAAGTGTTTGACATGCGCCAACTTTTTTATCTTCAAATAAATATAAAATATCACCAAAATAAACGTTTTAACCTACCCAATCATCCATACCCTACAAGGAAAAAATATTATCACGTAGTTCCACAAATGCAGAAAGCTATAGGCCAACGAAGTTACCAATATATGGCACCAAAATTGTACAATACCGTTCCCCAACACATACAAAAAATAAGTAATTCACAGTCGTTTGAAAAAGCACTGAAACAATTCATCTCGAGTCAACCACGACGAAACATCTCGGATATGATATAAAACTATAAGATTAATGAATAAGGTGTTGGCTTGCTATCCTCTTTCTTCATTTTTCATATTTTATTTTTTATTATGGATATTATTGTAACAATAACATCTGTATTTACTTCTAATTTTCTTCGTAACACTGTTATTATAATATCCCTTTCTTATTATTCTATTACTTAAATGTATTTTTAATGCTAAGTTATTTTATTATTATTATTATTATTATGCGAAACAAGTGCTCTTACACTTATCGCCTTGTGATATTTATACTATTTAATGTACTTTGATCCTTATAGATATGTATATACTATACTTTCCTCAATAAATATCTTTATTATTATTATTATTATAATTAAAGTAAATTTCAAGAGTGACAAATTTTGTTTTACTTATTAAATAGAATTATTGATGATTCCAGACTAATAATATTTTCATTAGCAATCATATTATTCAGAAATATCAACAAAGAAAAGTGTGTAATAATCGAGATGAGTGTAGAAATTTTCAAGTAATGTTCAAATTGGAACTAACGATGACATCAAAATCTTTTTTATAAGCTCAAAGAAATCCCTGAACGTCCCATTGGTGGACAATTTCGTTTGTTTATACGACCGGATGTGGTTGTTTTTGGCTCAATGTGAAAACGACACCAATCTCGTCAGTGAGAAAAAATCCTACTAATTGATGTTTTGCTCGACAGACTAATAACCTCTTTGTTTGACGAGTCCTTCAAGAATCAAGTCCCAGTCCACTATTGTGTGCTAAACAACTCACGTTCATCAAAGCGTGCATAATGCATGTACGAAAAATATACAAAAAAAAATGAGAAAAAGGAGGCTAAATGCGTAGCCCGTACACATACTCGGTATAACGCATCACATGTCCGTAACTCTACACCGACCGTGCTGAAAATTTAAGAAAAGCTGATCAAATCTACCGGATAAATGAAGGCCCCTCTCAAAATCTCGAATTACGAAAGCCAGTGGCGTGCATACAGTAGAGGATGAGATTGCAAGCCTGATTTGAGACTATCATTCAATTCAAATTCAAATTCGATAAATCCTCATACTAGAAAAAAATATAACAAAATACCACAGCAAATAAAAAAAAAATCAATGGGCGACTAGACGAATATTCATCATTCGAGATTCTAGAATTACGTATACCCGTACTAGGGGTTATTTTTTATGTCGATTTTATTCAAATTACCTCCATTCAAAAATGTTTCCAAAATGAACTTTGTGAAATTGAAAAACAGTTGCAAACTCGTAATTTGCTGTTATCAATTTTTCAACAACCAGCAGCCATTCATAGGCGTTTTTATTATTTTTTATTTCTTTCGTATCCGATACCAAATTAGAGAAATTCATGATTGTTTTTATAATATCCTCTACTTCGGAATCGATGAAATGAACTATTTTCGAAAAACCTAAATTGAACATACGTGGCACAACCACAACTCCGAGTACACAAATGTTGAGAAGTAAATACATAACCTTATCTTGATATGTCATAGTTGTAGACATCTTGAATAAACTTATGAGAGAAAAATAAATTGAATAATAAACGACAGCATTACAATTACTACCTTAGAAATATGAAAAATTTGGTAATTTCCTTCGAAATAAATGAAAATTTGGAATACATACAAGTATTAGAGTTAAACGTCACAATAATGCATTCAGATTGGTCAAAAATATCAAAAATTTCGCTCTCGTCAATATATCAATTGATAAACTACATAACAGTTGAGACTGACCCTTTGTTCGAAATATATTTTTCAACTGTTGCTTCACAGTCGCACGCATTTTCAAATCGAGGCCCTTCACTCCCTTCATCATATCACGGCCTACTAGGCCAATTGTGCTCGTGAAATAATGAAGGGCACTCGAAATGAGTGGCCCTTCTCAGTTTCAAACTCCGATAACGTGACTTGAATTTTCGCAGTCTTTTGTCTACGAAACAACTGCAGTCTCTCATTGATACAACATTGTAAGAAAATCTCCACCTAGTAAGGTTTCGAGTAGTTCTTTTCGAACGGACCTGTAGATTGTTGGGAAATTAGTGACTTGTTGACTGTCGGATTTCGACTTTTGTTTCTGAAGTGTAGCTGTCACTGTTGACAGTGTGTTAAGTGTGCGAGTTGATTTATTCGATTGGATAATTTGTTTGGTTTCTCACGAGAATTTTTTCTTTGGAGGGCTTGAAGGGTTGGTTCTGATATTCGTAACTGACACGAATTGTTTTTTTTTTGAGAATGGGAATGATCCATGAAAGAGTTGAGGTCTCCAAATTCTCTGTTAACTTGGCTAAAAAAATCGTACCATATCGTACAGGGTTGATTTATTGAATACTAATACTGAAGGGCAGTAACCCTTGGATTTTTTGTGTAAAGATTATGTTTCTACAAAGAATATTGAAATCATAAAAACAATTTTTTGAAAAATTGAAAAAGACTTTAAATGGACTGACAAAAAATCGCACAAAACAAGCAAATGGATGTTTCATTTTATTTATTGAAAACCATAAACCCAAAATCATATTATTTCTCGATTAAAAATATCACAGGGTATAAAAAACATTTATTATGGATTGGATGTATCTTATCATTGACTTCGCATTCATCAAAATGGTATTTTCTGTGGAATCCCAATCTTCCCAACCGAAAATTAAAGCAGCCCCATCCAATTTCCATAAAAAGAGTTTCTCCTGAAAGCATCCCTGAACCACCGCATGAATAATTATGAAACACCCTGTATTTCACCCGGTCTGCATCTTCTGGAGAAAGAAGCACATAAACCCACCGCAATATTGCTTTTCCTGTCGATTGTTTCCCGGTGGAAGCAATCTTCTTTAGTGGCAAAACAAACAGCAATATGTCCCAGCAGCGGCTTCTAATATGAAATCAAGAGCTCAGACGAGTGTTTCGTTGTTTATCTGTCTATCGCAGCGGAATCGGACACAACAAGTCTCACTAGGAAGGGAGATAAAAGTATAATTCTCTCTTCAAGCTCGTAGCTGGTTTTCATTAGACACGATGTAGAGGAAATAGAGTTCCTTGCTCGAGATGTAATCTTCAGATGATTCGAGGTACACCGATATTGGATTGGTTCTCCAATTTTTCTTCTGAAAAGGGACATGTTTTTCACTTTTTCAGCGATGCTTTCAATTCTTTAAACAAACGATTGTTCTTTTATTGCGATTTTTTAAAATCGTTATTTTGAGAGCTCAATATCATCGTATTCTAATCAAAATGTCGAGAGGATTGAGTGGAGATGCCCAGAAAATGGTTGCATTTTTATTAGAACATTTTAAACACGAAATGGATAATAGGAGCCCCTTACTTTCATTGAATTTAATTCGAAAGGTAGGTAAAGAATCTTCATGAATATTTATTCACCACGATCTCACAATGGTTCAATTGTTTTTATGAAATATGATTATATCATCCAAGTTTTTATTCGGAGTTAATTCGGAGCATCGCTGAAAAAGTGAAAAACATGTGGCATCACGGTTAAATCTGGCGACGCGTCACAGGTATCAACCCAGAATAAATAGACTATATTTACAACTTCACCGTCAGGTGAATTCGAAAGCTTTCGGATAAGTTCAATACTATATTGTCCAAGTTTCAGAAAAGAATGTGATATGACATTTTGTAACTTCAAAGAATAAACTAATCTCAATACATTCGACTTTGAAGAAATCAATTTTCTGATGGAGATAAAAAAGTACAAAATTCTCTGGTGACCAACTATATGCAGTAATTAAGAGCAGCAATAATGTCGTTGATATACATTATGAAGATTAGGGGCCCAAGATTCGTCCTCTGAGGCACACCAGATATAGGAGAGGATTCAATCGAAGTTGTTTTCGTTATCAATCATTGATGTTTAATTCAAATAATAAGGTAAGATTTGGGGTTAGTTGAACAATATTTCAAATTGTTATCTACAGTTTTGTGTCTCAATACTTATTATGTTACACTTGATTTTTCTTTGTTGGTCTTATAGATTACTACCTATTTCACAAATATATTTTTTCCGAATCTGTATTACATTGAGGGGCTCCATCGATAGTTTACAGACATTTCCATGCATTTCCTCTCACCAATGTTTGTGGTGGATTGATTTTTGACTTCAATGAAATGTCAAAGTATAGCTTCGATAGTTTTTGAGAAATTATTGACAATTACTGGCTTAGTAATCAAAAAACGAATAAATTGATAAATATCCTTCTTAGAATTGGATCAACGGAAAAAAATACCTTCAATTACCCAATGCACTAATAATAAGTAGATATTAATCATGTTTATGATTTGCGGTGATGAAATCTACAGAATTCTGTCTTTGGCTGTACAAAAATGTAAACCTACTCGGTATGTAGGAGACCTGATATCTTAATCACCCACCAAACTGCACAACAGCACTGAAATTCATATAGGTGTCTCAAATTACAGTCTAGATTACTTCTGCCGCCGTAGTTCACCATCTATGGATATACCACCACCAATTTTCAATGGGCCCACAGGGTATAATTCTCAGCCATTCAATAGCCTCACTGAATGGAGCGCTGACATTTCATGATGAACTAGAGTGCCATGGATCCCTCAATTTTTTGAATACCTTTGTTTAGTGTAGTACAATGACATAATTGCTGGGAATAGAGAAAAACGATATGGGAGTTTCTGGTTTCCGAGAGTGTGATACTGATACAGCCAAAGGAAGAATTCTTTGGATACCTGCGTATCACGATTATATTCATGAAGGATACTTTTTGCAGATGAAAACTCTAGAAATGATTTTGATGTACGCTAGTCCTGGAACAATTCTTGTAATCATCTGAGTGCATTTTTGTGGCCACATTCCTGAGGTCAGTTCATGAATTGTCATCTTTTTGATATGTATATTCAAGATGTTTACGAATATCTAAACAAATTTTGAGATCAGGTTGAGATTATTCAGTTATTCTCGACGAATAAATTCATTATGCTAATGATGACGAAATTAATGTTCAGATATTTCATGAGCTCTATAAATTTATCCTTACCAATAATACTCGATCAGAATAATAATTTTGTGATATGGCAACCATTTATTGTTGATTTTTTATTTTACAGAAGGGGTTCGAAGGATGTACTGCAGCCAAACTCTTATGGTACTTTTCTTACCACACTGATACATCAATCAGTAAAGGTCACTAGGTTTCAAGATTCCTGCGTTGGTTTTAATTTTGATTCTCTGTTGTGTTATTCTTCTGTGGTTTAGTTCCTCACAATTTCTCAAAATATGTTTAATAGTCTCAGGCTCCAAGTTTTGTCACCTTGGTAGAGCCCCATATTTTGTAAATGTGTTCTTACAGGCGCATGGCTTGTATAAGGAGACCTGTTTCTAATCTTATCTGATCTTTGCTCAACTATTACACCTATATATTCAAATATTTCTTATCATAAGGCGTCAGTTAATATTTCTGGAAAAATATCAGAGCGTTTGAAAAATAGCTGCAACTTTGATAGCGATTTGTATACTTTGAAATCTCATAAAAATACCCAAAATATCTGATTGATACAATTCTGGAACCCGAAATGAAAAAAATAGTTCAGCCACCTATTACTATATATGTACAGTCATGAAAATTGTAATACTTCAGATACCAGATTTATGGTAATAATTTTACATAAATGCAAACATTCAGTTGAAGTAGTTTGACAAGTTGAAATAGCCTTACTGCTCCACATTTCTTATTCACTTAATGTCATCGACATCGGATATCAATAATCCCACGTTTTTCACTTCTTCCTTATGGGAAATCAGACGGGTTTGCGCTGAATAAACTAATCACATAATTTACTTCGAGATGTTTAATTAATCGACCACAAAAACATCATGAGGACATGTCAGTTTCTTCTGCGAGATCCGGATTACCGTATCCATAGGCAATTATTATGTTGTAGGAACTGATCTGGACTTTTTCTGGGTATTAATCATCATTAGTTCGATGTTTGTACCGCTAGATGTGCCGTATTTATTATATTAGGAAGTGGATGTGATTATAGGGTTTTATAAGTATCAGAGTACCGATGATTATATCATCAGATTCGCGATAGTTTGAATGAGTTATGTAAATGAAATCGTAATATTTTCTTCTCTTACGTAATCGAATGAAAATTGCTGCGAGCGAGTTGAGTTTGTGTATCACCCTGTAAACAGACAACTCGACCATTTTTCACTGTTATGTTCATACAAGGAATCAGCTGAATTGAGGAAGAAGAATGAATCCTAACCTAAAATAATGATTTGAGGCCGATCTTTTTTCGATGAATTGGAGGTTATATAAATAGAACTCAGTGAATAACGAGTCCTAGCCCATGTTTTCAGAAAAAAAAACACACATTTTGAGTCGTCATAAAAATCTATGTGATGTGATTGAAGCATTCTCATTTCATCAATGTTGTTCAGGCAGTTGTTTATAGACGTATGATGGATATCATAGTAGGCAGTGAGATGTTCCAAATGACTATCTACTGTAATGGGTCAATTTCTTCTCGAAAGCTCCTCAGACTGAATTGTTTGCCTAACCGGTGATGTGAAAGTCTTGGTATCGGATACATTTCAAAGAAAAAGTTGATTTGAAGCGTGAAGTAACGCGTTCGTAGCGATCATTAATCCGAAAGAATGAAATATGAGTTCGATTCTTCTCCGACTAACCCTAATTGCTCGGCCTCGCATTGAATTTCTTCAATTAGACTCGCATCTCGCCTCAGAAGATCATTAGTAGCCTACGCACATGATTTTTCCACGAGATTCGGCATCGCCGTAATGATCTTTATTAATCCCGGGCATTATGCGATTCGATTTTGTTTCCGACCACGCGCTATTCTGCTGTCAACCGCCATTGTTGTTTGACAGATAGAGCTATCAGCGACTGACGATTGCATTTATCTCGAGTTATGGAGGCAATCACGCCGCTTCGTTAGGTCGGTTCGACACCCCGTCGGTAAGGTCACTCGCTCATTTGTCATGTCCACGAGGTGCACACCCAAGGGGGGCTTTTGTTTTTCCCCGGCGGAGCCCCGTGGGTTTTGGTTTCGCGAGAATCGCAGTCTTAATAGAGAAAAGTCGGTGTTTTTGTCTTATAAACAAGAAATATCCGTGGAATCTGTGAATGAAGTCTGACAGTAGAGAAAGCATTCATTTCCACAAATGAGGAAATCCTTCCTTTTTATTTGCTAACAATGTTGGTTCTATACCGGGTGATTCTTCAAGGTGACTCGCCCCTATAACTTTTTTATTATTGGAGATAGAAGAACAAAATTCGGGGGTTGTGTATTATATGTCAATTCGCATTATTTGACGTACTCACTTGCTTTGCAGTACTTCCGGTTTGACCGGAAATGACCTCTATTTTCGATTTTCAAATGGAACACCCTATATATTTTTACTTATTTCGATCGAGGATGACGTTATCTATCCAACAAAACTTGTTTGTGAATATTTGACGTATGGAAGGATTTTCATCCCAATTTAGGTATTGGGCTTCTTGCAATTACTGAGAAAGATAGTGAAAATAAAGTGGAAGTCTGTGTTATCAAATTGTTCGTAAGAAAATGATCTATCACAAAAACCCGACGAGCCACCCTCTTTCCATTTGAAAAAATCGAGTTGACTGGAAAAAATGATATTTGTGACGATGAAAAAATTATTGAAACGACTCTGAAGTCATACGCCTCAAAGTTGTATTTTTTCCATGTCACTTGATCAAAAAGGAAGCGTTTCAATCGATCCATGGCACGCTAGATCGAAAAATAAAAATTGAAATAAAAATTCTTTCATGCGTCAAATATTCACAAACAAAGTTTTGTTGGATAGATAATGTCATCCTCGATCGAAATAAGTAAAAATATATAGGGTGTTCTATTTAAAAATCGAAAGTAGAGGTCATTTCCGGTCAAACCGGAAGTACTGCAAAGCAAGTGAGTACGTCAAATAATGCGAATTGACATATAATACACAACCCCCGAATTTTGTTCTTCTATCTCCAATAATAAAAAAGTTATAGGGGCGAGCCACCTCGAAGAATCACCCGGTATACAGAGTGATAGTAGATGCATACTAAGATGAATACTTTCCAAAAAATTATTTCTTCACGTAACTTTGTGAAAGCCACTAGATTGAAATTTTCTGCATGAATGTTTGTTTCTAGAATGCACTTTTTGAATACACTTTCACATTTTTAATATTGCTATAAAGGGTGTTTTTATGGACGTAATTTTTTGGAGGCAACTCATTTCCTCGTATTTTTCATGGTCAAAAATGGAAGCATTCAATGGAGGGAAGAAATCGGCAACGATATTAAAGAAGGCCATGACCAATTTCGTTTTAAATTTTCACGTTTATGCAAAAACATTGCTGAAGTTAATTCGTCCTTTTGACATCATGTGACTTCACAAACTCACATTTTTCGAAAACGGTTGAATTTTTCGACATCTGTTTCATGTAATTCATGGTTGAAAATTTCCAGAACGATTAATCTATCCTGAAAATATTGAAAATAAAAATCTCTAAACTGTAAGAGATATTCTCAATAGATTTTTAGGCATTATCAAGTACGAATTATATCTACCATATCTAGTTGATAGAAATAATATGATCCCCTTCTGGAGAAAACGATTTAGTTTATTTCAGTACCTGTCAAATTGAAGATAGAGATACCTCACGATCTTCGCCCGCTTCAAACCCAAAGTCATTGGTGAATGACTGGCACGACCATCTTGGTTGCATTCCGCCATATATACAGGGATCGTGAGATGTTATCATTCACTCACAATCTGTCAAGATGACAATGCAAGTATGCGGTACGCCGCAGGGTTGAGAAAAACAAACTAACCTCCGCCGGCGCCAAACTTCCGTCAGGTCTGCCAACCGACATATGTGAAACATCCAGGCAGGCCGTGGAACTAACTGCTAGCGAAGTAGGTAGATCGAAACTTCACCCCTCATCGAGTTACTAAGCATACACGAATACGTTCTTTTCTATTATTTAAATAAACAAACTCTTAAAATGGTCCGAACGGGCTGGAGGGGTTTGTTTTGTGCAAATATTTTAGGAGAATGTTGAAGTTTGTAATGCAACACTTGACCTGTATACGTTAAAATGTGTTTGTGGACACAGTTGCCATTTTGGATTGAGCTTTTATCAATGAGCTGCCATTTCATTCATGACAGTTTATTTTCACTGAAACGTAGTAAAATTTCCAATTCACATTGTATTCAATACAAAAAATAGTTTATCTTTGTCTCAAGGATTTTTTTGAACAAATTCACTGAACTCTATAGAGGACTCGTCAAATTTTATTTCTTAACATTTTTGTCATGTAATCCTTTTGAGTGAAGTCATAAATGTGTTAGTTATGACGTCATCAATCTGTTTTAATGGTAATCTTAATATTTGAAGTGTCGTTTGAAACGTATTCATCACCAAATTACCTACACAAGAAAAATAAGAATAGTAATATCATTTTCTTCTTGACGATACCAAGTGACTTTTGTATCCTAGATTTTAACGCTGTACTTGTTTCGCAATATTTCCTCATTTCAAAACAGGTTTTCTACTGATTTAATTACAGTGTCTTCGCATTCGTCTAATTACTCATTTACTACAATAATATCATGAACACGATCATTAAAAATTTAATAGAAGTAGAAATTTGAGGCAAATGATGTAAAAACCGTATTATTTACCCTATTACCAGTTGAAAAAAAAGTCTAGCAGTTTCTACCTAATTGAGTTGAAAAAAATCCAATAAGGTATACATATAACATGCGCATTCAAATAAAATGGACTGTGGTACAATTTTTCAACGTCATAGGCGTGAAAACATGCGCGCATATTTAATTTCAGACATTCTCCATTCTCCAAATATACTTTTCGACACTATCAGAATCAATACAATGATCAAGCGTACCAGAATAATAACGTTAGGATACAGCTACTACGAAATCGAATCTTCTCAACTCTAAACCGAGCAAGGGTCGAGCCCTCTGGCGTGTTCTAACCGAGTTACAACTCTATCATCATTATCATTCATGTGAATCACGGTTTGCTTTCTATTTCAATATCGTTTGCATATCTTGATATCGATCTACATGCGAGCGTTCGAGGAATAATATCAGAAATAAGAGCCAAGAATACAGATGGTCACCTTTGGTCCTCTCATTTTGTTCATTAATTCTAGCGTTTGATTATTAATAGTCGATATTTTCTGCGAGAATTCATGAATTCATCAGATGAGTGATTACAAACCATAATTCATGAAAAAATCTCCACTTATTTGTTATATTTTAGTAATCGTCATCAATTTGTGTTATTTTATATTATATTCCTTATTTCAGTTTATTTGCTGTATAAAGTAAATATCTCTTAGACTAAATTAGATTCGATGTGAATCTCTTGATTCCCCTGAGTTGTGGACTATATGTTTTATATTGAGGGAAGAACAATTGAAATCAGTCAAAAATTTGTCAATTCTCTATTCAATTTGACTAGATTTTATTTCAATTATCACTTTGTTTCATTTCTCCTTTTTCACTTTTCTTCAATTTACTTCATCTCATGGTTTTTCTATTCATTATAACGTTTGCTGGATAATATCATTTAAAAAAATTTGAGTACGAACCTTACACTTTTAGTGAAGTTCTGTTGATTGAATTTTGATTTGTTTCATGACATAATATGATAATGAATCTGTTCCATGACATCTCTTCAAATGCAATGGGAAATAAATTTGAATGCAAGAATGTTTTCTATTAAAGTTTCATCATTTTCTTGCTTCGTTCAAAAACCGAAGAAAAATCCATCATCCTGTACATGCATTAACGTCGTATTAACTACATTAATGTCTACTTCAACATACGAATCCCAAGAGCAATAATTTGAATTCAATAACATCGCTTTTATCGTGCAAAAGTACACCGGAAATAAAGATAGCATCTCTAGTTAGGTAACATCCGGACTCCTGGTTGCCATTAAGGCATTACTTCCAAATGACTTCTTGAGTAACATTTTCTTTTCGTTATATCGATGAAGCCGAAGATAAGTAATATCTTGGAGATGATGGTGTTGAAATGAAAGAAACATTATCTGATCTGTAAATACAAAAGAAAGAAACCCATCACTTGAGTCTTCAAATTGTTTCAGCTAATGTTCGTCTACTTTCTGTTAAGTGTGGTCCTTATATTGATTTTTTGATTGTTTTATGAAGCTGTTTCACATTGTTTTTCTCATTTGAAGTACCCGTGACCTTTTTTCTAATTAAATTTAAAATGAATTTGTAAAAATAATGAACATTTCTTCATACTCTCTCTTCACACTTTTATCGAAATATCCATCCATATTCTAGATATATTATAATTTTTCTGTTTATGATGAATAACGAATTAAACCCAACACTTCAATTGAGAATCCATAAAATTCAAGGCTAATCAAATATATTCTCCGAGAATATATCGATAGAAAAATTATCAAATCATGTAGATGAAAATATGTTTTCCTAATGGTTAGGAAAATTGCTCCTTTGACATAAAAAACAAATTAGTTGAAGCATTACGTCTAATAGAACTACATATATGATATGATGTATTTACCACATTTAACTATTCTGGAAGTATCCCAATTCCATGAGTGACTATTTGATTCTCAATATTTATTTTTTAATTTATTTTTATATTTCTTATATATATATCTATATTTATATTGTTTGGAATGTTTTTATTTTGTAGGTATTTGTATATATGAACTTTTGATAACTATATGTAACTAGATATTGATGTTTGGTTTCGTCTTCAATATATACTGTTTTGAATATTTCTTTCGAATATGTGCCAACTAAACTTAATTCAACTAATTTATTTTCTCGAAACAGGTATTTAGTCACTTTTCGAGTATATTATTTATTTACATATTTCAATTGAAACAATGTAAGATTCAATTTATTTTTGCTTCTCAAATATAAATAGATATTATTATTATTATATTCCTTGCCATTACAGGCGGTCTTAGATCACGTGACCCTGCTTCACTATGCGTGCAATAATATCATTTCTTATAAATCTCAATGATTGTTATAGTCATTATTAACATAACAACACAACAGAGGGTGTGTCAATATTGAAACCATAAACGGTTGTTAAAAAAAAAAAAACACTCATTTCAGAAATGTTACCTGACGTTGGAAATCATGCACTGTGAATTTTCGAGGACCCATATGGCGGTAGTTTACGCTAATTAACGCCTGATTTGCAACGAATTTAACCAAAACGGACGGTCGATCTCGATCTTCTTGTCTTCATCGAATTTCATATACGAAAAATGATATCTGAATCTGGCGCGAGATTGGCAAGCGATTGATCCTCGGCCACCTGGACTCGTTCACTTCGAAATCGATCACTCAATTCTTCGAAAAACACTACTCAACAATTGACAAGAAGAAATATAAATAACATGTTTGCCAGAGTTACATTGAAAAATGAAGATGAAGTATGATTCAATGCAGATCAGTTATCCACGTTTTTTCACACGTTTTTTATGTTACTAAAATGTTTTGAGATGGAAAAAAATTATATCAAGTCCACACACCTCTCGAAGACCTCTCAGCGAATTATTTCATATGTGATGAAAATGTGATGTTTTCTGTAATTCCTCTAAAAAGTCATGGGCACCCTACATTTTCTCGAATTTTTAGCGATTTAGTAACTGAAAATAGTTTTTTAATGGGCTCTTTGCTAAATATCCTCACGTAGTAACATGACAAGTACTTTGAGAAGTTGGTTGAAACAGTGAAACAAGTACTGTTAATTCAATAGGATCAATATGTTTCCTCAATTCATGAAGAAGAAGAAACATACCTTTATGAATTGAGGAAACATATCTCTAAATACACGAAGATATTATGACAACGTTCTGATGTAACGGCATTAAATTGAGTTTATTTCAATGCCACCATCTCTCCCAAGTTTTATTATATCATTACCCAAAGTGATGAATGGATTTAGTTCGTAATTATGAATCTCTCGCCAATTCTTTCTCTTTCTATCGTTCATCTTTCATTCTTACGAGATGAACAAACCATTTTTGTTGAAGACCTTCTATGCCTTTTATTATTGGTTATACTTCATTTCCAGTTCATTTCTAATTATTTTCAATCTCATCTGTCTTTGTGGCAACTCTTATTCTTCTCGAGAGTATAATTTGTACTGCTTGGGATTGTTACTCTCACAACCGTATATTAATACTAACTTCTGTTGGGCTGTCAAAGATTTCCAATAGTTTTGATGTCTTCATGTTGCCCCCTCCCCCGCATATTTGTGTTCCACACACTCGAATTATGTCTGGAACACTTCATTTAACCTGCAGTTTATTCTGAAAATCGTCTAAAGACCCGTATAATTAGTGGGGCCACTGTAACCTGAGCGACAGTGTTCAGTTACCGGGATATAGCTCGAATAGCCTGTAACGTCCTTCCACGTCATTACCCGCTGATGGAGAGCGAGATCGAAAGAGAAATCCCGAGCCCACCAACCTTAAAATTCACCTGGTATCGATAACTAGCCGGTAATCACTCGGTATCTCGTTACTACTGTTTATTAAAAGCTAGAGGATCCAACAGGTCTCAGTCTGCTCGTGTTGGAGGCCAAATTATCGGTAATTGCTCTTCGGATTTCACATAATGAGACAGTGAAAGGGGCCCTTTGAATCAGGTGAATGTAGAAGGCCCTTTTAATGATACGTGCAGTTCTTATTCTTGAATGAGCTTATTAGAACTGTTTCAGCAGCAATAACATAAACCAAAGGAACCAAAGTGATCGTTTATTAATAAACTCTAGTCCAGTTTAGGCACATCTAGAGAAACTATGAACCAAACAATCTCTAATTTTTGCACTTCGTATCAACGACAAATGTATTCGACTTTGTTCGTCAAGAATTTTATAATAATTGATGGTCGTATTGTTGATAACTCGTTCAAAACTCAAATCAATGAGAATAGGGATCATATCGTTTATTTGATATTTTGGATATATAACAAATTCTTCCAAGGATATTAGTTGGAAAGAAGTGTTTCTGTTCTTATATCTTCACATCACATTATTAGTTTCAAATGGATATAGTTAGCAGAATGTTATTCGATTGTTGAGAAAATACCGGGCGTCCAAACAGTGCGAATTTGCTCGATATATCGATAAGACTGATTGATATGAAAAAAAGTTACATATAAAAGTTACACGACATCAAAAAGTCCATGTTTTGAAAATAGTTCCAGATGCACAAGGTGTTGCATTATTCCGTAATGAAGAAAGAAGAAATATTTTAGAAATATTTTTTTCAAATAGAACAAGCAGTTTTTTTAATGTTTCCTTCGTTCCCTATTCAGCACTGTTTTTTTTTCCTGCCACAATGCGCCGGTACCAAGTTATTAATTATTTCGACAAAATGGATAGTGATTAAAATGGCTGTGATTGAGCTCTTTCCTCAGAGATCTGAATTTTGTCTGGTGAAGTGACGTAGAAAATACCAAAGTAAGCTCTTATCAGCATGTATGTATATACAGGATACTCCAAATGTTACGTTCATTTTCGTTCCCTTCGATTTGAGTTTATGCGAATTTCTCAAATGGAACACCCTGTAAATCAGTTTGTCTTCGAATTCTTCATGAAATTACCTATCTAAGGATACCAAAATGTTATAAGTTATTCCAAACAGTTTTTTAATAATTTGTGTTTTTAATATATCGGGCAAATTCTCACTGTTGGGACACCCGGTATATTCCATGTCCTACAATCAGATCAAAAGTCACAAGGGACTCAAAGGAGGCAACTTTCAACCTCTGAAACTAGAGATTTCAATTCACGGAAGATTCTGCACGGGAGACGAAACGAAGTATTTTCATTTATCGGTATCTTCCTCTTCATGAGCCATCAAATCATCCTTGAAAACGAATCGGAAACAATCGACAATGGACGATCACGAGAAACGAGAATTGAAGCGTTGACCAAACACAAACACCCGCACCGGACACAAGCCAAACAAACCGAAAACAAAAGACCGGTGCCAGAAACAAAAGCCAAACGCGACCTCTCGGGATCCGGTAGTCGTTTCGCATCTAGCCGTCGTTATGGAGTGCTCGAGCAACACGGTTCGTTAGACAGGACGAGTCACAACAGGCTGTCACGTTTCGGAGGCGATACAAAAACGTTCAGTTCATCTCGATGGTGCTCGAGAAAAACGGGAGGGTGACGATTTTCCAACGTCGTTTCCTTCGATTGGAAATATTGAAGTGGTAACTGACGTTTCGGTCCATCGATCTGATCGTGTGTCGCTGATATTTTGCATAATTTGGTCTTTCGACTCGGCTAGCAACTTCCATTCCAGACCAGTTATGATTCCCACAACGGGGGTTGGTTTCTTTTCATGTAAAGCATCTGCTGCGCTTCACAAAATGGGCGTGACTTGCAGGTCTGATGGTGAAACAACTTCGAACATTTTTGTCCTATTAATTGTTGTTTTTGTTGAACGTTCAAGTTGACGATTCGTTTGTGTTTCGCACTGGTGGTTCATTGAATGTTTGAAAAAACATTCTCTACACAGTAAGCTATTACCACCAAACCATTTTAAATTCGATTGCCACGATTGACTGTGACGTCAGGTGCAGGTGCTCTGTTGGTACCGCTTAGGTTATCATGGAGTACCACTACAGACTCTTGTCCATTGTATACAGAGTCCTACAGCTCACCTCCAGTCCCACTCAGCTTAGTTATTTGTTAGAATATTGTTATTCGCCAACTTCATCTGTCTATAAGGGCGCAAATTATGATGATATTTTCGATTATACAAGGTGTCCAAGGAAGTTTTTTCTAAAATGACATGCCATCTATTTTCTTGTACATTTTAATAGTTCTTGTGATAATCTATGTACCCCTAGAGTTTTATTGAAATCGCTATTGTGATATTCAAGCAAAAATATAAAATAAAAAAAATTATCCATTTGCCCCACTGCTCAAAAAAATAGTTCATTGTGGATAAAATCATGGAAGATACTCACCGAATTGAGCCTAAGAATTCAGTTTACCGAATTTGATTGAGACACGTTATTGCAGTATGTGAAGAAAAAATAGTGGCAAACTTTACAAACTTCGAAGAATATACATGAAGGTAGCCTCAAGTCCCAAAATTCGAAAACATTCCACTGAAGAATTGTTATTAATAGTAAAAAACGTAGCAACGATATTGAACTCTTTTATTTTATATCCTGAGAATAACTAACTACAACAACAGATACAAAACGAATGTCCTACAAAATTATACCTAAACAGCTAGTTGCCCATAGATTAGAAATAAACAAAAAAAGGAAAAACTCGGAGAACAAGTTTTTTGGGATACAAATATCAACACCCCCACTATCACAAAAAACCTAATTCTCAGTTACTAAACCCAATTTATTAACAAACAAATTATGTTTTACTGTTGGCAGACTCTTAGTCAAAATATCGGCTGTCATTTCATTTGTAGGAAGATAATTAATATTGATCTGATTACTCTGTATCAATTCCCGAATGAAATGATGCCTAACATCTATATGTTTAGATCTTTTGTGGAAAATTGGATTCATAGCTAATTTACCAGCACTCTGATTGTCATTAAAAACCGTCACAACACTCTTATAATCGATCAACTCTGACAAGATATTACCCAGATATATGGCATCTTTGGCAGCTTCACTTAGGCTTATATATTCAGCCTCAGTGCTCGAGAGTGCTACAGTTTTTTGCTTGTTACTTTCCCAGCTTATAGCTGCTCCAGATAAAGTGAAAACAATGCCACTGTAAGACTTTCTGTCATTTTTATTGCTAGCCCAATCAGCGTCAGCAAAACCCTCAAGTTCAAAATTAGTACTCTTTCTAAATTTAAGTTTGAAATTTTTTGTACCCTTCAAATACCTAAGCACCCTTTTTGCACTTTGCCAATGTAATTCTGTGTAATTGTTATTAAATTGGCTAAGAAAACTCACACTATATGTTATATCTGGGCGAGTAAGTACAGCTAGGTACATAAGGCTACCTATTAATTTTTGATAGGGAATATTTCGATTACAGATTTCCCCTTTAATATTCTCAAAATCAATATTACTGTCAAGTGGAGTGGAGACACTCTTACAATCTGACATATTGAACTTTTTGAGTATTTCATCAATATAACTTTCCTGATCCAATGAAATTGAATTATCAGAGTAATTTTGTTCAATTCTCATTCCTAGACATTGCTTAGCATTACCTAAATTTTTGATCTTGAAATTATTGATTAAATGCTTTTCCAAATCCTTAAACTCTACTGTATCATTGGAAAAAATAAAGAAGTCGTCTACATAGAGAGCCACCACTGTTATGAGATTATTATTCTTTTTGACATATAAGCATGGTTCATATTGAGATTTTTTATAATTTATTTTACATAAGATTTTATCTACTCTTTCATACCAAGCTCGGCTGGATTGTTTCAATCCATAAACTGCCCTTTTTAGTTTATAAACTTTATTTTCTGATCCCTTCAAAATGAAACCTTCTGGTTGCTTCATGTAAACACTTTCTTTTAAAATTCCATTAAGGAAAGCTGTTTTTACATCCATATGGACAATTTTTAAATCAATTTGCACTGCTAAGGCTATCAATAACCTCAATGTGGAATGCCTTACCACTGGTGCAAATGTTTCAGTATAATCGATACCCTCTCTCTGAGTGTACCCCTTTGCCACTAAACGAGCACGATAACTAATGTCTTTTTCACTATTGCACTTTAACTTATAAACCCACTTGCTGTCGACTATTGCCCCCTGCTCTGGTTGATCTACTAGTTCCCAGGTGTCGTTCTCCTCGAAAGATCTGATCTCTTCCAACATGGCCTGCTTCCACTTAGATCCATCAGCTCTGGAAAGTGCTTCAGAAATAGTCACAGGAACATCATGTATTTCTCCAACATTATTTGAGCTTATCTCCGTGGTCATATATGTCACAAAATCATTGAATTTTGTTTTCTTCGGGACTCTCTGTGATCGCCTCACAACTTCAGAGTTTTTATGCTCTGTCATAGGATTGTCGTCACTGCCATAGCTGTTAACTGCTTCTGAATACTCAGTTGAATCTTCATACAATGTTTCATCTGTCTCATCTACAGTGTCTTCCTTTTCAAGTAATGAAGAATCTTTCCTCTCAGGTGATGAAGAAGATGCTTCCCCCACTGAATCTGATGTATCTGTATTCATGACATTGACTATAGTTGTTTGCTTTATGTTTTCCATTATAGTGACATCTCTGGTAGTAATTACCCTTTTGAGAGTTGGGTTATAACATCTATAACCTTTGGTTACTGTATCATATCCAACAAGAATATGTGGTATGGCTTTTGTGTCCCATTTCTGTCTGTTGGCTTTTGGAACATGGACTAAAGCCTTACTTCCAAATATTCTTAGATGGTTGAGGCTGGGTTTTTTCTTTGTCCACAATTCATAGGGAGTTTTATGGACACCACTGGTCACTGATCGATTCTTTAGGTAACAAGCTGTATTACAAGCTTCAGCCCACAAAAACTTGGAAATATTTTCATCAAACAACAAGCATTTTGCTTTTTCAACAAGAGTTCGATTGAACCGTTCTGCCATACCATTCTGTTCTGGGGTATGACTGTTGGTTGTTTGATGTATGATACCCTGTCTTTTCAGGTAATTTTCAAATTCCTGACTACAATACTCCCCACCATTATCTGTTCGGAGTACTTTAATGATCTTGTTTTGTTGCCTCTCAGCCATTGCCTTGAATTCTTTGAACTTATCTTGCATTTGATCTTTCGTCTTCAGAAAATATATAAAACACATTCTAGTGTAATCGTCTATGAAGGTTAGAAAGTATTTTGCCCCACCTAATGATGTTGTTTCCATAGGACCACATATATCACTATGGATAAGTTCCAAAATATCATTCGCTCGGCTACCCCTAGTAGGGAATGGTAAACGAGATTGCTTACTCTGGCAACAAACTTCACAATTTTGTTTATCTATGTAAACAGGACCTTTATAGTCAAGACCATCAACCAAGTTACACAATTTTTCCATGTAAACACAATTTAAATGTCCTAGGCGTCTATGCCAAGTCTCATTACTTATAGTTCTAGCAAAAAAACATGAACTCATATCTTTGCAATTGAGTTGGTAAACGCTGTTCTTCAATGTGCCTGTAGCCACTAACTTATTCTGAGAATTATAAATCTGGCAACCTTTCTCATCAAAATTTATTCTGTTCCCATTGTTTATGAGTTGTGAGACTGACAATAAATTGGTTGTCAAATTTGGTGCATACTGTACATTTTTCAACAGTATATTGTATTCAGAATTATTCACCATAGATCTGATATTAACATCACCTGCACTCTCTACTGGAATTTTTGACTTGTTAGCCACTACAATCTCTGGTAGATCTGGTCCTCTAACATTTATCAACCATTCTTTTCGTGCAGTCAAGTGAATGCTTGCACCACTGTCTATGTACCAGTCTGAATTTTTGAAATCTCCCATTGTGAACACTGCATTAAAATTGCTGTTCATTTTTGTTGGACATTGGGAAACATAATGTCCACGTTGCTTACATTTGAAACATGTCACATTATTTTTGTCTTTGCCTGACTTATTTCTGTCATAATGCACATAACCTCCAGTTGAACTTCCTTTAGATGGTGCTGATTGGTTGTCGCTGCTGCCATCTCTTGACGTACCTTTGTAGTTTTGTTTGGGTGGATAACGCCGATTCCTTGAATTTGCAACAAAAGCGCCGCTACTAGTAGAGCCACCTACTTGCATGTCCAGTAATTTTGTTTTAATGGAATCTGTTGCGATTTTTATACCAGAATGTTCCACGGCCATGATCATCGGAGCGAAGCGTTCTGGAAGTCCTGCCAACAAAAGTGACCCTATCCATTCTTCGTTGATTTTGAAACCCGTCCTTCTCAGTTTTTGGGAAGTCTCGACTACCTGATTGATGTAGGATTCCATCGAGTCGTGGTTTTCTAATCTTGCCGATATCAATGTTCGGAGGAGCCCTATTTTTCTTGTAAAACCGCTATCATCATATAGGTTCTTCAAGTTGGTCCATATTTCCTTTGCTGTGGTTACATCTTTAACGTGAGGATACAAGGATGGATCGATGGTTAACACCAATTTTGCTTTTGCTTTGGCTATCAACGTAGTGTCTGTTTCAGTGCCTTCAATACAACTACTGAGTCCTTCTAGTACTAGCACATTTTCAACTGCGAAAGACCACTCGTCGTAATTATCCCTGCCAATTAACTTTGGCACACTGGTTAGATAATTCACTGCCATTTTTCTCCAAAAAGTACTGTCCAAGTAACTATCGAACTACACAACTGTTTTTTACTTATATCAAAAAACAAAGCAACACCAGAAATCGTCTGGGCCCATAACCTGTTATTAATAGTAAAAAACGTAGCAACGATATTGAACTCTTTTATTTTATATCCTGAGAATAACTAACTACAACAACAGATACAAAACGAATGTCCTACAAAATTATACCTAAACAGCTAGTTGCCCATAGATTAGAAATAAACAAAAAAAGGAAAAACTCGGAGAACAAGTTTTTTGGGATACAAATATCAACAAGAATGTCATCTAGAAGGGGAAAAACTTTATTTGAAGTTTTCACACCTTGAAGAATATCACTTTATTATCAACAGATAGATGATTATTAACTTGTGTGTGGAAATATCTAACAGCCTTCGCAGAACAGGTTAAACTATGATAATATACTAAAGAATAGTACGATTTGTCGTAGGAAGACGAAAGTTTATTAGAAGAAGATAATTTGAAAAAATTAGTGGTTGAGACTGGTAACGATAGAAGAATTGCAGAATGATGTAAAAGGGATCAACCTGTGCAATTTTTCACAATGTCAACCAACAACCTCTGCAATGTTCGTTTCATATTTATCCCCGCCCCATGAGAGGAATCTCTTTACACTCGGCCTCATAAAAAATAATGTTTATTCGGACACAATTACCGGTGCCTGTGCGGATGAAAAGCGAAAATTACGTTTGAGTGGAACAGCAATTTTCATGAATTCGTAGACGCGGTATTGAATTTTGGTCGTCTGTCCGTTGGTTTTGACATATTCCCATTGTCCGGCCCTTGTGACGTGTAGGGGGAGACCGCAATAGCTGCAAACTTGGCCGACTCTAATCGCCCCTGACGTTTATATCGGACATTTATTCGTCATGCCTCTGGTTTGGAATATGCCGGGATGATTGAATTTTCGAACAGGAAAGCGCTCGATACTTCAACGAGGTTTAGTAGAATTTTGATCAGCAGGTTTTCACACTTATTTTTGCTAATTACATTTTTCAGTGTTATCATTCGCCATCATTTCATGTGGTTTTAGATTGGAGCATTCAATAGAGGGAATTTCGAAAAGAATCAAATTTCATTAGGTCGTTTTCCATTCATTTTCGCTGTAGTGAAACAAATTTCAAAGTTCATCATCGATTTTGATATCTCTAATAAATCTGAATGATGCTAAATCGAAAGACTCTTCATCATTTACAAATCAAATAATCATACAATCAAATGTATGTAAAATCATTTTTTTTTCAGTACTTTTGTTATTTGGACGATCATTCTGTGAATTGCAAGATTTATTTATTCATCTGATAGATCCCATAAGACCTTCAGGAAGATTGAAATAAGAGAATTCTGAATACAAATCCTATATTACTGATTGAAAGAAATATCTCGTAATCGTCTGAGATGATTTTCTTACATTGTAATTCTTTCTCAAATTTCTTGATAACAAAAAATTAACTAATCAATGTAATATTTTCATAATATATTCAATACTGTCATCCCAAATGGGTTTTTTTATTCTCCACATTTAGTTTTCGTACCCTTCAGTGCAGGTCTCAAAGTTTAACATTCGTACTTTGAATAAAGAAAACTGTTATTGCGCTTTCTTATCATCAATAGTAATTTCTTACTTATTTAAAAGATGTCTCCTCAACTCTGTCAATTAGTTTTGTATTTCACTACAACATTTCCTTAATTTCCTTCGAAAATTTCCGTCAAAAATGACGATAACTCATACATTTCAGCAATTTGTTTATCATTTTAACCTTCAACAAATCTAACGTCACTAGAATTCTTCATCGTTTTGCTACAAAATAGATTGATACTAAAATTCAGATGAACCGAATAAATGTACTACTACACTCAGCCCTCCAAAAGCAGTGAAACATTCACTCTCAACATTTTCCTGCCCTTGATCCTTATCTCCGATTCCACACAGCGGCTCTCAAAAGTTTCGACTACCATCAAACAGAATTTCAACAGGGTTATTGAATGTTTTTTACTGAAAATCAAGCAACGTGGATATGTCAAGAATTTGTATGGAAAAGAACCAGTTGAAGACAACAAATTATTAAAAGAATTTGTATGCAACCAGGAATCTTCTGTCGATCAGAAAAAATCTAACAAACAAAATGTATTGAAGTGATTGGCCACTTTCAGATTGGAAATAATCTCCTCAATTACAGCACTGTGATTTTCGACTCCAAGCTGAGAAAACGAAAGTTTGGTTGAAAAGTTTGGGGACTCCTGGTTCGTGACAGCTTCTCTCTGCTAGCAAAGCTTTTAGCCCCAACAGTTTCAATTCTCGGTGTTGAGCTTTCCACCTTCATACCGGCTTTGTCGATTCGATATTCTGTGATAATATTATGTTTGGAAATACAGAAGCCAACGAGAATTTCGTTCGTGCTTCTACGTTCGCCCTTTTTTCGAATCACCCCCTCTGAATTAGGCAGTTTAAAGATTTGGCACGGTTAATAAGAAAATTGTCACGATAATATCGGTAATGCTGTCGAGCTCATCTTTATTATTTCTTGTTTTTTCATCTCAATAATTCATATTTCTTGGTTCAATGAATTGAAAGTTGATAGTTGCAATGTTGTCAGCTTTTCGAAAACGACTTATAAACCAATGTTTGTGATAAGGAAGTGTTTTTCTGTCTGATAATTCGGAATCAACATTTTTTCACCATACCTATCTACTTGGAGAGTCCATGTTTATAATTAGAAATATTTTTGTAGCACCAAATTAATCGCTAATCAATGGAATTTTCAGTAATTTTCAATAATGATAACGTTTCAACTTGTAGACAGTCTATACGTGAATGAATTGAATCAGATGGATTAAACAGTCCTCGTTTTGTGGAAAGGGCAATCCAATATAACGTATTCTTTCAAAAAACCTTCATCATTGGAACTCGAACATTCACAGAATTTAATTTTGGATTAATTATTTTTCTGCAGGACGAGTAAAATGAAATAGTTTTCTTTCTCTGTCGAGGGAAGTTGGGTGGACTGTTTAATTTCATTCCAAATGGCGTCTTGCAATTCTCTTTCAAGTGTACAGATAAAAATCTTAGGAATGAACAGAAGGGCATTCGACAAACAAGAAAGAACGTAATAATTACGTAACAGAGCTAAAGTGCTCACCCAGAAGTTGTTAAATTAACTTTTTTTGTGAATTTCACAGAACATAAACGTTAATGGCATTCGTTACTCTCTAGTTTTCAACCATAAACGTTTTTATTTTCCTTTGTGGTAGGTCAGGTTGATGGTATGTTGTTCAATAACTGGCTTTTCCTGTCGAATTTTTATTGCTTGCAAATATTTTCTGTTCTCAATAATTTATGGAGAAGAATTAACTGGTTTTCCATGAACCCATCTTGAAAAATTTCCAGAATAATGTTGCAATTTAAATGAACCTATTTTTGTTTCGGATTCATTACAAGAGTTATATTTATATAATTTATTATTACGTTCACTATCTCATAGTAAAGATCAAATTCAACAATTTCAACAGTTATGTTACCTTCAACATTTCCTTTCGATTATCAACTCAAAATTCTTGTTCTCATTCTCTTAGGATTGCATTACATTAATCAATGTATATCGATCGAATTAAACTTTAATTAAGTCCATTATGTGTATATTATTCTATAGTTCCATGTAAGTAGATCTCAGTTTTATTGGATGAATGAAGTATACGGACTGAATTGCATCAAGGTTTCTATATATGGCAATCTTCGAAATAGAATTAAAAACTCCTGCAGAAATAATATTCGATCGGGATCTTACTAGAACCATGTTTCATTCAGATGTAATGCCATGCATATTTCATACCTGAATACATGATAAAACTGACAAAGGCGAAGGACAAAGGTGTTCTGTTCATGTTCTTCGTCAAATCTTCTAGAAATTTCAATACCATGACTGACAACTTTGAAGGCAAGGCAAACATTCATACCAGTGAATTATCTATTCGACGTTTATGAAATATTAATATCTAGTAATACAATGAACAATTATCATGGACTGAGTTTTATTGCATACCTAAGTAATATTTATGCAGAAAGAGATGTATTCTAAAAATAGCAAAATGTAAGAGCCAAAAACCATGGAATAGATTATTTCTGAATGAGTTGATCGATGTATAGAAGTGTCTAGCGAACAGGAACAAGTATCCCCAAAAATTTTATAAAACACAAAATGGCAGCTTGATATCCTTTTCGAAATGTCCGCCATTAACATTCTTATATAGTAACCAACAGTCGAAATTTTGGGGTAGATATTTATTATAAAATTCCTCCCAACTGTTATATAGTTATCACAATTATTTTCCATATGTATAGAAAAATATCCATAAAAATCGAAGAGGAATTGAAAATCTATGATCATAGTTATCCAGAAAGCAGAAAATAATAATTTAACGTATCAGATCAAGACAATTTGCTTTGCTAGAATAGACAACAAATCTTGTGCTGTATGGCCACATGGATTGAGCCCTAGTTCATAACGATAATCGCATACAAGGGTTGTATGAGGGTGGTAAATCCAGGGATGTATCACATATCACAGGGTACGTCATTCTCTAACAATTTAATGGGCTATATGACAATTTTTCAATTCGAATTCTGAAATCATACATGGGTAGTGACGTCACGACTTGATTGTGAAAAGTTCAGTGAAAACGTGGTCTCAATCATGATCATCAAAATTGTATTCTTATAATTTGAGTACACACTACTTGTGATGTTTCGAAAACTCCCTAGTTAAAATATCCCACTTATTCTTGGAGATCTGCGACTAATTTTCCAAAATTAATAATACACGAAAGGTAACCCTTTGAAAATACCATTCAACGCCGTCCATGTGTATCCCCTCATGGGACTTTGTCTATCAGCCACATTTGGCTGATTGAATTTGCGTGTGTACGTCATATTCAGATAGCCTGAGGCTAGAAGTCTATCAAAATCTTATCATGTGGAGTTTGATACGAATATATGGAGTTCGAGATAAGTGAGTTTAGTTTATAGGGATGCAGCAAAGCGGAGACGACGAAAACGAAATAACACAAAGATTGAATGTTTGGTCCTGAAGATACAAGACCATCAACCATTTGTACTTTGAATTCTTCGCTATTGAAGATCAGTAATGTTAGATTGTAATGTCCATGATTTGAAAACACATAACACTGTATTTTTCTGGTAATGTATTTCACACAAAGAATGGGTGTCCCAAAATCAACGCAGTCTTCGAATTTGCCGCCATATATGCAGTGAAGTGTTGGCAACCCTAGAAAAAAATCTACAGCTGACAGTCAAGTGAAAGTTACCATGCACAGCGAAGAGAGTTTGCAGAATGGATTATTGATCATCAACAAATGGATGCATAAATTCTGAGCAAAATCTTTCAAAGCGACGAAGCATTTTCTCCTTGATTGGTGTGTTAATCGCCAAAACTGCAGCGCTTGAGTTGCTTCCGAAAAACAATAGGTCGTGTACTCTCTTGTTTCGACTATGACATTACTATAATTGCTATTGATTCGTCGATAACAAACGATGACGTATGACAATTGACAACTGACATTTCCTAATGCTACAACCCGAGCAATGTCATTACGAAGGTCTTTTAGTGAACATTTCAAAACAACGAATTTATAGAAATGAAGGAAACAAATAACAGCAATTTATCATCGAATTTGACATTCCTCGCTAGCTATATGAATATATCATGTATGTAATTTAGTTCTGTTTGTACGTGATCATTCATCATACGTTTTATATCGTTATTTACATCAAATCCAGACGATAACAACACGCATTTTCAATACAGGGACTGTCATGTCGGGACATTTTGTGAAAAACAAGGACATTTCAGTTAAATGACAGCGGTTGTGAATTTTTTGTTAATCAACGATGATAACTGTTACGTTTCCATTGTGAATAAATGAACGATAACAATAGCTCGATCATTAAACAGGACACATTCCAACGATCTACACATGAAAAAACAAAAACTTGATATGAAAAACAACTCCATAACTAATATTAAAAGTAAACAAGTCTGATACATCTGGCTAAAGAGACAAAAGACGACGATGACGTATATTTATCAAGAGAGGGTGGCAAGTGGCATAACGCGACTCTATTTTGTTACCAGTGATAAAGTGTTTGAACAGGGCTAAATGAATATGTTGGCCAAACAGAAAGCTTTTCGCGGAGTCTTTAGCACCCCTATACTATGAAGAGTAGAGCAAATTTATCAGTCACGAGTGCAATTCGATAATCAAATAAGCGTTGACGTTTTTCGAGTGTTAGGCGTCAAAAGTTGAAGAAGAAGAAGATGAAAAGAAGGTGACAGTTCACAGAATGATACATTCACAAGATGGTTAAAGAACTCGGCTCAATGCTGATAGATACATTCAATGAATTATTGATATTATATTCTTTTGTCTTTAGCAAACATGAACCAAATTGTTCTTCCTGATTTGACATAATTTTTTTCTCTACTGTAAAGCTTATGTTTCAATAGAGAGAAAACCTGAGTAAGGGAAGAAAAGTTGACATATTCATTTCAATTCTGAATTAATATTGTGATTGAACAAAATAGTGATTCAATGATTTCAAACAACACTTTAAAAACCTGTCTACTTCCTACTTTTTTTCTTCTATGTCTCAAAACCTTCAACGGAAATTCCAAACATTAAGAAAGAAGGTGATTAGCACCCATCAATTGTGGTGAAACGTTTAGTCCTGGTCACAATGGGAAACCATCAGTATTGTGCTTATTATGTCTCCAAATCTACTTAAGATGCAACAGTGTTTAGTATAATCCTAAACATTGTTGATGATTCTTTCAGTGATGTTTAGCTAAAAGGATGTGGGTTTTCCCCAAAAGCAGATGGTCACTCCTACTGGTCATATAAGTTAGCTCTAGGTGTTTAAATTTGAGATTGTCAGATAGTATGAATCGTTGGTTGATAAGAATAATAATTATAACACTTTCGAAAGTGGAAACTGTTTTCAGAATTCAATGAACAAAGAAAGAAAAGAACGACATATTTTTTTTTAAGAACAGAATACATGAATGTGTTTTTGAATATTATCCATACAAATGTTATGTTATGTATGTTCAGGACCATACCAGATATTCTTAGGATTTCTATCCTAGTGTTGAAGTAGGTAAGATTTTATAAAATATTTCTGAGAATTTATTTTTCGTATAAGGCTATTGGTAATATTTGAGAGTACCGGAAACGTTCCGTTCTCTTACATTTATCAATTCATTATCATTTCAGCTCAACATGTATCGCATTGTTTGAAAAAAACGCATTAATCTGCTGCACTTAGTTATGCAACATGATAATAGACAATGAAATTACTACTATGAATAAATTTTTTATGCTTACACAATTTCTTCATGTTATATCATCCGTTTTTATATTGAATTTTGTCCTCGAAGAGATTCCGATTCAATATGGAGTTGATTACTATTTTACTGATCTATGACCTTATTTTTTTGGTATTAAACTCAATTTTTCCCAATCGATACCCAATTGAGCTGCTTAAATCTCTGCTAGTATCATTCAATTACAAGCCCATAATTTTCTAGTAGACTTTACTACGATGGCATCACCCTTAAACCGGAAGTTTCATGATAACGAAAACATTTCATTTTCTATTCTTCACAGTCATTGTAAATTTTCAGAAGCATGCTAAAGTCTATTTATTTGAGCAAGATAGTTGTGACAGCTCGGCAGAAAGAGCAGTGTTGCCGCTTGTATTTTTTTCGAAGATGCTCCGAAACAGAAAGTTGGTTAGGTTTTATCATTCAATTCATTTTGAAAGATGTTTTCGATTCATGAAATATATAAACCAAAAGTGAATAATTATAGATCGACAGGAGATTTATTTTCAAATAAATTTAGCATCGTTGTGAAGTCACTGTGAAGTTTTGCCATAATTATTGATGCCTAACTGTTCCCAGCTATGTCTCAACCAATTTTATTTTTCCACTAATGGTATTGGAGAATAATCAAATTTGTCGAAAGAATATTTCCTGAATAAATAAACTGTGTCAATTATTAATAATTCCTTTCATGTAACGGAGCTACTGTGTGTGCTTTTTCGTAATGGTGTAGGTTTTCCGAAAATAATTGTGTAGATATCTAACATTCACTGATCGTAAATCACAATTTACCAACTACAAGAACGGGACGAATGCCTTTCGGAATTCCTCAAATGATAGATGCCGTATAACCAGTAGCTACATCTGAATTGTTCTCATCCAAACCGATATTCCTAGTGTTATAATCACCGGTTATGTTTGATTTATAGTCCTTCTAACGAGACTACCGGATTCCTTTTATTGGTAGTGTATGCTACATAGTTTACACGCCTTTTACACTATAACATCTTGATAGTTTATCGGTCTTGTAATTTTCGTACCGATATCGAGAACGGAAGATGATTTAGTGGCCTCTGCCAGCTCTGTTAGTAGTCATTAGTGTTGACCGGCGGGAAATATATGTTTTCTACGTTATGGCATCAGAGATTTAATCAACTATGAGGATTTTTTATGGTGTGGACGATGAAGAAGAAAATGTTTAAGTATTTACACATACCTTTCGGATGTTTTCGAAACAGGTGTCCTCTACATTTGTACAGGGTGTTCCTTAAAGATATGCGTATATTTGAAAGGGTTATACTTCAATACTTTCAGGACATACGTTTATAGGAATTTTTTTCTCAAAATATGTCAAAGGATCACCCCTTCAAATATTAGCATGTTTTTATGTATAATTTCACAATATTTTTTGCGATAATTCATTTGAACTTTATACAATACACAGTAATTATATTATCGAATGAACAACTGAATTTTCGAAAATTTCGAATCACCAATTCAAAAAACTAGTCTTCGTTATATTTAATCATTGAATGCATCAAACCTCTAGAAGACAAATAATTCAAGTTTTTCTTTTTCATTTCACATAAATGAAATGTTTTCGTATTTTTCTGAATATTCTGAACATAAATGGAATCCCTTTTCCGGTGAAAATATTCGCGAAATATTATTATGAATAACATCCCTACAAATATTTATATATTTGATGTAGGTGAGGAAACAAAGTTTATGGAAATCAAAATCTGAAGTAGAATTGAATCTTGCTCTCGTCAACAATTCTGCTAGTATTTATTTCAATAGTAGTACAGTAATTCTGAGATCTCATTTTTGAATACTCTCTGAGTCAATTAGTGATTGTTAATTTTCTGAAATGTCTATTCAGCCTTCGATATCGTCAGTTTCATTCAGTACGTATTTTGAAAAATGAAACGAATGAAAATTTTATAATATACTTAGTATGATTCGAGACAAATTTTCACAGAATTTATATAAAAATTTGAATTTGACACTGACATTTATCGACTGTTTATGTTAAATGGAATATCCGATGCTCAAGGTATCCTGTTATTTCAATTAACTGATGATTCTTTCGGGACTATTTGATTGAAATGCTTTCACTATCACTGGAACTTCTAGAGAATAATATAATTTGGTTCTTCTTCTACTGTAAACTGATGATATGAATAATGATGTGTAGTAATGTCAGTTGGAACTTGTCCAAACAGATATCTCAGATATTAAATTCATCTAGATTTCCATTTATCTTGCTGTACCGATTGTGGATGAGGATTATTCAACAAAACACAAGTAAGTCTGATCTACCATTTGCCAGAAAACCAAAAAATGGGTCGAAACCTTACAAAACATTCAGACAACGTTGAAAACCACTCACCTATTTTTAGCGGCGGCCGCCCTATCCCGTTGCCTCCTATTCTTGAACCAATTCCCGACCTGCGTGGGCGTCAGCCCCGTCGCTTGAGCCAGCTCCCTTTTCTTAGTCGGATTGGGATACGGATCCTGCAGATACCACTCTCTCAGCAAACTCCTGGTCCTCTCCTTGAAGCAATGCGTCTTCTGCTCGCCGTCCCAAATGGTGCGCGGCAAAGGAAACTTTTTGCGCACGCGGTACTTGTCCACCGGCCCCAAGGCCCTACCTCGCAGCTTCTCCGCCTCCTGGTAGTGCGCCTCCAGCCACATGGCCTGCAGCTTCCCGTGCGACCCCTTGGTGAACTTGTGCGCCTCCAGAATGGAGTACAGCTCGCGGAAATTGCCGCTGTGGAAGCTGACGATCGCTCTGGCTCGCAGCACGGCTTCGCTCTTGTTCAGCTCCACGATGTTGGGATGCGCCACCGGCAGCGACCAGAGGAAGCGGGCCAGCCGCTCGATGTCGCCGCTCTCCTCCAGGGTCTCGCACACCGCGGCCACCTGGGTCACGGTGAAATTCAGCGTGGGCAGGGCGAACATGGGGTTGGGTATGACGGGCACGGGGACGCTGATGCCCGGCGATGACGACGTGTCCGAATGGGCTGCCGATCCCGCCGAATTGCCGGAACACAGCCCCGAACTCAACCCAAGAGCCATGTGAGTGGCCAGCGTTGCGAAGTACGCGGAACGGTGTCTAGCGCATAACAACCCGAAAGGTACACTAAAACTGTCAACAATGAAGCTGCAGCTAGCCGTAAATCTCGACCGAGACTGAAACGGGCCCGGTGCGCCGGGCGACCGGTTATTGGCCTCGGGGGCGGGGCGGGGCGGCCGGGCGCCAATCGGGCGCCGCGTGGAGGGGAGGAGGTCCTTCGGGGCGGGGCGAGGATCGGACTCTTCCAGCATACACCTAAGTAAAGGTGATGTTTGAATAAGTGGTACTCTACGGCTCTCGGCTCTGTCACCATGATAACTTACAGAGATACGCCTTTTATGTTTATTTCTGGGTCGTGGAATGACTGAAATCTTGTTTTGCTTACAGCGTGCGGCGGTCGATATCTTTATTAGTTGTTGGGAGTTGGTTGAGAGGTTGCAGAAAGGAACGGGCGAGAGTGTGGCGAATTGGATATGAATACGAGTTAGGATCGATGAGAGAACGGTTCGATTCGGCTTTATGAATATGGATGTGTGTGAATGGATCGCAATATTTGCCAAATCAAATTGGGGCTCAATTTATGTATGGGATTTAATTCTCTCGTTTTAGGAGAAATGTTCATGATTCCATTTGACGTACTCCTATTATTGCAATAATTGATAACTATTATGATAATTAAAATAGAATTAATACGGAAAGCTATTCTTGAACTCACCTGAATAAAAAAATACATAACAACTCAATTGAACAGTTCTTATGAATCGGTATATATTCATTTGTTTTTATTTATTGATCAACGGACAAGCCATTACAAAAGATTGTACAATGTATACATATTACAGATGACTATGATTATATTAAAACTAAAAATTAAAACTATTACAATTTTTCAACTGCTTTTTTGAAAGATAGTATAAAGATGAACCGAACATCTCAAGCTTGTTGTAGTGAGTGTTTGCTGACTTCAGTATTCTGTTGAGGGATTCGTTCTGACCATAATTTGTTCTACAAAAAGGGATCCTGAAAATGTCACTATTTCTACTTCTTCTAGCATTTACAGAAAGTGGCGTAAGCTTAATAATTTCAGGACAATCAATACTGCCATTGATAATTTTATGGAGGAATACCAGATCGATTTCGAGTCTTCTACGTGCTAAAGTATTCAAATTTAGGGTTTTTAGAATTTGTGAATAATTGTAATCATCTGTATTCATTCCTAAGTTGTATCCACAGTATCTCAAAAATGTATTCCATCAAATAATCAAGAGACTATTTATCAACGCTTATTCAAATTCAATTTCCACTAAGTTTATTCTTGGGAAAAACTAGTGCTCAATAAACAATAAAAAAACACTGACATTTCCATTACCAGTTCGTAGATCTATACACTATTTTACACTCTATACAGGGTGTTAAGAAAGTCTTCTGCCAAACAGACACTATAGGTGCTAGGTGATATTTTATGTCGAATTAACTTAAATTATTTCAATCCGAAAATGCTTCCCAAGTGAGCTACAGCCTCTTAGACGTTATACTAATTCTATCGATCGTTTTTGTTGAAGTGGTATCATAATTTATTTATATTTGTGTCCGACCCAATTTTTTATAAATTCTAGATAATTTCTAGATTGAAATCTCCTCTTTTTCGAAATTGATAACATATTTGATGAAATTGTATCTGTAATATCAAGTGGGCTTTGAGAAATTGACGGACAAAATGTCAAATTATTTTAATCACAAATAGTTGTTATTATTGTGGTTGCGACGAAAAGTTAAAAAGCAATAATAATCATTTGATGATGTTTTCTTCAAAGGGCTGTAGCTTACTTCGGATTAAAGTAATCTGAGTTAAATCGTCATAAAATAATCTCCAGTACCTGTAGTGTCCGGTTGACAGAAGAGTTTTTGAGCACCCTGTATAGTTGATATCGACGAGAAAAAATGAAATGATTTGAATTTTGGAGGTGCATGGGTTGATGATGAATATGAATATATAGTCAATCATTTCATGTGAAATCTGAAAAACCCTTGATTTTTTTTTGTATAAAGGTCGTTCCTCAAAGACATGCTAATATTTGAATGGGCTATTCACATTTTAAGAAAAAAACTGTGAGCTCATGAACACTCATTTCTAACTCTCTCAGAAGATTGTAAAAAAAGCATGAATAACAACTATGCATATTCTGACAAGCTGTCACTCATTCGCCATCAACGCATGCCCATTTTATTCACTCATGGAGCAAAAAAATTGAAATTCGCTAACTCTCAAGGTTATGACCAAACACTGTGCCTAGTTGATAAAAATATCCCTGATTCTTTGGGCAATGAAGTGTATTTTGATTGACTGATTGAGACTGTCTTTACTATGACGAAAACAATGGGTAATTATGATACACAAATTGGCCCAGAAAAACATTCTTGGTACGTCAAATTCCCGTGAAACTAAACCACCACCACTCATTCCAGATGTAATTAAGGAAGCCCACAAATTGATGGCTTTTCGAACGATTCCGAAAATAAACATGTCAAAACATCACAGGGGCCTATGACGGCTAACGAGGCGACTAGATGAGGCGTCGCACTCTAGATGACAAAAGACACTCGCTAGCTTGTAACCAAAGCGTATACGTTATCGGTTTGCTTCTTTTTTGTTTTTTCGAGGCTTGTCGGATGTTGAAAGTTGGCGCCATCGAGTAGTCTGTCTAAATAATGAAATGACTCCTGATCTGTGGCCTGTCGTCGAATAAAGATGACGGTTTGTTTGCGTTTGTCCGTCCATCGGTGAATCCATTTTGAAATGTGTACCCACCACATTGAAATGTTGTGCTTTTGTTTCGGATATTTCTGAATTTTTTTCAACTTATCTACCTGTATGTTGTAGGTATAAGAATTTCAGCAAAGTAATAGCAGAGTTTCTAGTCCAGGGTAGATCATTTTGTATGATCTTGATCAAAATATTACTTTTAAAAAAATGTCCTAAAACTTTGAAGATTGAAAAAACAATTATTTCGATTATATATGAAATAATATTGTAGAGATTCTCATGAAAATTGATAAATGTCCGTATGGCTTTTGCATTGAATATTTTTGAGAAAGAAAATATTACGTCACTTCTTTTTCCCAAAATAATAATAAATCTAGCGATTCTCAAATATGAGCATTTTATTTTCAAACTTTTCCCCTGTTACTTCGATTCCTTAAAAGTCTGATGCATCGATCGACAGCAAATCAAGAGATCAGATTCATTTGAGAATGAAAAGGATAATTAAAAAAATATCTTATCTTGATTGAAATTAATTAATTAAACTGCTTGATTGTGCAGTAAAAATCCTCGCATACATTCGAGGAAAGTTTTTTTCCCAGAATAGGGAAAATATTCACCGCATTGAATATAAGCATGGTTTTAAGGATCATCCTGTAGAACAAAGATCACAGAGGAACTTATGTATCAGTCATTGGATTCAATTTGAATCCACAAACCAAACAAGTTACTATTTCAGATCACTGCAATTGCACCACCTAGTATACAGTGTGGAACAGCCAAATGGAATAAATTCGATAACGAATAAATGAGAGTGTGTTGGAAAAAACGCTTGGACACGTCTTTTTGTATTTTTAGATGCGCATTTATAAAAAAAAATGTATGTGGTGTGTCATGTGACAGTGGTCGATAACAACTTTCTTATTTTAAATACAACCTCCTGTATATTATTATTTTTTTCAGATCCTTCATAAAATTATAGACACAATTCATGTACAATGTCCCATACTTATCTTCAACTGTTTCGGAAATATTGAGTGTTTTCAAATGTATTACAAGAATTAACATTAAAAGAGGAAGGAATTTCACAAATTCGAACATTTTCAACATGAAATTTGTGTTTTTTAGTTTTTTTTACATCATTTGTTTTTCCCAACATGCTCTCATATATTCGTTAACGAATTTTTTCCATTTATTGATATAGTCTAAAAATGTTTTAGATTGATGAAATATATACACCAATATACTGCTGAATAGATTTTTTTTTAAATTCGACTAGAACTACTAGAAATATAACAGTTTCTTTATTATTCATCATTCTTTTTTTTAATCTTGAGTTCTGGAAAATCATAATAACCACAACCTCAGAATATATTTCGAAATATAAAAAAATGTGTTTAATGTGCTGCAGGTGTTGTTCCTAATTCCACAAATAATGTTCCGTTGTCGATTATCACACACGCATTCTTGTTCCATCAAACAAACTAAACCATGAAATATCTATGAGCTAATAAGCCATATCTGCTCAATATCCATAAATCTATGTTGCGGTGTAGAAAGCAGTGTTTCACGGTGAACAATTAAGAAATATGACCGTGGTGGATACGGCTACGTCTTGCGGTCACAATAAGAATGAGTTAGTTCTCTGCGAATGATACTTCAATCACTTCGCAGTGCAAAGAAGTTGATTTACTGTTCGACGTTCAACGAATGACAGAAAATCACCATAAAGAAGATTGAGAGGTTGAGGTGCTGTATATGGAGATGTTCCTCATGGATTTGAATATCTTTGTTTCGGATATACCACTGTGTCCAAGAAAATGTGGTGAATCTATTTATAAAATGTAAATTGTTCATTTATTCTCCTGAATCAATTCGACCCCCTTCAAAGTAATCTTCGTCCGACAAAACGAACTTCTTCCAAAGTTTTTTCAGTCCTCAAGACAGTCGAATAATCTTTTTCCGGTATAACCTTCAAAACCTTTTTCGATTCGGTTTTTATCTCCCTAATCGTGTCAAAACGGCGTCCCCGCATTGACCTTTTGAGTTTACTGAATAGCTACAAGTCGCACGGAGCCAAATCAGGCGGATACTGTGGTTATGGAACGATATGAATCGAGTTATAGGCGAAAAAGTCGCTAAGAACCCATCAGTATAACATGGTGCATTATTGTAATTTTGGCACCAATCGAGACTTCAAGCGTTTGAGACACAAAACATTTTTCAAAATGGTTTTCACAAAAAATTACAAACTACAAATTACAAAAAGTTACAAAAAAACACTTGTCTCAGAGATAACTGAACTTTGGACAAACAGACATTTGACAAATGAAATTATCATAATTCGATATCTTTTAAATAGCTCGTAGGATATACAGTGTGTATATAAAGTAAGAAATCAATTTATTATCCAGAAAATGGCAAGCTTTTCGAAAATGTTTGCGGACGCTTCAATTTTTATCACAAGATGCGCATTTTTTGACGGTATAGTCATGATTGATGTTTCGACTACGACTTTTTCAAATTCTAACAGCTATTTTTGATATGCGATTTGAATGAACACACTTCTCTACATACATTGAACCAAAAGTTTCGTCATGTTACAAGAGGAAATTGTCGAGAAAATTAATGATATCATGATTTTTCAGTAATTCAAACAGTTGATTGAACAAACAAATCGAATTGAAGTCCTTCCTAAGCGTGGCGGCATCCAGAATGGTCAATACTCAATAAATCCCAATGAATCCTCATTTGAGTAGTCTATTCAATCAACAAAATAAAATGAGTTCACTCGAAATCAATAATTAATTTCTCCATAACAAAACATGGTTCAACATGAGCAGACGAATATGCTCTCAAATTGCATTATCAAAAATAGCAGTAACAATTTGGAAAAAAATACATCAAATCTTAGCCGAAACAATAATGACGTCATCATTGTTTCTGATCTGCAAATGTGACCTTGTGTGTACAAGAAGTATAAAATACACGAATGAAGTATAATACAAAAGAAACTATTCCAGCAGTGTTCTTTGTATGCGTAACGAGGGAGGGTTATTGGGGACGTCTCCCCCCCCCCATTGCTTGGAAGAAATAAAAAAATTCAATAAACAATTTGAGAAGATAAAATTTTTAAAGTTTTTGTTTTTTCAAATTCATTTTGTGGGAAGGGAAAATGATGCCAAAACCACAAAATAGGGTTACTTGTATTTAGGAGCCATTTCTTGATTGCCCTTCCAAAAATAACATTAATAACCAAAATAACATTTATAAAAAAATATAATATATTTATTTAAGAATATCCAAGAATATTGTATAATATATATTGTCTATATTATGAGAAATCTTTTTATTGAAGGGAGTAATATGTAAGTGTAGTTGCTACGCCAATGGTATGCCAAATGCTTCATCTAATTTTTTCATCTGAATACGAGATATTCTCCACATTTTCCTATACACCCTGTATAAACCTTTGCTTCCATAACTCTAGCTTCTGTAAATATTATACAGTAGCCAGCATAACTTCCGACGTAAATCGTGAAATCAAATCGGCCCTGTCTGGCTCGCGAGCGAGCGACAGCCATTATCGATCAAAATCGATATCTCTCCGGCACAGAAGATCAAATTCTCCCTGTAATCGGCCGCCTTATTAGCAGTCGAGTCGTTTTGCGCTAGGCCTTCGTCGATCTCCGATCCGTCAGCGTATTCGGCGACCTCGATGCCGATGCTTCTTTGTTACCGAATTATTATCCGCACCGAGGTAACTCGATACGTGGCGAATCGCAACATTTGGTTGTTGCACGGCCGTTTTGGCGCTCGGATATGCGTTTCTAATTTTTATGACAAATTTGTGGGGCGCGCTATTTAGTTAGCTTCGTGTCCGGTTACACGACCAGAAGAGTTTGGGTTTTATTGGCGGATTGTGTGGCCCAGAAGAGAGATTTTTAAGATGAGCAGGGAGAAAGAACATCGGCCTTGTCAAAATAATCTGCCGTTCGCATGTAACGCGTCTGGATTGATAGAAATTTTGATGGGAGAGTAGAGATATCGAACGGAAAGCGGTCACTTGAATGAGAATACTGTTATCAACGATCTCAGTTTTGATATTGGGTTGTTCCTACTAAGAATCCTTCATAGTTTTTGATGAATACTGTTTGTTATAAGAACAGTTTGGCTCAGAGTTTTTCAAACACGCCAGCAACAAGCTCTCCGATCTTTTAACTGTTGAGTTCATTAGCGGTTACAATCACCGTAGAGGGCGCTGCTATGTAAATAAATATGGCGGAGAACATTAATCGTTTCATATGTATATGAAAATATTGTGACTCATTAATGTTTCGAGGTGATTTTCTGGTGAAAATATGGTCAATCACGAATTTCTTTTACCTGCTGAGTACAGCTATTTGAAGGCATACCAAGTAGTACAAAGTTTGTTGAGGGCGAACAAATGAGGAACATTTTATATACTTGGATTTTCATTTCTATGTAGCACATTTCATAAAACATACATAGTCGAATTAATTCACTATTGTATTGTTCTTCTTTTATTAGGATCAAAGAGTTTTCAGTCTTGAATTCTTTCCTGGTTAAGTACAATTTGTATACAGAATGAATTTGATAACGAGTAAATGAGAGCGTGTTGGAAAAAACGCTTGGAGAAGATTAGAATGTTGCCAAGACGTTCGCGGCTGACATTTTGAACATCTCTTACATTGAAATTAATGTTTTTTTTTGTTTTTTCTACATTATTACATATAACCAATAAAACTGTGCCTTCAGTAGTTGCCAAGGAAACGAATAACAAGCCGCGTCGCCGATAACATTTTGACGTTTCATGTGATGTGGGCAAAGTGCCGAGAGAAAAAATATTTCTCACGGTATGAGCAATACATCGTTTTGAAATTAAGTAAGCTATAAAAAATACGCCACTTTTCATAGCAGTTGTAGGAAAACATATTTTCACTTGATGGAATCCTAATTTTTGATGGGAATTAATGCAGTCGTAGAAAAAGTATAGCACACAACTCGAGTTGTAGGGCAATTACGCACTTCTTACGAATTACTCTTTCTAGTCGTGCGTAATATGCTTCTTACAACTCTTGTTATGTAATATATTATACTATTTTATAAAAATGTCTCCCCATGAATAATCATAGGTTATAATTTTCCAATGAAGCTCTCATACAGTCGATAAAGTGATTCTCCATAGTTGGCGGAGGATTACACGGGACATCGAACAGAATAACAAGCCTCACATAATGCATCGAATCAAACACTTTTTAAAGCAATACCCCTCGCGAAAAAATCCCCCTCTAAGCCTGTAATGCCGTTGTATTTAAACAAACCCCCTACGCTATTTTTTTCCTCTTCCCAAATCTGGTTGTCGCTAATAGGATTGCGTATACTGCATGTTTTGTTACAATTAGTAACGCGTATTTCTATGCGCGAGTAACAGATGTAAACACGGTCGCAATCAATGGGGCACATTATTACACGATGTAATCCTTCCTTGTATGAAAGCGGCTCGAAAAAATATCACACGTCGATGGAGTCCTGAAAAGGTGTGAAATTGATTAATTCGCTCGTTGAAACTTTCGAAAACGCTGTGCAACTCGCTGGTAAACAGTTTTCATCGTATATTGAGTTGACTTTTTTCCTCATATGTTGAAATTCCTGTTTGAAATGACAAAATTGTCACTGATTACAGCGACAATCTGCACGCTAGCAGGTGACAAGGGCGATTTTCACTTAATAAAATGTCATTTATTTTGACACAGTTATTATCACGCTTTTTATACAGATTTGTGTTTACATATAATAAAATGTTGTTACCCATCTTGAAGCTTTTTTTATTCGGGAAATAGTCCACAAAATATGTTTCGTGTATGTGAAAATTCGTTGCCAAGTAACAGCTTGAATGCTGTTTCTCAAAGGCAGAAAAATTTGAATGCTAAATTTTCGAAAATTTTACATGTACTACTACTACTACCACAGAAAACAAAATTCATGGAACTAAAGAGTGATTTGTGTCACTGAACAGACCGTTCAATGTTGATTTTATTTCCTTTTTTTGACCGTTCAATGTTATTTTCAAAAATTATTTCCATTTGTACAGGTCATGTAATTATTTGGAATATTTCCCTCTGCTTGGACTCCTGTCAAAAAAATAATCTCTCCGAACATTGAATTGGTCACTGTATATTTGCACAAAGAACAGTGGCTACGACAGTCATTATTTTTGTCTGGGAGTTTTATAAATACGGTTAATATGAAGTATATATGTATAGTCTAATTATTTGAGCAAGATAGATAGATAGAACGATGCTCTGGAACAGAAGATTAGACTAAGTTTACCATTCAAATTATTTTGAAAAATGCTTTCGATTTATGTAATCTATACAGCAAAATTGGAAACCTATTTCCTGTGTATAACCATCGAACAGTTGTTTCAATCAAACTTCTGGGGGGAACGTTCCGCTCATTGTTGTGAGCTTTATCAATCATGTCAAGATCAAAAAATAAAAACACTAATAAGTAAAATTACAACCACATTGTGCTATTATAGCACTTTAGTCTCAACCGTGTATTTTATAAACAATTCCTGCACAATGTGGTTGTGATTTTACTTATTTATGTCTTCATTTTTTGATTTCGACATGATTGATAAAGCTTACAACAATGAGCGAAACGTCTTATGAAAAGAAATAGTAAGGGTAGGTAGAAGTCGCCTAGCTGCTTCTGAAAAACCCCTATATGATGGGTCTAGCGCCCTGTATAAGCGAGATACAGAGTGTTTTATGTTTTATGTATTTCTCCCATTTCTTCAATGGCTCATAACTTAATCACTAACCATTTCATGATATCCTGAATTTTGGACCACAACCTTGATGTAAAAAAGTCGACAGCTAGGACAAAGTGCTATCTCAATAACCAGTTACAAACACCCCGTATATGTGATGAAGACTGCATTCATTCTGATACACTATACAAATGATAAATTTTTTTCTATTTTCTATCATCGTTCTTTTTAAAATTAATACAATTTTACAAAATTTGTGTTTCTTAAAAAAGTTATACTTTTTCAGAATGTGCTGACTGCTTCTCATTTCATCTTTTGTATAGTGTAGCATGATGAATAAATGCAATATTCATCACATATACGGTGTGTTTGTAACTTTGTCCTGAATAACAACCTGTCGACTTATTTTACATCAAGGTTGTGGTCCAGAATTCAGGCTATCATAAAATGGTTAGTGATTTCATTGATTGAAAGTGAAAGAAGAGCATTTAGAGACGAAACAGGTATTTTCTATAATTTTGTATCACCTTTTCATCGACAAAATTAATTTTGACTCAAATTAACAGGTTCAAGAATGGCATGCGGAAGTACCAGACTCATTTGTTTGGGAATATTTTTTCTGCTCTTTTCATATCTGCAAAGGAATTTTCGAAATTTCGTCATACAGAATGTTGTATTGACCTTATGAAGTTCCTTTCCCTGGATTATTATTTTCATTCATTCGGAAATCGGTAGCATACAGGATAATGAGTTCATGTTGTGAAAATCAATAAAATATATAATGCAGATGGTGAGTTATGAGCCATTGGAGAAATAGGAGAAATACATAAAACATAAAACACTCTGTATCTCGCTTATACAGGGCGCTAGACCCATCATACAGGGGTATAAATCACCCTGTGAGAGTTTGACATTGCTTGATTCCAAATTCCAAGAAAATTCCTCCCAGAGGATTCAAGAAATTACAAGAAATTTGGTATTTACAATATTCGTAAAAATTTCTTCTAGAATAAACAAAATTGCATATGTTATTCGAAAACTAATAGTTAGTTCATCTGTTAGTAGACAAAGAAAAAATCACTCGACGACAATGAAAAATCCCATTTTATTCAAATTGCTCCCGATAATTCTACTGTAACAAAACCCCGATGAATTTTTGATATTCATTCAGCACGAATGAAACGTCGACGGTTCGAGTCAAATGAAGCATGAACAGTAGTATCTCGATTCGAAAGCCACTGCATGCGATGAATCCGAAATTCGTCGGACGTAAATGAAACAACAATATAAAATGGTTTTCGATTATTTTCGCGTCGTTGGCGTTTTGCTGGTGGCTCACGAGCCCGGAAAAACACAATGGGCAAGGGTGGTCGGGATTGCCATTGTCCCTCCCCCTTCCATGCATCATCTCCATTTGGAGTTGTGGACCCCGGAGTCGTATGCTTGGAGGCTCCGGAAAAATCGAGGATTTGTTACCCCCTTCATGGCAAAGTCACCGAAAATTACTCTTATTTTTTTATAGAGAGTGTCTGAATGAGTTCGACAACTTGATAAAAATGATAATAATAATAATGATAATAGTGAAAATAATAATGATGATTAATTAATTTATTCGAAGAATTGTAAATCACAGTTATAGTTACATGTAATGATGAAAGGAATCTAACGTCGAACAGGTTAGAAGAGTTGAATTGAAACAACTATAATATAATACAAATATAATAAGTACAATAACATCAAAAATAACAGGTAAAAAGCGAGAGTAAAAGGGGGCATATTTATATAAAAATATCGATACTCTGTAAATTCTCGAATAGTATAAGATTTCATCTTTGAAATGTTATTGTAGAATTTAACACACTAGTAAGTAGGAGCTCTTTCTGCCTGTGCCAGTCCATGTGCTGGAAAGTTTAAATATTAAATTATTTAAATTTAAATAGTATTTAACTAAGTTTTATTTGGAATTGATGGAATTTTTCTCAATTTTTAAACAGAAATACCAAACATTCATACACATATACACCAGCTAGTGTTGATTATATTCAATTTTCTGAGCATTCCCCTGTAAGATTCATTGTGTTCGAGGCCAAGTAGTATTCTAATGGCTCTTTTCTGAATGATAAAAACTTTTTCAGCATCACCGCTACCGCCCCAAAAAGCAATCCCAAAACGCATCATTGAGTATATGCTTTCGTAGTAAATAGCTCTTGAACTACCTTTATCTAAATATTTGGCAGTGATTCTGAATGAGCACAAGGCTGAGTTGAGTTTTTTACACAATTCTAAAATATGTGTTCCCCAATCTTAGTTTTGATCAATATGGACTCCTAAGAATTTAGTGTTGCCTGCTAAGGTTATCTTTTTGGACTGGAGAGTAATATCTTCATGGAACAACCCAGTATTAATATGTTTGTATCATCAGCGTAATTAATTAGATGTTTTTTTCTCAATAATTTCAGATGCAAGATCATAGAACACAAAACATAAATACCAAAATCATGGTGCTTCTTGATCATGAAGAAAACGCTGAAACCTAATTCCACGACACGTGGTAGAGAGCACTTGACATGATTCAATCGGAACTCCACTTCAAAATGCCCTCTGATAATAGAACCAAATGCTTGCTTAAACATAACAAAAAAGAAATCAGATTGTTAGTAGGGCTACTGTCACAGATTGAGATTGTGCTTAGAAGGAAAAGACATAGTTACCCATATCTTCATGGAATATCCAGCAATGGTTATAGAAAATGTCATGAACTCCGAGAAGATAAACGAATTGGTGGTCAGGAGGTTAACCTCTTTATATTCTTCATGAATGACAGTTTCCTAGCATAAAATCCCGAAATGAATGTCTACATGTCAAGATTTCCACTTGAACATTGTAAAATATCACAAAAATGTCAGATCAAATACTGATAAATATAGTTTGTAAAAACTAAGGTACATGAAATAATTATTAGTATAGAATTAAATTTATTGGAAGAAACATTGTAATTGTAAAAAAATGTGGAACGCTTTATAAAAACTGGGAAGACACCCGTGATGGAAAACTTTTCAACTCGTTCAAAAGATGCCGCCACTCGCTAAGTTACATACATACATACATTCATACAAATGAAGCTAATATAAGGCACGTTAGTAAAAAATATGTATCATACGTCAGTGTATATCTAAATTTTGATGAGGTTCTGGTTTGTCGTGTTCGATTGTGGACATGTAAAGTGTGGTGGGGCGGTGTCGGAAGTTCGTCCGTCGTCTATGGATATCGCTCAGGAAGAAATCGAGTTAGCTTTGTATACCGGACAAGTGACCGTCGAGGTGGAATGATCGAGAGAGTCGGAAAACGAAATGGAATTTCCTCTTGCCGTTTTCCATCTCGCCGTTATTTTCTTCGGCGGGGATTTGATTTCATTTCGACGTTGTCGACGGGACTCTGTCGGACTCATTGTTTCCCTAAATGACGTCGGGGAATATCGTTCTGGGTCTGGATGATGTCGGAATATCATTTGCCGGTCGGATGGTGCGGGAGGAAAGAATAGGTACGATAATGCGGGAGAATAATATTTATGACTTCGTTACTTTTTATACTCCAATTCTGTGTCGAGTTGGCCCAGAATCGTTGTGTACAACGTGGAGCTTCCGAAACGAAAAAAAATCATGAAAGGGACAATATAAGAATCAGAATCAGAAATGCTTTATTGTCTTAAAAATACAACCAAAGGAAGGAGTTTTTTAACCTCCTTACACAATTTTTCATTATTGTAAATTTTTCTGATGGGAAGAGGAAGATGGCTGAACAGTTTCTTTCCATTATAAAATATGGAGGATTTGATTTGAGAAGTTTTAGGAATATGGGAATAGAAAGACTTATGTTATATATCAGTCGGGTTTCATAATTTGTTTGATTGGGGATATAATGTGCGAAAAATTGCCAAAAATATAATATACCTATGACAAAAAATATGCAAGATGAATCTTTCAAATAGTAATTTGATGAAGAGTTTAATGTCAGTTGTTTAACTCTTTGCTAAAATCAGTGACATTCATTAAATATGCATCGTATGGAGAAAAATTTGGATGAATCATTTCAAGAACATCTTTGTTGGAACTCATTTAACAATGTGAAAGTACAAACAGCGATGTGATGATATTTTACTCACATTAGGTTGCCTGTCAATTAACTCTCATATTGCATAGCCAATTGTAAAACAGTTTCTGTAATTGTATATTAGTAATTCATTTGTATTTTGCCAAAAAGAATCAAGAATCATGCATCAAAAACCTTACGTTTTTACACAGGATTCACTCACTAAGGAATTCGATGAAATGTAAGGAATAATTGACAATTTTCAATGATTTTTTCAATCATTACATCGCAGAGGTTATTCTTAAAAACAAATGAAGTTTTAAAATAAATTCCTGATATACGATTTTTGTAATCAATTGTGAAAATTTAAAACATCGATTATGGTGAAATTTTATGAAGAATTCGAATTTTTCTCACCTTCACATTGTTCAATAAATTGAAAAAAAAACACATAAAGTCGTCTCAACGAATTTTTCAATGAACTTGGTCTTCCACTTTGAGCATGGACTACTACTTTCGTATTGTTCAATAAACTTGAGATTTTTCTAATTTTGAAATGGTAATTTTTTAAGAAACTGAAAATCATTCAGTATATCTAGTGTCTAAGTTAGTTTTGAGATGAGCCTGAGTTGATTAACAATTTTTGCTTCTTTGAAAAAATACAAATAAAAATTTTATCCATCTGTTGCATACTTCATAAATGTCACTGTGTAATTGTGTAGTGACCATAAATCAGTCGTTTTTTTTTTGAATATTCAATAATATCAAGATTATTATATCAATCAACATCATTATTGTGGTGTGAATTCGTCGAATATCGAAAAAGCTGAATGAAAACGTAGGAAAACCATGATATAGCTGCGGTGTCAATCATCCCGGCAAATCCTCTTAAACCATTGTCAGTTGTCAGATTAGCGGGCACCCCCACAGTGTACGCTCTGCGAAAATATGATGTTCAGAGTTAGTTCTTTGCATGTTTGTGTTCGATTCCACGGTCGCAAAGCCTCTTAGGGATGCGATTAAAAAGGTACGAGCACGAGGGTTGACGTTGCTAGAATTTCACCAGGGGTGTAGGTACATGCGGGATGAGAGGGAATTGGGGTTATAAGTAATAACCCTGGTTGCTCTCTTTCTCTATATTAATTCATGAATTTGATGACGGAAAACCTCTTCACATAGAGTGAGTTATGTAACAGTGATCACAAGAAACTTTCTTCATGTATATGCAACATAAATTTTTTTTGTTGAATTCTTGTATTTATCATGATGTTCTAGTAATATTTAAGGTCCTAGTCCTTCATCGATATGCGGTAAGAATTTCCAAATCCATTTGGAAAATCAGCATCAAGAACATTTGATTAGAGAAATTCGCTAATGCATTGAATAGAATTGAAATCAAAATCATCAAATATGGTGGACTCTCGATTTCTCGATTATTTTTCAGGTTTGCACTTAATTATGGTCGTGTTTGAGATCCTTAAAAATAATTTGGGTTGAACCAAATGATATTTCAACACTATCAGCAAGATCTCTAATTCTCAATCGCCGATCTTTAAGCACCAATTCTTTAATTTTTGAACGTGACTTTCCTCGGTAGACGTTCAGAACGCGATTCGTCTTCAACATATTCTCGACCCTGTTCGAATTCGTTTTTTCGAATTCTATTTTCATCGCCCTTCTCGAAGTTGTTTAGTAACGCCTATGTTAATAGATGTGATTCTGGTTTTTCCAGCAATTAGACAAGAATAGAAAGAATCTATGGGGATTAGAAAGAAACAACAGATAATGTTTTCGTGTTTTTTCGAAAGGGTTGGGTATTCGAGAGGAGGCATCTTTTGTTAATATCTTGAAATCGAATCACAATGAATGGACATAATCCTGATCATTTGACAGGGAGCTTCATTTCAATTTCCCAAAACTATAATGCCAACGGGTGTTTCAGAATATGGAACTGGGTTTTCCAGCACTTCCAGAAATATGTGTATGGGGATATAGAAGAAACGACAGATAATGTTTTCCGATGTTCTGAGAGGGTTGGGTATTCATTGACGTAGAGGTATCATGATATTAGAAAGTCAGGGTTCAATCAGAAGGTAGCAGATTATTCATCAGAAAGTCAAATATCCCGAGTTTTATACAGGGTGTCCCAAAAATTGTTCGCAATAGTCTACTAGCAGTTGCTGATACTAAAAAAAGTTGAAAAAACCCTGTATACTGAAAAACATTTGGTTCATAATATCAGTAATAATACACTTGCTTTTCTTGTTGCTCTCATAGATTTCTGTCTATGCCAAAGATATGATTTGTCTGATACTGTATAATTTGTTTTGACCTACAGTTATACAGGGTGTTCCTTAACACATGCTAATATTTGAAGGGGTTATTCTTTTGAGAAAAAAAATTCTATAAACGTATGTCCCAAAAGTCTTAATTTTTGAGATACAGGGTGATAAAATAAAAAAAAACTGTTTTTTGATAATCACTGAGATAATATTCTAGACATCTTTAGAAAATTTGGTACATATCTTCTATGCATCAAGGTGGATTTTGTGATGTACGAAATTTTTAATTTTCTCTACCAGTGGCGTCCCTACGGGTTTTGCATTGAATATTTTTGGAAAAAAAAATACTACGCCATTGCTTACTTTCAAAATAAGAATTACTTTTAATATCTCTATGCATTATTGAGCAAATTCAATCGCCGACGCATGGTTTTCGCTTAAAAAAATAAAAATCGTTTTACTTCAGGGTCTATTCCTCAAAAATCTGATGCGGCGTGAAAATGTTTGTGCATCGGCTGAAAGCAAATTAAGTGATCAGATTCATTACAATGTCGAATCTTTTAGATGTTAGAATCTTTTTAGCTGCTGCTTCTGAAAAATAAATGAATCAGGGCTACCTTAAAAAGAGGGTAATATTTTGACACATTGTATCTTAAAAGTTAAGATTTTTAGGACATACGTTTATAGGAAGTTTTTTTCTCAAAATTTATCAAAGAATCGCCCCTTCAAATATTGGCAGCATGTCTTCAAGAAACACCCTGTATTATATGTGATGTCCACGACGATGAAATATTCTTTCACCAGTTCAAGCAACCCTGAGTGACAGTCAGCCTCAGCAACCCGATACCCGCCATATGTTCAATTAAACTGATACAAATTATTCAGTACCACTCGTCCGACCGCACAAAGCAAACATAACGAAAAACTGATCGTATCGAAATCCAGAAGGCCGTGATACGGAGATGTAATCTCGCCTTTTAATGAGGGAAGAGCATTCGGAATCCCATCCAGGGCGTGAGATATCTCTATATCTGTGTCTGCGCCCGCATTAGAGGAGCATTAGGGTTACCAACCACGGCTCGACAGCGACAAATGCCATCCACGCATAGACGTCTAGATCGACGATACGATTGTCGCTTGTCCTTGTTATCGCGATGGGATGTTATTCCGGCCTACTGCGATCTTTTGTCGCGTTGTCACCTCGAAGAGAAGCGAAGGAAAGTGTAGTAGTTAGTGTTGGTGTGCTTTAAGTGTGTTTTAATTGATCTGGGGCTGGTATCTTAGCAGGTCATCGCAATTTCGATTGAATTAACTTGTGCCTGGTATGGTGACAGTGAATGTTTCCTTGAATTGAAGATGTTTGACCAAACAATGTTCAATTGTATCTTATAATTAAAGTAATAACTTTATCGATGGTGATGATAAGAAAACATGATGGTAAACAGAACGCTTAGCGAAACGACGAAAACATCAAGCGTTGAAGAATGAAACGTCAAAGGCGTCAAGCGTCAAACGGTCAAATGTCGAAAACGTCAAACATCAAATGACGAAAAACATCAGTATTAGAATTCATTCGGTTTCATTTAGAACAAATGTTATAATTACAGCACTCTGGATTTGAATATTTTTATATTCATTGATACCCATAAACTTTGGGATATATTAAAAGGGTTTCATATGGCCGAACTCACAATTACAACTGAAAATATACATGGCGATTCACTCGAAGTGCCAGAGACATAATTAATCTTGTTATATGACGAAATTGAACCTTTGTATGTTTTTTATACTGAGGTAATATCACTTGCCGTTGATCCTTTTAATGTTGGTGAGAAAAAATTGGGTTTCCATTTAAAAAAATTGAGTTTTGCGATACATCTTATACACCTTGTGGAGACTGTAGGAAATGTGATTGATGCAAAATGTTCATTCAACCTTCAATATTCATGGATCAATTGATGCAAATCTCAAAAAAATGTTATCTACATAAGAATGTTATTTGTTTGATGAGCTGCATCTTCAGAAAAACTTCAATGTCTCAGAAATGGTCAATTCTAGATATAGGGTATAATACATCGAATTGAATTGAAATCATAAGAGGAATTCAAAAATCATAATAAATATAGGGTGTTCCATTTCAAATAACAAAGATGGCGTCACTTTCAGAGAAACCGGAAGTGCCACAATAAGTGAAATATTTTAGCTGGATTCTCCAAACCTTCTCATGTGTATATACAAATTCTCAGAATCATGCTACTCCTAGATCTCCTTACATACTTAGATCGCGTTTACTCATGAAGGAACTCCCTGTATAATCATGACCCGACCGTACGATATCCGTAGTAGCCGTTGGAAAGACGTTTCGGAGCAGCTTCCTGCATACTTGATTCCGCTAATGGAAGATACGATACCGACCGCGCACACAGAAGTGCTGACGTAATCCCGTGTTTCCCGCAGGATTTGCAGGAACAGCTTCTTGCAGCTCTGCGTAACGAAGGATGGGGCGGGATAATGCGTTTGGGTGTTTGCGTGTGATCAGGAATGTGTCAATTATTAAGCGGCAACTATAGCATAATGGAGATGGGTATGTTATACGGTAGCTATACAGGGTGTAATAAAATAAAGAAACTTCGTTGGAGCATCACCTGTTGAGATACAGCGTATCTGGTCTAGAGGCCTACTTTTTAGGTATTTCAAACAGAGATAGAAAACATTTTGACTGTCCATTTTTTTATAAAATATTCATTGATACTTTATGCGTAGATACATATAAAAAAATTCAAAAAAAAGTCAAGTAAGAATCAGTAAAGATTAGACCTAGAAAAAAAATGGAATGGCGTCTACTTAAAAAAAAGTACCCCTGTTTTTCGACCTTCTCAGATTTTCACAAAATTCCAAAGGAATCGGTCGGTTAGAACTTGAGATGTCGTATCAACCACTAAAAAAGTAACAAAATTGAAATTGACGTGACATTTTCTTCTGTCAAAAAAACACTTATTTGATTGATTTCAATATTCGTTCACCATTCGAATTATGGATTTTCTTTACAGTAGAACTGAATTATATAATGAAAAAATCGGGTTTCCATTTGGAAAAATCAATATTGAATTTCTCAAAAAAATCTTAATCATATAACCAATACACTTCCGCGATGGTAAATTATTCTGATAATTCTGATCCTCAGGATTTGAGAGAAAATATCTAAAGCTTTGCTCTAAGTATGCGTTTTTGCATTGTTTTGTTTTTTTGATTAAACAATAGAATTTTATCGAATATATAGCCAATTACTCTTTCTCGATTAACTAGTGCATTAGTTTATCTTCACTATTTTTTATACAAAATTTGTTGTAGTTTCTCTAATACCTACTTTGTTGAATTTATGATGACAAATAGAAGACTAAAAGGAAAGTAAATACGCACGAGAACGTCCAAACACCTTTTGTGTTGGAGGAATTGACGAGTATATAGTAGGCCGGGGGCGATTATATCGGCTGTCAAGTGTTGACAGTTGAGGCCCGATGGGATGCCAGATTAGAGAGGGGGACGCTTCTGTTTCACTTATGTCTATACTCTATATCTATATACACGTTTATTATTTGCCAGTATCGATTTTTTCTCAATATATCAATGAATTATATATCTATGTATATGAATTGGTATAGAATTTCGATTAATTTCAGTTAAATTCCTGAACCGAATGTAAAGAAAAGTTGAGCATATATGCATATAAAAACATGATTGACATATACGTTTCTTTTGAAAAAAAATAATTATTCTGTAGAACATCCAGTATAAATAATCTATATACGGTTCACGATCATCAGGTATATGAATGATCAATTCAAATTGACAAAAGTCGTCCTATGTAATAAATAATCTGAATTGATGAAAATATAAAGTGTTTCTTTTGAAAATCTCGCTTTCTCGATGGGACGACTAGGGGAAATCTGTTGATTCGCCCTGTAAAGAATAAAGAGCTATAACAAATAGAAATGAGGAGAGGACGATGATATAGCATAATTTCATGAACAAAATTGTTTATCTCGCAAAAACAACAATAATTTTTCTGTGTACTTGGGCATTATCGTGAAAAATGAACAAAACTCGAAATTACATCATCGTTCATAATTCTATTTTTGGATAGATAATAGTATAATATGGTTATTTCAAGTTTCATGTAATTGTGTTAATCAAATATTTGCTATAAAATAAATGAAAATATCAATTGGAATAAAGAACATGAATTTTATTCATAAAATATATTTGTATATATTTTTGGAAGAGAAATACATCAATATTATTGAAAATGATAATTCTCTGTCACTCAGTGGTATCACTAATGGTGAAAAGATATTCATAAATTTCATTTCGCTTTTTTTGTGAATGAAAACAGATATCATGCTATATGATATAAATCCGGTATTATTCCACACCAAATGGCATAAATAGTCAGCCCTCTATAATATCCAACAGTGATGTTCAGTGTTGAATACACCAAAAATCCGATACCAAGTCCATTTCGCTCAGCATTTCTGGAAATCCATATTTCATAAAACCCCCAAATGGATTATATTTCATGGCCTGACCACAAAGCAAATCTGTGAAATTCGAGCCCGAAAAACTTGTCGGGTAGAGAGAGCATCAAAATAATGCCTTCATAATTTCATTGTTAGTCGATTCGTATTAGGAGTCCATCTGCTTGAATGCATGAATGGAAAATAAAGGGTTTTACTGATCCCCAGATAGTTGTGGTGAAAAAGTTGAAGATGTGCTCTATCTGTAGCGAGATAGATTAGAAAAGGGTTTGTTCTTTAGACGTATTGTTATTTCTTTTGGTTTGTTTGATCCTTTTCGTCTGTGGTGGTTATCGATAAACGTTTTGTTAGCTTTTTGTACAAAGTATCTATTATAGGTATTTTTTTCGATTACTGAGTGGGGTGCACTGCTGGAAGTAAATTTAAGTGGAATTTTCTGAATCGAAAACAAAGACGACCAATTTCATCACCTTACCTCACGCTAGGGAAGATTTTTTCTCTCGTTAAAATAAATAAATATACAGGGTGCTCCTTTAATATGATAAAAAAATGAAACTGAGACTAGAGGGGACCAAAATATGACGATTGAGCGCAACATCGCTTATACAAATGTTGATGGTTAAAAAGATACAGTGCGTTCAAAGTTGAAATTTTATTTGAAGATTTCTTGATAGCTTCGACAGTTTTTATGATATCGGTTTAAAAATTGTTACATTGGGGGTTTTTAGGACAGTAAACAAGAATATTTCATCAGTACTATTATTCAAGATAAGAATGACGAACATACATTATGGCCCATTTGTGTCTAGAAGTAGAATAACTCATTGAGGAATGAGAATTCAAAAATAAATATTCCGAATAAAAGTTACATTTCCACAGATACACGGTTTCAAAATATTTCAAGATATCGGTGCTCCAAGTATTTCAACATCAGCAATTCAGAAAACATTATTCTACTTCGATTCTTCATGTTTTATATTTGTTTTTGACAGAATCTAAAAATTTTTTTTCGTGAGATCTGGTTAACAAGGTGGTTATTTTTGTGAGACTCATAATATCAATCCATTCGATAGACTTTTGTCGACTCAATTTGAACTGAATAGAATTATTTTCTGTGAAAGAAAACCCAAGACGAGTGAAATATATAGGTCAAATAAGCAGTTATCATTAAAAATCTAAAAACTGTGGAAAAATACAAAAACACGATTTCCAGACATGGATTTTTCCTACAGTTTTCAGGTCAGAAGTAAGAGAACGTATATGTATACCAAATATCTAAGAATTATACTGGGAATTTTTCGAGTTATGACTGAAGAAAGAAATGGATAAAAATGATAAAACACCATTGTATATTGTTCATAAAGCTTCTGAGACCCAACATATATGGTATATTTTGGACCAGCTCGATATTTTTGTTTCCCAACGAAACAACCCGTATATTTTTTCAATTCTAAGGAATCTATTCTTGGTCAATATATTCGCCATACAATGTTCCCACAAATTAGAATATCCTAAATGCGACCCTGCGTCAGCCGTCATCAGAAACCCCCTTCTCAGGGGATGCCCCAGGGACGATTTTCCAGTCGACGTGGTAGAGACAAATTACAATATTTATAATGTCATTTACATCGACTCGAGCTCGATTCGAAGATTCTCTCGGCTCGTTGGATCGGCCATTGTGAGGAGATGCTCCAGAAAGGGCATCAATAATGTATCGCTGCAATTACAGAGAGAGAATTAGAGCTCATTCAATGGGCGAAAGGGTGATGATATAGCCCGGCACGTGACTACCCGAAGAAAGCGATTAGGAAAACGAGATATTAACGGAGTAGCTTGTTGAGAAATGGAATAGCGTGGCCAGAAGGAAAGGCTGTATGTACCAGTTTTGAATTTTAATTCTCCATGTCAACATTCCTCAACCTTTTCTAGTTCAAGGACCCCTAGGAAATAACGAGCACTGAAATATAAAAAAACTTATATAAGTTTCATCTGTATGAATGTAACTGATGTCATGTGCATGTTCCAGATTATGTAACCAGCAAAACACATTGGGTTCAGGTATATACGATATCCCCAGAGAAATGAACAATGGTTGATATTCTACTCCACATTAATTAAAATCTTATCAGAATCTGTCATTAATCGAAATATTATTGTTTACAAACAGATCGGATAACTCAGTGACAAAAATGCTGTCCTCATTATTTCATCCAAGATAACTTTATTTGCTGACGACTAATATCAATAATTCATTATATTTCTCTCCGATTCGACTATTCAACTGATAAGACGCGTTTATCAATAAATATTTCTCCTTGCACACCTTAACGAATACCTACAAATAGATGAATCGACAGTAGCATCGAAAATGTCGAAGCTAACTGGTGTTCTGCTGTTGATACTCTCCAGAACAGTTACCGCTGACGTTTGTTCGAACAATTCACAAGTAGAATGCAAGTGTAAACAGACAGCTGACTTATGGACACATTTGCCGCTTTCTATGGCAGATTGTTCCAGTCTCAACCTTCAGAATGTTCCGGATAATCTGGAAAACCACCTGAACTACCTGGACCTTTCCATGAATAACATTGAGGCATTGGACCCCAGGCAACATGAGCTGGCTAGCAAGAACCTCTACACACTCGAACTCAGGTTTAACAGGATCAATACAATCCATCCAGATTTCTTCAAGGGCTTGCCGAATTTGCAAGAACTGTATCTCCGTAACAATCACATATCAGCTATCGAAAGCTCGCGAGTGTTCCAGAGTCTAGAAAAGCTGCAGTGGTTGGATTTGAGCTTTAATAATATAGTGAGCATTCCAGATGGTTTGTTTCTTCCTCTGAAGAATTTGACTTATCTGGACTTGAGCTACAATAACCTGGGAGGAAGTTTGGTGAAATCCCAGGATACCATGACGCGCTCACTGGGTGTGTCTGCGAACCTAACCCATTTATTCTTGGCTGGGCTGAACATCAGCGAGTTTCCCAACTCGTACTTCGACGAATTCGAGCAAATGGTTTGGCTTTCCCTAGCTGATAACGCTCTGACTGTGGTCCCCATGGTGCCTTACTCTACTTCAAAGCTGGACCTTTCTGGAAACCAATTGACGTTCTTGTCTGCCAAGTACCTCAACTATCATTCGCTCAGAGTTTTGGTGTTGAACAGGATGCCCAGTTTGACAGACATACATCACTACGCGTTCTACAACTTGTACGCTTTACAAGAGTTGATAATCGAGGATTGTCCCAATTTGAGGGAATTTAGCGAGTTGGCTTTTGATGTGGCTTCGAAGAACACCGAACATAATCTCAAGGTGTTGTCTTTGGCCAGGAACGGGTTGCGAAGACTCAACAATTCCTACCGCTATTACTTCAAGAAAATTAATCGAGTGGATTTGAGACACAACAGTTGGGAGTGCGATTGTGATATTCTCTGGTTACAGGATTTCGAGTCCATTTTGTACAAACCTGAAGATTTGACGTAAGTATTTTTTTTATATATCCTGATATCATAGTGAAATTTTTTTTCAATAAACTGATATCAATCAAACCTATTGTTTTCACCAATACTCCTTATCATATACGGGATGTTGCATGTCCTGGTTATTTCCGAAAAAAATATGGAAACCACCTACGTTTTCGAAAATTATTAAAAATTTTTTATTTCAAAAATAAAGTCACCACTCTTATAGTATAACTTCTCGAGTTTGCTTCACGATGTTTCGTCTTCCAGACATCATCATTAATTCTTTATTTTCTACAGTTTGCTATTATTTTTTGTCACGAATAGATCTAATAATCAGAATTTCAATGAAGTTTTACGAGTAAGTAGTGTTATTTCTAGAAGTTACCGATATTGAAAAAAATATATTTTTCATTAGATATTTAATAACAAATATAACAATCGCAACCCTAATATCATCATCTTTTGTTTGATCATGCATCTTTTCAATTATTAATTATAATATTTATTAAATATCCATTAAGGCAATGTAGATGTCTTTCAGAATGTTTCAATTGTATTGACTGTTTTTTTTTTCTATTCACTAGTAAAACACATTTCTGACAGTAAAAAATATTGTACATTGAAATTATAATTCCCCCTTTACCTACAATAAAGATATTGAAAAGTTTTCCGTTTTCAACTCGACATTGTATTTTCGACAATTAGTCAAGATTCTAGAATACTTCACGATTAATTTTCATTTGGATATGGAATTAGAATATTATTGATTTCAATAAATATCCATATAAATGCAGTTGGCTCATGAAATGCCTAACAGTTTTATCATTTATTTCATTATTATGTACATGATAAATTAATTCGTAAGATATGCATCAAATCATACTAAGGACATTTGATACAGCAGACGAGGCATCCCCCACAGCTCCGAAGTTGAGAAAAACTGATATTACTCATTGTTCTTCTGAATCTAATTGTAACTCGTGTAGTATACTTACAATTCTTTACTTTTATTTCAGTTGCAATTCTCCAGGCAATCTACGCCACAAGCAGATCATGAAATTGGCGCATTACGATTTACAGGAATGCTTCCCGAATATCTATGGAAAAAGGTCGCACAGGATATTGATCGTTGGTTTGACGTGTGCAATAATAGTATTGTGTGGACTTATTTTTTATCTATTAAGGTACCCAATTAATACGAGAGGTAGTAGATGGCTAGGGCCATTATCACCATACAGTGCAGCTCCAGAAAGAGTTTGAAACATCTAATATCACTCTTATTTGTGGTTACTCATGAATTTCTAGATAATTAGGTTTTTCTTGTACGAATAAAGTTTGTTGACTATTTCATAATCCCGTTGTATTGGATAAGAATAGAGGATAATTTTATAATAAAGAAAGCTTTCAAAAATCAGTACATTTATTTACCATTCTTGTCACAAATAAAAATGTATAAAAAGCTACCTACAATGCACCAACCATTTATTTCCGCAAATGAAGACATCACTTTTGCTAGCTGATTGAACGATTTGGAATACTGATCTTTTTTATATAAAAACACTTTACATTATAAAAAATTGCACAAACGCTGAGTATTACAAATATCTTTGTACAATATTGTGCGATTCGATTACATCACTCCAGAACAACTATAAATACATAGTTATGAAAAATTTATTATCGTACAAATGCAAAAAAAATCCAAGATTGTTATCTGGAAGTCGAGATTCACTGGTATAAAAAAATAAATAAAACAATTATCAAAAATTGAGCAGCACATAAAGAATACTGAGAGTAGAGATGTTTGTTACCTAAATATTATTTCCTTATGTTACTAATGCATTTGGAATAACCTTGAAGCACGTTTTATAATCATACTTGAAAAATGCATTTTACAGGCAATTTTTCCTATCAATGTATTGAATGAAATAGGTATAACAATGCAGTAGCTATAAGAGATAGTTTTTCAAGACACTCTGAATTCAAAATCAAATTGAAAAGTGTTTAGAAACCTGAGTACCAAAAGATTGAAAAAAAATGAATGCATTTTCAAGGACTTCATCAAAACAATTCATTTGAATTTGAGATTTATTTTGATGTTGGGAGTTATCAGTAAATCATTTGATTTTGATTTTAATTCCAAGGCATCAAGTAATGGCAGTCATAATTATTATAAGGTTCTTAGTTTGATTCGTTTTCTGCAACAGTATAAAAAGATTGAAAACTGCACAGAAATTTCATAAGCTACAACATGAATCACTTATCATTTCAAAAGAGAATATGAATCAATTCTTCTGCATAATCTACAATAACTTGGAATCTAATATTAAATAAAAACATCACATCAACTTATGTAACTAGAGACAATCAAAGAAGGACACTTTTCTCACTCAAAACCAATGGCATACTCGCCACACACCCATTCTTTCACGAATTTAATGCTGAAGAAAAAAGATATGATACTCAAATCAGTCTATCAAAAGACCTTGAATTTTCCATAGGTCATACAGAAGTTTCCGAATTCAGTCGTAAGACAAACTTATTACTCTTCGGATCAACAACTTCCTCGGTTATATTAAAATGCGGCAACTTTTTTATGATGCACAGTAGAGACACATCATTTTGTCTCAACTGAAACGTGATACCATCCCCTATCGGTCTGGTGAGCAACTCCTCGCAAATCAAAGCCCAAGTTTGCACATCCTTGTGTTCTTTCTCATTCTGCAAAATTGGTTCGCAGATCAAATAGGGCTCCAAGAAAGCTTTGGGAGTCAAATCGTTGCTCAAGCAGCTCGCCAAATGCTTCAAAATGCTATCCACCGAGTGCCTTGGCTGCTGCCTAGTTACTCTCAAATACTTTTGCAGAGCCCTAGCCATGGATGGGAAGATAGCTTGGGCAGCTTCATGAGGGTCCATGGGAATCGATGACATTTGATCGTTGTGCAACCGCTTTATATGCGTGAAAGCCTCCTCAGCTGCTGTTATGAGTCTAGCCCTGCGTTTTTTCACCCTACGCTCATACTCGTGCTCTTCATAAAATCTCTCATTGTGGCTGGAGTCTCGGCGTCTGGCGTGTGCCGCTAGCATGGCCCTGGATTGGGACTGCTGGATCTGAGAGTTATTCATACCGTCCACTTCATAAAATTTGAAGCTAGATGATGTTTTGCGTGATTTTGAAACTGGTATCCTCTCCAAGTAAGGGTTGTAAATGGGAAATTCTGTATAGTACTTCTCCAACACCCACACTGCTGCCCTTTGTATGCTCAGCTGGCCAATTCCATATGCATTGCTAGCACCATCAGGACTCCGAACTACCTTTATGTAGTACATTGGTTGCAGGTGCCTAATTTCCACCAAAACGACAGCTAGATAATGCACAAACAACAAGGTATCTGTCAAACTGGAAGCATACACTACCAAAGCCTTATAATCAACAGTTTCTTCTGGTGTTATTGCTGCCCTGGCTGTCTCAGTAACCTGCACTATGTAGAACAACCAATAAGCAAAACTGCATACCATGACTAAAGCTAGAACACCTGCACGGAACAGAAAGAAACGTGGTAGGGTGGCATGTGGCTTCCTTAAGAATACAGCCCAGGCACCTATAGCTAAAATAGCCATTTTGAATGCTAGAGATACTAGCTGTCCCTTGCATTCGGCTCCACAAGCTAGAAGTTTGGTGGTATCAGCTAGGCCAAGCCTAGATGATAATGCAGGAAAGAAACCAAGTTTTGGCAGCACCACCATTGCAACGGGACTCAAGAATGCAATGAATGATAATATGTACATGAAAGTAGTACCCATGTAACGTTGACACATGAAACCAATGCCTGTATCAGGATCACCTGGCCAGTTGCTGACATCTTCTGTGGATTCTGATTGCTCGGAGGTGTTACCTGTTATGGCAGTGGTGTTCTCGCCCCAGTTGTCATCTTGAGGTAAGATCTGGACTTCAATGACTTCTTGACCATCATGGTTGTCTGGGGTCAAAGTCACTGCTGTTTGAAACGGTGCCATATCGTCGTTTTTTCTAGATTTGCTACTCCTACAAACATCAGTAGATAGATTAATCAAAAAAATAATGTTTCTGAACCATACCTTGTACTCCTGTGGGAATGGTGTCTATAATTATTTCTATCTCTATGACTTCTGGATCTTCGAGATTTTGAACTGTTTTCTGATTTCACTGACTCAGTTTCCATGACTGTTGTTGTTTCATTTCCTATTGATCAGTTTTGATTTCATATGAAATCAGGGAACATGATTATTCGTTCATAGGTGTCATTATCCAGTTCATTGACTTTTCAATACCTGAATCAAACAACTCATTTTACTACATGGAGTATATTTTGAAGATTTCTTTTGACTCTCAAACCAATCTGAGGTCTAGGGAACTTGAAAAATATCGACTGCTGATGGCAAGAAGTACGCACTCAGAATAATGCAGTGATCTTTAAACTTGGTAAGTATATATTTAGTCGATCGAAGCTTTGCTAGAAACTCTTGCATATTCGAAAATAATTAATTACCTGTCATGTAATGAGATCATTCAGTCAGCTAAATAAATATTAATAAACCCATTATATACCACTTCAAACTGTAAAATTGTCCATAACAGTACCCCAAACAATATCCCCAACTAACGTTAAAAAACTATTGAAAACAAGACAACAAAACATGACAATGACACACTGACATTGGACTCAACATTACCAACAGCATACGTAGAACATGTTTACTAGTTGCCTGTCCAAAAATAATATTGAATTATCAAAAGAATTATGATTATAATATACTGCACTATTCGATAGAATACATTGAAGTCATCCATAAATTCACAATGAAAATAATTAGTATCATGATTATACTGGATTATATTCGAAACTTTGACATTAACATTGACAGTTTCGAAAAGAATCTTAGAACGCAAACAAAAATAAATACAAAATTCCCCAGACTCCATCTTGTGGTCTCGCCTTGTCGGGGTCTCTTATTTATCAATCGTTGACCCCGTTCACCCAAATAGCCCTAAATAAACGTTTTATACTCTAGGAAGTGGAAAACAACTAGTTCACCCAGAATGTTATTTCAATAATAAATGAGGTAAGTACTTGTGATCGTTCAATCTTTATTTGTTTATAATGAGTACTCCTATCTTTTTAGTTGATAACTATACAATTCATCGTCCCTGAAATTATTCATATTATAGTTGTGCTCTAATGTGAATAAATCGCTTTACTTTTTTTCTCTTTATTGTGTTAATCATTGATTTTTCTCAACAGATCAATACCCTTAGTAAAGGGGTCCACCACCATCTGAAAAGTATAGACCTGTACCTAAAATGGACTCAATTAACATAATATGTCCTGTTTGCACTCTCTATCTGCGCCCAGGCATCACTCTGAAACAACATTTGACCTCCCATCCAAAGCATAAAGTAATAGAGGCCTTAGTTAAGCTTTCTGGTTTAGAAGACACTTCTAAAACCACTGGGACATCACAGCTGTGCCCTAGTGAGGAGAACACAAGTCAAAATAATAGTGCTTGGAATCAAGTTCCACCTATTCAAGCAGGGCCTATACCCCAAGGTGCTCCAGCCCATGGGAACCATGTTTTTATCTATCAACAAAGTATGGCAACTACGTCTCCCCAAAATGCAGTTCTGCAGGTAAACCCACAACAGTATGTGTATCCTCCAAATGTTTTCAATCCCCTAATGATGATGCCATACATGTATCAGCAGCAGCATGTTATTTTGTCTAGTAACTCCATGTCACCACAGATTAGATCATTAGAAGCCCCTGCTACATCAGATTCTATAATAAATGCAGATGAAAATGTGAATCTACAGAGCAGAATTGTGGAGGTGGCAGATAATAATGAAAAATTGGAAAATAGTATTGAAATAGAAGAAGTTAGAATAGAAAATGAGTCTAGTGATCAAGATGAATCTGGTATTAAAAAGCAGGAATGTGTCACTGATAGGCCACAAGAAGTCAAAACTATGGAGAATGAAAACATGCTTCATGATGATGTACCACAAGATGGGTACCTATCTGAGATTGAAGAGGACTATGAAGATATAGATAGTTCTGAAACAAACAATTTTGAACAGACTGATACACACCTGATTGAAAATATTGACCCTGAGCAACAAACATCAATGACATCTTGGAAAGAGCATACAGATCTGAGTAAGGCTTGTCAAACTCAAACTGCCAACAATACACACCAAATTGTGGAAGCACCTACATCACTGCATAGAGAAAACTCCTACATTCAAGACCAGGAAGATCACCCTGAGTATTTTTATATTAATTCTCAAAATGAAGAGTTTGTTGCACAGCAAGAACCAGTCAATTATGAAGAACAGAACAGTACTAGAGAGATTCCTTACACTAGGATACAAAATACTGAATCCTATGAGCAGTCAGATCCTATTTACACATCAGCTAATATTTTGCATGGGGGAGATCACTTGGACTATGTAAACCTCGATGATATATTGATTATCAATGATTTCAACCCTAACCATGTGGTGGCACCAGTTGAAAACTTTGAGAATACATCACCAGAACGTCCTGGAGTATTGTTGACAATAGGGGAATATAATGAACCACGAGATTTTGAAGAGAGCATGTCAAGAAGTAGCTCTCAAGTCAACATAAGATCAGATGAGAGGATGCCTGCTCGAGGGGAGTTATCTGGTCCTGAAAGCATGGGGGGAAACAGTGACTTAACTTGGAATCGCATTCAATACCAAGAAGGAAGCTCCAGAATGTCACATTCTTATGACTTAATTGGTAGGGATAGTTGGGAAGCATCGGACAGTGAAAGTGTAGATAATCCTGAAGCAATAGAAAAACCTAAAGAGCAGACAGGTTATCCAGAAACCTTCATTGAGGACAATGATCCTGTGAGTATAGTGAGCTGCTCTGGGCCTCCATTGAATTTCAAATGTCCAATTTGTGGCGAAGATTTTGCTACTTCCAAGGAGCGCAAAAGTCATGAATTAGATATCCATCCTGAAAAAACAAAGTGCAATATAATTGGCGCAGATATTGGTAAAAGGAAAGTGAAGAAATTGGTGGTTAAGCTGAAGTCTGATAAAGACAAAAACATCACTAAAGTTGAGGCAGAACCCAGTTTTGATAATGTGTTCACCAACAAGCTTAAACAAGAACAGGTTATAGAGCCTCCTGAAACTTTGGATACTGTTAAACCTGACGAATCAGTACTAGAGACTCGTGATATGAAAACTATTTGTCCCATTTGTGACTGTGTGTTTTTGAATGCTAAGGTATTGAAGCAGCATAGGATAGAGATGCACAGGAATGAGTCAGCCTCACGGCACAAGTGTGCTACTTGTGGAGAGGCATTTCCTAATGAGTACAAATATACTGAACATCTCAAAGTTCATCCTCTGGAGTGCAAAATGTGTGGAAAGCTGTTTTTCCGACGTCAGAATCTCCGATTACATATGAAAAGGTATGTTATATTCATTATAATAATAGATAATAGATGGAACACTCTCTGCAGCTTGAAGTGTTTGAGTAATTTGAGGTCCTAATACACCTTGGTGTATATTTCTAAAATGGTACTAACACACCCGTTATTGTCCCCTTGATATGTATGACATCAAATAAATTGAATCAAATTGAATCCAGGCACCTTGGGCTCAAACCCTACAAATGTGACCTCTGCGAGAAATGCTTCATCACCCGGCAAAAGCGCGACGAACACAAGAGCGTCCACACCGGCGATTTGCCGCTAAAGTGCAACATGTGCGACAAAAAATTCCGTAGGCACTCGAACCTAGTGCAGCACAAGAACCTGCATCACTTGAATGTTAAGAAGAAAGTAAAAGACTACATCTGCCACTGTGGCGAGATATTCCACTCGACGAAGAAGCTCGCCTGGCACAAAGAAATCCACGAATCGAAGCCGAAGTCGTGTTCGCAGTGCAACGAGAAATTTTTGCACCTGTCCAGCTTGACGCGGCACGTGAGGAGGGCGCACAATGACAAGTTCTTGCCGCAGGAGAAGAGGAAAGATGAGAACGTCGAGTGTCCCATATGTAAAGGTATGTTGGACTCGTGAATTTGACTCAAATATACTTTGAAATTAGTGTCTATACACACAGAAATATCTAATGAATTGTTTTCGTCAGGTACTTATTTGAAATCGTCACTGGACGTGCACATACGGAACCACAGTGGTGCGAAGCCGTTCAACTGTCCTCTGTGCAACAAGGATTTTACTACTAAATGGAACCTCAAACTCCACCAATGGACGCACGCTAGTCGATCTTCTAAGCCTTTCAAATGCGACCAGTGCAATGCCGGCTTCATAAGGTATATATTTTATTCTGTAACCGAAAGTACATCAAGTAATGTTCTATTACAATAGAATATAAAAATAGAATACTTTTATTTGACTATATTATAAACAATCGCATATTAATAGCAAGTCACAAAAAAATTATATAGTTAGAAATTAGGATACAAATAACAATGCACACAGTAATTATAGATGACTTTGAGTTTTTTGTCGTCCCTTTTTAATTATAGTAAAGTTAGTATAAATAAAAACAATTAAAATAGTCCACACATTAAAATATTTGTGTTTAATGAGAGTGAGAAGTCAAACCACCTTCCTCAACACATTTCTGATATTACTCTACGGAGTAGAAAGAATTGTACAACAAAAATGATTTTATAGCCTTCTTGAAGCAGTACATGGTTAATTTCTTCAATGGTTCAGGTAGAATATTGTAGAGATGGTAATTAAAAGAATTATTCATGGACTTTGTGTGCCTTTATCTAGGTACTCTGATTTTATGTGATCCCTTTGTTTCAAAATCGTTTTTGTTGTACAATTATTTCTACTCTGTAGAGGAATATCAGATATGTTTTGAAAAAGGTGGTTTGACTTCTCACTCTCATTAAACAAATACATTAAGCAAATATTTTAATGTGTGGACTATTTTAATTGTTTTTATTTATACTAACTTTACTATAATTACTGTGTGCATTGTTATTTGTATCCTAAATTCTGACTACATAATTTTTTTTTGTGACTTGCTATTAATATGCAATTGTGTATAATATAGTCAAATAAAAGTATTCTATTCTATTATGTCAATATTGTTGAATTGTGGAAGGAATAACACCTGCAGTAGATGATTTCATTTGAACTATTCATACTAACGGTGCATATTGTGAAACCTGTCACAACTATCTTGCTTAAATAAATAGACTATACTTCAGAGAAACGTATCACAAACAATGAATTATTGCAGAGAAAGCGACTACATCGCCCACACCAACTCTCACAAGAGTATCCGTCCCTACACGTGCAACTATTGCGGTGCTCAGTTCATCCGTAAATACAACTGTCTGAGGCACGTCAAAGAACACGAGAGCGACAAAACGTACAACTGCACCATCTGTAGTAAAACCTTCCACAGATCGTACTACCTCAAGGACCACATGAGGGTGCACAGCGGAGCGAGGCCTCACACGTGTCACATTTGCGGCAAGACGTCGACGACCAAGTCGAATCATAACAAACATGTTCAGATCCATCACGCTAGGGAGCCGGTTAGTACGGAAAACTAGGGGGTTGATTCTTGGGTGAACGGGTGTAGGTCAAATACGTGGTGGTGAATTTTTTGGTTCCACCGAACAAGGAAATATTCGTTTTTATTCTACATATTATTTTAATTTATCGCTTCGATGGGATACAAGGACTTGAGGAGTGTAAAATAATACACATTCAAGTTGGATTTCCAAGAAAAAAGAGTTTTACTCCTTCATATCAGGAAGTTTGTGGTTTGTTATCTGGATAATACTAATAATATACGATCCACCCTGTATCACTGTGAGCGTTTTACTAGATTTTTTACAAAATTTAATTAGAGATATAATTTTTATTTTTCGGGGTACCTATTAGCCCAATCTAAACTTTTATAAATACTATAATTTGACCTCATTTTATGTATATATATTTATATATATATTTAGGACTGAATTCATGAATAAATTGATTTGATCTAAATGTTGAATATTACAGATAGGCAATGTTTTTTCTTATTGTATAAGCTGAAACTGTGATTATTTCAACTTTTACTTTTGCAGACCTCTGGGCGGCAAATTAAAGACTTACTTTTTGTCATGCTGCATTAAAAAAAAAAACTTTATTTTGAGAATGGAAGTGTTTCAACTGCTGTCAGAAATATGTGAAGATAATGCAGTGGAATTAAACTTATAACATACTATACGTACTACTATTTTTTAAGACTGTTCATAATTTGTATAGTGGTTGCAGTTCAAGAAAGCATTGTGAAATATTTATTACACCAGTGATATATTTATCGAATAATGTCGGTAATATTAAAAAATATATACTTGAGTATTTTAATTACATTGAATTGAGTTTGAAGTGTTTTTTTTAACGATTTCTCAAGAATTTTCATAAAATATGGTACAAATCTTATATTTTTTTGAAAACTTTATTTCATAAAATGGCCGAGTAGCTTTATTCTTATATATATAGATTTCCTACTAACTGCTTCCACTAGATTGTCAAAAGTTAGTAGTGGGAGTATCCCAGTTGTTATTTTTTGTTTGTTTTAGCATAGTGTACATATATTGATTTTACATTTTTGTGTGCAATTTCAGTTTTTTATTAAAATACACAAAAACTCTCATTCAATCTTATAGCTAATTATTCCTTACAAATAAATTCAAGATATTGAACAAAAGATAACAAATATTCAAATCACATTTTTCTTCATTGCGCAATAGTCAATAAGTGCGTAATGTTTTTATTAAACTCTGTATTTGAAGTACTCCATGATTGTATTTCCTTCAACACTGGAACAGGATTATATTTCAATAAATTCTTGAAAAATTTCATAGCAGCAACCTACAAGAAATCATTAGTTAGAAACCAATTTCTTTGTAGAGTGTTTTATTATTATTGCACTATCCAGTCCGAAAACTCATATTTTCAAAATTCACAATATACAGGGTGTTCCTTAAAGACATGCTAATATTTGAAGGGGTTATTCTTTGACACATTAAAAAAAAAACTTTAAAAATGTCTGAAATATCTCAGTTATTATCAAAAAACTGTTATTTTTTCAAAATTTTTTCACCCTGTTTCTCAAAAGTTGAGACTTTTAGGAGATACGTTTATAGGAAGTTTTTTTCTCAAAATGTGTCAAAGAATCACCCCTTCAAATATTAGCATGTCTGGAAGGAACACCCTGTATATATTTTTCAAGATACACCAATACCATATATCTTGGTACCAAGTCGATATAATGTCTCTTATGTTTTCCCAAAAATATGACATCGAAGTTTTGTGCAATATTAATGAAATACCCTGTGTTAGTATTTCACCTGTAATGGTACGGGTTGCTTGTTGCTCAAATATTTATAAACAGTCTCCATTGATCGAATCACATTTTCTTTCTTAATGTCCAGATTTATCAGTACTTGAGACATATTTTCGAGTAACCTCAGTTGGAGTTTAAAATTTTGAGAATATCTGTATGCAGCGCCTCTATCTTTAAGGTAACTCTCTTTGGATAATTTTTCAAGAATCAGCAGAATATCTGGTAATACTTCCCTGAAAAATAGTTGAGTTGATACAATAATTATTATGAGCTGAATCCTGACTCACTTGGTCGTTCTTATCTTTATGAATTGTTTGGACAGCCTGGCTAGAGTCACCAGTAATTGAAAGCTATTATTCACGATTAATGGTTCTTCGGTTTCCTTGAACCTCTGCACTAACGGCGACCAAATCTTGTGTACGATGGGCAATAATTCGTCTTCATGATCTCGTATCACCTCTAAACCATCCAACAATATCTCCAATACGAGAAGTTTTCTCGTTTTGTCTTTGGATGGCAGAAAATGCAGACTTCTATTCAAAACCGCGGCCGTCAGCTTGACGTGTAGTGGCGATTCAGGTTTCTCCAATACCTCCTCTTCCGACGATTCTGTTTCTTGGCGCAATTCTTGCTCGGATTTTTTCATGTCTTCCAAAAACATTTCTTCGGCACTTTGGTTCATTATTTTATCGGAAAGATCATCACTGCTCCCACTTGTATCGGACACTTTGAACTCGTCCACATTTTTGTATCTTTCGACTCTGGGTATTATAGGTTCTTCTTGGATTTTGATATCAAACCATATCCGTAGACGTGACATAAAAACTCTAAAGAGCCGAAGGTATGCAGTTGCATGCTTTTCCTTATATTCGTCGCATGAGTGTACTAAAGCCTATAGGAAGAAATTTTGATTGGAATAAAACTTACAATTTTATTTGAAGGTACAACTCACATCTTCTATGATACATGCCATATGTTGCAAAATGTCTACCGTGCTGTGTTCCAGAACTACCCTCAGGACACTCAAAACTTTTTCGTTTTCATAAGATCTGTTCAGTCTTCTTTCAACATTGAATACGAAATAGTCTATATTATCGTTGATTAAACTTGTAATATTTGGATAGCCACAAGAGACAGCTATATCTTTCAATGCCGCGAGGCTTGTCGTTTTTATTAAAGAATGACAACTCCCTAGAACAACGAACATGATTTGTAGAAAGTATGATATTCCAAATATGTACCTGCTTTTTCCAAAAGAGAATATAGAACCTTGATTATGAAAGGCCTAAAACGTTCTTTTAGAACCTGGGCGATTCTTCCAATTCCTTCAGTTAACAATGACACCTGAATTACATTATTTCTCGCCACTGGAATTGTTACATTAGAACCATATTCGTCTTTGCCGGCTGACAAGGGTAACAGTGAATATTTTGTGTCAATGTAAGTATCGAATATAGATCTTATTAGTTCGTGGGTTTCAACTGGAGATTGAATGCCTAGGATAAAAAAAGGAAGGCGTATACGTTTTATATCTAGTTTGATATCTGAATCGTTTACCTGAAATAATTCCATTCAGTATATAAATTGCCTCGATTTTATGTGCATCCTCGTTAACGATTATATCTAATAGATAATCACTGACTATTGCAAAAGAATCGTTTTTAGATAATAGTGAAAACAATTTTTCCAATCGCGATTGTACTGAAACATCTCTGAAATGTATAAACTTTTTCCAATTATAGCCGATATCTGTCTCAAGATCTGAAAAATACAAACGATTGATTGATTCAATCAGAAAATATGGTTCTGTTATTACCTAATACTTTACATTCTTCTAATATAACTTCTGCAGTTTGTCTTATCTCTGATACGTGAAGCAACGTCTGCATAAGTTTACTTAGGCGAAAACTAGACAATAATACTTTAGACAAACAATGCTCTCCGAATAAATTAATGTAACCTATGAGAAGATTTACAGAACTCAACTGTTCTCGTTCGTCTGAAATCAAAAATGTATCAAAGTCTGTTAGTTCCAGCTCTCTACACATATTTCTAAATAAAAAGAAATACATGAAATTGGAACAAAAAGATTTTACCTATTCCATTGAATTTTCTAGGTAAACTATCAATTCCAATCAAAAATCCTTCTTCCAGATTTTCCAAAAAGGTTTTTAGGTAATCAACAGATAGCTGTTGAGACAAATTTTTGAGTATTATTTCACTTTTTTCTGCTATATCCTTTTCTTCGTCTCCAGATAATGTTATAACTATTGCAACTAAGGGCTCTGAAGATGTGGGCATAGTTCTGCAATAATTAATTTCTATATCAAAAATAATGTACATAAACTTAATTTTTATGTTCTACTTTTAAGGCTGAATTGTCCCATTTTTTAAAATCGTGGTTAACATGGTAAAATTTACAACCTACCTTAAACAATGATGTAGAATATTTTCACACATATTCAATAATTCCATTCTAACTTTGGGATGAGAATGGTGTGTTAGTTTTGAAAATTGAATAACATATCTATGTAGTTTTCCATCAGTATTCCTGTACCATTCAGGTGTAAATTTTAGACCCTTTATATATTCTGTGAGCTCTTCACTGTTCTTCCATTTAGGAGGCTCAGAATCAGAAATAGGCTCTTTACTCATATTAAAAGACTCAAAATCAAAATTCAAAGTTTGGTCAGACACCTCATAATCCTGCATGAGGAGTGTTACAATTCTTCCCAATGCTTTAAGGGCAATCTGAAAATGACAAAAAAAAAATAAAAACGAAAATAGTAGAATTTAAAAAAATACCTTTGGAATTTTGTGACCAACTTTCTCATCCTCTAACGCTATTGATTTCAAAGCAGTGACTACTCCTGGTAAATAAAATATAAAAACTTCTGCCACTTGCTTTCTCAGTACTATATCTTGAAAGTCTTCATCATCATAAACTCTTGCAAATGACATCAAACTCTCAATAGCAGCAATCCTGAAATTCAAGAAACTGTTGAAAATTTGATTTTCTCATTTCTAATTTAGTGCACTAGAAAAAAATCACAAGTACATCCATAGGAATTATGCAAATAACATACCTTAGGCTTCTTAATTTTTCATGTTTGGCAATATTAACTAAAAGGCTTATCATTTGACACAATTTTGGAGCATTAGTTTTGGTGTAAATATCAAACACTATATCTGATGAAACACTTCTTGCTAGAGATTTAGTACATTGTACAACACTCAACTTGAATTCTTCAGATACTGGCAACACTAGGAAAATAATGTGGATTAAAGAAATGGAATTATGAGAATTATTATTTTTGATCTATGAAAATAATTACCTGTGAGCTCTACATTATCATAAATTTGAAATAATATAAGACCATAAAGATTGAAATATACTCCTGTTACATCAATAAAGCATTTATCTAAAAGATTTCCCAGTGTGTCTATAAAGCTTTTTCTTTCCTCAATACTGAAACTGCAATGGATTGTAAAATTATTTGTATTGTGAAGTCTTATTCAAGCTTACCTTGATTCTTTTCTTAACATGGTTTCTTCTGATACCACTTTGACTATTAAATAATAGATTGCAATTACCATGCGTTTTATCAATTTTACAAAGGAATTTTCAGATTCTTTTATGATTTCATTCAGCCTCTTGAAAGCATCCACATTTTTTTGATTTTTAAGCAAAGAAGCACAAAGATTATGTACTTCATTATATTTTTCTGCAAAAGTTTTAGGTACCTCCATTTCGAATTACCCGCTTTCACCTATTGAAATGTCAAAGAATAGCTGAAATAAATATTTGTTTGTATTCATTAGCAATATATGTATTGTTTACAATGAATCATTATATATATGAGAATTTCAATGTAATTTCAATGTAGTTTTCACATTCTGTTGAAAGGTAAGTTAATTTTAACAATATTAATTCATAAATGTAGCGATAAATCATATCTTACTTTTGTTCATTTAATGTTGTGAATTATTCACTTCAGTTGGTATATTCATTTGCGTATTTTCTCGATATATTTTCACATAATTCAAACTTACTGATTCGTCTAACTACTTTTAATCATCGCGATAACATTTCAGAACAATAAAAAGTTGAAAAAAGCACACAGCTTTTCTTATAGTTTGGATTTGAAAGACCGAAGACCGTGATTTGAAAACAAAGTAGAAGGGATTAAGAGTAAGGTTAATTTCGGCGTTTTGCTATCTGCTTCTTCTTCTTTATATTTTGCCTAATAGTACACACTTTGATATGAGTAATGGTTAATTGCCAGGAAAAAATCACTAGAAAAAAACGATAATGAAATTGTAGATAGACGATTGGCTTCGTAACGAAGTTTGAGAATATAAATTTCCAATAACTAAGTGTATAACCCTGTATTTATGCATAAAAAGCATATCCTTAATTTTTAATCTGAGACGTAGACTAAAACACATCAGACGTATAATGATTCACTCGTTATCTTTTCACTAACGCATTAGAAAATGTCGTATTGTGATTGTTAACAAATTCATGCTCCCAGTCACGTGGCCACCCAAATTTGTGGAAGATTGTGTACCTCAACAATCAAGAAGCACGTCGTCAACGGGTGCTGAGAGTGGGGCTTTCGATCATAGTACAAATCAACACAACATACTTTATAAGATAACCGTGCTCTACCCGACAGTTTAATTCGATGATTGTCGCTTTGTGTACCACTTACCAGACCAATCGTACCGAATCAAGCGTCCAGCATCGCCCGTCTAACTGGAACCGACCATGCCCTTCGTCTTTTCCGAAAGCGTGTCGCGCGTGAAGTGGCCCAGCAACGAAAGCATCCATGCCGGCAGCACCTCCAGCTGTTCCGGTCCCCAGAGCCCGGCATCTCCCAGCTCTTTCTCGCCAGCTACCTCCCCGAACAACACCATGAGGCGGAGAATCCGCAGGTCCTCCAGCTTGGGCACGGTCATCCAGGAACCCTTCGTCATACGGTCAGACGCGAGAGACTCGAGGAGCCAGAGCCCGGCTCTGAGCTTCCACGAGGACGAGGAGGATGATTTCCTGTCGCTGCTCTCCAACCTAATTGGTTGGTACCCTTGTTTTTTGCTACGCATCGCCAAAACATTGCTCATGGCGGTGTTGCCGAGAACCTGGACCCAACTCGTGCTCACCCTGCCGGTGCTGTGGGCGTCCATGTGGCTGTGGTGCTTCACGCAGCTCATGCAGCTGCCCCTCAACTTCCTCAAGGTCGTACTTTCGCTAGTTCTATCGCCTAGTACCTCCAAGACCAACAGGAAGAGAACCGTGCTCATCAGCGGAGGCAGCACCATCCAAGCCCTGCATCTAGCCAGGAACTTCTACTCGGCGGGCGCCAGAGTGGTTGTTTGCGAGGTCGAAGGCCTCTTCGCTCTGGCGAAGTACTCCACCGCCGTGAGCAAGTTCTACACGGTCCCCAGACCTACCAGCGACCAGCAGCAGAAATACGTGAGAGCCTTGTGCGAGATCGTTGATAAAGAGCAGGCGGTTTATTACATCCCTGTAGCTGCGACCACTTCGGCTTATTACGATTCCGTGGCCAAGCCCCACTTGGAGCTCTTGGGCTGCTCTTGCTTCTGCCCCGGCATCAAGGAGGTGTGGGTGCTGGACGACACCTTGGAGGTCCTGAAGCGCTGTCAAAGAAACGACATTCCCACCCCCACCTACCACGTGGTGACCTCCCTCGACGACGTGCTGAATCTCTACGACAGCGGCGCCATCCGAAGAGGTTTATTCGTGATGACGACAGCGGGGCCTAGAGGACTCAGAGAGCGCTCCAAGATACTCCTACCGTTGACCAAGGCGGACTTGAAGATCCCCAACGAAATCAGCGAGCAGAAACCGTGGGTGGTGGTGCAGAACCTGCAGGGTGAGCACTTCATGACCTGCACCACCGTCAAGGAATCCCACGTTATCGCCAACGTCACCTGCAGGATGAGCAAGAACAACACGGAGCTGATTCCGGTGGAGCACAGGGAAATCGACTCGTGGCTGAGCAACTTCTTCGCTAGGCTGACGCTGCTGCGGCCCATTTCCGGCCACGTCAGCTTCAGATTCGTCATTTCCAAGGACACCGGCTTGGTGGTGCCCCTGAGCAGCCGGGTGGGGGTGTCCCTACCCTACGTCTGCTACACCAACGTGCACCCTAGGCTGGTGTGGAAGCCCTGCAAGCATTTCAACAGGCAGAACTCGGGGCCCTTGGTGAACAGTAACGGGGTGTACCAAATGCCGAAGACGGTCATGAACACCGTCCACAATCCGTCCATTGAAACCGTCACCAGGCTGATAGGCTCGGTTCTGGATCGGAGGGAGGCTATATTCGCCATGTGGGACCCCCTGCCTTACTGTGCTTACTACCACATGCAGCTGCCCTTCAAGAACATGCTGGGGTTCGTGCAGAGGCAGAGATTTCCGAGACCCGCCACGGTGTCTGTCCGATGAACCTGGGGGCCCTTTCTGCTTTGGGGGAGAGATTAATGGCAAAGACTGAGCAAAGACTTTTTGTTGGTCGTGTGAATATTTGAAGCACGCTGTAGCATGTTTGTTAATATACAAAGGATATTGGACAAACATGTTTTGCAAGCGACGTTATAAATAGTTTATTCAATCTCATTTTTCTCGATGCATTCTTTATCTGTAGTATACAAGTAGAGTTTATGTTTGGTACGTGGAAAAAACCAATTGCACGGCGCTTCCACGTGATTATTTTTCGTGAACTCGTTTTGAACTCGGGGGTATAAACTTCCATGTATGTTATATTAACTAATTGGCTCTCCTATCGAGAATTTGAGATTATGTAATTTAGTAGGTACTATCGTATCTGTTATTATATTAGTAAAGGCGTGAATACTTTGGCTGCGTTCAGTTGCAAGAGATAAATATAATTATTTGTTGATTGATTGTAAATATGGATTGATTGGGTTTTATATATCTGTTGAACTAAATATACAATAAATTATCAGACCTGGCTAATAGCTTTTTTGTTCCACACTTCGAGAAACCTGTGTCGTTGCACTTTGTGAAATCATCAAGACTTTTCCAATCCACTAGAAAAAAATAATCAAACTTTTTTACCAGTTACAATTTATTATAGGTACTCCATTTTTTACAATTCGTAACGTTGATTCATTGTTTTATATTTGAGTGATAAATCACCATAGCAACCAAGATATCAGTGTTGCTATGACCATCGATTGTAAATCTTTTGGTATACATTTCAAACAAGGTTGAAGTGGAGAATATTGAAGTACCCTGTATAGAACTATAAATGCTTCCTGTACCTATCACACTCAAAAATATGGTGTGCAAGGAATATGTAAATAAAACGGCGGTTGGCGATAATTTTGGAAATAATAATGATAAGTATACACTTATCAAAAATTCTTATTCTTAGATATTGCGTAAACTTCAGTGTGTTTATATTCGCGAGTTCTGATTTATAGGATGTTTGACTTTCAACCATTGCGACTGGTACCGAAATTAAAAAAAAATATTTCGAAATCATGATCCAAGTCAAAACAAAGATTGAGAAGAACAAATGTCTATCAAAATTAATAACCTTTGAATACACAGTTTCATAATGAATTAATTCGGAAAGAAATACTATTTCACAATATTTTTTGTTTGTCTATTCGATGCAAATACATACTGGGGCTTGAATATGAAATTTATCTTAGCAACTCCTGAAAATGTCATCCTACTGTGCCTTCTGATGAATATGTCATTGATTGATGTCTGAAAAAAAGAGTTATTTCTTGATTGGTCTATTCAAAAAAAGTGGTTAATGAATTCTCCATCACATTAGGATATATTCCTGTCGAAGAATTGTATCGAAAAATGTCTCATGAATAATAGTATTTTCAAATCATTTTAGAAAACTAGGCCATTCTGTGAATCACGTGTGGTATCTACAAGAAGATTTTTGGTCACTAACCCACCAGGAAGGTCAGTACTAGACTTGAGCTCGAACTTTTTCTCATTCATTAAATCGCTGCTCCTAGTTGAATGATATACTAGTGAAAAATACGATTACTTTGAGTGTCGTATGATTACAAGAGTTGTGTGAGTAAATAAACAGTTGTGGACTATTTTAGTATTCGGTGATGCATTTGTTGATGTTGAATGTTATGTTGGTGCGATTTCTGACACGAATATAATAGATATGCTAGTGACAGTAAGTGAATGGACATTTCCAACACTTCTTGTCACAAAAAGTCAAAAAGTAATTTTCACTGATTCTTTCTCCCAAGCAGTATAGTATAGTAGTAGTACCCATTACGGAAGATCTGCTGTCAAATAGGTATGGTGTATTTGATTGAGGTTTGATTATCAACGTTTTGGGGGAGATGTAAATCGTATCACCCTGTAGGGTTTGGAAACTTCAAACCGGTTTTAAATGACGATCTTTTATGGAGTATCAACCACACCAAATTTAAAGTTGATATCTTCTAAAGTGAGCAACCCATTTTTATTCATCAATTACTAGAGAATAATAATTAAAGTTTGACTCCTTGTAGCTACGCTATTGATCCAGTCGATATGAAAATGTTCAATCGAGTCAGTTTTTAAGTTAGTCCTTGGTCCTTTGAGTAACAGAGTGATAGGATGTGAATCAATATTCTAATTCAATTATTTCAAACAAGAATACAGTATCTGTCCAAAAATATATTTTTGGAATCATCATTCGTGTCAGAACGAATCTGATCTCTTAATTAGTTTTCAATCGATGCGATGATCATATATCATCATTGAATTTTCAAGGAATTAATCCTGAAATGAACGATTTTGTTTGTGTGAAATCCAAGCATTGGACAAAGACAAATCAAGAGATAAAATTTTCTCAAAATCAAACGGGGATCTCAAAAGTAATGTTGTAGTATTTTTTCTCCAAAACCTGTACATATGCCACTGATAATTGAAATAAAAAAAGTATACATTATGCCCTGAAGATGTCAATAACTCCCTCGGATATTAGCATATCTATAAGGAAAACCTTGTATACATACTTTTCATCAAAATACCCCAGTTGGTGCCTCAAACCCTGAATCACCCTGTACATATCGTGTGAAGTGATTCAGGGACTCCCTGTATAGTCAGTGACCGGGAATTCTGTAGGGGTGCCCTACACCCCTTGTAGTAGTCGGCAATCTTTAAGAGGCATTACGTTCATCGAAGACGCTCAGAGATATCGCCGAACCGAGCATAATTCTCGCGTGATGTCGTGACAGTCGAACGACGTTAGTTTTTTCGTCTCATTCAATAATAACGCTCTAATCTTTATAGTTCGATACTTTTCCGTAATGCCTTACGATTTCCATGCGAATTCAGCTGGTAAACGAATCGTTATTCTTAATTAAAGTTTTATTAAAAAGATGAGGATCAAATCTGAACTCATTTTGTTTCCCAATTCCTCAGAAGGTCTTTGATATACTTCACAGAAACGTTGAATAAATAAATGTGATACAGCTTCGGAAATAATTCATTGGGTATATAAGGAGAAATTTATTAGAGTAACTAGGAGAGCAAGTGTATGTGATGAAATAAGTTCTTCATATAAAAAATATATACTTTTTCATCCCAATTTTCTAGAAAAAGTTGCTAATGTTGATGTAAATGTTCAATAATGTTTAATAATTATCTCTCACTTTTGCGGCGACATTTTTTTCCGAAGCTGTATACGCTATTCTTTATCTTATCCAATGATTGTTGTCCGATCAGACCACTTTGAGAATGAGATATTCACGTTGTCTGTATATACGAGCTATTGAACGTATTGTGTCAGGAAAGTTTACTGACATTGGTAGATCAGAAGCATTATATGAAATATTCTGATTGACAACTGAATATAAGGGTTCAATCAAATTTATTTTAAGTTAGGAGTTTAATACAACAACAAATATTTTTAATCACAATGAAATTTGAGTTATTATTCGTCTTGGATTTTGATTGGACATAAAAATAAAAAAATAATTATATAACTTCAATAAATAATGCAAATATTCCTGTATTTCTATAATTTGCTTGATAACCAATTTCTTGAGGTCAACAAAATCAGCACTTTTGATGAAAATATCATTTGCAAATGCTGATAAACTCAAGGAATCGCCATGGAACTCAAATGAGAACATAATATAACAAATCAATGTTTTCAGTCAAAGTTCATACGAACCCTTCCAAAACATTGCATAAGATGAAGTAAATACATGATTTTTCTTCATTGTTTTGATAAGGAATTTGGTAAGATCATTTGCACCTCTCTTCAGTAATTGTTCATAACATAGATCAATAAGAAAAATATATCGCTCAAGAGATAGTACGTATGTCATACTAGTGAAGCAGGGGTCACATGATCTGAGCCCCGCCTTTACTGGCAAAAAATCTGTAGTTTCAAGCGACGCAATTTTAATTACATAATTTTCTAATAGCATATGTTTCTATTAATAATTTATAACTGAAGCTACCATCAAATTATGGTCTGGCATTCACAAATCTTTTCGTTGAAGACGTAACAAGATTGTACATGATTCATTCTATTTCATAAAAAATATTTCAATTGCAATAAAAATGTTGAAGGGTTCCGAATTCTTTAGTTTGCAACTACTTGTCAAGGATTGCCATGGTAACGCAAAACACAGAGTGCAATGTCTATTTCTTATTAATCTATGGTTCCTAATAACCCAATAGTCGTTATCTGTTGGTTTTCAAACAGGTAGTACCTTTCATATTTTTTCGACGCATCTGTCATGTCAAAGTATTTTGATACATATGTATATTGAATACCGATATTATTCATTCTTGATAAAGCATTTCTCGGACTCTGTACTTCACAGGTCAGGAGATATGACTCGAGTCGGGTCAGACAGCTAGCTGGACGGAATTTCGCTGATTATTTTTGTTTCCTTCACATAAATATACATTCGAATTATAGATGGTAATGAAAGATGATATATGATATATCAACTAATTTAACTCACTAATAATAAGTATTTTCTATTTATTTGAGCAAGATACAGCTTGACAAATAGTGCGGTGTGCTGCTGCTTGACTTTTTTTTTCAATAATACTCCGAAACAGAAATTTCGGTTGAGTTAGTGTTTAAATAAAAACTTTCTATTCTGCACTAATGGTATTGAAAGATAACTAAATCTATCAGAAATATCTTCTCCAACAATGAAATTCCGATATTATCGTAAACTCCAAATAATATTGTTAATCGATTCAAGTAAATGATATTTGTTATAATGATGTATAATGATATCTCCTGAATTTGTACCAAGCAGGGCTGTCTCTTGCCTAAAAAATTGCCCATATTTCAACGATTCTGATATTTAGGATCTGTGCGTTATAATATGATGCGTGCAGACTTTCACTATCAGAAATATCAATATTTATTGACGTGAACCAATTGATCCTTCCAGCAGATGATGGAGAAACATACCATCACATTTCCTCGAATATGAAGCAATAATTTTTTTTATGTTCGTTATTTCCTACTGTGGTTCTAATTAATATATATGTAATTTTGCTTCAAATTGGTTATATATTTTTTAATGGTCTCGATGAACTGATTATTTCCCAGAGTAATTAAAGCAAAATGAGAACAAGGAATGGATGAAAAAGTGGTTTTTAGTTGAAGTGATTTATGTTGAATTTTGAATGGTTGTATGCTGAAAATTGAGTGAATAATTTTTGATTTCTTTTTGGATTGCATCATAGATTTTATGGTAGTTGATCCTGCTTCATTTGTCATTCATTTGTTCTTGCTATTGTGGTATTTCAACTAGAATGATGCATTTCAATGATAATTTATATATATATATATGAAAATGACAAGTGAAGGGTAGCTACCACAGGTCTGTCAAATGTAATAATGTCATCAAGAAGACATGTCAATGATATTCAAAGTAGTTTTTTATTCTACAATTCTTTGTAAAATAGGCAAAATATTGCCTCTATATGTTGGTATACCCAGTATACAGGACGTATATTCAATTTACAAAAAAAAGAGAGAACAGTTTGAATAATAATTTCATCTTTTCATTCGACAGTATGAACAGAATATATTACTTTAATTTTCACTTAATTTTATTTGAAAATTTGAATATAGGCATTTCAAAAAATATCAAGACTTCGTTATTTAAAGTTGACCCCCTGTTATTTTATGATATTGGAGCAATTTCCTATGGATATTCCCACTAATCAATGCATGCATGTCGACAAGAGAGTCAATTATTGAGCCACTGCGATTACTGGAAATAAAGTATATGTGAAACGAAAACACCGGTTGTAATGGGAAAAGTGTGCTTCGTGTGTAAGATATCTGCGGATAAATCTGAGGTTCGATATGTGGTTCATCGCCGTTTTAGTGGGACCGACCCAGATCGTACCAGGCACCTGAATCTCCATCCATGCACAGCCAGGGGAAATATACATTCAACATATATTTATAATCCGCATATAATATTTTCCTTTCGAACGGAGAAAATCAGAAACTATCAGAGAAACAACAAATTTGTTAACGATCATAGATTCATAAGAGATAGATATAGACAGATATAGTTTATTCTTTTAGTGAAGATAGTTGTGGCAGATGTGGTTATCTGTCAATACAAAAACAGTCAAATTTTGCAATTACTTGAAAATTATCCGGATTATTTTTCCGACCCAAATATCGACCAATAGAATTGCACCATTCGACGTCACGTGATACAACCTACATGGTATTATACTGATAATTTTTTGATTATTTTCTCTGGTAGTTGCTATACATAAAAAACAAAACATGATCCAGTCAAATTAACCACACGTCAAACTGACAGGTTGAATTCAATTGTGAAAATTGGAGATTTTGCATGAAAATGAGTAGATTTGGAGGAAAAATCACGAGCGCGAAGCGCGAGTGATTTTTAACCTGAAAAACTTGACTCCTTCATTTGTTTGCAACGAACCTATCGGGAAATACCCGATAATTTTGAAGCTCTTGTGGTATTATAAGTGAATATTAAACAGAGTTTTTTCTGCATTTACTATGAGAAAAAAAAGTTAAATTTAACATTTGAAATTATTAATCTCTGTTTATATTTATATATATTTTATGATATATATTAATAATTTCATAGAAACAAAAAACTGGATATATGTGTGGTCCTGTACATTAGGAAAAAAATTATTTTCCATATTGGTCCCGTCCAGAGGTCCACATATGAGAATGATGCCATGGAGCATATTAATTTCAACATTTATATCTCTAACAGAATCTGCTATTTTCCTATTTGTACAACGTTTAGTCTAGGCCTCTAGAAAAATAATAACAACGATTACTAAGAATCTCTACTGATAATTCTTGAACTTTGGAACTGTCTCCTCCGAGAATCTCTCTGTGTTTTCTGGGTTCAAAGTTTTTTGTATACCAACATTTATAGATAAGAGGGTTATTCGTCTGGAGGAATATTGTGGGTCGCTGTTGTAATAAATTTATGCGTGTTTAGTCGCGCAAATATTCCATTTAAATCATAAAATAAACATGTGGGACACTCGTTGGTCGTAAATAATTCGATTTATAACTCGATTTTTCTTGACATTTGGAGGAACTTATAGAACTTTTACCAGTTATTTGGAATTCAATTTATCAAGATGTGTATGTGAAATAATTCAAATAATTTCGAGAAATATAACATTTTGACCAAATGTGTTTGAAATACGAACTTACATGCAGTAACAACTCAATTTCATCTATATAAAATATCTATAAAAATATTCCGAAACCATTCAAAACGTTGTTGGCAAGTTTCATTACCCATTTAGTATTTTAATAGAATATAAACATAAAGAATACAATTCAAATTTAGGCAAATTGGGTTTTGTCACAAAGTATTATTCAAATGAATCAACGTATTTCGTTTTTCAAAGACTAATAACGTATACTGTACATGAAACTGTATACTCAAGTTATGTTGTTATTCCGCAGTAATTCGATAGGCGTTAATATCTGATTGAACATGAACTTTGTTGAATAAAAAAATGCAATCATGTTCCTCTCGAATGTACGGAAACGTAGATAATTTCCTGTTATATATTTCGAAATCATGCGGGAGTTAAGTGGTTTTGAGTCAATCGCTCTAATTTTTTATCATATATGTATACTCAAGATTCCTGAATATTAGTCGACTACTGTGCTGTATTCAGAATATAATTCATAAATGTACGTTCTCGTGAAGAACAGTAGCTTCGAAATCAATAGATTTGAAACAATTCATTCAGATAAACCTCACGTGATAATATCATAATTTATTTAAAAACTAAGACCGAAAATAAATATGTGTCTTGAAATCATACAAAAAATAATTCAAGCTTATAGTTCGAACTTCGAAAAGGGATGAATTGAACAAAACAAAACAAAATACAATATAGAACGGTGGAATTCCTAGTTGTATGACCAAAGTTTCCTCATGAAAATCAATAATTCTCAACTATTGTTAACACCTCTGACCAATAAGACTGCAAGAGTTCATCGATAAATTATCCCTACAGTTTGGAAAATGTTCAGTTTAACGGTGTCAAGAAAACTGGGTGATTTTTACTCAAGGTAACTCGTTTGTAGTTAAAAAAGCGATTATTGTGTTCGTGATCTGCTAGAACTTTATGCAAACTTTGGTCATATTGGTGAATATCGCTTTTCTCTAATTCAGAAGTTTCCTGGAAAATCTCCAACCTTCCTTTGGTTTCGGAAAAATATATCTGCGTATATGTAAGAACCTATAAGAGTAACAAGGAAAGCAAATGTATTATTATCTCACACAATCAAGAAGGACGCAATCCTTATCCTACCAACTCGTCGTAAGATTAAGTCACATCCAAAAATAATAATAATCACATAACTGATGATATCGGAGGTCGAATCTGCATACAAATTTTTAATGAATATAGAAGAGAAATACCTAAATTCATTTGTCATTAAATACATACTACCCCTTCATATTATTTGCGTGTTTGATATGCATGTTTTCCGGAACTACCCCCAATGAACAAAATAGGGTAACCCTACTGAGGGGGAATTACAATGTTGCTAATTCTCATTAAAAGATCTACATGAGGAATGAATGTATTTCTGAAATATTTCAATTATAAATATTCAATGAATTCCATGATTCGAATAATTGTTTTTTTTTTTATTCTGATCATAATTGCACTTGAAAATTCGAAAAATAAATGTACGTTATTGAATTTATGGCAATAAAATCATGTTGAAAGAGATCTGAATGAATTCAGTTATGTTGAAAATTATTACTTCAATTTTTACAAATTTCTATTTCATCAATACACATTCGTTTCATTGAACTTGTATGAATTTGAAACGTGTGCTTGATTGTATTATACTCTCGATTTTAAAGATATAATTAAGTTTATAGAAATACCATGAAATCAGAATATATCTGATTACATAAGAATATATTACCGATTTTCGAACAAATTCGTTTCAGAAATGTTTATTATTCTGAAAATAATCGAGAATATTTCCTGTTTTGTGTTTCTCACATTCTGTATTAAAAAAATACATTTTTTTTCAATATCTTCAACCATTCAGCAATCATTCCGAACCATCATGATTACTCTTCTTCAAAATAAAAACCTTCGGGAATTGGTTTCCCCAAATATTCCCCAGACATTCTTGTTCTGGCAAGGAATTCCATAATAAAACAGTCACCAACTAATCTTGAATACCAAATTCCCGCAAACCACGTAAACATTCGTGAATTTGGCAACGCCGCAATGAGCGACGCTCTGCGTCGAATGCCTGCCGGTTCGCGCGCCGCCATCTACTTCGCCGCGACGCTCGACGGACGCCTCATTGCGCCCGAGACTGACGGCCGCGACGCGTCTTCTCCGCCGCCGCGTCCACCCCCTCCCCGCGCTCTCTCAGCCAGTGGTGACCGAGTGACGGTGACGGAAATGCCGAGAGTAAGTCAAAGAAAAAAACGAAAACAAAAACGCACCAAAATTACTCGAAATGCACTTGAAAATGCTTCAAGTACTTTCTTTATTGCTTTCGGGCGATATTGTATGCCTTCAACTAATTCCTTATTGAATAAATTACACAAATAAGCCATTGTGTTTTGTATTGTCATTCAATATCATGTTCTCCTTGGAAAACAATGAATACTCAGAATAGTCTGTCAGTTTAGTTTCAGCAGTTATGAGAGATTTGGTGGATATTCAATATGAAAATGAAAGGAATCTACTTCATAGACATAGACAAATATTCGAAAATATTTATTCGAATCAAAGATTCGAGTATCATCTCAAAATATACTGTTTTTTCAACAAGATGGAACTTTACCATATATTTTTGACCGGTGATTTCTTGATGATAATTCAGGATAATTACACCTTTCATGATCTTCGGGTCATATGTTGATGGAAGGTTTTATTCAACTTTAGCATACATTGAAGTAATGTCAACATTTCAAATAAAACAAATAATAATCAAAAACAATTTAGCAATACTAAAGCTAAGATGAGATAACCTAATTGAAAATTGAAATTACACTCAGAAGAACTGTTTTTATACGAAATCGAAAATATTTACTTGCAAAATATCAATTGTCCCAAAAAAATAACAAACGCCTAAAATTAATCCACCTAATGCGTCAATGATTGATTATCTCCAATGTTATTCTAAAAAATTCAAAACAAATGACAAATCGATTATTTTATCAATATTATTTGTATTTTTTTAACAAATACCATATTCTAATAATAATATATTTATTGATTACATGAAGACTTAGATATGGCAGTGTATGATAATACGAATTCTCTATATGCTATACAGAGTGTTGGTAATAATTTTTTTATTGTAGCCGCCTGCAAAGAAAATTGAACCGCCAAAAGTGGAAGCTAGAAGACCACCAATGTATAGACCAAAATCGAGAACAGATGTAAGTCATATAACTGTTTTTCTTCTTCTACTACTCGTTTTGAGAAACAAAATCTTCTCTGAGTTTGAAAATTTTAAAATCGTCTTTCTCAAATCAAACTATCAGAGAATTTGAAGTTCAAATAACACAATTTAATATTTCCAAATAAAATTTAAACAATATAATCTAGGAATTGTAATAGCTTTAATGTTGGAAGAAGATTGAAAACAAATAAAAACATTGTGAATTCAGAATAGGTTCCAAACTAGGGCAAGAGAAGAGCTATGACGCAAGTAAAATAAAATGAATATGTTAATTCTTCAACAATAGTTATCCCAATTAAAAAAAAAATGGCTGATTCAAGATTTGACGAACAGTTAGGTATTATATTGAATTAAATTTTATAAGATAGTAGCCATCTTGAATTGTTTCGATTTATCAAACTCTTCTAAACATCAGCAAAGAGGAAAATGCAGGGAATATTTTGATACCAACAAATCAAGAATAAATAGACCTTCAAAATGAGTGGTCACACGGCCATATACCGATCAAAAACATGAAAGTTGAAAACTCAATTTTCCAGTCGAGCACCAGCGGCATGAGCAGTAAAGCAGACGGCGGTAGACTGAGAGGAGACGGTGGAGGCGGGGGCAGCAGCGACGAAGACATCGCTTCCAGGGACCTGCGACATCGGCTGCAAGAGGAGGCATCGCTCTACAGAAGACGACTGGATACCTATAGGCAAGCCCAACAAAACCAGGCGGCTTTAGTCAGCAGACTACAAGCCAAGGTGAGGCACTACAGACATTTTTTATGAGGAGGATTTTTCAAATCGTGAGGCTATTTAATGATCAAATTATTTTCTAAACGGAATCTATTTCGTTGTTGAGGTTTAATGTCCACAATTGAAGATGATAGACAAGTTCACAACGAGTCTGTCAAATGACATAACAATAGCAATTTTGAACCTTTTTTTATTTGATTCCATTCCAAGCATGATATCAGCAACAAGATCTATGAGAAAGTCTTTCATATTTGTGAGGAATGTGAGCTCAGGAAATATTCAGTTGGAACTTCTAAAGCCTTGGAGAAGTCTTGAATATTTTGTTTACAGTGAAGTTCTAGAACAAATGCAGTGACTTTATCTGCATTGAATTCTCAAGATGACTGAAAAGATCTGTCAGAACTGTTGAGAGCTCAACAGGGTCTGCACATTCAAATTCAGTTTCTTGTGAGGACATTGAAAATTCAGCTCTCAATTTTAGCAGTCTTATGAACACTTTTCCTTTGTACAGTCACCTGACCCATATCTTTACAAACGATTTTGACGATGGCTCATTTTTCTGACATTTGATAGGTTTTACAATACAAGAAACGATGTGCAGATCTGGAAACCCAAATGGTCCACATGGACCAACCTTCGTCACTTACTCCCTCATACCCTTCTAGTTCTGCTATGGAACAAGCACAGCAACATTTGAGGGAGTTGAGAGATTCAGATAGGGAGAGGATAAGCGATTTAGAAACTGCTTTGCAAAGACTTCAAGAAGAACGTCGAAAGTAAGTATTCTAGTATCAGATTAATTCAACGATTCGAACGATTTCTCTGGATTATAAAACTCTTTCAGTTTCTGCAGAAGTGTCAGAAGGATAAAAATATTTCAGTTGGATTATCCATGTTTCCTTTTCAGTCTATATAATTAAATTTTCTAAATTAAGCCACTTCTACTTCTGAAAGGAACTCCGTGTAGAATATGTCAAGTAATTCATCACATCAATAGTGAAGTCTAAAAATTAAAAATTCTTCTAGGAACGAGAAGCTGATGCAACTGAACAGCTCCTTACGCGACCAACTAGAAGAATCCCACCACACCAACGAGTCCCTGACAGGAGACCTCCAGAAGCTCACCAACGACTTCGACAACCTCAGAGAAGAAATGGTCGTCAAAGAGGACGAATGGAAGGACGAAGAACAGGCCTTCAACGACTACTACAGCACCGAACACAACAGGATGCTGAATCTGTGGCGGGATGTTGTGGCTATTAAGAGGTTGTTCACGGATATTCAAAGTACCACCGAGAGGGACTTGAATAGCATCAAGTCGGAAGTGTCTGGCATCGGTAGGGAGATGGTTACTGCTTGCACCAGGATGGATGCCAATTTGATGGCAGAGACGATGTTCGGAGAGGTGAGTTGCGAAATCAGAAGCCAAAACCTGCACATTCAACATTTTTAACCACTCAGATACAGAGCAATACAGGTATTATGGTCTCTTTTTTTAATTTTCTTTTTATTTCTGAATTTTCAATTTCATTTCTCTTTCGGTTACTTCAATTTTTCTTTAAAGGTATTGCATTTCTACTCGTTATACTTTCAATTATCTCATAATTATACAGAAACTTCTTATTCGTTTCATTCTAATCATTTTTCTTTTCGGTTAAAATATTGATATTTTCTCAGGGAAAAGAAAAGCAGCAGTTGGAACAAGAATTGTCCGAGATGAAGGCGCAATTAGACTCTCTAAAATCTCAATATGATAATCGCCAATTGGACTTGGACATGAAAGATGACAAAATTCAACAGTTGACTAGAGATTTGCAGACTCTGGTGAGTAATACTGATTTATTCCGAATGACTAGTCAACATTATTATTCAATTTCTTGGTCCAATTATCTTAAACATTTCTAATACTTTCTCCTCAAATGCAGATATAGACTGCATCAAATGACAGCTATGAAAAGCTGTTGAAAAAATATTTATAGAAAAGATCTGACATCTCAACTACTCTTTATTGTTTCTCATTGTGAATGTGTTTATTCCTGTAGAAAGATAGATGCTTGGAAGCCGAACAGACATGCGGACAAGCCATGAAGATGCACGAAGACATGGATATTCTACAAGGTGCTCTACGAGACATAGCACACGCCCTCATTCAAGACGCCGAAACGAAAGACCCGGAAATTTTAGCCACTCATCTCCATCTCAGCGTGTCCTCATCTCTACCCCAAAAGTGAGATATTCTATACAGAGTCAATAACGCATTTAATTCATTGTTTCGTGATTGTTATACTGACCAAACTAACCTTACTAATCTTGAAATATAGATCGCCCAAAAGGTCGGCTCGCACTATGACTTCCCCAGCAGCTTTTGCTGAGAGTACGATATCAGCTGTGCAAGCCGCTCTCCACAAATATCAGTCAATCATTCATGAACTACAGGTAATTATCCTCATTGAAATTAACAGGTAATCGTGTTAATCATAGATTTAATAGTAGTAGTATTTCATCTGAGGTTTTAATTGCTTCCGCCCATTCGATACAGTTTCATCAAGGGTTTCATAATTTGTTCGTAATTGAAACACCTTCATTCATACAGCTGGCGTTTCATCAACGGTTAGGCAGTTTTTCAATTAATGAAGCACTCATTGATTCTGAACTGTCGACTTCTTTATCAAATTATTTTGGGTTTATTTTGAGCTTTATTTGTATTCAAACATTTGCAGCTTTGTTTTGCACTTTTAGTGAAGCATTTCTTTCAAAATTTTCATGTGGGAGTTTAATATAGTTCGAAAATGTTTCAATATTTGTTGTTCAAGTAAGAATCAGTGTATCATCAATTAAACCATGGCATTTTTATTCCCGATCGATTTCATTGTAAATTGTCAAAGTTCGTTTATTAAAAGTTTCAATTTGCTATGAGGTAAGTAGTATTTATATTCATATCATATTTTATAATGTTAGTTAATGAAACACTGATATTGAAACAACATTTCCTACTACCACACAAGTAATCTAATCTATCTGGAGTCCTTGATTCATAAAACTTTTTATTCCAGGTGAAACTCCAATCGAATAAGGAGCAACTTTTGCTAGTTCGCAAACAACACGAAAACTCCGAAGACGCCGTAGCGGCCTTGGAGAAAAGGGCCAAAGATCTCGTGGCTCAACTGGATTCGAGCCGCGCGCAAATCTCCCAGTTGACACAAGACAGGGACGCCGTCCAGCGATCCCTCGAAGTCCTCAAGGCCGAAAAAGCCCAGCTGGATAGAAACCGCATGGAGATCAACGCCATGGTGGACGCTCTCAATCAGGATTACGACCGTCTGCAGAAGGCCAACACCAAACTCCAGAAGGAGGTATGTTGATCTTGATACCTGCTAGTTTTTTTTTTCATTTTATATCAGAATCAAATTATTCTCTGAGCTTTTTTGGCTGGCTTGGATCAGCAACTCCAATTTTATAAATGGATGAAGGCTCTTCGGTAAAGGGACCTTTATATTTTATTTGAAATATATAGGGAGTCTTCTTTTTACCCATCTTTCTCTTTGTGGTTCCAGTAATGGTTGTATTAGAGGAATTTCTTTTATAATATTTGCTGCTAACTTCTTTATTTCTTTCACAATATTTATGGAGAGTGTTATTCGTTACATACCCTGGTGCATTCACCATGGCACGAAATATTTTCAATTGGGACCTTTGGAACACTTGATTTAAATACACAACCCCATAGTTCTATGCCATAAACCCTTATGGGATTAACAATACAATGCAAATCAATTCCTTTCCTCTTTTTGCCCATGTGTTCTTACCAGTTGAAATTTGGATCTAGATATGTAATTCAAGATATTGATAGTGATTGGTGGACATTGACCCTTTCTTGAACTGAATGTTAATCATGCTATTTTTTGTCATCAATTTTTATCTTCCACTTCATCGTCAAATCTTTCAAGAGGTGTAGGTGATGTTGAAGTTGAGTAATAGTATCATCCGAAAATGTTTCTGTTACGGTATTTTCTGTCGTAGAGAGATCTGATGTACATAGTAAGTAAAATAATGGCCCCAGAACGCTACCTTGTGACACTCTAGACTTAATCTGGAAAATGTCTGAGACTTCTCCATTGATTCTGGTTCTGAATTGTCTGCTTGTTGAGTAGGACTTGAATAATTCGTAGTAGCATGGAAGGTGATGCTTTATTTTATCAAATGCCTGACTTATATCAAGGAATACTGAAGAGCAATATTGTTTTTCTTCGAGGGATATGTTAATCGTTTGTACAATTCTGTGGTGGCATTGCTAGTTGGTAGAAAATGAGTGGTGGAATCCAAATTGTCAATCTGCATCCTAACAGTTTTGCAAGAAGTTTTAATATAATTGATTATATATTAATGGGCCTGTAGAAGGTTACATGATTCAATATCTGCTATTTGTAATACACCAAATTGACAATATTTTCTTTGATATTTGTCATCATAAATTATATTTTTAAAGGTGGACGAGTTGCACAGTGACAGAACGTTTTACCAGTCGGAGATAGAGAGGTTGAACCAAGAGGCAGATGCACGAGAAATCGGTCTGAGAGGGGAGGAAGACAGGTGCAGCAGGATGAGAGAGGAACTATTGACTGTCAGAGAAGAGCTCAACAAGCTTTATTTGTCACACGATATGTTGGAGGCGCAGAAAATGGAAGCAGATAGCCTTATATCCAGTTTGGAAAAAACCAAGGGTAAGAGTGATGTGTACACATGAGAAGCTTTTACTATGATTGGTTTCTGTCGATTTTCAGGTGATTATGAAATGCAACTCGACAAAATCCTTGGAGAGAGAAGTGACGTACACGACTCGCTGGTGAAAAAAGAAACCATAGCGACCAATCTCGAACTAGACAAGAAAAAACTGATGGACGACATTAAAAGAGTGAGTTTCAGAATCAATTAATATCTATTTCAACTGATTCTTTGTCTTGTCGTAGTTGGATGAGGAAAAACAATCTCTTCAACACCAGTGCAATGATCATCTCAATGATATCCAGTCTCTGAGAAAAGAATTATTACAAGCGGAACAACAAAAATTGGACCTCGAATCTGATAAAGTTTCGTTGTCTGAGAAATGCAAATTTCTGGAAATCGAGAGAGGAAAGGTAAACAAATTCCATTCATTCGGTGAAATAAACTTTGATCATGATTTGTAATGTATTGGCGCAGTCGGAAAGACGTTTTATTTTAAATTAAGTAAGTGAACCTGTGGTGGTGAAAGTTCAACGATTTTATTTTCGAATCTTCTTCCTTTTCATTGACAAAAGCATTATTTAATCTAGATTGAAATGGAACTGAACCAAGTAACTAGAGAGAGAAACGATCTGAGCAATCAACTCACAGTCCTCGGAAGAAAAAGAGATGCTGTAAGCGAAGAATTAACCAGATGCAAACAAAAACTAGAACAAGCGACCGAAACCAATGCCAGGGTCAACAGAAACCTGGAAGATCTAGTAAAAGATTGCGAAGAAAAACAAGTGAGTTTGGTAGTTCCTCTGTAACACATCAAATTATTCCACTGAGTTTCTAGTGCACCATCGACGCCATGGACAAAGACATTCAGCGCCTCCAAGAGCTACTAGCAGCTGTCCGAACTGAAAAAGAAACTCTGGAAGCAGTGCTTTTCGACACACAAACCAACCTGGAGTCTTCAGATGACAAGCGAACGCAACTGGAGAAGGAACAGCAAGAATTGCTGGTGAAGCAAGAAAAACTGAAGGCACAAGTTGCACGACTGACCAAAGACCTGGAGCGGTCCGAGAAAAAGTTCGTGGAAGTCAAGAATAGTTTGACGCAGTCTGCTGGTAACAAAGAAGCCGAGTATAAACAGACTTTGGATAAGCTGAAGCAGCAAAGCGAGGAGAATGTCAGGAAACTTACTGAAGAGAAAGAGAAAATCAGAAGTTCGTTGGAGAAAAGGTTGGTCCATATCTGGATACTCTCGATTCTTATTATATTTGATTTACAGGGTCAGTGGTGATATAGTTTTCCTTTAATATTGACTGAATAAAAAGTTCAGCTTCATAATTTTTTCTAATCACTGCAGGAGATATTCGAAATGTTCTCCATTTACTTCCTGATAGAATCAAGTTGTTAATCAGTATAATTTGTTCACTGCATTTATTATTGGGAATTTAATTGAATATAATATTTATTTTTTGTATTTTCTTGAAAAAAATCGAAAATGTAAATTTTTCAATTCTACTTTTGACATCCATGAAGGAGGGGGTTGAAAGGATGACAATTTGTTTTTGTTGAAAAATACGTTTAAAATAAAAATTCAGGTGTCCGAACGTTCTTCAATTTTATTTTCAGTAACTGAGGTTTCAAAAACCAACCTTAACTGATTTCACAAGCCTGTCAAACGATACAATTATCATCGTGATTTACTCTACAATTCTAATTTATAGCTGAATATTATATATATATATATATATATATATATATATATATATATATATATATATAGTTATTATGATCATTTGACCTAGGTTACAACAGTCCATGCATCAATTGGGAAATGAAAAAGATGCAGAAATTCAGCAACTATTGGATAGAATAGAAAATCTACAAAGTCACATCGAAAATCTGTGTCAACAACACGAAGAACTCATGCTACGTGCAGAAAATGATAAACAACAAGCATTGTTAATCGGTAAGTAAAATTTTTTTCCAAAAAATATTGAAATAATAATGGTTGTTAATCCTTTCAATAGATAAGCGAAATTTTAATTATCATTAATTCTTTTATATTTTTCAATGTTCACCTGAAACTCTTTCAAACACTTGATTTTCTCCTAAAAAAAATATAAATTCAATTATGCATTTGAAAATATTGAACATTTGATGAAGAGGTATATTCTTTACCACCCAGTATATTCAGTCATTCGTCGAATAAATCGTCCTATTTCCGGAATAGTTGATCATTGGTGACTTATTCCCTGTATGAAATCATTTGTAGTTTCAGATTGTCTAACCGCAATAAAAAATTCAACATACAGTAGATAAAACTGTTACTATAGTCGGTAGACCTACCTTTATAAATATAACGGTAATCGGGCTTCTAAAACGAAAAGCACGCTGATTTCATTCATTAAAATAGATTTCATATAATGATATCATCAAAACATTAGGAAAATGACTGGGTTCTAAATTTAATTTGCATAACAAAGCCAGCAATATTTATTATAATAAACGAGCGATATCTGCAGTTCTATCACAAAAAACATGCCAGTGCGTCATCGCTTTTTTCAGACGCCTTTCTTTACGTAGTGTTTTCCATATTTTTCAACACACAAGTTCCTTCATCGTCAACAGTTTCAAGCAGGTGAAATCGTAAAATCTCTTGAGACGTGCATTGACTTTTGTCCTTTGAAAAACAATAAACTCCGAAATATTCGAGTAGAATAACAAAGTTTGTTCGCATTCAAGCTCACCACGACCACCAGGCCCTCCACGATCGCTTCGAGACCACCAAAAGAGAATTAGAAGACGAGAGAGACACTCTCGAAAGGCTCAAACGCGAAGCCAACAGCAGATTCGAGCAGGACAGAGCAAACATAAATCAACTTCGCGAAGAACTGAGCAAGTCCAAGAGCAAATTAGAAGAAGCCAGGTGAGAGCTGTGGTTGTCTTTCAATCATTCAAAACATTTTAATGTATTTTTTTTTTAGGTTGAAGAGTGAGGAAGAAGTGAATAAGTTGGAGCAAAGGATAGAAGAGGTCAGGTTGGAGAGAGATAATTGTCAGAGTGAAGGTGAAAACTTGAAAATTCAGCTGCAGCTGTGTGAAAGCAAGAGTGAAAATGTCAGTACACAGTTGCATGAAACCATCAGGAAACTAAAAGAAGGTAGTGTTATTTTCAAATTCAGCAATAAATGTGACGATTAAAAATTCGAAACACTATTGTACTCCTGAAATTAAATGAAAGTCAATAGTGAGGATAAAATTTTAAACACCTGGTATATACATTGCGTTTACTCATAAAAGAACTCCCTGTGTGATTGAATATCTTGAAGGTATGAAGATCAGCAATATAAATATCATTTTGTTGCAGCTGAAAACAATTCTGAATCGTTGAGAAAAGAATTGACAGATGTACGTAGACTTTTGGCTGATGGAAATTTCGAAAAGGAAAAATACCACAATACTAATAAAGAGCTTCGAGATCACATCAAGAGAACAGAAAGCGAAAAAAGGGAACAAGCTAGACAACTCGAGGAAGCTTATAAAACCATCACTAGTAAGTAATAAATTATAGTTCAGAAACAAATGCAATTGAAAAGAAGAAGGAGGAATAAAATTCCTGTGTAATAGACAGTTACGATTATTTCATCAGTTGCTTTCTATTCATAAAAGTTTCATTATAAATTTGTTTTTGACTCATTGAAATAGATTATCTTATTTGTGGTTCGTATTCTGTCTGACATGTTCTTGAGTTTTATTCTACATTCATTCTCAATCTCAAAATCATATTAAATAAAATTATTTCAACCAATATCCTCGATAAACCTTATGTGGTGCAATGCATTTGAATTTTTTTTCTCAAGTTGACTAGTGTCTTATGCAACTTCTTCGACTAGAAATTCTAGATATTCGAGAAAATCAAACGAATTTATTTGTATTTGACATTTTGGACGGAAGGAATGAAATATTATGCTCTTAAAATAACTATAAATTTGCAGATTCATCTTGAAAAAAAAATCAATTCTTGAACAATCTAAAAATCAATTCATACCATCATTAATATCAGAGTGTCAGAAAATCGATAGCCCTCGAAAGCTGATAAAGAACCCACTTGAAAAGTTACATCAATAACTACTGACACAAGATTATCGCTTAAAAATCCGAGCCACTTCAGATATGCTAGTTGTTTTGATCTTTGAGAGCATTACCGACGTACATCGTCTTTTTCTAGACCTAGAAGACATCAAGGCCGGCCTGGAGAACGATCGCAGTCGGCTTCAAAACCAAATCAGAAATCTGGAAACCGAACACATCCAAATCGAGCACAAAGTGCAGAGTGTCCAAGAGGAATTGCAAAGGGTCCAAGCAGCTAGTGGTCAACAGCAAAACGAAGAGAAGGAATTGCAAGCGAGGTTGTTGAATGAGGTGGAGGAGAGAGAAAGGTCGCACCAAGAGGTCCATCAGCTGAGGAAGCAGGTTGGTTGTTCACCTTGACAATTATGCAATCTCAAAACTATATACCAATTTGTTTCAGTAATGTTCAATTACTATTTTGAAGTAAATACTTATTACATAACTTGAGTGAGTCAGAGAATTGATTTCATATTTTGATAAATATTATGATTGAATATTTTTTAATATTTCACCGATATGAATTATTATGTTTTTAATTTTTAATTATCTTTTCCACCACATTTTATATAATTTACTTCACACATTATGATTTTATAAATGAACTTCAACTTATTTAAGAACTTATTACTTTTCATAGACTTTGATAGATCTGAAGAAAATTCAATTCATGGTGGATTTCAACTGAATACAGCGGGTAACTAAATAAATGTAAAACATTTGAGGAGGTGATTTATCATCGAACCCTTTATTTGAGCGAATACGTGACGAAAGTCTGTTTTGTTATTATATTAATAAATTAGTTATGTTCATTCATAATTATTTAATGCGAGTACTAAAATAATAGTTTGCTGCGAACTGGTTTATTTTGGCCAAAAAATTCAAGGGACATTTTTTATTCAGAATGAAACATGCTATCGGAAAAGAATTTTTAGATGGTAAAGTTACATTGGAAATAAATTTGAGGGGTCGCGTTTTCCACCCTTTAGAACCATGGAGTAAACCAAATAAATCACTGGCCAAGTGTATTTTTGGTTAATTTCAATAATGTAACTTTTTTAGTGCTTGTAAAAAAATTGTTGGACAAATTTTATGTACCCCCTTCAAGGGGCTGTATCTTAACATGAGATGATCCAATGAAGTTTCTTTATATGAAAGATCCTATCTTTTTTTCGACGAGGAATCACCCCCTCAAATAATTCACACTTATTTAGTTACACCCTGTATTTAGGAGTACAGATAATACTTTAACAATTTCACCTGTTGATAGCTTACAAAACTGGATTGTATACAGGTCGAGTCAAAAATGCAATGCAAGAAATATTCCAGCATTGATTACACTCGACGTTATCATCTTGAAATATACAAGACTAAATTTTGATTTAGATTTCGGAATTGGAACGCAACCTGGAGCACACCAGACAAGAGCTGAGCAAGACTAGGGCGCATTCGGCTCAACTAGAAGAGCAGTGGCACGCGAGAGAGCAAGACCTCCTCGTCCACTTGGAAGACGGTAAAGCCAGGGAGAAGCGATTGGAAGACCAGAAACACAACTTGGAAGTGTGTTTGGTCGATGCCACCCAGCAAATACAAGAACTGAAGGTGAGTTTATTGAGTTGATGTTTGGGAATTTTTGCTAGCTTCAGTTCATAAACGCTACAACTTTCTTATTTTCTTCAAAATGCCCCAACCATTCTTATCTTCTACATTGAGTTACTCTGTATCTCAAAGTTTCCAATATTTTTCAGGCTAAACTAGGTGGTGCTGAGGGTAGGTTGAGAGCCCTAGAGACCCAACTGGCCCAGTTGGAATCCTCCAAAAGGGATGTAGAACAAAAACTCAGCAGCGTCATTTCGACTTTGAGACGTATCGCTGGAGTTCAGTTAGATGGCTCTGTTAACATGCCCTACAGGCTGTTGAGCCCTTCGAGAAGATGGAGCCCAGCTAGATGTAAGTTCTCTGCGCAGTTTTTGGAAGAACTATTCCCGAATGTAATCTCATTTGTTTAACAGCTTACGATGACGGACGAGATGGTACGATAGACGTAGATCCAGAAGTCGTTAGAAAAGGTGTACGAAATTTGATGCAACAAGTCGCCCAAATCGAAAGGGAAAGGGTAATTATTTTCGTAATTTTGGAAAGTGAAACATGTAGTGGAAATTATTTTCTCTTGTTCAGGATGACTATAAAACCCAAGTGCATACTTCGAAGAAACAACTGCAAGAAGCACAAGAGAGCCAAACCAAAGGAGACAGCAAACTTAATAAAGTTTTGCAGAATATGAGAATTCTGCAGGATCAGAAAAGCAATCTTGAGGCAAAACTGAACCAGAAGAACGTTGAAGTTCAGTCACAGGTGAATTAGTTAATTCCTAAACTTATTTCTAAGGCAAAATAATTTATAGAGCGGAAAGTAAACATCAAAGTTAAATATTTTCAAGAGTTCTGTTTAGCTTCACGATTAAGTTCAACTCAATAAACATAATGACTCCGATACTGATACGACAACCATCACGTATTTTCTCTTAGAACCAAGCCCTGGAAAAGAAGACCGAAGAGACGAAGCAGATGCGAGACAAATTGGTGTCTCTGGAACTATCTCTGAGCAGCGGAAACGAGGAGAAACATCAATACGAAGATAAATTGGAGAAAATGAAATTGGCCTACGACAGAGTAGAGTTGGAGAAGCGAACTTTGCAAGAGGAACTTTCTAGGATCGAGAGCAGGGCTACAAAACTCGAACTCCAGAGGTTGTCGGCCGAAGGAGATTTGCAGAGGTTGCAGATGATGTTGCAGGAAAAAGACTCACATATACAAGTAGGAAATATCAACTTTATGAGTCTCAGTGAAATTCGATAAAAGTGGAATCAATCCAATTTCATTACCTTTCAATACCATTAATGAAAACCAAAAAAAAATATGTTGTGACCTATTGTATCACTTTTGACAAGCTGTCAAAATTATCCTCCTCAATAAATAGACTATACCTAGAACTAGATTAATTCTTTCTAAAAAATCTAATTTAGAAAATTACAACCGAAACATTATTTCTATCGAAGATTCTTAATAGAAAAAGTATAGGAATTTGATTGTCTATTATTTTCTCTCAGAAACTACAAGAAAAATGTGAGAAACAGAGCCGTACCATTGCTAGCTTAGAAGAAAGATGCGTTTCTTTGAAATCTACCATAGACCAAGTAACAATGTCGCTCGAAAAAGCTTCTGCTAGTGAATCAGAGTTGAAATCCGAATTGCAGAATCTACAAAGAGCTTTGATGGATAGCACAACGGCTTCACATACTGGAGCTGAGAGACTTAAACAGGTAACATCAGATTCTTGATCAGGATAATTTTTTGTCGTATATGTTATATCTCCAAGTGGAAATGATCAAATCATATCCTGTCATATTTTTGTCACAACCACAATAGGAGAATCACCGAACTGTATTGAATTTTTGATAATTAATCACTACACTATGCAGGAAGTAAGAAAATAAGTGTAGAACATTACAGGGGGGATTCCTCATCGAAAAAGAGATAGAGTCTTTTATATAAAGAAACTTAATTGGAGCATCCTTTTTCAAATACAACATTTTTCAGACTTGATTTACCATTTAGAAACCTCAAAATCCCCGAAAGAATTTTCAGAAAAAATTATCAATCATTCGCTGTTCTACAATCTTGAAAAAAAATAATTTGTCAAATAACCCATTGCCTTACACAAAGTCATCAATTCGCAGTTACAAAAACAACTGATGACCAGCGAAAACGACAGACGTGTTCTCACGGAAAAGCACGAAAACGCACAGCAGAACCTGGCAGAGATGAGACGCAACAACCAGATCCTGCAAGACCAAGTGTCTCGATTGAACAACGAGCTGGCCAACGTCGAGGTGCAGAAATCCGGACTCGAATCGCAGCTGAGACTGTCGCAATGGCCGCAGGATTCCAGTATCGCTTCGCACCAAGAAGAAGAGTTGAGAAGTCAGCTGCAGGCTGTTCAGAGGGAAAGGAGCGATATGAGGGGAAAACTGGAAACGCTCAACAATAAAGTGAGTGAAATGTTTTCATGACTCTAAAGCCTAACTCAGTTTAGACTCAAGCAGGGTTACCAAGAGTGAACTTCCTATAAAACAACATAGAGTTCAATGAACTATTGGGGTTAAAAGCTTAAATCAATAAAAATACCTATTTCATTTCATTTTATAACCGCAGTATCAAAAAATTCCATCGACTGAACATTAAAGAAATTCATGAAGATTCATGAACAAGACAGACTTTCATGTGTCATATTGTAAAAATGCACTGACTTACAATTTCCCTATGTAATATGGCTAAGATTATTCAATTTCCTTCCTCTTGAACTGAAAAACTCTTATACTATTCACAGCTTCAAAATTGCACTCAAGACTTTTCTTCTAGAAAAAAATAATTACTCCCTTTCATGAAATGATTGAGTAATGAAATTACAATGAATGTGTTACTCATAGTAAACTGCGTCTACTTATTTTGAGTTCTATAATTAAAGTTTTTTGATTGTCTTACAGGATAATAAAATCATTATTATTATATCATTATACTACCTAAAACCATTAGTATTTTTTTTCACGTCATCAAAGCCTCACGGTTTTTTTTTCTTTTCCAGGTAAGACAACTGGAAGCAGAAAACCGCAACCTGGAACGCGCAGCCTCCAGAGTCCCGCTAGCCTCTCGCAGCAAGTCTTACGAGCGCGAAAGACCGGAAATACCGGAAAAGTACGAATCGGACTCGGCTACCAGCGAGAATCGCGAGCTGCGCCAGAAAATCGCCCAGCTGGAGGCCGAGCTGAGCGACAAGGACGCCGAATTGGCCAAGCTCAGAAGCAGGACGCACACACTGGACTCGAAGTTTGACAGGGCTGAGGTGGAAAGATATAGGGCAGCCCAGTTGCAGGCTGAAAGGCTGCTCGAAGCGAGAGAGCAGAGTCATCGACAGCAGGTGAGGGAAATGACATGGAATGGGCTACTGGACTATTTTTTTTAATTCTGGATACAATAATTTAGCATGATTAACTTCCAATTCGCTATTTTTTTTGGATTTTTTGGAATTAAGGCCTCATTGAATTTAGAAAAAAGATACTTCGATTTACTGAACATTTGAATTTATTATCTCTCATTTGTTCAATAGTTATTGAATGAATCAAATTCATCATTTTTCTCAATCCAAGAACAAGAAACCTGAAAGTGTTAGAACAAACAGCAAATATTGACTTCTGTCAAGCTGTCACAATTTTCTTCCTCAGAGACTTGTTTTAGAGAAGAGTTGTCAAATTTTGACTTTTCTATAAGTACACTAAATGATTATAGGAAATGGATAACCACTATGACAGCTTATCCCTAATGATATCAATGTCAATTTATTTCCATCACAATATCAATTAACTCCAGGTGGCCAGACTCGAGAACCAAGTCACTCTACTCCGCGAGCAGCTCAACCAGGAAATGAAGCGCAGACAACAATACGTGCTGCGCAGCACCAAAGCCGGAAGAGAAATGCAGCAGCTTCGCCAGGCGTTAGGCGACTCGTTGAGGACGGTGTCGCAGGACCCATCGTTGGACGCTTTGCTGTTGGAGCACGAGGCGAGGAAGCTGGACCACACTCTCTCGTCGACTGCCAGTTTGCCGCCCGCTTTGGGCTTGCCCACCGCTACGTATAGGAGGTCGACGACGCCACAGCCCAAGTAGAGTTTTTGTTTTAGGTGTAACTAGGTCGTATGGAAAGCGTGTGGAAGTCATGCGTATTTTATTCATTTATTTTTTATCCAAGCTGCGACTTACTGAAACATTTTATTCATTTCGATCTACTGATTTCATTACTATTCATTGGAAAGCTATACACTACGAGGCGCCAGCAACCTATTAGGACGACATAATAATTTGAAAATATTGGAAACGGTTTATGTCAAGCCCTGCATTCGATCAATTATATTTACGTGACTTTTAGATTTATTTATGTAGCTACTATTCACTTAGAGTAATTAGCACCAAAGGTTATTTATTCGAATTTTTATTCAGTTGAAATATTTAGCTGTTTGTATACATATTCTAGGATTAAACACATTTTTCACTGCCATTTTGTAAGTTGAAATTCCTAACTGTAGGTTAAAGATTCATTTTTAATATACATTTCCCATGAATTTATTATATTTCATAAAAAACAATACCTGATTCACAAGATAACTCAGCTTGCTGTTTATATTTATGTTGAATAATGAACAATTTCATTAAAAGTATGTTATGATAATTGCTATGCAATATGTAGGTGATGTATACATCAAAAGGGTAGCTCATAGAAAAGGGCAATACAGTATTCCCTTTTCATTGAGCCATCCTGCTATCGGGAATGTTTGTAATGACAATTTTCACGTCCGTCCAACCTTCAAAAAAGTTTGAGCATACATTAGAAATAAAAAATAATTCAATTACCTTCCTGACTTTCATTCAACATCATGAATCACGTGAAAATTAAAGCAAATAATGTGTACATAGAGTTGTTGTTTTTATTTGAAGAAAGCAGAAATGCAACGGGTTATTTAAAATTATTTATTCTAAGAATATTCAACAAATTCATTGATTCATTTCAAAATCAAACTCATCCTCGGATACTTCATCTTCTTCACTCTCTTCCATCTTGGTAGATTCACTTTCTTTTTTGTTGAAAATGTCCCCCAACGACGAAATATACTGAAGAGTGTATTTGTTGTGGTCACAGCTGGAATGAAAAATTAATAAAACACATTTTGTATAACCAGTACTTACACTTAGTACTTACATTTTGGAAATCTGTTCTGTTTTCCTAACCAAACTCTTTTCCAAAGCCAACAGAGTGGGTATGCTCTTTTGTGCATTAATTTTGGGGCCATGTATAGTCAAAATCTGCTGCGCCCAATACAAGTAGAACTCGAGATGTCGGGAAGTCTCTAAGTATGTTGCGACCACCAGCAGTAAACGTTGGATGTGTTTCTCTTGCAGATTCAATATCACCAATTCAACTAAGAAAAATGAAAGCATTAGTCTATAAGAAAGTTGAATATACATTTAAGGATGATAGGAAAACACTGTGGATCTACTTACCATCTTTAAGAGGAGTTTTCTCTATAGCCTCTTGGATCAAATCTTTCTCATTCAATTTTATCGCCATAATAAGAGCTTTAAGGAAAAAATTGTCAATAATTATTCATTATTTCAAGTATGGTAATAAAAATGATGATAATATTAACAAAAAGACTATCAAAAAACGCTCTAATGACCATAGAAATACAATATCGATTCATTCATTAGTCAAAACTGTCATCGCTTCATTACCCAATAATATAGATAGCTCACCGTTCGTGTAATCTTCATCCTCCAAAGCCTCTCTGACCGCATCGGGCGTGACGCCCATCTGCAGATCCCACGGGTCGAACACCCCGCCCCCGTTCAACGAATACATGAGCAATCCTTCGGTAGTGGCAGCCGCCCACGACATCCCGGTGGGGGAGAATTGTAGCGAAAACACTCTCACTTCCGGCTTGACGGTCCTGCTGGACAAGTCACCGCTGCGCACGCCCGGCAGCTTGATACTCACGTTGCCGCCTTCACGCTCCTCACGTTCCTCCACCAAGGCGATGTTGTCAAAGTCGGTGAGTTTGCGACGGTTGATGAAGTCCTAAGGGTCGAAAAGGTTCGTTATCGTGGAAGGAAGCTGTTACGACAAGGTTACGTTTGAATAGTAGCGGATTTGCCTTGAGGTCCAGAGCGGTCAGATATAATGAGCGGCAAATCATACCAAAAAATGACAATATTAACAAGAAATTACTTCTGACACAGACAGACAATTTTAGATTTCAGAGCATATTTGAAGTAGCAACGTCAGTTATTAAATGGTGTCTGCAGATGAATTTATTTTCATAAAGTCGTTACATGAGGATGGTCTCGTTCGTGCGATTCATCTTTAGAAGAGTCAATAATCGAGTACAGTGCATACTTAGTAAGCAGTCTCAACTTCAGTATAAACCCCATGCCACTCGTTCACGTCCGTTATTTTATACAAGCTTCCGAAATACCTACTATTCAAGAAATTCACCTGTGATGTCAATTCAAGAACTGTATAATACTTATTTCCCCGGGTGAAAAAAATGGCTCTTGATGTTTTCAAATTATAATCAATTTAAGTTTAGTTTTTATTCTAAATTCATATTATTGTCGGTTTCATACTAGTTATTACTCTGAAACAAAAAGTGATTTTCAGTTATTATTTAATTTTATGTAGTAATTATGCCACTCGCATTAATTTGTCACAATGCGTAATTCTGTAATTGTTCTGTTGAATTACCTATAATGAAATAAATAAATAAATAGTGGAAACGTTTGAAAGTAACTGTGACTTTGATAACAATTTCGATGGCTTGAAATCTTCATTATCGATACAATATTTAATTTTCATAAACTTACATCAACTGCATCCAGTGATCTGTTCTGAGTTATTTCGAACTTCTTGAGTAATAGAGACTCCCTAACATTGTAAATACAGACGTTTTTCGATTGGCCTCCGGCTAACAGATATTCTCCATCAGCTGAGTAACACAAACTGGTAAAAGATCTGGAAGAAAAAGGAATTATTACTTTTCAATATTTCAATTCATCTAGTACTAGATAATCATTAATTGGGGGATGAAAACTTGGAAAGTCCCGGCATAAAAGATCAAAAATACTATGAAAATATTATGTCAAAATTGCGTATATTTTGATTGATTCCAAGAATTTCAACGCTATCTGGTGATAATCTAGTGGTTGCCAAAATATTTTGAGCGATATAATTCACCCTGAACACATATCGCAACACGAAATAAAATATAAAAACTACTTACTTGGCTTGGAGCGATTTCTTCGCCGTTATCAAATCGACATCGGACCTGCCACTGCCCAAATCGTTCCTGCCCTCAATCGAGCACACCTGCTCCGCAGTCTTGACGCGGAAGACGGTCACCTGACCGTCTAACGTCGCTACGGCCACCTCTTGTCCGTCCGGTTTGAAGGCGCAACACACGCCGTCCGATACGAGGTGGATGGTCTCGTGCGAGGAACCCTTCTCGATGGCGTCCCACACCTTGAGAGTCTTGTCCCACGACACTGACGCCATGATGGTGCTCGTCATGCTCGGACTGAACACTAGGCCAGACTGTGAACGAACGGATAAATTATACATACGCATAATTTCAGAAAAAAAACGCGAAACGTTATCACATCTAAGTATTAAGTTAACGCGAAAAGCGATAGGTAATATAATAATAATATCCGAAAAAACTCCACTTTAAATCCGCTATATTCAGCGGCGTTCCTCGTTTCGTCAACTGTCGGCGCTTATTGTAGACAGCTGGTGCTATTTTAATTTTAATTGATTTTATCACTCCTACTTTTTTGTTTGCAATTGCTTTATTTCATTGTGCGACGTGTCTATATAACTTATTGTAAACCATTGATGTAATAAATGTTTTATTCTTTTCTTGTCAGAGTTACCAAATGTACTATTTTTAGGGCTTCTGTGGATATTTAACGAAAATTATACAAGTATTGTGCAAGTATGTACTGCAATGAAACAATGAAATCCCCATATTTGCCCAATATTTCTGAGTATGAGAAAAAATATGACTATTTGCTATTACTTACTACTGGTCCTTCATGTCCTGCTAGAATTTCTAGAAGTCTGCCAGTTTTCATGGACCACAAGAATATTTCAAAAATATCTTGTCCACCTGCTGCTACAAACTCCCCACTGCTATCAACAGCGACACAAGAAAACTGCACAGGTCTCGTGGAAGTGAAAGTTCTAAAGTTGCGATACCTGAATATTAAATAAAAAATGTTAAACACAATGAAAAAGGTCAGGTATTAAGAAATTTTGCTGTTTTTATCAGAGTTTTGATCAATCTTTATATGATTCTAAAGTTATCAAGTAAAAACTGCCGAACTCACAGCAAAATCTGACAAAAATATTCAATTTCAATAACTCAGTAGTGAGTCAAATATTCACCTAATAATATCATAAGCCCTGACTGTACTATCCAAGGAAGCTGACACCACGAATTTTTTGCTGCCACTGAATGATAGTGCAGAAACGGCGTTTGTGTGTTCAGAGAAAGTTACAAAACAGAAACCAGATTGTAAATTCCACAACTTTACTTTTCCATCGTCACCACCAGTAGCTAATAATTGACCATCAGTGGAATAAGAAACACAAGACATGTTGTTAGCATGGCCCTGCTGTTTCATTACATATGTTTCACCTGAAATCAATTAAAAGATCAAAACTTTGTTGATGATGACAACTATTACATTACTGATAACATATTTTTAATATCTCAATATCATTCAAATGGTTACAAATACTCACTTTGCCATTCCCATACTAGCAACTGTCCCAATCCACTGCAACCCAATGCAATCCAATCTCCAGTATTATTCAGAGCAATAGAGCTTATTTTCTGATCAGATATACTCAAAGAATGTATGAGATTGACCTCAGGTAATTCGTGAATGAAAAAAGCTCCAGTAGAATACCCTAAAAATTTTTTGAATTTACAATCACTAATCTTGAAAGCATTTCCACAATTTTACCTGTGACAAGAATTTTTGTTTTCTTATGATAGTCAGCACAGGTTAAGATAGCATCACGATTATCTTTCCTAACTTCATCAGCCAAATAGTGTCTGGCCAATCTTTTATAATAGAACTTGTTCACTTCTTTTGTATTTGGGTCACTATCGTTCACACCTATTTCCCCCAAAGCTTTTGTGATTTCTTCTTCTGTCCTTTCCAAAGACTTTGTTATATCAACTTCATCTTCTTCAGATTCACTTGTATTTCTCTGAAAATGAAACACAGTAGTAATAATTCTTTCTCAATATCCATAAACTTCAGTTACTTTTTTCTTTTTTAGTGGTGCAGCATCTAGTGGTACCATATCTTCAGGATCTACAGTACATTCCCATATGCATGTCTGCCCATTCCTACTTATTGTAGTTATATCATAACTATTTTCTTCAAAAAAACACCCAACTATACCATCTGTATGATTTCCCAAGGAATAAATCCTGAAGTTTGCCCATCTGAAAAATTAAATATGACATAAACAATCAGAAGAAACACACTCATTCATGTATGAAATATTTAATATATAAAATATAACAAAATAACGAAATTGAAAAACTCACTTGTTAAGGGGATAAAGTTTGGTGGCTGAGTCTTTGGAGCCTACAGCTATGATTCTTGAATCTGAGGACCAATCCAAACAAGTCGTTTCATCATAAGCCCCATGGAATACCCTTTCCATCACAAAAGCATTATATTCTCCAGAAAAGGGACCAGGAGCCCTAAATACAAAAACTGAAACAGAAATAGCAACAATGAATTCAGTACACAATCCAAAGATGATCAAATTATACCATTGTTTTCCTTGCACACAGCAAAATGTTTTCCGTCAGGACTAAACTTCACAGCTCGTACTTTCCTTTTGAAACGATATTTGTGTACAATAGTTTGTGAAATTAAACTGATCATGTGAGCTTCACCTTCTTCATTAATGGCTATCAAAGTGCAGCCATTTGGGCTTAAATCTAATGCATTGTAGTTGAACCTGCTTTCTACAGGCAATGTTGTTGATTTGTTACTAAAAATATTGGAAGTTAAGTAATGACAACCTTGATATTACTGGTAAACTCACTTCTTCAAGTCAAAAATGGAAATTCTGTTACCAACAGTACTTATAACAGAGTTGCCGTCAGGAGTAAAGATCAAATCACCTTTCTTGTATACAGTCCCTAAAAGGTTCTGGAACTGAAAAAACAATTCAAATTGGAACTTCAATAAAATAAAGTATTCAAATTGACCTACCTTATATTGGAACTTCATGATGTCAACTTGAATTTGTTTAGGAAATTATTAGATCAACATGACAAGATCACAAAATGTATGTGCTTAGCAGGGCTAGTCTTTACAGTATAACGTTTGTTAGAAAACTATATCATTACATCCTACAAGCATGTACTTCATGTACTCAAATCCCCAAGAAATATGTTAGGTTATTCTCCTTCTTCTTCTTCACCTTTTTTTTTGATGACATGTAACTCTCTTGGGTATCGAGGTACAGCCAATCTATAGTTACAATGAGACAATAGTTCATTGTGTAGAGAATGCATTTCAACCAGCGAAACACAATAAAAATTATCAGTTTGAACGTCCAATGAACACGATAAGAATTAATAGAACAGAAATGTTCGAAGCTGCTTAATTACCAGACCTGAATGACACGCCGCAGATAGTTTATTCGTGAAAGGTTGCATACACTCATACACATTTTCGTTCTATGGTCAATATTACGTGACGTCAATAAACGGGATTCCATGCAAGAGCAGGTTGAGCCTACTGCCTAACTCGATTTTTGTAGCAAAATATAAAAAAAAAAATTCTTAAATGTTACTCGTTCCATATAAAATAAACAAGATGAGAATTATTATAGTCATCTATTTAAATATCTTGGTCAATAGGAATATAACACAATTTATTAGTAAATTGGAAAACTTTTATCAATATATTTGGAATATGCATGTAGACCACCTTTGATGTTGAATACATTTATATTCAAATCAAATTCAGATAAAAATGAAACTATTCTTTGGGAATCATTCCCTCTCCTACACAAGATATAATCTGGAAATAATATTTGTTAGCATGGTGAGTGTCAGCTTTGAATATCTTACAATTTTTGACTCCTTTGGACAATTGTTCCTCCAAGTAACCCTGAATAGTGTTCCTGTTCTTCAGTATTTCATCACAAGGAAAATTTACTGAATTTGGTAATGAACACATCTTGAATTCTAAAACTGGTCTAACATCTATAACAATACTGTCATTTTTCAGTTCCTTTAGGATCTGTACATCAACATGTTTGTTAGATGATAAAATATCACAATTTATCACCTGAAAGGGTGCAAAAAACATTTCATTCACAATATTCCTCATGCAATGTAAAAAATAAATACCTTATCATGTGCGCTAGATCCACAAAACTGTTCATAATCTATTAGTGATGTTACAGTTGGCACATCTCCACACACAGCACATTTTGAATTTCTCTGTCTGAGTTTTATCTTACGAAAACTACAATTTGATCCATCAAAGGTTAAAAAACTTCCTGACAAAACATCCTTGGAGTCCATGATAACTTTAATACTTTCTAGAGCTTGTAGAACACCTATTACTCCTGGCACAGCTCCAAGTACCCCTCCATCACCACAGTTAGTAACTGTAAATGAAGGAGGAGGACAAGGAAATAGGCAACGATAACAAGGGCCTCCTTTGTAGTTGTAAACTGTTAGTTGCCCTTCCATTTTCAAGGCACTTCCTGATACCAAGGGAGTTTTATGCATCACACAAGCATCATTCAGAAGATATCTTGTTGCTACATTATCAGTACCATCTAATACAACATCGTACCTGTTCTTTTTAAAGAGGTCTTTAATTGTTTGACTATTAGCATGCTCTCTAAGTGGAATTATGCGGATGCTGCTATTGATTCTACAAAAATGGTAATGAGCAAAAACTTGTTGGAACTAAAATAACACACTTTTTCAATGAGGACTCTGCAGAATTCACCTTGGGAGTATTCACATTTTCTTCTCCATGCAGTATCTGCCTATGCAAATTAGACAGTTCAACTTCATCATAATCCATCAATGTTATTTCACCTACGAGAGAAAAATTAAATAACAGTTGTTTCAGAAGTGTTATGCTCACCTACACCAGCTGCAGCAAGATATAAGGAAGCAGGGCAACCAAGACCCCCAATTCCAACAATCAGTACTCTACTGTTTTTCAAAGCAACTTGACCATTCGGATTAACTTCAGGCATTATCATTTGTCGACTATAGCGAACTATCTCTTCTGTGGTCAGTTTATCATTGAAAGGACATTGTTGTTCTAGTTGAGTCAATAATTGTTCTTTTGCAGCCAGCTCACTCTTGAGACGTTGTATTTCTAATTTTAATTCTTCCATCCCAAGAGTAGTGGAAAGTTGAATAGTTTTACATTCACAAACTATGAATCCTACAAAAGTTGTATATAACTGACATAACCTCACATCAGTGGAATAATTTTAACCATCGACATATAGAATAGACTGGCAATATGCTGTGCGCGCATTGAAACGGTGTAAACTGTAAAGTAACGCAACAAACTTGCAGTAATTGATTCATAGAACCTTGTCGGTCTCAAACGCGATTTTATCGCCACTTGCGGGGGCAACAGAGTCAGAGACTATCCATACAGTTTGTGAGATCTCTTCACCGTTTCAATGCGCGCAGAGCACATGCCAGTCTATTCTATATGTCGATGATGTAACCCTATGATATGAAATTTATGGATATATAATATATATATATATATATATGTATAATATAATAGAAGGGTATAGGAGATATATAAAGAAAACAAGATTTCTGGAAAAAGCAATTGTTAAAAAATCATGAATTAACAAAAATGAAAGTTATGCTATAATCGATCGGTCATAAATGAATATGATTTATCTTCAGTTCTGTAAAATATTGGTAAAGAAAAAGAAACTGGAAGAATACTTTTCAATAAAATATTTCAGAAATAGGTATTATGTACAAAATTTTCGGACCTCAAATGTTGGAAAATAAACATTATCCGAGAATATTTGCCAAAAGTTATATTATCATTAGTTTTTCAACTGTTCAAATAATATTCACTGTGTAACTGAGCAAGGAAATTATTCAAGAGGATTGACAAAATACAGTTTGCATTAATTTGAGAAAGTTCATAAATAAGAGTTAGTAGGCCACACTAAACATTGGTACTGAATTGGATTGTTAGGAAACTAGCACATTTCCTCTAGCTTCAGAAGATGTGGGCTGTTCTTCTTGTTTTGGATTATCAATTCCTCTAAATCTGATATTGTGTTTTTCTCTATACTCATTGATTTCCTGTCCCTTTTTACCAATCTGCTCATGCAGTTTTTCTACAAATTCTTTCAATTTCTCCTGATTGGACACTAGAACTGGTAGAACGTCTTTCACTTTCCTTTCTGTGAGAATTCCTCCAACTAATCGAAAACATTTTCGATCTTCGTTAACGTTCTTAAGAGTTTCAATTACCATTCTGAAAATGAAAATTATTCATTGGTGAATTATACCAATCGGAGTTACTCACTTATGTTCATTCAAATCTAATTCAAATTCAGATAGTTTTCCCGATAGGGTTCTTTGTTCTGCACGAAGATTTTGGAATCTATTGAGAATTTCTTCAGGAGTGGGTTCTTTTTCTGATTTTTTTGAGTTAGACATTTTGAAGATAAATTTATGAATATCTATTAACAATAATTCTCAAGACCTTTTACAGAACGGCATGGATATGATTATGGTTTGTATATTTTGACAATTGATGTGTGGGGTTTGTTCCAGCAGCAGTTTCAATCGGTATAGAATCTTACAGAGCATGCGCATTATAATATACCTTCGATAAAACAAAATGGTTCAGCACACACTTGACGTCATACATCTTGGATCACAAAATCCATCTTTTGGGCGCGTCCTATCCATTTCAATTAAATACGGAGATTAAACTATTCTATGGCACGCAGCTCGAACTATTAAATAGTTCAAATATAATATAGTTACTATTTCAAAACTAGTCAAAAAGTATCCTGTACAAGAATCAAGATCGATTTCAACGATATCATAAGAAATATTTCCTGTTTGTAATGATTGATTTTCAGCTGATTGGTAATAAATACTACAAATGATTCCTTATTCACGTATGGGTTATGTGTCATTTCTTATAATTTGTGATTTTTTTTCGAGAATTATTCATATCATAGGCAAGACTGATGGATAAACGGATTATAAACACAGAATAACTAACTATAAAACTACAGTTAGTTATAAAACTGAAGTGGAATGTATTTTTAATGTTGTAAGTGAAAATTTTCATTTCTATATCTTATGTAATCCATAAAAATCAAGTACAGATTTGATTGCTAATGTCCTTTAGATCATCAACATTCTTGAGCATGAAAATTAATAAATGTAAAATAAAACACAAATATATCATAAATTATTATATATATACTCAATTTAGACATTAATACAAACATGCAAACACTCTGTGTCAGTTTTATAAGAAGAGTGCTAACCAGGAGAAACTGATGATGACTAAATATTAGTTGACAGATATGATTTCCAATCATTATTAAGCGTAGGTACTTAAAACTAAGAAATGAAGCGTAGAGTTCTTCAGCTAAAAATAAAAGTTTTCCAATTTGTACTTTTATATAAAAATATATCTTTGTCCTTCCAAAATGTACAAGAAAAAAATTAGAAAATTTTCTAAGTTTATTTTCATCCAGGTTGACTAGATCTAGATTGTGAAAATTTATAATGGAAATGAAATTTTTCATGAAAAATGATAAATTATGATAGGAACGCTCTGTAAGTTGATTCCAGTGGTTTCCTGCAAACCGCACACTGTTTCAAATTGAAGGCACAATCAACACAGGCTACTACGTGTCCGCAAGGTAAGAATATCACACCAACTTCGTTCTTATAACAAATTTTGCACAAATTTTTTTCCACTACTTCTTCTTCTTTATCTTCCACTTTTGCCTTCGGTCCCTCTGCAATCTTTTCCTCTTTGGCTTCAACACCACTCGTTGATGGAAGACTGATTTCTGCTGCCGATTTAGCCTTGACACTCTCAATAAACTTCTCCCCTTTTTTCAAGTTCAGAAAAACACACTTGTTGAACCAAAGGGCATGCTGTTCCCAAGGGTCGTCACTCTCCTCCCAGTCCTTCAGTCCACCCCCACAACAAAAACACAGGGTCTGATCCCCAACACCAGTATAGAAAAAACCAGCTGCAGCCAATTCAGCAGGTCGCTGTTTAACTGCCCTAGGCCAGTTCTTGAAAGTTTCTAAACGGCTCTCAAAAAGAGCTTTATCTTGATATTGTATTCCTAGCCTCTGCCAGTCAATTTTTTTACCGTCTTCTGGCCCCGAATTTGGTAGAACTTCAATGCCGTACAAGCCGCAAGTGTCTACAGTAGCTCTGGAACTAGTTTCCGCTCGGTTATTTTCTAAGGGAGCTTGTGATCTTACAAAAGGGCAGTCAGGACTCCACGCACTATGGTCAGCCATTGGAATGTCACCCAATTGCCAGCAGAAGCCCTCTACCTTGCAGAAGGGACAGTAGACAATATCATCTCGGCCAGTATAGACAAAACCTGCACTAGCTAATTCTATGTCTGTGACTTCTTCATTGGGCCAGGTGCAGTATGTTTTAAGTCTATCTGCTATTTTGAAATATTTTTCTATGGGGGTGGGGGTTCTGGATGGAACTGGAGATTTTTCAATGGTGGATTTAATTTGTGGGCCGTTGTCTGGTAGGTCAAAAAATCTATTGTTGTGACAGTACGGGATGATTGCTTGATTCATTTTTGCATCAGCTCAAAACCAACAAATCTGCAAGAAAAAAATTAAATTAGTTCAAGAGTCTTGCAAGAAACTATTTTAGATGATTTCAGTACCATCAACTCTCAATAATAGTCAATTTACCCAATTTAACGATAATCTATCATTTCATCTTATCATCAAATTCGATATTGATAAAAATGGACCTTAGATATTTCTGATAAAATCATTTTTTTCTGGTGTGTCGACGAAAATCTGTTAAATAACCAGTAATTGTCGCAATAATTTTTTATCACAGGTGTTCTACATGCATTACGAGCACGCTTCTTGGTTGTGTCAATGTGCTAATATTCATCATTTTATTCCTGATTCTTTCAACTTCATATTCTATAATAATCTGAACAGCGTGCGCCAAAATGACTCCTAAATACTAGAGGACTGCAACTTATAGTAAATCATTCACGCATCTGACACTGTATCATGTGGACCGTGTGTGGAATACAACTATAAACCAGGTGAAAATTGGACTTTCTTCTGATGGAATGGGTAACCGAGTTCACCGTATGGTGTGTACCGATTTTTCGAGTACATTTGCACCGAAGCGAGCGAAGCAAACCTCTAAAGACGGCAACGTTGTTTGGAATTCAGAAACCATTCACGATTCCCAGCATTCTTGCTCCGCTCCCCGTCTACACGGCCATCGGAGTGGAAGGGACCGCATTCCATCGAGATCACATCAATGACCGAGCGCCGGAAATAAGAAAAAATAACCCGTAGGAATAAGGACGGCGATACGGATGACAGAGAAAGGAGATAGACCTACGCTGGCACCCAGACGGTTCTCGGAAAAACGCCGGCAAGGCGTTAAGGTAGAGCGAAACTGTCGCCAAATTCGATGCCCGCTTTTAATTGGCGTCTATTTTCGGACACGGTACTATCTGACAAGGTTGAATATGAAAGAACAAGCTGTTTAAAGTGGAACAACTTAAGGCTAACTGCACTACGACATATGGCTACTTTACTATCTTAGTATTTGCACGTCTAAGCCCGAAACTACAACACTACCAACAAATATACATACTGACCTTAATTGGTAACGTTCCTTAGAATTTTCATAACAATTTTGACATTTTTATTACGTTTTTTGGCGAAGTTTCAACTATGTGGCCGAGCGAAACGAACGAATACAGACCCGACTGATTTCTCTTCGACGGTGTTGCCGGCTAATAGCCGTGCCGATCGAGGAATTTTTACAGTGTTGTCGGTGATCGGACTGATGAGTACGTGGCAAAGTGCTATTTTAGATATCTCTCATTCGATAATCATACAGTTCAATTGGAAAGGTGCGCGTTATGCAGTTATTCTAAATATAAAACTCCTCAAGTATAATCAAGTACAGAAATATTACATAACATACATGGATAACTGACGCATTACGTAAAAAAAAATCAATCGATGATAGTTCACTTCAACTTGTTTCTTATTCCGAAAATGACTTGTAGATCTTCATAAATTTTTTCTTCTTCGGGTTTGTGATAGACACTAATATTGCCACTAGTAGTATTAAAAATCAAAATACTATTTGATTCATTATTACTATATTTATAGGATATCATATCTATGTATAACTAGGATGCAGAAGATAAAAAGGTGCCCATACCAATAAACAACTAAAAACCTAACTAGCTCCAATACCTTTATGTATAGATTCCATAAGTTTACCAATTAAAACAGCAAAATACATTCGAACAACTCACTACCCGCGTCAGAATTTCTCGTTTTCCGCTCTGAACTAGGAACGACGTAGAAGCGAAAAATCAATGAAGCCGGCCCCAATTACTCAGTTTTCCCGAAGAAAATCCCAACTTGGCAACGCCGTGCGCGCCACGACCGTTCTAGGCCGACCGGCGCCAACGTTGCCACGGTTCCGTCGAGGCAAAGGCCCGTAAGGCTCCGAGACTCACAGCCCGATTCCAAAGTCTAAAAGGCGGCCGGGCTCGACCACCCAGACGAGCATCGAAATTAAAATCGAAGAAGACGGAGACGGAACGATGAAACGAGCCGCACACGGCGATAAAGCTGTATATGGGCAAAATATAAGGAGGGAGGGAGAGCCAAGAGAAACACATGGGAAATTATCTATTTGAATGATTATAAGATATGGAACTGTGAATATACCAGGTGGTCTATTCACACTCGAAAAAATATCCCAGTGACTTTTGTTGAATATTTTTTTGGATTGCTGTTATTTTTTAATCTATCATTCATACAAATATTAATACAATTGAACATAAAAACCTAAAATATATCTTAGTTACCTGCAAAGGCTGATGCAGCTCATTATGAATTGTCACTCAACTAGATTCGATTCACAACTGAATCAAATAAGTAGGCGAAATTACTGGGAAGAATGACATGCATCACGCATTAATAGGAATGATTTACACAAATATGCGTCATAGTTTAAAGTGCAGTCACGTGTTAATAATAGATGCATTATATTTTTTTCAATGTCAAATTGATTCTATGACAGACATTTAATCGACAAGTCGATTTCCGGTGTAACAAATTCGCATGACACCATTCAAATTAAACGCAATGACTAGATATGGAACAGATGCATGGGACATTTTGCTTGGAATTCTGCCGTACATAAATCTGACTTCCTGGAAAGTCGTAAATAACCGTACATCGAAATTAAATTCACAATCATCATTCAGCTTGTTTATCAAACTTATGGTATGGGAAATGTACTGGCGGAAACCATAACTGGGGATTTTTCAGTCAGTGGCGTACAACTACAACAATTTTTGTGACATTGACATGCCATGGAACGACAAATGTCAAATAAAAACTGATGCACCCTCTTCAGTATCTTGTTTATTTGATATCAATCATAACAGTTTATTGCGATAACCAGTGATTTATAAACAGCCAGTCAGACCTTAAGCAGAGAGTCTGGAGAAGAAGATGGCCATATAAGTCAACGTTGTGGGCTGAAGTAACAAAAAATCTACAGCAGATACCCGTACACGAACCGTGGGAACAGAATGTGTGGATGTGGAAAACGACGAGAACTTGAAAGAAACCGGGCGGCTACAGTACTTCCATTCAAATAACATATTTTATTCATATGTTGGGGGAGATGTTTCGTAGTCACCCACCAAAAGTGTGGATTTCTTGCAAATCTGAAATGTAAGTTTTTCTCTTACTGTCGATTCGCTACATTCGTTTCGTTAGGTAAGATGTCAAGATAGGAAGACTCAAATCATTCCGATACAGAAAGCATTTTGAAGTATGACAATGTTTATTTACCTACTCAACCAAACATTCTGAGAATTCGCTGTTATTCCAAGTTAATGACATTTCTAAGAAAGCAATTTTTTATTTTTCCTTCATAACCACATCGTAACCATTGACTGATTGATAATCTTCAATAAAAAATAAATAATAACGGATAGGCATACAATGTGGAAATACTTATTGGAATAGGTTATTTGATTTTGATGACGATTTACTACAGTAGGCATCGTTAAGTCGAATTCAATGATACGGGAATAGAAGAGGGAGTGTCAAGTTCTAATGAAAAATCATTCGACGATCTATTCGAAGATAGAGGTCTCTGTTATGCTCATTGAATGTTCGATTGATACAATTTGAGAATAATGATAAATGAACACCTAGTCACTCACATATTCAACAAGAAATAAATGTTGCAATGGTTTTTTATTCATTCAGAAGCAATGTATGAAAATATTTTCGAGACTTTCTTGTTTATATAAAAGCTATCGAGAATGAAGCAACGCACAGATTTCACATCCGTTGTTACGAGAATAAATATTGGGCAACTTTTTCTTCGGATTCTGAACAGTCTTTTGGAAATTCAGACCAGCTTGGTCTTGAATTCGAAATCAAATGAATAGGGGCGAGTTTTTCGAATTGGAATCGTCATAAAAATAGGCACAAACAGTCGACAGTACAATCACAACGAAATAAAAAACTGTTAATCTTAAAAAAATGTATAAACTCCGATAAAAACTTGATGGGTTTGGGTACATGATAACAGAAATACCACCTATTCGAATTTATATCGCTACTCATTAGGAGTTGTAGGAATTTTTTGAGAAATATAATACTAATTAACATTCCTCGAGTTACCAACCATGTTTAATTATGTTTTTGAACAGATATTCTTCTACTGTCTGACAAAAAAGTTGTATAGTTCAGCCTGAAGCTTACTGTAACTTCATTTAGTCGGCTCAGTCAGATAAAACTAAATTGAGTTCATGGTCTCAATATGTTTTGTTTCTTTATCGTAAATTTGTGTACATTGCTAACAGCGAACAATTTTGTTATGCTCGCAAGAAAAACTAAACTTTCATAGGAGTACCTCAAATCTAGCGTGCCTGGAAAAATGTTGAATACAACTTTGAAATTACCATCTGATATGGACGCCATATTGGATGTTTTCACCATCTGATACAGCAATGTTATTAATCATCACACTGATGTTTTCGATAATGAGATCTTCGAAAACATTGACCAATATTTTTAGCAGTCGCTGAAAACGGCGCTGCTGTTGACAGCTGTCGTAACTTGATTGACATATTCTCGATTCAAGCGAGAATTTTATTTCGTTAATATTGAAAGTAGACGTCCAGGAACTTCAGGACTAGGGATCTAGTTGGCTAAATCATTGAACTGAATTTATTTCTGGAGTTGAGATGATCCAATATGGCGTCTTGAGAAAAACCAAAGTAGGCTTAGACATCTTCAAATTAATATTAATTTGTGACGTAGAGTTGATATTATCGAGAAGCCGAAAACAGGACAGGAAAACTTGGTGATTTTTTGGAAATAATGCAAATTGATTCGTATGGAATTTGCATTTTGTTTATTTACGTGTTTGGCATGGCTGTAACTGTGGTTTCGAGGCATATAAACAACAAATACATCCTACATTTGCCAAAAATAGGACACATCCACTCACTCACTCACCAGTTTATTGAAAAACATCAACAAATCCCCACTCTAGCAATAGCAGTGAACAACATCGCAACGTTTTTCCAAATGTCCAGTTTATTTATGTAACCACCGGCAAACCCAAAACTTTAGACACGGCCTACGTCCATACAGGGCGTTCGACGTCGAAAACCGTGGGAACTGAATCGCGTTTTAGCTGCTGGCCGCACGAACGAGAACATGAGCGGTACTTTTGAAAAGGCCGAGCCGAGTCGGAATGGAACGGGCCCCCCTTCCAGCGAAATTCCCGGCGCAGAACGTCGAATTACGGCGCGACAGCGGCGTCGCATCGGGGTGCGAAGGGGAGGAACATCTTCGGGAAAAGACGAGGAATGAGGATTAGATGGTGAGACTGAAGGTCGAGTACTGGACTTTGATGCCGAAGTTATCAGTAGGGAATTCCTTCCAAACGTTTTTAAATTGAATCGATAATTCAGTGTACAGAGTCCAAATTTACTTTTGATACGAAACACTGATTCCTGAAGGAGTTAAAATAAACTAACACGATATTTTGAATGTTTTGAATGAACATTTCTTGATTCTGTGGAAACATTCAGAACTCCAGGGGTGTATCTAGTTTTTTTTTTCGTAAAAACTGGTTAAGAAATGATGACATACACTTGTCACTTAACTCGAAGCATTTGTTTTGTTGATTTGGCGTACCCTACTTGAATAACATAATGAACCTCATCACTTTCAAATTAAAGTTGCCTGCTATATGTTCGCTCTTGAATTTGCATTTCCGAACAAAACTTGGAACTGAAAGAAGATATTCCCGATATTTCCAGTAGGTATGTATGAAAACTACGAAAAATATTGTTGATATTTTGAGGGCCCTCAGGCCGGCAACAACTGTTCTTTGACCGAAACTCCGACAAAGACATGTTTTCCTTTTTGCAGCGAAATCTATAAACCTACAGAACGCTCGAAAAACCAAGTTCGAAGATATATGAAGCTAAAAATAGAGAATGTTGACATTTTGCAGTGTTAATGGATTCGATTAAAATAGAATAAAATGGTATTCTTTTTTAGTTTCTGAAAAGAAAAGTTGTTTCAATGCGACATGAACATGATATTTGTCTGTAAAAGTATATTAAAAATGAGCAATTTTGTCAGATGTTCTCTGATATTGTATCATCTACGTTTCAACAAAGACATAATACATAACCAGCTTCAATTTATTTCTGATTCTATAGTATTGTTATTTATGAATGAACACCATTTATGTGCAGGATTAAATTCATGAGAAAGCCAGAAAATAAATAAAATTCGAAGGTATCTAACGTTCTTTCCTTTCTTACAATTTCTATTGAAAGCATGGACGCATTGTATACAGACCCTGACATTAGCTTTCCATTGGGATTCCAAGAATTAAATGATATATAGGGCATTCCATCCAACAAAGTTAAGAATCATTAAAATTATATTAAAGTCATATCGTTTATGGCTACTATCAAATTTCATAACTGCGCTTTAATGAAAATATTATTGACGTTGACGTGCCCAGCTTAAGCTGTTCTGTGATACTACTTCAACTGTCTATTACAGAGAGAGAGAGAGAGATAAAAACGTTCTTTAACCTTCTCATGACGTAACGTTTGTTTTGATGGTTTCATTACCCAGATTATTAGGTAGTTAAAGGTATTTATTATCATACTATTGTTATTCTATTCGCCTACACTGGCTAGTTTTGTTACGCCCTGCGGTGTAGTGGGTGGAACTCATATTTCAAATGTTTATGGTTGGTGCTTTCGAGATTGGTTGAATGCTTTCGGCTCTTTTGAAATACGAAATCTACTCGACTCAATGGTAGATATATGTATACGGCGAAAACATTAAAAAATGTGGAAACATTTACGAGGAGTTACCAAAACCGCAGTTGAGAAACTCTTCACTAGCTCAAGCGGGTTTTTTTATGGAAGAACGAAGCCAACAAAAATCAGGGCGGAATATGTGGTTTTTTCCCATTTTTTTGTTGTTTTTAAGTTGTACATTACGTATAGGGTGAACCAATTTCGATGTTTGTGTGTTCCCTGGTGAAAACAAAAATTGGCTATCGACAAAATTCGATATTTCGACTTTTCATACATACGAATATTATGGTTGTTAGTAAATAAATTCTCTATTGAATTCACTATTGAAGACTCGCACATCAAATACGACCCAACAAGTGATACCTGGTTGATAAGTAAAGAAATAATCCTTTTTAAGTAAACAATAGCCAAGTAGTCAAGTGTTTTTCGAAAATTTTCTCTACGCCACTGGATTGAACAGAAAAAAGAGTCCTGAGAATATAGAAGTTATTTTCTCCTAACTTCACTACCAACCTTGACATTCGCATGTTTCTAAAAATTGAATTTTTGTTTATACCTCAAAAATAAAAGACGATGGCTAATTTTTTTCGCCAGTAAATTCGAAAAAAAAAATATCGAGAATGCAACATCCATTAAATTTTTTCGTATCTCCTATAGTTATCGAGTCACCCTATATAAATATCGAAATTTGCCACCCGGTTCATTTTGTAATGGCTGAAAGAATTTTCAGCAATCAATCACTTTATCGTTTTTTTTTGTAGCGTATGATATGAATTTACTTTGTTCAAAATTGCTGAATTCCTGGGCACATTGATAAAGAAATACATGTCGATAATTCAAAATGATTCTGAGAATTCGAAACTTCACGAACTACAAACGTCATTTTTAACATGCGCATGGCTCTTGGCGAATTAAGCTATTAATTGTCGTCATTATCAGCGAAATGAGTTCAAATGAAGTATCCTTTCGGTTTTTATATGGCCGCAAAGTTTATGAGATGATATAAAATATTAATTTCAAGGGAAATATAAAAACCGTCTGTTAGCATCATTAATATTCTCCCTGCTCAGTGCATCAACGCATTATAAGTGTCTTTTTTGAAAATTCAGCTGGGGGTGACTTTTAATATCGTTGGAAATAAACCACAATTGAAAATAATGCACAATGTCAGTTGCCTTACTATGCGTTGCCAAGCGATTTGTAACTTTCGAAACAAATGATAAGATACTGTATTGTTAGTTAAGTGAATTCCTATCAATTTTCAAAGCCTGTTACGAATGTATACACTATACTGAATACTTCATATTATATATATAAAATATATATAAAATCGACTGTTTATTTCAGCATAAAAATTGTGATTTTCGTATCACCCAATTTTCCTGTGATAAAATACCGAAATTCATAAATTTTTATTCATGTCTGATTATTGAAATATCTCAAGTAAGAAGGATTTTGGAAAATTAAGAAGTCCTGGCTTACTTCTTGACTGAAAAATTCAAGTCAAGGCACAACTTGATGGAATGATAAACTAAACGTGATGAAGCTAGCAAGTATAAACATACCTGTGTATTAATTATTATAACTTTTATATAAAATAATTCGATTCCTTTTTTGATTCCATTCACAAAACTTTTATTGTTCTTTATTCACGACTTTTCTCCAGAACCTCACAGAAACTCAGATCTGTGTATTGAAAAGTAACCATTGAGATCAAGATTGATCGTTTATATATCTTATCAAATAAGGTGTGACTATCGCTAATATAGATTATTAAATTTTCAAGGAAATCAAATTTTCCATTATTATTGTTGGTTTTTTGAATGAATCCTCAAAATCATCAATATTTTTCATTAGAATCGATAAAGGTTACATCTTCCTTCCAATCGCAGATACTAGTTCTACATAACGATTCAAAGTCAGAAATATGACATCTTCTTGCTCGCACCTTATTTGTTTCAATAGCTATTGCTGGCTATCTTTAGGAGTACCCTTGGACGTCATTGAGTAATGTAATTTTTCCATTCCTTTCAAATAAAAAATTTTTTGAATCACAAGTAATTGTTATTTTTCCTCAAGTCGGATCTGGATACTCATTCATATTTTTCATTGATTCAGATGGATAATATAATTCAAGTGAACTCAATCTCGATTACTAAGTATGGTTGGATCATAGAAAAAATTGGAAGTAATCCATGAGAGTAACAAGGAGAGCAAGTGTACACCACATATTAAAAAGAGACGCAACGCTATTCGCACCCCGTTTGGGGACTATTTCATAGCCGAATCAGGGAATATCGATAGCCCTTTTTCGAGCGATTCGGGGGAAATTGTGATGCTATCTCAATTTTTAGCAGGGCATTATTTTTGCTCTCATTGTGGATTAATTATTTTCGAAACCGCATAAAATTTTTCCAAAAATGAAGATATCGCCCTGTAATAAAAGGTAGTGAACATTTCAACTGAGAGCTGAACGGACTTTCAAAATAATTTGATTAATTCTTTTGTTTTCAATACATTCATAATTCATTGTTATTTTTCTTCAATCTGTATATTCAATGAATAATATGAACGAATAAACCGATGGTAATAATTCTAACTCTATCATAGATTGCCAATGTTCAGGGCGTGCTGATAACGTTGTTTTCGTGCAATTGTTTTTACATTTCGCCCATAAACTTGTACCAGTTATCACACGATAGTTGAAACCTGATTCATTCATCTACAGAATGAACAATTATGGCTTCGTTTCAGAAGTACTAGAAGCCATTGGTAACGGTGACCACACTGTTTAAGGTTTCCAAAGCAACTTTAATCGTATCATCGAAACGAATGAACGACGGTGAATTACTGTTTGTTGAACCCTTAGAGAATAAACCGAGAATAATGGAGCAAGAAAAAAATACATTGCATCGACTTTTAACGATGTCTAAGAGATAGTTGAAATAGTTTGCTCTACCTCGTCTATATACAGGGAGTTACTTCGAATCATCCGAAAGAATGCCCTTGACAGTCGAAAGGTCGAAACGTTTTCATGTTAATAAATGACAAGCAATAATAGGCAATGATCAAAACAGACTGCTTTTTTTGTCAGAAGAATTTCCAACAAATCCACAAATTCTTCTGACTATAATTGCTAATGAGTTTGAAATGCCGTGGAACTGTTTGTCCAGAATCAATGATTTGTAAGTTGGAACAACGTTCTCTTAGTATTTGTGATATATTTGACACATCATCGAATATATTTTCTTTAATGTTGGCAAGCCGTAAAAAAGTCGAAATGAGTCGAGTTTTATTGGTCTTCGCCACTTGACAAAATTGATTCTGTTGAGATTACTTCAATTTTATGACTTCACAGTTTAAACGTATCAATTAAATGTTATTTATTTCTTGTTGGAAAGTTATTCATCAATTTCTATAATTGCATTTATAAATTGATTTCAGTTATAAAAAGTGCAGTTTTTTAATTGTCAAAGGTGATGGAACCCTAAGTAGAATGAATGTAATTATATAAAATAGATTTTTGGCTGGTTTAGTGAATTTTTCATATTGTTCAATGCTTGGAGAGTTGTAAATTAATTGGACACAATAGTTTAAAAAAAAGTTTATTGACTCAGATAAAACGATCTCTTCATTAATTTTAAAGTATTTTCAGACACTTGCAGTTTTCAGGAAAAAATTTAAAAACTTTCCGAAAAATGTATTTTTATTGACAACTCAACTCAGTCAGATTTGTGCTATAACAATAATAATTGATAACAGTAAAATTAATTCTATACTTTAAATACAATTTACAAAACTCGGAATGTTACTTGGAACAAAATTTTTATTGACCTTGAAATATGCATGTCTCCCTAGATCGAACGATTCAACCCTGCTAATTGGTAAATCCCTCCTACATTTCAGTTGGCACAAGCCACAAATTGGCGCACTTTTTCGCACTAATCTAAACAATGTCCAGCTTTACGATCCGTCCAGGCTTGGGGGACTTCCCTCTATATTTAAATTCTGTCCTCGCATTGACAATGAAGTACTCAAAAATGGACCGTTGGGCTAAAATTTTCACGAATATGGACATTTCAAACGATCAATAGGTGATGGCACGCGTTGTGACAGTTGATTTATTTTGAGGTTAGGTTAGTTTTGTTTATATACAGAACTGTTTAATTAAACATTGCATTGATATAGAATCGTGAATAGTTTTTGAAATCTATCGAAACATTATTTAGGAGTTGGAATAACAAATCAGCAAAGCAATACGTAATAAGTATCTCGATTTGTGGTATAAATATGACAAAAGCGAACACGATATTTCACAACGTTCCCTCATTTTCCTAGCAACGTTTGAGTACACAGATATCATATCGCTCTGAAATAGGATACTTCACCTTTAACTACGCCTATTACCTTTAACATACGCAGATTCTCATATGAACCAAATCAAGAAATGAAATATGAATAAATAAATGAGTCATTGTACCGACGAAGGTCTCAATTTTTATAAATATTCACAAGCAACTTTGGTAATTCGACTACGCTGCGACTTCTGAATTTTTCATTGTGCTCTGTTGATGATGTAAGCATCCAAAATTGGCCTCGGTATAAATGGTACACGCAAACACAAACATCAAGCGTGCGAATTTGTTGGACTAGGTTGTAGAATTCTGTCTACATCTGAATAATCATGTATTGTTTATACTGAATCAGAATAATTTTTGAGAGTTTGGCAACTCAACAGTTTTTCCATTTTCCAATAAATATTTCGCATATTCAACTCAACAAATTGATTCTGCAGGCTAGGACGAAAAAATTTGACAGATCCTTAAGAATATGGAAACATATTTGACTTTTCGATTCAGATGGAAACTGAACATGAATATAAATAGATTCACACCTATGAAACATCGCAAATCCTCAAGAAGAATTCAATCAGAAATATTGTCAATATTCTTCAAACTAGATATCAAGATTTGTATAATCCATAAGAATATGACAAGATGGATATTCAATGCAAAACACGATTTCAATAATCTCGGCTATAATTAAACACTTGAAAAAAGATCATCGATTAGTTAAAAAAAAAGATGAATACTTCCTAGATGAAATTATGATCTTATCAGGTCATAAACGAAAGTTGATTCGTCAAAACTGTTTTCAGATTTGTATTACGAAACTATAGAGACTTCTTTTATGATACAATGCAGAAATGAATCAAATCAGTTTTTTGGAATGGTCGAAAATAGAGTTTTTTAGGTTTAACCAGCGATCGAAAGAAAATGAGAAATAGGTTAGAACAAAATATTCGTATAGTTTCAGGATTAAGATAGGATAGATAGATAATTATATAGTTTCAAAATGAGCAAGTGTATTATAATTCTACATATTCAAGAGAGACACAACGTGTTCCACGTCATAGTTAATTACAAAACACATCGATAGCCATTCTCAATTTTCAGAAAATTATTCTTCTTGCTGTCATTACATTACAATATTGTAGATAGATTATTTTTAATTTTGTATACAGCGGTGGATTTATAGTTGGGCCAGTCGGAGCTAGCGCACAGGGCGGCAAAATTAGGAATGTTAAAAAAAATTTAAACTATAAGTCATTGTTAGTGCAGAATTTATAATTCTTAGAAAAAAAAATTATATTTTTGAAGTATATTATATATGATGAATATTCCGTAACAGACTAGTTATTTCAATTTGAAAAAATAAGATATATAAAGTTTGGATAAAATTTCAGTATTAGGGCGTCATTTCTTCCTGTGCCCAGGACATTAAGTTTAAATCTTAGTGTTTTGGAACTATATGAGTAAATAGTGATACAAACAATACAAATGAAACTGAAGAAACTTCTATTCGAATCTGGAGTCGAGTCAATGACAGAGAAACTGAAACAAATAATCATCGACCGACTTGTCCATAATTAAGACCCGTGATTTTTCCTTACTTTCCAAATAATAGAGATTGTAACATTTGCACGATAATTAATTTGCCTCAAGCAATAGTGCACGGAAAAGAATGATTGGCTAATGCTGATGTAATACATGCAATAATAAATTAAAGCAAAAACCGATTTACCGTAACGACACTTTCTTCATACAATCCCTCAGTGTTTATCATAAAAACATCAATTTCATATCCAGGAAAGTAATATCAACTATTACACACTATTCATCATTTTACGATGAATTCAATTACACCACAACAGTTATTGGAAATTACAAGACGAACTTTCAGGGGCGCTATTCTTGACATCGTTCGCAACTGCGCGTATACGCAAAGGCATAAGAACGACATCGTTCGCACGTTCGAATTAGTTTGTCAACATCGCTATTTGGTCACTGAATCACATAAAAATTTGACATTTTTATTTCATTTATGAAAACAGAACTAATGCTTTTTTTATTGCAAATGATTTTGCTGTATAATAAAGTATACACAAATTCAGAATCATATTAAAACGTTCCCAAACTTGCGAATGGTCAAGAATAGTGCCCCTGAGCGATGATTTTGCGGATTAGTATACGCGGAGTAGATGTTTGTGCTTTAACCTGGCCATGGACCTAGATGGGGCCCCCGAAAATTCACTTTTACTTTCGTTAGCTCGCTTGTTGTTTATATTTCGGTATTATGTTTACGCTCTCTGAAATCCCGCATCACCGAATAGTAATACAGAGAGTCTTACTCAACACTAATGACATTTAATTGCGGGCTTATTGAAATTCATGGTCGAAATGACAGGGTTTCGGTGTTATTATTATAGATCCGGTAATGTGACGACTATGACCCTTTGACAGTAATTACATACAGTAAGTGAATGTTACCAACATTCTGACGACATTTTACAGAGCATTTTTTTTGACTGAAACTTGAATGCGTAATCTTATCAAATCAAAGCAACCATGGCCCACTTCTTTTATCTACACAAAGTTGTTAACTACCTTTAGACCCTCTGTAATGTTAGTTGAGAGCTAATAGCACTTTGTAGGCATTTCGTTTTCGGTTGTTTTGGTTGCCCTTGTTTTGCTTTATTTTCGGTACAGCCATGACTCGCAGTTCTTCAGTTGTTCAAATTTTAATTTAGCCTACTGCGATATTTTCAGACTGCGTAGTGGTTTTTGTGATTCATAATGAGCAAATAGCAGAGGGCGTTTTTTGTTTACTGAATGTCGGTACTTAGTTGTTCTCTCTGCGATATACAGTGGAGTTCAGAGTTTTCTGTAGATAACTCGATCGATGGAATAAAAATAGTATGAAAAAGTGGAATTGATGTACGCTGCAATAGAGTCATCGTATTGGATAAATGAACCAGTTTGAGAGTGAAATAAGTAAATAAGCAAAGCATACTTGTACTTGAACAACATCAAGTTCTACAGTATTGAAAAAAAAAAACGACGATAGGACGCAACAACCAATCAAGGTCTCAAATTGAGAGAAGGCCAAGTGTGACTAGTCAAGTTTCTTTATTTATGATATAGAAAGAGAAATAACCATGGTCTCCAAGCAGCATGAAATATGGTTTTTACTGAAAACATCGAGGAATTCACACTTGATTGCTAATAATGGGAATCCACATAGCATATGGTATCCATTAGACATCCATTTTATATCCAGCTCAGGTCCAAAAGTCCGTGAGCGTTGACACATCTCTCAAATCTTTATCCAAAAATTACTTCATAACTTCAATCCTTATTGAATGTCCAGCTAAAGAAAGTACATATCTGTACCTCTAATATTAATAAACATTCATCTGACCTCCTACAATTCGACTGCGGAATATAACCATGATTCGAAGATATTAATAATAGTATAATTTCCACTGAACAGTTATGGATTCGTTAGTAATTATTTCAAAAACGATGTTTTACCCGATTAATCTCAATTGTCGAAAGATCAAAACGATTTCAGGTTGAAATTAATTGACAATCAACTAATCAATCAATGTTTATTCGTCAAATAACAAATCCGCAATTTTCCTAGCAGTTTGTCGTAAACCATTAATCATCATGGATTTATGGACTGGCCGTGAAATAATTCCTGATAAATATAAATGAATCCCCCTGTATCGGTTTTTCGAATGTGTTATTCCTGTAGGATTGATAAATAATAGCAAACGCGTATTTGAAAGAACAAAAATAATTGAACCAATTCATAGTAACAAAACAAATGACGTTATCCAAACGGAGACGGTTGCTAGGAAACAAAGCATTGAGTGTGAGAAAAACCAGCGTGAGAGCCCTTTAACCAAAATTCCCGTTGCTCTCGAAACATGCGTCAATCTCCTGCGTTCACAACTATCTAGATTCTAGTTCCACATTTAGATTCATTCATCTCCTAGTGCGACCTTCCCATTCGAAAGTTCAAACCTTTCAACTGTGTGTATTGTGTGTGTTTATTATCGTGTCCCTACACCCTTTTTTATCGGAATTCTTAACCGAGAGCGTTTATTCCATACGATAGCTGCTACTACGACCGGACGCCAGACAGTTCGACTGTGAAAATAAAGGCTTTACACTTCCGTTCTGCTTATCGAAAAGCAAATAATGGACTCCATTCACTATTCCACGACGAGTTCTATTCATAGGTGACTGGGTTCCTGTAGTAGGGGAGCTTACGTACGAAACTACGAAGACGTATAGAGAAGCCCTCGTACCTTATTTATAATGATTCCGATTTGTATTGAAGGATCGATTCAAAGTATGGATACGGATATTGGATACGTTTCTGGAAGGCGACTAAATTGAAAGTGGGATTTTTTTATACAGGGTATTTCAGATTTGCACGGCAATATTTCAAGTATACGTATCCTCTGGTACAAAATAAGGAAAAAAGTTCCTATGAACATGTCTCCGATCTCGATCATTAGGGGAGTTACAGGGTGTGGAAAGTTAAAAAAATAGGTTTTTATTTTATTGTGCTTGATCTACTACAGAAAAAGCTCTCAAATTTTGTATGAGTATCAAGCAATAGGTGCTGCTTAGAATAAAAGTAAATATTTTACAAATACCATACAGGGTGTCGTTTTTCCCCTAACAAAGTTTGTTAATTTTAGTCGTAATTTTTACAAATATTACCACTGTTAATTATTTCTGAATTGTTGGAATTAGAAAAAGATAATGGAAACATTTATGACTTAATTTAATAAAGTAATGTGGTCACGTAAAAGAGGAACGCGATATTATAGCTTTTCTTGTTACTATCATAGACTGCTGCCATACCCAAGATACATTATTTCTGATACTGTATACGTCTTAACCATGTGCTCAGCTACTAAATCGTTGTGAAACAGAAATACAGAATTCTACTAATAGCAGATCGGCCTGAATCAGGTCAGAACAAAGTCACTGACTGAAATTTCTACATAATCCCCTGTTAGTTTCTAATTTGAAATATTCGATGAGGAAACTAAATGAGAGTTAAATCACGACCTACTAGGATACTAGGTGTAGTTTTTTTTGCCGTAAGCAGAAGTGAAGGTAAGGCGATGCACCTGATAGGTGATGAATGCAATCCATGATGAAAATGTCTATGCAGATGGAAATCACTTTGTCAGGAAGAACTATTTAACATGACTATCGGTAGAATCATTACAGTGACGATGTTGATTGAACAAATGAAATGTTGAAAAACAAGAAGCTCAACTCAAATTTTGATACTTCAGACATCTACTGCTGTTGTCATTGTTCTCCGAAATTGAAAAATAAATAAATGCGAAAAGTATAATTGACTAAATACGTAATTATGAGATTTCGATATTCTAAAAAACATTTTTTGGAATAAGATATTGAGATAAGGTTTTCACCAAATCATTTTGGTATTGTTTCACTACATTTTCATGAAAATAAAAGTCATGGTATTTTTGGTTTTTCATAGAATTTTGCGATTTTATGTAATTATATCAAAAGATGTCCTCACGCGTCTCTAAGAAGAATAGTTTCTGTCCATCCTGTACATTATAAAGATAAAAACCGTAGTCTTATCTAGGTATATGGAGTTCGAAAGATTAAAAAAACGATTTCAAAGCTGGTTGTCGAAATTCCATAAAGATTATTTCAGTATCCATTGTAATAAAGGATAATCCGCTGATGGAGGCAACAGATGTTTGCCACAGAATGTCATTTGTTTTCGCATCTTTGTGTACCGTGTGCATCGATCCAAAAAAACAATCGCGAGAATCTGAAAACTTTTTTCCCAGGCATACTCCATACATATTCATTATATACGATGATTTCCTTTTTGTTCACTCTCGAAGTTCTGTAAACAGGGTGTGTATAGTTGCGACATTGAAGTAAAAAATATCTACTGTTGTATTGCGAAATTTATCAATTGTTTCAAAGCGACTTGGGGGTGTCAAAATATACAATGTTCTTGAATTTTTATTATCGCCCTTGCAACACTGAGGTAGGACTAGACAACAATTCATATTTCTCAAGACTTGTTTTGCTGGATTACTATTTTGGAATTATTCGTTTTTTTTTAATTACATCTAGGCTACTGAATCTACAGGGTATACAAAAAAGTGTGGTTAGTTCACGAATGAAAAACACTGTCACTTGACAATTAAATTCTACTTCGATGAATTGCCATTTTTTTAGGTGTTAAATAACTCTTTATTCGGAAAAAATACAACATCACTTGATGCTTTTCCTAGTAGACTATGCATAATATAATTATTTATTGTAGGATTGATTCTATAAAAAAATTAGATCAGCTACATATAGGATAAAATCAAGATATCTTTGATTTATTATCAATCCATTGCCAGTATATAATATACTTGCAATAAAACTCTTTTATTGTACACTCCATGAATTATTTAGTGGATGTGGTTATGGTAGAACCTTCAATATCCTCTATTTCGCTTAGTCACGAGGGGAATTGAAAAATCCCCTGTTCTATTCAAGATAACCAGGATGACTACACTTCCGAATAAACAGGAAATATCTCAGTAACGAAAATATTGTATGATCTATTCATTTGATGAAGATAGCCCTGTCAAACTGGATAACAATGCCAAATTTATTTGGAGAGAAATCTTTGATCCTCTAATGACATAATCGAAATTTTTTTATCAGACAAGCAGCAGCACCTTTTGGCGAGCTGTCACAACTTTTTTGCTCAAATAAATAGACTATAGTTGAGTTATTTTCACTGTCTTCATACGTTTTCAGAATAAACCACTTCCATTCCTCTAAATGTATCAGTGACCACGTGAAGGGTGTAGTATTTTCCTTCTCAACTGTGTATTTTTTGGTCAATTCGCATCATTAACACTCGCGAAAATAACGATTGATTGTGGTCATGGTTATGGTGGTCATATTTTTTTATGTTACCTAACCATTCGTTAAAGCAATAAAATATATTACATTCTCAATAATAGCTTGTAATTCGAGCACTTGACTTGGTAGTTTATAGGTTCATTCTTGTCCTATAATCATTTTTACGAGTTCCGTTATCTTTTATGTAAGAGGATAAAATATAGCATCCACACATCTACTCACAGAAAAATGCAATATTTTCAGAGGTGTCATCAAAATGGCCATAGCTAGCTCGCAACAGTTTTTATTGAAACTTTATTTAAAGAATTTCCAGTATAGTGGTATTCATCTCACAAGAAAACGATAGAGCCATCGAAATAATCTCGTACTATAGAATTATTGAAATTTTTGGTTATGAAATATATTCACCAAAATTGGATAGCTAGTGACTGTTGATAACCGTTGAACAGTTTCAATTTTTCAATAATTTGTTGAGAAATTTTGACTGGAAATAACAAACTTTATTAGCGATTAGAGATTTCTATCCAAATTAATTGGCATCGTTCAAGTTATTGTGGAGTATTGCCTTAATTATTGATGCCTAAATATTTCTACCTATGTCACCACCAATTAGAGGTTCAGTCGTTAGCTAGATACATTTTATTTTGCACTATTAGCTTCGAAAAATAACAAAATTTGTCAGAACTATCTTTCTCAAATAAATGGACTATATTTCCATCATTATATGAACTTCAATCTCATCTAATTTGTTTTGAAAAGCATCTGATGACATAATTATAAAGTAGATACGATTCCTGTGCATTAGAATTCAAGACATCATTAGTGAACAAACAACCACTCTGAACATTGACAAAACATTAAGTAAAACTCATAATCAGTCTGTAATACGTTTGAAAACAAAAGAGTATTACAATTCAGAGTCACAATCATGATAAAGTACAAACCTATCTGATTCCTAAAAAGAGTTCTAATCACAAGATTATAAATATCTATCAATCAGTTTGTTGTTGTTTTCGTTACGTTATTATTTAATCTAATAAAGATATCTTCACATACTGAATTAAATATAGAACTGATCAGAACCGTTATGATGTATACATTTGCTATAATAATTACCCAGAATCGCGCAACGTATTGTATATATCTGCAGTTTCAATACAATACAGCAACGTCGGCTATGGCAATATCATTGTTTTTCTGTACTTTGAGCTTTCCATTATTCGTTCTGATGAAAGTTCATCGGACAATACAGAATCACAATGAGGAACAGAATGTTTTCGACCCACATACAGGGAGATTTCTAAGAGAAAGCGGCTAGGTTATCCGCATTGCATCGCTCTTTGTTTGCCGATGTTGTTTGTTCCTTTCGGAAACTAGAGCTAAGGTTCGAACACGACAAACAATATTGGAATATTGGGAAAATATTGGGATAAACGTTATCTGTCAGTGATACCTGCGGTTATGACAGTCGGCGAATCTATGTATGGGAGCGGTGAAATGAGGTTCAAAGATATTTCAGCAATTCTTCGAGATAAGGTATTTACACCTTTGGTATCCGTATGTAAATAAATCGATAAAAGTCTAGGAAATATTCAAAAATACGTTGAAAACAATAAGCCGATCCAACGAGAAATTCAGTACGTTACTTTTATTATTGAAAAAAAAACAATGAGTATGTCATAAACAGGCTTTCACATAATACAGTTAATTATACAGGGTGATACATCATTTTGCGACACACCGAACAGTTTTGATTCGATTGAATATTCAGTATATTCTGTCATATTTTTGTTTGTTATAGTGGAAAAGATGAATTGAATGAATGATGTATGATTTGAGTATGTAATTTTCTCTTTCTAACCTAACTTTTTCGGAAAATTGACCGGTGAAATTTTCGTTACCTTTGCGAAATATATTCTATGTGTTGACTTTTGATGTCAAATGTCATGATCGTAATATTAAAGTTGAATATTTTGAATACGCGAGCAGTGTTGCTGTTTTATCGGAAATCCAAAATAGAACACCCAGTATTCAACTTAATTTTCTAGGCAGACCTTCCACTGATAATTTCAATGTTATTGGAATGCTTTGATGTTGCATTTCAGATTCATAGAGGCACAAAGGATGATAATGAACAGAAAATATATCACAGAAAATTCGAAATTACCAATACAATATGCCACAGTTCAGTATTGAACAATTAGTGAACATTTCGTCCCTGATTGAGTGGTGTAAATGAGTATTTGTTCATAATATTCATTAATATTATGAGTGAGGAAATTAATGGAAAAAAATTAACAAACAATGAGTTATTATTGAAAAATGTTCGAATGCATTATAAGCACTTTAGTTCTCTATAGTCTATTCATTAAAGGAAAATAGTATTGACAGATTTGATTATCAATCAATGTCATTAGTGCAAAATGGAAAGTATCTAGCTAACCACTGAACTCCTTATTAATTGATAGTTACTTTTCACAGGAAATAAGAAATAAAATAAAATTAGAATGCACCAATGAAATCACATATTTCGTAACAAGTCGTAACAAATATTATATTCATTTTATTTAATTCCTTATTTCCTATAGGAACTAACTATTAGACACTATGGGAACATTTAGGCATCAATAATTCACTGTCAATTCACAACGATGCCAAATTCATTTGGATAGAAATGTTCGAGTTTTTTTTATTTTAGTCGAAATTTCTACGAGTATTGAAAACATATTCATTTGAAAACTCATTTTCATCCTGATATCTCGATGACAATCTAAATGATGAAAGCATAATAAAGTTGTTCAGAACATAAGAACATTTTGTAGATCAACAAAAACGGGTCAACGAGAGTCCTTTATTTCAAATTGATACTGTAGAAAAGGTACGTATGAGGATAATATCTTTTCAAAAATTATTATGAAAATATCAACCCAACTCTTCATTTCGGAGTATCGTTGAAAAAATAGCCAAGCAGCAACAGCGCACGTTCTGGCGAGATGTCACAAATATCTTGCTTTTATAGACTGAAGATAATTGGAATTGGCGATTCCGGAAGGTTTTCGAATTATGTTTTCGAATGTGTAATTATTAGATTTATTTCTGTTAATACCACATTGCTCGATGTTTTTTAACGAAAATGAATTAGGCAGTCAGTTATCAGTCATTTATTATAGTTTCATAAATAAACAGGGAGTACAATTCGGACACCTTATTGGTAACTCTTTTATGCATTCCAATATATAGAATGTTTATCAATACGACATAGAGAATGTTTTTTTTGTGAAAAAACAATAATTTTTCTGAAACACATATAAAATATACATTATCAATTTAATGGTGAATTATTATCAAGAGATTTCTAAGTTTTCATGAAGACAAATATCTCCAACTGATTTCTATAACCAAAAGATATTCATCAGTTGGATAGAAGTGGATCGATATTATTTGCATGATACAGAATAGAACAATTACTGAAAATTAACAGCTATTAATAAGATACCATGTTGAATTTAACCATTTTCGTGTTTCATTCAACACACGCTTTAACAATAATTCGAGTTGCATAAAAAAACGTTTCAATTATTTATGCGATTCAAATGCGTTATAATGAGTTGAGATACCATCCAATTCCAATTACGGTAAGGCCGCTGGAGGTTATTAAAAAAGGCATGGTATGCCGCGCCAACGTCTATATATAGGGCGTGCGTTGGTGACGTGGCACTATTTGAATAAGTCGACGAGAAAAATGCGAGATCTCTATCGAACAATTACATTTAATTTCGAGGGACAAAAGAAAAACTCAATTATTGAGTAATGTGGCTCTTTCTGATGGTTGGGTACAATTTAATATCCAATTAAACTATACAATATTTTGAAACTAGCTTATTTATGACCAATTATGATTGAAATAAATCTGGGTAACTGAGCTAGAGAAACCTTCAGACTTGAATAAGAGCCTTGAATAATTTTGTAATAGTATCATTCGATAGGAATTATTGATCATTCAAACGAAATATGAACTTATCCGAGTATCAGTTCTGTTAATACACCAGATACACAGGATAACATTGTATGGTAACAAAAGATAGGCATAGTCTATTTATTTAAGCCAGGCAGTTGTGACAGCTCGCCAGAAAGTGCAGTGTTGGTGCTTGTCGTTTTCTTCAATGATACTCCGAAACAGAAAGTTAGGTCAAGTTTATCATTCCAACTGTTTTGGAAAATGTTTTCGATTTATAAGATGAATACACGAAAATTGGATAAACATTGACTGTGAATAAACGTTGAACAGTTTTGTTTGTTATTCGTGACATCGACTGGAATTAACAAATTTCAACGGCGGATCAAAAACTTCTATCCAAACAAATTCGGCATAGTTGTGTGAAGTCATAGTGTTGCCATAATTATTGATGCTCAGATATATCCAGCTATGTCCCAGCCAATTAAAAGTTCAGTGCTTGGCTAGGTACTTTTTATTTTACACTATTGAAAATCAATCAGAACTATCTTCCTTAAATAGACTACACAAATATGTTTGAGGTTAGAGAGAGTCATAACAGCACTTGTTTCAAATAATTATTCATTGCATTCGAAATTTACAATCTTGATAACATAAACATAAATTCATGAGCTCAATTTCCATATTTTGTGAGTGAATTTTCCAGACAAAAAGCAAAAGAATTCGTTTAAGAGAAAAACGTTTGATCTATAGATCATAACTACAGATTTTAGGAACAAATAGACGTCAATATTGGCAAATAAACTATTCAACTATTAAGGTTGCACAAATATGAAACGACTTTATGAAAAACAATTATTTAAAGATGATCACCATGTATTTTCCAAGTGATCAGTCGGGGAATGATGAGTACATACAATATGGATTACTCCAATAAGTTGAATGCATGTCATTGTTCTATGAACAGATATCAATCTTGCATAAAAGATTACGATATCTCATATTCCTGGCGCCAGTTTTAATCTACCTTCCAGGGTGTAAATTTTATTGTATGTATGTAGAGCATCATGATCATAATTATAATAATTATTCAACAAAATCTCAATCAAGTTTTATCATATTTGTATTCATGTATAGTACATAATCTCAAACTTATGATATGACAAATTCAAATCAATGAGTGTATCCTTTTATCTTTGAATAGAAATGTTGTAAATTTAATAATGTTCGAATCATTTGTTTCAATATTGAGACATTGCATGGGGCATGAAAGTTGATATTTGGTAACATTCAGGGTCATATTTTATGACTATGATCAAGTATCTATATGATTCAAAAAGTTGCACAAATACTTCCATTACACTTTCCAGGGATATGAAAATATAGATGATGCAAAAATTGACCTAAGTTTGTTGAAATGAATGTGAAAACGTTTATCATTCATTCCAACTATCAATGATGATTACAGTATGAACAAAAATAGTTATTAGGCAATCGCATATTCGCTAAATCAGAGTAATTTTTTTAATTCTTTTAACGAAACTTCTGCACTAGAAATAGTTTTATCAGCAGATTGTTTTCGTTTATATTTTTGTCTCAGAATATAATAAACAACAAAGAGTTTATGAATGGTGAAATAAATGATCTAGGTTAATAGTTCACATGAAATCAAATTTGAAATATTGTTTGAAAATATCAAGATCTACCGAATTGTATTTTGATGAAAGTGAAGAATACCTCAAAGAAGAACTCAACTATCAATATGCTCGAATTTGTCATTTAACGAGTTACAGCGTTGCGTCTCTCTTGGTTGTGGGACACTTGCTGTCCTTGTTATTCTCATAGATTTCTGTCTATACCCCAAATATACTTCTTCCGAAACTATATGGTTCACATATGATGGTGGTACAAAAACTGTCCCATAATCCTGAATCGTGTGAAATGTCAAGGTTGAATGGATCATTTCAATACAAAAAATATTTAAATATTTATAAGTATGTACATAATATTAGGTGTATGTTTATTCGTTGTCGATTGTAGAAGCTGTCACTGAAATTCTGTAACCATCCTGTATAAATCGTTTTTGATGTTTCAAGATTTTGCGAAACGTCTTGCCCAATCGGAATCTTCGGAGCGTTGAAAAAACGAGGCCAGCACTACTTGAAACAATGGTCGGCTTGAAAATCAACCAATGCATAACAATGAGTTAGCATTTCTGTCATTCGTGCTGTAATTTGGTCAGTTACCCCATTCACGAATTAATTCCAACAAGAACATTTCCTGTTCTTTGTTTTGACGGTTTCAACGAAAAGCTAATAGGTTCAACACGGTCTTTAGGATGAGATACAGGGTGGATATTGTTGAATACAGACACAATGCTAGACTTGAAAACAAGGACATTATTTATTTCAAAAACGTTATATTTGTACGGGTCTGATATAAAAATTGACGTTCAATATTGATTTCTAGGAGTTCGATAACCTATTTTCTTAATCAACTATTTCTTATTTGAATTTTGTTTCAATATTAACACAAACGTCATTAGATTTGCCACTCTTTCGAATTATGGTTCAATGAATAATATAACTTCATATACAGGGTGGCCCAACGTAAACGTACCGAAAGGTATAACTACAAGGGAGAGATTTTATCGAGAAACTAGCTGGAATCAAAACAGAAAAAAAAGCGAATTGTTTTCGTTGGGCCACCCTGTATAATTTGGAGAATGAAGAAGGAATGTCCATTAAGTTTTTTTCCATGATATTCCTACGAGTATTTCAAAAAAATTTTGCATGTACCACGTAGGAACTGATTTTTGAAAACAACGACGTTGTATAAAAAATGTACACAGGTTTAGATTCAAGATAATGCAATAAAAGAAATCTTTCTAAACGAAGCAAAAAGGTGCTTTTTCAATAATATTTCAAATTATGTATTTCTAATAAGATGATGATTAATATTATGACATTAAAAGAATTTACCAAAATGCTGAATAATACTGGCCGAAAACTATCGAAGAAAAGAAAAAGACTGAAGTATTCATGATTGTGATAAGTAGTATGATTCACAAACAGAATATGTATGAACAAACGAAAATTTCTATCCAATAATAGATCGCTTAGTACCAAATTGCCGAAAAACTGAGGTTTACATAACTTCTTGCACAACTATGTCGTTCAATATGAGCAGAGATATTTTCCTGATAAGAAAATTATACAGGAAATATATCCACTTCCAAGTAATCTGTCAAGCTAGTAATGGAAGAGCAATATTCAATCATATTCTCGAAATTCGTTGTTGAGATAATCGCTCTGACTGAATTATGAGAACTATATTTTAGGAATAAGAAGTCGACATACTCACATATAAAACAATGAAAAACAGAAACAGTATCAACGGATAGCACTAACTATACTTCCTTCCTCAACAACATACGAAGTCAAATTACTTTTTTTTATCATCAGTGACACTAATATAATTTTTATACCGATCGATTTTCACGTTACGTCAATTCAGAATGAGAATATATCAATAGAAGCCATCTTTCAACGACCTATACATACATAGTGTCCCAATTCTTTGGTTCTAGATTACTGACAAGTGAATCTTGTCGAATAGACTGATAGCATGTCGACATAATATTTTATTAAAATATTGATTCGAAGTAATTTGATAAATGCAATCTCTGAAAATGTATCTTGGGTTTCCAAAGTTCAGTCACTCCTAAAGTCCTCTATAACCAGACAATTCTACGTCACGTTTTGTTACATTTAATATTAATTAGAATGTGAGAATAACCCCAAACATTGGCACACCAATACGGATACACCCGAAGACCTGCCTCAGGGTTCAGACGACTAAATACGTGATCGGTGTCAGATGTCAGTTGTTTAAAAAGTGTCCAATTGTATGTCATTGAAGTGAAGTCTGTACTTGCAGGGACTGCCTTTATTCTCACCAAAGTTTAATTATTTTTATTCAATATGTTTATGCTGAAGTTACAATTTTGTTTGTTCATTTTGGTGTTAATATTTGTTAAATTAGTTGTCAATAAATTTCAAAATTTTTCCTAAAAATCTCAAGTGTCCGCCACTAGAAGATTTCCCCTTACTTTATACGAGTCGAATGTTCATTCAAATTTAGAAATCCTTTCCATACGAGCTGGTGTCGAATCAGTGTATTATCGGTGAATACTCGATTCGAAATAGAAGTTTTTTTGAGTTTCCGAATTATCTATAGGTAAAGTTTTTATATCGCGGTTGAAAAGTAGGCCGCTGTGTAACTACAAAACCTAATCTTGTGCATTGTACATGGAAACAGGGCATGATTGATAAAACCCGCGTAAATATGGCCGATTGTCGATGTTTAATTTTCTGGTAGATTATTGGGAGCAAACGAGCGTGGGAGCCACGAAATTGGCTTTTCCGTAATCGTATCACACCTACAACACGACATCAACTGCGTGGTTAGCAAACGATTTCGATCGTGAAACTGATGGATATAATCTATAATCAACTTTTACCGATGGATGGACTACGAACTGTGTTTGTTTGAACTAGGACGGAAAGTTAGGGCTTGAGATCGTGGGAATATGAAATGGAAAATTACCAACGCACGCACATTCGTCTGTCAAATGCCAGTTAAATCGTAACACTCGTTCATATCAGCTATGAAAATAATGAAGAGTTTGATCACAGTTTAAATCTATTCTAGATACAGTTGGATCACTTGGCACGTGTCATAAACTTTGGAGTGCGCATGTCCACTCGTGAGTTATGTGCCCAATGGACAGGTCAGGGCAGGCTCTTTGTGTTTTGACCACGTTTTGAATGGTACAAAAGACGTGAAAACTATGAAGATCTTTGAATGCAACTAAATTATTCAACAGATAATCGACGTAATTAGATGATGATTCTTTCGGAAAATAGTTGACTGCAGTTGATATTTTGAATAAATTATGTCAAGTTGTTTCATTTTATGGTTATGTATATCGGAGGTAAAGAATATTAATCAAATAATAATTTTTTTATTAAATATTGTACGACCTTGAATAGGTCCTTTGTGCTGTTTTCAAAATACTATAATTCTTCATTAAACTGCCATATCATGTTATTTTTACAGTTGGCAATAATTCACGACGATGTCAAACGTATTTGGCAGTTCTCAAACAATTTCCGTAAAATCAGCTGATCTTAGGAACTGATTTTTGTGGATCTACTATGAATGCAGTGAATAATTTGAATTTTGTATTAGTTGAATTTTGAACATGTAATTTTGATGAATTGTTATTATTTATAGTGGCATGGAGAATATGAAATGAAAACCATCGTTTTTATACCATTTCTCCCACTAAGACTAAATGCACCGCTATTTTTTCTACATAATGAATGCTAAATTTCTCTTGTAGTGATTAATTTAATCCGACGTAATTTTGGCATTGATAATCGAGGATGGAAGTCTTTGAACTTTGCTCTGGGGCTTTTATCATACAATTAACGCCAAATTATGTCTGATTATGTTATTATAAAATACAACCGAAATTCATCAGATGTACTCAAAATTATCACCTATTCATATTATATAACAGAGACATTTTCTTTCAAAGATTTTTCATCAAATACTCTTTATTTTCATTTGAAAAATACCAATTCCTTATCTTAGATTCTCAGAGATCAGCATTTGTTTCTTGAAAATCATTTCGAAACTATCCACATCAAAAACAAACACACCCTTATTTTTATTCGACTATATGATACAGAACTGTTTTCTATCGCTATTAATAATTCCAATTATTTTGTTTTTGAAAAGGGCAATCAACTCACACTAGGTTTTAGATTACAAAATGTCGACACCACAATGCAACTGAGTCAAGTATTTTGCACAACTCTGATAAGAATGGCAGAATTATTTAATCTTTATAGCTTTCGAGACCGTTGTCTTTGTATCAGCTTACGAAATTTGCATAGTTTCCATTTCTAGTATGCCAATTTATAATTTGAAGCAGCAAACTATGACGTAACGTTTTTGAGTGATGCTTCTGCTGTTTGCAAACATCACTGATGGTATTTTTTTTCGATGTTCATTCATGTTCAGTGGTGACAGTTATGCCCACCAATATTTTGTTTTCGGTAACTTCAATCATAATGTTAATTAATTTTAACATAACCTAATTAAAGACATTTTACATTGATGGCATTCCTGGAGTTTTTGAATTCGAAAAAAAGTACGAGCAAAATTATATTATTATCAACTTATGATTGGTAAAACCTATATCTGCAAGCAGTAGCGGATCCAGGATATGGGAAAGGGGGGTCTATAACTAAAATTTTACATATCAAGCAAAATTTCAAGGTGTAATCAAGAAGTGAAGAATATTGCTTCTTTAAGTATCCGTACCACATCGAACTTATCGAGGACGAAATTTTAGTGAGATTCCTTTAGAAACTTCGAGAATTAACTTTGTTCTTGAGATATAATGATAATTAATAAAAATCTCGGATTAGGAGTCAACGAATGTTACAAATGAAATCTTTCATACTTCCGTTGAAATTATTTTGTTGTTATTTATTGTTGTGAAGTATTTCCAACACAATCGAATGGAGAAATGATGTTATTTTTTATAAAAAAGGGTAGATATGAACAGATAATGTGTAGATAAAAATATAGAAATAATGTATAGATTAGAAAGACAAATGTTAGGTATGGACATAAACCTTCTGCTGATAATAAAGCATATGAGTAGTTAATTCAAAAATATCAGTTGAACTCGAAAGGACTGTTGATGAAGAAAGTAAGAGAACTGAATGACACAGTGGATTATTTTTATTTAGTGAGTATGTAGCCTTCATGAAGTGTGTATATTCCTCAAGGAAATGAAATGGGTGTTTAGTCAAACATCTTTTGTATGGGTTTCTGATGTTGAACATGTTGATGTTTTTTATTAGGCATACAACATAGCATTGGCGACAAGTAAACGTCGAGTAAATACATTAAAAACGATTTACAGTACTCTTTAGTGTGTTGCGAACATAACCTGATCGCACCAGTAGTGGATTTTTCTTCATGTTTCATGTTATAGTTATTCTCAAATGAAAACGTCAACTTATGAGTATAATCTTCGTCATCTGTGGGGAGTATTGGATTGTTTCTTTGAAATCAAAAAATCTGCGACTGAGGAATGATCTCAGGGGAAGTGATTTTTGCGATAATGAAAAATTAAGACTCGTCTCAAAGGTCCCAATCTGGGAATTAAACTTTTCATTAGGAAAGAAGATATTGTGTACCTAATATTTCTGGTGGAGAAATATTGTGAAGATTATTATTCAGTTAATTGTACTTGAATTACGTGAGTCTGTATCCAAATGGTCCCAACAAATTGAAATTTCAATCATTTCATTTCAGATACGTTTCATGTATTGCACCACTGGACTTCAATGAAGTTCCATGGAAACACGACAGCAAGGGCTGCAAACACAATCATTTTTTCTCATCTCAATCTCAAATTGTTAATTTGGAATCCTTTGAACGATTTCATCATCAGCCTCCTCGTCATCATCAACCGTACCTATATAAAGCTCCGATATCTATTCAAAACATCCTCTTCCCCGTGAAGTATTTGCTTTCGCATCCCTCGCACATAAATTAAACATTCGCCGTGAGCGATCCTGTTCACCCTCCCTCGTTCCAACTCCCTAACACCCTACTCGAGGGGGAGACTAACAGATTTCGGGGTAGCGTGTGCGGCCCTGACCCCATTCCCAAGCGGTCCATGGAAAATTAGCTGGATTCTGCGAGCACCATGATTAGGTAGGGGGTGATATGTACAGGGTGGACAGATCATGATGTTTCTATTGGTTTGTTCCAACAGACATTTCTGCATGGTTTCGAAACTGTTTTGTGGCCGTTTCGGTTTCGTTTAGTTCGCATGCGCGAACTTCGCATAGTTTCATGACGGTACAAAACATTTGGGGGTTGGATCGGTTTTATTGACGGTTTTTGGCTACCCACGTTCTACAAGATTGATTTGTTTAAGAATAATCTTTGGTTACAATAATTAAAATAATATGAAAATGGAACATTATATGATTTTTTACCCTCGTTTCATCAAACTGAATATCAAAATCATCTTCACTTGTTTCGTATAAATAATCAGTATCTCCATCGTCACTCATATAATTTTTTTTTTATTTGATTCGAACGGAAGAAATTATCAATAACACAAATGAAAATTAATAAATACCCAAAGAAAAAGCTAAGTCAGCTAACCTTTTGGCAAAGAGTTTCTTAATGCGCATGTCAATACTCATGAATCAAAACAGTTTTCAATTTTGAGCATGTACCGAAATTACCGTCCTGAAACCAGAAGACAAACTAATATACAGGATGTTGCATTTGAAAAATTCTCATAAACCTAAATCAAAGTGAACGAAGATGAACGTAACACGTACTTTGGTATTTTCTACGTCACTTCACCAGACGAAATTCAGATCTTTGAAGAAACATCTTGATTACAGTTATTTCAATCAAAGCCTGCATCACTCCCCATTTTGTCGAAATATTCAATAACTTGGTACCGGCGCATTGTTACTGGAAAAAAATTCTATGCTGAATAGGGAATGACGGGACCATTTCAATGACAAAAAAATAAAATGGCTGAAAAAAATATTTGTCTTGCTATTACGGAAAAATGCATCCTGTGCATCCGAAACTATTTTTGAAACATGGACTTTTTGATGTTGTGTAACTTTTGTATTTATTTATAGACTTTTTTTCATATCAATCAACCTTATCAATATATCGAGCGAATTCGCACTGTTGGGACACCCGGTATACACCAAAATTGGATGACTATTGATTGTGGATGACCGTTGAACAGATCTTTCAACATTCAAAAAAAAATCTATTAGAATTAACAAACACCCAAACTTGTAATTTTTTCAATGTGAATCATTTCAGTTAAAATGCTCTTTTCTACTTTGCATCACATGTTGTGTCACTTTCGATATATAATATTTATAGTATTATAATAGGTTGTAACATTCCTATTTGAATTTTTTACATTAACTCCAAGTGATAATCTCGTACTAAAGTTCTGTTTCTTTCAAAGTGATGACAATTATGAAAATAATAACAATTTGAACGCTCCCTTGGAAGAAAATCTTATCAGTAGATTATTTCACGTACCCAGTTGCGTCTTATTCCATTTTGAAAAATACAACTTTTGGTCATAAAACGAAATTGAAGAGTATTTTTCTTAACCTTTTCCACGCTGCTGGAAGCACATGATTTCTGTTTTCACCAGTGAACTTGTCTTGAAAAAACAGATCGAGGATGCCTCTCAATTCTTTCATATCTCCTATCGTTAACGAGTCACCCTATACAAACATCGAAACTTGTTCACCCTGTACAGGGTAAACCGAATCCGATGGGATGGTTTGGAATTTCCTCCGAGAGCGTTAGAGATAAAGTAAACTTCATTAAACGAGAAAAAATGTCTGGAGATTGAGAGAAGGTTACTTCTATATCTACAGGGTGTCTTTAAGGATGGATCCATCCGCATTGGAATTAAAATGCGTTTGAAATTGAAAATAAGAAATTAAAATCATCTGATGAGAGTGTTCGATAATAATTGAATAAAAATTTAGAAAGATCAACTGTCAACAGAATTTGTGACAACCGATCTTGCTGGATAATTTTCTAAGATATCATAGATATTGAAGATTCCGATGTTATCTCATACGAGTTTTCAAGATAGTGATTCTCAATGGAAATATCAGCAGGTGATGCCGCATTCATTTGAAATTGGATATGGTAATGTCAATAGAGAACCTTGAAATATCACTCTTTTTGAATTGACAAATGAAAATTAGAATGCCATACTTGGAAATCAATCCTGGCTTCTTGATTTTCGTTTATAATTTATACAGTTTCAGAAATAATTCTTTGACAGTATTGTGATGTAATGAGAGCGAAAAGAACAGCCTGCTGAGAAAGCAATACAACAGCAATATGATCTGTGATTGGCTGTGACGTGTCCCTAGACGAGTTGGTAGGATCAGAACAGGGTTGCGTCTCTCTTGATTATCCGTGATCATGCCACTGCTTCATTTCCTATCGTAGACTCATTATTCCAGATATATTTTCCCCGAAACTATAGATCTTAGATAACACGTCATCATATTGTGCAACTTTGTTATTATCTAATCGACCCTATATATTTTGGGGTCCAGGAGACCAATGGTGGGGCTCGAATTCTAGTATTTCTGTGCGTGGTGCACGACTGGAAGCGATCGATAAGGTTGGTGAAAGTTTTCGATTGAATGAACCGTTTTGTGGAAAGCGGCATAAATTGTCAGAATGGTTCATTTAGTCTACCACTAGTCAGTACATTACAGCTGTCTACAAATATAAATTCTGTACCAGACTTTCCAATGGCTAGCTTTGAAAATACAGAAATAGAACTCTTTAAATGTCATTAAAAAATCATTGATCATTGTCCAAACAGCAAGATTTTTGCATGAAATATTTTACAAGACAATTATTGTTATACAGAATTGGGGAAAAAAAGAAGAAAAATAAATATTTCTAGCCAATGCTGATCTGGAAAAAAAAATCGAACATAATGAATGAAATATCTCATTTTATTTTTACGAAAAGTCTAGAATTACGCATGATTTATTTCTTATTTGATATCTTTTGATCATATTTTGGGAGATTTGAGAGCTGCTTTCAAAGGCCAAGCTACTTTCAAATGTTTAAATATTTTCTCACATTATTTAAAAAAATTCTTGATGTGATACAATATTGTCAGGTATAGAATTCATCACATTTCTGATTCTGACGTCGTATGAATAGTATGAAAAATGACCTTGCATTCGGCGATTTTCAACAAAACAAAAATTCTTTTAGCTTTACCTGTACAACTGATCAACTGCTGATAATCTAATTCTAGTCTCTGATATTAACTCCAAAACAATATAATTAGGAGGAAATCCCCCAGTGGCGTACATTTGAGGTTATGAGCCAAACATATAAATAATCTTTCTGAAAATTTTCGACAACTTACCTAATTCCACAAATATTTAAATCAAAATAAACAAACAAAATTACAACTTCTGCAAATTCAAGAACATGAATTGAACAGTTTATAGATTCCGAAAAGTTACTTAGAACAAAAATTCCATTGACCTTGAAATTCCCATGACGAATCCACCCTATACACCCTTCTTGCATTTTAGTTGGGATACACTTTCCAACCATGGGCCCAAACCACAAATTGGTGCACTTTTTCTCTAAGATTTTAACACTGTCCATCTTTAGTACCCTCTGCTCAGAGAAGTCCCTTTAGCCAGATTAATATTATCAAAACATCAAGGCATTATGAAATTTCCCTATAGACTGAATGATATTCGTACTTGGGAAATTCAGACAGACGATATACGGGGTGGATGCAGTCCGCTTCAATAAAATGTTTATGGTGAATAAAAACAGAAATCGTTATTTGAATGCTCGTCTGGTTGAAATTATACGATAGATAGATGGCAATGCGCTAAATTCCGAAGACCGCATTAGAGGGTCGTTTCAACCCCTTTATAGCTTCGCAATGGCGGAAAACATCCACATCAACGAGATAAATATCGTTGGCAGCATATCATTCGGAGCATTACAAAGAAACGAGAAAAACGAGTTTCCAAACCTCATCAGACCCGATTTGGAAAAAACTTAGGCTCCATATTTTATATTCCGAATCTACGAATCGAATTTTTACCACGGGTCTTTGAATTTAAATTTCAAATCACCCATTCAACGCCCTGTCATGCTTTGAGTTGCTTCGCGTTGAATTCTCATGGTTTCAACAAACGACAAAAGAATTGTAACTCGACCTACACAAAGAAACAATTTTGTTGTTGTTCCCGATGTAAAATTTCCATGAACACACGCAGACCGTGCTCAAACAAACAAGATCTTTGCAGCGCAAACTTCAACAATGAGATAAACGAGAAATGTAAATACCTATTCATGATTCAAAGTTATTTTCAGTGGTGGATTTTTGTGTTATTATTAGCTCTTCAACAACAGACGATCAGCTGCAACAAACATGCACAGAGAGTTTAGTGATTACAAAAGCTTTGTTCATTGTCGATTGTTCATGTTTGGAATGGGTTCGTCTATCTGCGGCAACAACGCATCAGGAAAGCATTTTCTAGTTCATTGTAGCGTTAATTACAAGTTGATTTACAAATATTTAACTTGAGATAACTCGGTCACCTACGCAATAAAAAGTACGAGAAAAATAAGTCGAAGAAAACGAACGTAACATCGTAGATTTCCAATGGCGTTCTTAAAAATTAATAGTGGGTTTGTAGTAGTAGTAGTAGTAGTAAAACTATTTCCAGGAAGTCGGGCCAAACTAATAATAGATGGCTAATTGAAAACACGTCGCTATTCATAGCGAAAATAAAATTGTTGTTGAAGAATTTATTGCTTCACAAACGCTGAGAATAAAATATTACTAGGTGAAGCAAGGAAAACGAAACATCATATGTGAAAGAACAATTTTGAACTCCATGAATCATTATTACTAAAATATATTTCAAAATCTGTGATCTATTTATTTTCCTTCTGAGATGATATTTTTACATATCTTTTATCAATCCTTCAAACTCCAAATAGTATAATTTCCCTGCTAGAAATCATTTTGAGTTGGTTCATATTTTTTATTCTTGAGGCAAGAAAAATAACTTCAACTAAATAATTATTAGCTGAATTGAGTAAATAATCATTGAATGCTGTAAAGAAATCCATTTCAAATGATTTTGGATAATAAAGTGATCGTCGACATCATCAAACTAGAGTAAGAAAATGAGGAAATTCTAAATGAACACATTGTATAAATACACATTACTGAAATGGAAGTCAAAATAATTTGTATTCGTGCTTGAAATATTCTCTTCAAGAAATTCAATCTGTTTAGTTTAGAATTTTGTATAGCCATAACAAAAATCGCTACACTGAGAAAAAAATAAATTCCTACCTAACAATTCGATTTTGGCGCCTCTAAATAATTGAATAAATGCTAGCTATGTTTTTCTGAAAGAAATCTTCAAGGAAAAATTGAATTCAATCGCGTCAAATTTAAAATTTAACGATAGTGATGCTAAGCGACCTATTTTTTTCCAATAATAAATTTTAGCTCACCAGCTCCTCTTACTGAAATTCTAATTAGGCAATACATATTTCAACGAAATTCTTACTTATCATTTCCTTTTTTATGGAGATCCACTAACGTTAGCTTTCCACGAATCTGGAAGATATTCTTGGTAGCTGAGATCAACATCGATAAAAAGACAACAATGTATAAGCTCGCTATACCTATCTCAAAAGAAGTACCATTTTAGTGGTAATTTAAGTTTTCGTAGGTATTTATTTGAAAGGAATCTCTAATAACCATTTCCTTTAGCTTTTACACCGTGTGAATGTGAACTCTCACAAAACGATTTAGAGAAACATGTGCAATTTCTAATCAATAGACTTCCTCCAACATCCTGTATAAATCACGCAACCAGCAGATTTATGAATGAATCTAAATCACTGACAAAAAGAACAAGTACGTTCTCCTCGAAATTATCCAGAGCAATGGTCGAGTACATCGAGAGATGCAGAAGGCTGCAACGACAGAGACGAGAAGACACAGAAAGAGAGAGACAGATGCCTTTCGGCTTATTATTATAATCCGAGATTTCCGCTATGCGGAGCCGCAACTAAAAAATCCCGCTGCTGAGGAATGCGCCCGAGGCCCTTAGGGCTGGCACGATTCTCGGAAAATGTCGATTGGGCTTCATGTCTAACGTTCTACCTGTTGCTATGCGCCCAAATCGTCCGATTGGAAGGTCGAATATTTATTTCCACGTAACTATAACTTATGTCAGACAAGAATTCGATGACGTTTCAGATATAGGAAGAATTTGTCTGGTATCTCATAAGAGTTTGAAATTTTGACTTGGTAGGAGAGAAGATTTTTCGTCTATCTCTTGCATGGGCGTCAAAATTTTGATATTTACGATGAATTTCTGATTTTTACATAATCAGAATTCATGTATGAGTGGATATCGTGGATATTGCGAAGAATTTCACTTGCTATTCTCTATAATACTTGCGAATTTTGATCACAGAAGAATACAAAAATGAAAATCTGAGCAACTTACTGGTTCTGAATATAATCTTCATTAATTCACAACAACTATAGCCCGACGTCTATGCTGTCATAATTGCATTTGCGTAACGAGGGGGGGGGAATTATTATTACGTAACCCCCCATTGTTCAGAAGAAATAAAAAAAATGCAAGTAACAATTTGGAAGAATATACATTATGACCAAAATAACATTTATAACTTTCAAAATAACATTTATAAAAAAATATGATATATTTATTCAATTAGAAGCTCCAAGAATATTGTATAATATATATTATGACTATATTATGAGAAATCGTTTTTTGAAGGGAGTAATATGTAAGTGTGGTTGACCCCCCTATTAGTCAACTCTAGTTACGCCAATGCATAATTGTCGAAAACATTTGTTACCAAGTCATCAAGACATAGAAATAATAGCACCAATTATAATTTATTCATATAGTCATGCCAGATAAACTGAAGAATGATACTTTCGCCATCTATTGGCGCAAGAAAACAATCCGAAACACCACTCTCCTCTGTGCCGTTTCTCGAAGTGACTCCAGTCCCACTTGGCATAAAATTGTGTAACACTAGAAAGTTGTAAGGTCTACAATGAGACTCTATTTTGGGCATGAATGCCTAAGCATCCTAGCAACACACTTGCTTTGGCCAGTATATGGCGAATTAATCTACAGTATTTTGATTTAATGAGAGACTATCGACTTTTTTTCAACGATACTTCGAAACAGAAAGTTAGGTTAAGTTCATCATTCATGATGTTTTGTAATTTCCATTCCATTTACACCAAAACAGAAAACTATTGATTGTAAAACTTTCTTCTACAATTGACAAACTTTATTAGTGGATCAAATAAATTTGGCATCGTTGTGAAGTCACTCTGTGTTCTGTGGTTAGTTGGATACCTTTTATTTTGCACTATTGGTATTGAAAGATAACCAAATCTGTCAAAACTATGTTCCTTCAATAAATAGGCTATAGTATGAAAATAGCATTGCCTCTCTCTTGATAACGTGGTATTACAAAAACCATGCTCTCTCTCTCTGTTACTTTTATGGATAGCTGTCAATACCCCAGATATATTTTTTCCGAAACAGTGACCAAACTTAGTGATGTGACCATACGACCAAATGACCTCATCCGGCCGACTCGTGGGAATGTGGTGCTCGACGTTAGCACTCCTTCGGCCTTTTTCTCCTCGAACTGTACCGCACAAGAATGAAGAACTGCGCGAACAACGTTGCCGGCTCTCGCATCGTCTGCGGCGGCCTTTTGAGGCGTTCCACTTCGCCGACAGAGTACGACCGGTACGACCTACGTCCTCGACCATTCACGGCTGGAGAAGACAGCACCAGCCGGCGTTTCTTTTCTTCGGAGGAGGAACGTTCTCGGAAATTAGGCAGGTAGGGAATTTGAGGTATGAAGGATGGTGTTGAACTGTGACTGAAGTGGATTGGGATTGAGAGTTATCTTCAAAGTTGTTTAAAATTTTGAGATAAATAAACACATTGGGCATTTCGGAGGACTTACAGTGAAGTAGACATTCGAAAAACGAGACGAAAGGAGCTCATTATGAAAGATACCCAGAAAAAACATTTTTTCGATATTGAAAATTCTACATTTCTAGCAGTGATCCTGAAGTTATTCCATTTTCAAATATATAGTAGTAAACGTTCACAGATAATGAGCTAAGAATATTCTGAGAATAAATAAAACTGAAAACTGAAAAAAATATTTCAGTACCTATATACAGGGTGACCCATTAGTGCGTGGATGTAGAATGACTCGCCCAGGAATTAAAATACAAAAAATATTTGGAATGAAGGCTGGCAGATACAAAAGCTTAAAATGTCTTGAGATTAACAGCCTACACAAGAAACCATTGAGTTTACTTTTTTTTTATTTGGACACCCTGTATATTCGTTCACTTTCAAGCTTGCTTGTTGTGGAAAACATAAAAATTTTTGAATAAAGACGTAAGATACCTACAGATTACGTCTCCTTTTTGCTCTTTTCTTTTTATCTCTCTTTGAAAAATACCACCTGAATATTCCAAACTAATGCACGGCACTGCGACTATTTCAGTTCTGGCTGAAAATTTCATGAATTCGATAAAGCAGCCCAAGTTTTCGACTACAGTTTTTTCTTCAGTTGAAACTTCGTATTCTATAGAAGAAAAAAGTTGGGACTAGATGCAGAATTTCGAGCCCCCTCACTAGTGACAGCTGACATAATAGTACGTAATATGCTAAGGATATACCAACATAATGATCTAGGTTCACGTTTTGGGTAAAAAGGTTCGAAACGATGGCTACAACAACAACATTGCATCATAAAAAAACTTTGAGATACATTCTCACGACATGTTCGTTTTAGCACCCTCGTTATTTTTACCCTCTCGTTTTCATTTCCAGCTGACTACGAACTTTCGGTCGATTTCTTTAACGGCGTAATAAAGTTTCCACTTTCTACGAATGCTCCGGAATAATCCAGACGTCTCGTCGTCGTCTGGATATCGATCGGAACTACGAAGTTGCTCGAAACAGGGTGCTCACTTTCTATAGACCACACAGTAAACATCAAGGGATTATTTCGAGTATGATAAATGTAACTATAGTCTATTTATTCAAGCAAGATAGTTGTGACAGCTCGTCAGAAAGTGCGGTGTTGCTGCTTCTCTTTTTTTTCAAGGATACTTCGAAACATGAATTTAGGTTAGGTTTATCATTCAAATAATTCCCAAAAAAATTGGCATAGTTATGGAGTTACAGTGGAATGTTGCTTTAGGTATTGATGCCTAAATGTTTTGCACTACTGGAATTGAAAAATGAGCAGATTTGTCAGAAATTTTATTCTGGCGAGAATGTAAAAAACATCTAATCAAGATAAACGAAGAAACCAATAGAGCCAGAACTCTTCCTTGTATTTCGTAATAAACACCTACCAAACGTAGATAATAATCGTTATCGACATTTTCTCGATCCCATAACCAAATTAGAAGAAATTTAACAAGACGAAGGAGAGATTGTTTTGGATATTCTATTGAGCTGACCTCCTCTAAAAACCAAACAACCAATTATTCAAATTGGGGAAACCAAAGAGTAAACAAACAACAGTTCGAATCTATACGCATGTGTATACAGGCTGTCCATTTCTTGTGTGCTCCAGCGAGAATCCATCTCATCTCATATTTGATTCAAACTTATTCATACATTTTCTGTGAGAAGTGCTCTGTAAAAACAATATACACACACACTTTCAAGAGTTTGATTTGTAGTTGGATCGAAAATTATCAAAATGTTAGTGGCGCTGAATTCGGATTACCAATACCAAAATGATCCATCTTCGAGACACGTTGTATGTTGATCGATTAATGGATTTTTATGAGCTTTAGCTGTCGACCGCCGTTATGTAAACAAGAAGAAGCAGAAACTCTCGGAAGTTGAGTGGATTTATTCACAAACAAGAATATCTCGAGCAGTAATAAATAAATCATAAAGACTTTAATTTGTTTGTCAGCACTGAAACATATAAGAACTGTTTACAGACAGGGTAAATAAATAAGAGAAAAGGAATGTTGTGGAAGAAAGGCTTGAGAAGTCTGATAGCTTCAACGTTTAAGTTATTCTGAGAATTTAGATAAACTTCGTCTACAGGCGTAGGTCAAAAAATGAACGATAAATATTTATGGTTGACTGTCTACCGATATGAGCAAGGTTGTATGGACAAGAAGAAAAAAGAAGAAGAAAAGTAGGTAAATAATCATTATTTGACTTGCCTTTTTTGAATCAACTCCAATTACTTCTTTGTGATCATTCCAAACTACAGACGAGTTCACACAATAATTATGGACGTTAATATTTAGTTTTCAATAAAAGCCTGTATTTTGTATTGTTACCATAGAACTGGAAATATTTCACCTCCGTAGGGTAAAGAGCATGAAATAACACAGGAAACATTTCGAGGATTATAGGTTGAATTACATTTATATCAAAGATATTCTCATACAACATACCTTCAGCAATTTGAATCACTTGGAAAATGATACGAAATGAATACAGCTTTATAAATCAAATGTCAACTTGGAACCGAATAGTCCATGATTCTCGTTCAAAATTATTCTTTCAGTTCAATCATTAATCTATGATCTGGCAACATCGCACTTGTTACTTATGTGACGTAACCATCAACCTAAATTAAATGGCCTATATCATAGTTGACAAGTGAATGTAGCAATCAGCATGATTGCAAGATTCATTATGTGAAAAGCCTTATCCACATATGAATGTTGCAATTGGTGTAGAAGCCAGTTCGTCAACGTATAAAATCAGATATCACATCTTTTGTAGTGCATCACGAGATTATTTTTTGTACAGATACATTTCAAACAGATCAACGTTGTGATTAGAGTAATTACTAGGTAAAATGCCCTTTGCTTGAGTAATGTTCACGATTCAACTCACTTCGAGAGATTATTGTGATTGCAAGCTGAATGTAACGATTGAAGTATGCTTGCATAATTGAAATTAAAATTAGGCCTGGATTGTAGAATTCATTTAACGATTCCTAATTATAATAAATAAATGTTGCAAATGTGTGAACGCGACATGACTGCATAAATAGATCATTATAAATTGTATGATCATTATTTGTACCTACTGCTCATGATACATGTTGAGTTTGCTGTCAGTCTGGTTAATATCAATCAATCAATATCAAATTTGACACCCGCCGTTGGGAAATAAAAATAATAATATGGCTTACAACTCGAAATTAAATTGATAATGACAGCCGAGAGATGAAAGGTTGGACAGAAAATATGAAGAAAATGCAAGAAATACAGCGAGAAATTAAAGCTGACGACCAATTTTTTTCTCTGGAGTTTTCGGATCTCTCAGATATCTCAGGAAATACTCAGAATCTCTCAACTTTTTTAACGGTATATTTTTTTATGGAAAAACGCAACTTCACTCTAATTTAACCATCTTCGTATCTTCTATATAGTCTTTATATTTAACAATACTATTAGTTCAAAATAAAAATTGTAGCTAATCTCTGAACTTCTAATTGGTTGAGAACATTAATGCATTAATAATTGTGGCAACTCTTCATAGTGATTTCACAACGATGCCAAATTCATTTGGACAGAAATCTTCGTTTCGTTGATAAAGTTTGTTCATTCTATAATAATAATAACAAAAATACGACTGACACTCTTCTCAATAGAGAATGTATAGTCAACAGCAACAAAACATTGATAAATACCAAGATACATGTATAGATAAAACGAATAAAACATGAGTTAAAGCGAAAATCAAATGAACATTTAACATTTATTCACTACAAATTCTTTCAAAAGCTCTCTGAACTGGTTGAAATTACCACAGTGTTTCATTATCTCAGGTATTGAACTCGATCAAACCTTTATATAGAACGGAGTTCAACATTTGGGTAGTGTTACATCTATTTTCCAAAATGAAGTCAGAACGATTTCTTGTACCGTAAGTATGAACACCTTTGAACTTTTATATATTGAGGAAGAAGAACATGGTTTCAATTTTTCTAGTCGAAATTTTCACAAATACTGAAAAAGTAAGTCCTTCGACGGTTGTACACAGTCAATAGTTCCAATATTGGTGTGTATATTTTATAAACCAAAACATGATAAGCTCAACTTAATTCTCTCTCTCGCAGAATCGTTGAAAAGTGAAACAAGCAGCAACACCGCACTTTCTGGCGAGCTGTCACGATTACATCGTGTAAATAAATAGACTATAAGTTCCAATATCCAAATGCGAGGATCAAATTTGAAACACCCAGTATACTTATAGTTTCCCCATTTGGAAAGGTAAATACCATCCATCATCCAAGATCTTCATTCTTCTTCTTTTTTTTTTTGGAAAAAGTATCGAAAACAAATTAACGTTTTTTTGTTTCAACAAATTCAAATTCACCCCATACCAAGAATTGCCTCATCTCTAATACTTAATACCTGCAATCTCCGTTACGCAACTATCAAACGCCTAGATCTGACATTTAACCGGACGTAGAAGGTACCTTCTCTCCCTCCCCGGTCTCGAAAGGAATGTCTATTGATCAATCCCATCCATTCATTCATACTTCTAATGCCCGTGTACGAGTGCCGTGCCTACCGGCCCTCTCTCTCTCTCTCTCGCTCTTCCGACACGGCCATCGTCCTCTCTCTTACTCTCGTGTTCTCTCCGAAATGACCTTCTAGGCCGCCTTCGCCCGCATTAAAAAATTATTAATAGCACATAATAAAGTCCCGGTAGCGACAAGAGACATGAAGAGAGAGAGAGAGATAGTGGGAGAGACTGCAGTCCGAATGCAACCTTGCAATCAATTTACGAGAGAATCGAAGAAGGTGGTTTGGCGGACAAGTTTTCCGTTGAGTCATTCGCGATGGTTGGACAGGGAAAACCACGGCCGCCTTGATGTATCGTATAGTCGGCAATGACATTTAGTGGTTTCGGTGGGCATTTTGTTTCTCGGAGAACTGTCATTTGGTTACCGATGAATGATTTGATCGCTTTCAACTTCAGGATAAATCGGTTTTGAGTTGTTTGTCGAATATTTCCTGTGGCTATATCCGCGGGATTATTGACAGTTAATCAGGCAAACAGATTTATGCAATTACACGATTCGAATTCATAAAATACCCCGAGGGAAGTACACAGCAGAAATTAATATACGACATTGACTTTCTGTACTTGAATTCTATCGTTTTCGAGAAATTTCTCCGTTTTTGCCAAACATGCCATGCCATTTGCAACCCCAAACATATTTATTGATTTCTTCCGTATTGAAATATTCATTACAAATTCATAATTGGTTCATCAATCCAGAAGGGGGGTCTAAAACCATGTTGAAATTTTGATGATATCAATACAAAGTTATCGAAAACTGACCCAGATTATTGAATTGAAAACCATTTTTTAGTTCGAAAAGCAACCCATTTTTCTCAAGGCTATATTTGAGCAAATTTTTAAAATTAGGGCAACTTTTTTATCAACGATACTCCGAAGCAGAAAGTTAGGTTAAGTTTATCATTCAAATTGTTTTCAAAAATGTTATACACTAGAATTGGGAAACTATTGACTGTGCATTAATATTTGACTAGACTTAACAAAACAAACTTTATTAATAGATCAAAGATTTCTCTCCCGATAAATTTGGCATCGTTGTGAAGTTACTACGAAGTGTTGCCATAACATTTGATGCTTAAATGTTTCCAGCTATGTCTCAACTAAGGTGTCTACATGATGGTGAAACTACTCTTCAATTGTTTGTGGGTCAAAAGTGTCGATGAGAATTTCATGGAACATATCCTATACGACTACTTATCGAATCGTTATGAGATGGCGACACAATCGTGTTCGGTAACATTGTTTTCTTCCACGTCAGTCAGAACTGGCGGGAAATCCAAGTTTCTCTATTTCATTAACCTCCTTTTGAATTTGTAGTCGTTTATATTTTGCTGTGTGGTGTTTTTTAGTTAAAATAAAGTTTCGTATAGTTTGTGGACAAGCAGAATCCGTCTCTCGTCATCTTTATGGAATTCCGAAGGTAATTTGTTAGTTTTTGGAGTTGAAATCAATAATTTACTTTTTCATTACTCACATATAGGACGAAACCGTTCGGAAACAGTGGATTCTCGCATTGGGAAAACATTTACAAGTATTTTGAAAACACCTTCTATTCAATTTTCCGACTGTATGTATATTCAGGAATCAATAAAAGATAATATTTTCACGAGAATTTGTCATTTTTAATCTGATTGACAACTAAACTGACGAGCATTAGAAGTCAGGGTTGCCGCTTCTAAAATGAATAATTCACGTATTCTGCGCAAAACAAACAGTCGCTTCCAACGAAGCCAAAGTTACATTTCTTCTTCAAAATACAATTCTACGTCCTGTTATCCCCAAAGATTCGTGAAATAGTGTCGAATCAAGACTTTGTAGACAAACTACTGGTGTATTTCAAAACAATAAGCAACGTTGCATTTCGCATTATTATAGCGCCGACGGTGTCGCCATCCGTGGTGATTTAAAAAAGCGTTGATGTTGGTTCGAAACTATGCTTTTTGATCGAGGGATTTTGGTCACGGGTCGAGATAGGGACTGGTTTCACCATAGTTATTGTAGGCACCTTAGTCTCAACCAATTGGAAGTTCAGTGGTTAGCTAGATACTTTAAATTTTGCACTATCGGTATTGATAGATAATCAAATCTGTCAGAACTATCTTCCTTAAATAAATAGACATTTATTCCACTTAAGTAATTGGACTTTTTCGTACAGGAAGAACCAATTTCAATATTGTTATTATTGATCAAAAGATAAAACCTAAATTGATTAGATCCCATTGAGTCAACTTCCGGTTCAACCGGATATGCTGCGTCCCTAGCAATATTACACATCGATATTTTGTGTTGACTTATACAACACACGAAATGTTCAGTTTTTTCATATGCAAACATTTTTAAGACTCAACGAACTGGTAATGTGACCAACCCTGTATTTACACACCATTATATTATTACTTTCAACTATACAATAAGAATGTTGCAATACCTATAACAACACGGATATAACTTGAAAACGAAAGGCCTATTGTTTCATTCAGACATCAATTCTTTCAACTCATTGAATATTTATGCAATAAACTAATGAAACTAGACCTTTCCAATGTGTAAAAGTCATAGAAATTTGTTTCTAAGAATCGTTGGAATATGACGACACACTTTACCGAAGGTTATTTTATTAGTCATTTCTAAAAAAAATGTAGCATCACACTTTTTGACAACCATCGAGACTTGCGATATTTTAGAAATACAATTTTCAGAATTCTCCAGAGTTAAAAATGTGTACTGAGCTTTCTGAGGTCGGTACACATTTTTGAGCAACCTTGTATATTGACGGTTGGTAGGTCTGAAAAAAAAACGCTTTTCGTTCAACAAAATATGGAGTCGTTGGTCGTACAATCTAATGATAAATCAACATTCAAGATATAAACAGAGTATTCTGAGAAGGAAACTTCTAATGCAATAAAACCACGTTATTCTAAATAATACCTACGCCAAGTTCTTGATAAGTCTAATGTCATTGACCTGATAGTCATATATCACCATAATGCCGTTCCCTAACGTTATGAAAACATGTTTTCCTACTAGCGCCACAGAACTTACACCCATCACATGATCAACTAGGATGAACCGAATCCATCAAGTTGATTAACATTAAACTTTCATATGGACGTGTCAAAAATACTGGTAATTGTACACTTTATCATGCGATCCGTATATCGAGTGGAAACTTTTGTTTGTATGTAGGTACTCACGTATTTGAGTCAAAACACAACGAGTTGATGATATTATTGTAGGAAAATCAATACTTTTTGATATAATTCGAATAAAAGTTCGAAGTTTGTACTTTTTCCCTACTTCTCCATGTTTTCTCAAAATAGTGTTTTTAAAGGAAAATAATTTTTGCTGGGCATCCAAATCAAGTCAAGATGCCAAATTTAGTTGGAAATAAATATTTAAATTTAATTTTTACAAATATTGAAAAAAGTATTCGACGGTTATCCACAGTGAATAGTTACCCAATCTTTATGTATGTGATTCATGAATCGAAGACATTTTTCAAAACAATTTGAATGATAAACTCAACTCAACTTTCTGTATCGGAGTATCGTTGAAAAAAAGACAAGCAGCAACACTGCACTATCAGACGAGCTGTCACAAGTGCTCTAATGAAAATACTATACCTGGCAAATTTCTCCAATAACGAGATTGTATATACAGAGTGGCCCAACTAAAACGTACCAGAAGGTATATCTACCAGGAAGAGATTTTATCGATAAAAACCTGAAACACAACTTTTGAGCAGGGGTAGAATCCCCTGAATTTTTTCAAATGAGAATGGGGGTCGAATGATAACTCGTTGAGAAACCCTTTCGATTACCTATACATTGCGTTTTTATTTCTGGAATTCCGTCTACTCGTTGCAAAGATATAGACCTTTGAAATGTCGCTAGTGCATTTCTCAAAAGTACAAAAAGTAAATCGATTTCGCTTAAAAACTTACCGTTTTGTTAAAGTAAATGTTGGAAAAATTTTCCTAAAAATAATTCGCTTTTTTTTCTGTGTCTGTTGATAGTTTCTCGATAAAATCTCTACCTTGTATTTATACCCTCCGGTACCTTTTCGTTGGGCCACCTTGTATACATTATCTGAATATATAAAATAAATCAACATATATCCATTCTCAGAAAAATATTGAAAATTGATATCTACATTAACAGTTCATAGTTTACTGTGTGCAACTGTGGAAAGTGTCTTAGATTGATATTACGTTTAAATATTGTGGAAAATACTGCATTTTCAATAAATATACATCGTAAATCCTTCCTTTATATGTAATATATCACATTATCGAAAAAAATTTGGCCGAAAACTGGCAAGAAAAATAAGAACGAAAGGTATCGATTTCCCCACGACAATATCGAAAACTACGAAAATATCTAATGGAAAAAGTTTCAGAACTCACTTTCACTGGTATCTTCTATCTTCTATTTTCCACTTATACATTAGCAATAAAATATTTATCCTACTGCGGAAGAGATCTCTATAATAATTTTTACGCAGTGTTGTATATTCACCGCAGGAAACTAATTTTATTCGGAATGGTGAATAATTATTGAACAATAATAAATAATTGGTAACCGGTATCTGGAACTTGAAATTTGATTCCAGTGGAAACGTTGCATAATAACATGTTTTTATTTTTGCGTTTGACAACCGTGCTTGATAATTATCAATCAACAAGTTACAGCACACGGACGTGCGAAAAAAAAATCCTAGGGATCAAATATCATCGAATATTCTTCATTCCAGTGCATAAATAATTATTGATAATGTCGATTCTATTCGTACTTATTCACTGGATGAAACGTTGCTATTCACTTTTTCGTTCGTTATTTTCTTGACATTGTGCGATTGAAGTCAAAGTTAATTCATTTACCTTGAAGGACGACCATGGCTTGTGAGAACTTGATATATAACGAACAATAACAGCTTTTTCGTGGGAACAACTTTTACACGTAATAATCAAGCCTCCTACACAGTTGGCTCAATTTAATACACAGTCTAATAACACGATTTACGTAAAATTATTCGAAAGAAACCACGTGATATTTTATTTTATAACTCATCGTCATAAAAAACGTTTTAACATTACGTTGAAATTTTATTTATAAAACACACCAAAATTTCTTCTTTCCTCTTGAACTAAGATTATTCGATTTTTCATTTTCAAGAGTGCCAAAATTTTAGAAAGGTTTTTGTTCATTCGAATGTTTATCAGCAAATATCTGGGATATTTTTGGTATAAGGTTACTACACCCCTAATAAATTATCAACAAATTTCAGTAATGCTTTTCCAATAAGAATACACGAAGCCACATCGCAATATTATGAGGAAATTATAAAAATTTTCATTTTTCCTCTTGCTTCAATGATTTTTCCGCTCAATGTTTGATATTTTTGATCACGCATACAGGTATTTATTAGCGAAAGTTCAAGACACTAAGTACGTTTCCTTTTATGAATTATGTTTATGCAGTAGAAATAAATTGTTTTTTATACAATATTACAATCTGAAAATCTCAAAAATGGTTACAGTTTGGTATATAACATAAGAAAAGTTTGTCCGAGATGTTGAATTTCTCTAATTTAAACGAAATTTATGAGGAAATTTCCTAGTGTAATCAGTCTCGTCAGGTCCTAGTGGATCACCCTGTATAGATGTCTAATGGAAATGATAATTCGCAATCTACAGACACTGTACTTGACTAAATATTTATGGATATTTGTACATTTTAATTATAATAATAAAGTTTGAATATTACGTAACATCATCAAGTTATGAAACAGAAATTGCATTTGAAACATAAGGATCTATAGCGAGAAGTATTTCAGTTTCTTTTTGTACATGGAAATGTTTAAATGACCTGCCACATGTAGTTAATAAGCACCCAGTATGAAGACAGCCGCTGGCTTCAGATATTTCAATTTTTGTTTATTCAAATTGGAGAATGACTAGCGGATAGCGGCATTTCTTGAGAGTCGATCGATATTGCATAAAGAAACACATAAACTATTTACTTACCTGGTTGGTATTCTAGTCCGGTCACTGCCCCAGATGTCGCCTCGAACAAACGAAACAATTCAGACGAATTCCTAAACCGAAAACCGCAAAAACTCAGCTGTCCTGCCGTTCGTCACGTAGGGACCGGGAAATTCGTGTTTTCAACTAGCACGAGCCTCGAAGGAAATAAAAATACGGCTGCGCGTCCAGCTGATGGATAGCTGGCTGTTCTGTAGGTATATTACGGAACGCTTGCTCGGTGGTTTCTATAACCCAGCTGTTCTTGGGAGCTCACCTGTCCGTATACCATCTGCCTTTCTGGTCTTGTGCCCATGCGAAGGAACCCATTTCTGAACAATGATCCTTCGCGGGTGCTACCAAAAAATTATCCCACGTAACATGTTCTTTTCGAAATTATCCGAATGTTAGTGGATTTTGATGAAAAATTTTGTTGTGACTCACGTATTTCGGTTAAAAAACAAAAAATTGGTGACATTATCGTGAGGAAATTGTTAATTTTCGAGATATCTCACTCTGGAGCCCGTCACTTTGTTTTCCTGAACGTTTTCGAACAAATTTCTTCAGTAACGTGATGATATGAAAAATACTACTTTTGTAATATTCATCTGAGATTTAATCTAGGGTTGATCCTTTATTGAACTGTTTTATGTCTCGTCAATGAAGACATTTGCAATAAACCTTTACATTGTTTAAGAAAAGAAGGTGAAACTTCAAAATGGAATATCTCTGAAAGTCCCACGATAATATTATCAAATCCGTATTTCCGGACTAAAATACGTAAGTACCAATTGAATTTTTCATGAAAATTCAGATCGCATAATAAACACACGAATAACAAAAATTATGTGAATTTTCGATTTTTCATTTTGAACGGCGTGGTTTGATTTTCTCCCTGTTGAAAAAGTAGTACGCCCCTGATTTTTGTTGCAGTAAAGGGTTTTCATGCAGTCATTCTGTAAAAAAACATTTAGAATGCAGCCTTTTTGAGTTATTCAAGTTTTTTATAGACATTGGCACGTCTAAAAATTGACGCAATGCGACCACATAATTTGTCATGCAGATTTTTCATTCGATTTGGATTCGTCCTTCTTTTGCTTCCAATTCAGAAGTCTATCAAACAAATCTATCCTAATTTTCCAGTGGGAATTCCATGAAATAATTAATACTGGCATTACCATTGAACTGTTATATTTATGCGAATATCTTTGGAATAGAACAAAGTCAGTGGTTTATTATGGAATCTCAATGAATAGATACTGCATTTTCAATGTTTTTCTCAGAATACAATGCATGATAAACCCGTTCTGTATTATACGTAACCTGTCTTGTCCTCTAAGAAATTTTCCGGGCAATTTTGTTAGACCACATAAATCGAAAAAAGGGGAAATTCAACAGGAGTTCTGTATGGATAGTCTTGTTTTTTTTTTTTAAATGATTCCAAATTAGGTCAAAATACATAAGTACAAAGTAATCTATGAAATATTTATCACATGATGAATTGCAAAATCACCAGATAAAAACATGAATGAATGCATATAGTGCAAGTGACTTACACCCTGACCATACGTGGGCGAAATAACTTGATCATCGAACAATAAGTGTTGAGGTAAACATATAAATATGGAATTAGAAGCAATTCATATCTGATAACTGATCATAATCAATTGAATAATGATTATCAATGCGATAAGCAGATGCAGTTTTGAAGAGGATTCCGAATAATTTGAATGAGATAATTTTTATCCCATCATTGACACTTGATGATAGCACTCAATATTTTACAAATGTTGCATTGTGAAATCCGAAGATGAGATAAATATAAAAAGTGTTATCTTTTCAATCATATTTTTACTATTTGTTGTGTATAAATTCTCCATTGCTTAATTCCTTTCATAGCAATACCCTGAAATATTTCCCTCTTCCTAAATTGAATGATTTTTTCAAATTGATATTACTATTGATACATTTTTTGGAAAACATTTCGAATAATTAACATGAAGGGTGGTAGTAAAAATTTCTTTATTTGACCTGAAAAATATTCACTTCTGGTTCTTCAAAGGTGAACCAACTTTTATATTCCAAGACTGAAAATTTCAACACCCCATGTGAAAAAGACCTGGAAAATTGATTTGAGAAGCTTAACAGTACATAAAAAATTACTGTTGATGAGAAATAATATTTATTTATGGTCATCAAAAATTAATTGATACTTCAGTCGAATAGGATTAATGAAGTTGTTGGTTCCAGTAAAATTTTTTTAAAATATTGATGAAACTATACAACGGTTATCCACAATCAATAGTTACACAATTTTGGTGTTCATATTTCAAGAATCTAAAACATTTTCCAAAACAATTAGAATTTTCGAGGCATGTTTAAAAAAAACACCGTACTTTCTGGCAAACTGTCACAACTATCTTGAATAAATAAACTATATATACTTTGTAGATTTGGGTTTCTCGAGCGAATTTTTTCAAGCCTTTAGAGGTGTTGAAAATGTGATGCCATTTCCAGTGCTTGTAGGCCTAGCTCTTTTTTTTTAGATTATATTTTCAACCCAGATGCTTCCCACATTTTGATAGACAAACTGTAAAATTTTAGGTTTCCTTTTAACTTCAAAATTAGATTCAATTTATTAGCCATCAAATAATAGAAACGGATACTTACCCCATGTTGAAGACATTCGCATCTCGATTGGAAATACAAGAAAGCAAACAACCACCGCCAAATAATTTAATGATTACGATAAAAACGCCCTGACAGTTGCCTGAATGGCGCTCCTGCAGAGCGGACAGTCTTCCAAGCTCAAAACGCAACTACCACAAGCGGCCAAATGCCCGCACGGCAAAAAAACAATCTCCAACTCCCTGTCCATACAAATCTTGCACAGCCTGGCCTCCTTCAGCTTCCTGTTCTCGTTCTCCAGCTTGCACAGAAGCAATGCCGCAGCCTTATTGCTCGCCGACTCCACCATCTGGTCCACCACGTCCACCATTTCACGCCGGAAGCTCATTTCGCCGGAAGCGGAAGGTCCGTCGTTCACCGTCACCGGACTAGCTGTTTCCTCTTCTGCTGCCTCCTCGCCTCGGTCCTGCAGCTTCAAGGCGGCCTCCACCAGGCTGTCGGCATCGCTGAAGAAGGTGCCGGTTTTCTGAAGGTGGTCTTTTATTGCACGTTTCACGATGGCCTGGCTGAGGCCGGCGCCCAGGGCTGCGGAGGCTTGGGGGCTGGATAAGTGGTCTTGGAGTTGACGTTCTGTCACTTCGTCGGGTGGAGAAGGTCGTGGGGGTTTCGAGGACGGTCTCTGCAATAGGAGAGATCACAAAATCATGAATTAGATAGATATGTTTATTAATCCTCATGGGTCATGGGCATGACATAGGATAGGTCAGTAAAAAGTGTACAATACAAAAACAAAGTGGTACAGATAAATAAGACAGATAATAGATAAGACAGTACTAACAATTTGACACTTAGGAGTATGTACAAAAATAATTAAAATAGTGAATCAGCTCAGTGATTGAGAAAATTCATCCAGCGAATAAAATGGGTTTTCCTGCAGATATTTTTTTATTGCAGCTTTGAATTTCTTCTCGCATCCAATATCTTTTATTTCCCGAGGTAGCATGTCGAAGAAGAAAGGTCCAGCGTAGGCGGGGGACTTTCTATAGTGCATTTTATTGAATTGTTCCAAATGTATATCATTTTTTTTCTTCGTGGGATATTCATGCACATCTTTATTTTTTTTTAATTTTTCTAGGTTATGAAAGGTATTTATTATCAATTTATATAGGTAAATATTGGTGCATGTCATTATTTTGTTCTGGGTAAAGGTTTCTCTGCATGATTCATTATGATTGAGGCCATATATCAGACGAATAAATCTTTTCTGAATTATTGACACTCTGTAAAACTCGGTGGCACGTCCCCAGACTATTATATTTGAGCTTATTATTGAGTAAATAAGTGCGTAGTAAATATTCACTAGGTGCTCTCTATGGAAATTTTCTTTTAATGTTCTGAAGGCATAGTATAATTTGCTTCGAAGCTGCTTCAGGATGAACAATAATGATAAAAAATTGTGTACATGGAATTTCTCTGAAAAAAACCTCACTTTGAAACCCCTATATCTGGCGAGCCTCTCCTCTTCTGGTCATCTGCCAGAGTTGCCAGTTTTACTACTTCTGAGGCTTCTGCGGATATTTCATTCAGTTTCGTCCACGTAAATTATATCTACTAGTATTGTGCAAGTATGTACGTGAATGAAAACCTCATATTTTATGGTTTTTATAGATTCAGTTACCAATGAAAAATATACGTGTGGTTATGAATTATCTTTATTTATATCTTTTTTATTAAGTTCAACGCTCATATGTACGCGAGTACTTGTGACGTATCAACGCTGTGCGTTCTCAGCGTGATTTCTAAACGCACCTCAACTGTGGGTATTTTTTTCTAGGAGGAGAAGATATCGTAGTGTATTATTAAAAAAATAATCAGTCACTCGCCAGTTGATATTTAAAGCTAAGCAATACGCCATCTGATTGAAGAAAAATTAACTTATGTCACGTGACAACAAGTGTGTTTAATATCACCGAGTAAATACTAATTATATGTCAAAAACATTTATTTTTGGCAGAAAATAAGCGCGGCAAAGCTGAGCCTCAACGGCGAGAAACGGAAAATGTTCATCGAAGTTTTTCAATTAAGGGTAGTCAATGGACAACGAAAGGGAAGCAGAGGGGTGGCATTGAATGCAACTTCCTCAATGTTCAGTCTTGAAACAATATCGAAAGTTATTATATTTGAAAGCCTCGAGGTTTAATTAATATATCTTGTACTAGCTTTCACCCTCGGTCTCGCACGCATTGAAGATATCAAATATCAGAGATTATTAAAATAGAAATAAATCAATATGATAACGATATTTGGCTGGCTTGGATCACCAATTCTTTGAAAAATATTACACACAATGAACTTGCAACGATTCAAGATATACTTCATTGAAATGCAACAAAAAAATATATACATATATTCAATTTATTTATGTTAGAGTGACCGTCGGTAATACAGTGCGATAGTATTACAGTACATAGGGTTTGAAGTTCGTTACTATAATGCTAGATGGCGTTGAAGTAGCCAGATTTTAGGATTTTTTGACAATTTTTTTAATGAAAAGTATCCTGTCACCCTCAATACCTTCAAGAAGGTATTTTCAAAGTTTCATGATAATCGGTATAGTTTTTTTTGGTGTGAAAGCCGGACAAACATTCTCACATTCAGGGATTATGGTTAAAAACGCTTGAATAGGAAACTGTGCTAACAAAGATATAAATGAAAATTAGTTATTAACGAAAGATTCGTAGTAAAAAAGCGAAGGGTGAAATGTTTTTTCCTCAATGTTTGGTCTTGAAACGATATCAAAAGTAACTATATTTGAAAGCCTGGAGGTTTAATACATCTTGTATGTGTCGTAATAAATCTAAATTGATTTTATTCACGGTTACGTAACCTTTTCATGCTATCTGATGCATACAGGACACAGCGTTTGAAGTGATATCAACAACGAAGATACGGAAGTGAAATTCCGTTTGTCGGTATTCGCCTTTATAGTTCATTACTTGTCAACTTCTCCTTAATGATACCGTAATGTTATGAAATGAACCGTTTCCGAAATATTCCACTGTTTGTGTCAACCCAATGCAGATATTGGATTTATTGACGTTCATACAAAAATAGTGACACTAATGGAGCATGTTCAATGTTTGTATTCGTAACACGACATTTATTCAAGCGTTATTTTCCCGACAATTCCTTGAGATGCTTTCATTCAGACACTGGATCAAGAATACAGGCTGGTCCAACGAAAACGTACCGGAAGGTATAACTACCAGGAAGAGATTTAATCGAGAAAAATCTGAAACACGTCAACTTTGTATATGAGAGGGACAACTTTTGTCGCAAAAAGTATAGCCCAAACTTCACCCTCCTAAGCGGGGGTAGCATTCCCTAAATTTTTTCATATGGAAATGGGGGTCAAATGATATCTTGTTGAAATCCCTTATGATTTCCTATACATTGCTTTTTTATTTTTGAAATTCCGTTTACTCGTTGCAAAGATATGGACCTTTGAAATGTGGCTAGTGCATTCCTCAAAAAATACAAAAATTGATTTCCCTTAAAAACATACAGTTTTGTTAAAGTAAATGTTGAGAATATTTTCCTAAAAACAATTGGCTCTTTTTCTGTTTTTGTTGATTGCAGCTAGTTTCTCGATAAAATCTCTTCCTGGTAGTTATACCTTACGGTACGTTTTCGCTGGGCACTCTGTATAATTCATTACTAGAAACTTTTGATGATATTCATCGGGAACCACCAAACTCAACACCAGTTGAAATGTCATTGAATTCCTGGGATTAACTTGAATCTCGATAAACCAGGTTCAGAACAAATTATCAAGAAAAATCTTAAATCCAATTGGTTGGATGAGACTATTATGGGTCCAGGTCCCATGAATTAAAAAGGAGTCACAGTGTCCTCCTTGTCAGTATGTCAAGTGATGTGGATGCTCTTTTTTAGCTTTCGTTTCTGGACCAATCTTACCACTTGGTGCTTCTTCACGGGCTAGTGATTCAGGCTTTTTATTGCCCTAATTCAATTGGTTACTCTCGATTGAACAAATTTCTTCTGCGTCTAGTCGTTTGATTCCAGGAATGACAGGTGTTTGGAATTGACAGTTAGTTTGGAGTGTTGTTGAGTTAATATTAGTTTCAGGGTGTTTATTTTCTAATGAGCCAACATAATGATAATCTGAACAATTCTATGAAATGATAACGATTTTTCCCAGAAAGTGGGTTTTTGTTACGTTTTTATTTATTAGTGGAAAACTGTTGCTTTTTATGATAGTGCTATTTAGCTAGCCTAATGATTTCGTTAATTACTAACCGATGATTAGAAATGATGACTCTATGTTGAAACATTATGGAATATTTCAAACAACGATTGCTTCACTTATCGAATCTATACGGAAAATAGTTCGTTTCCATTATTTTGAATAACAAACGCAATTCTATTGTCTTATCGATTGGTAAGTATGTATTCGTATACGTCATCTGGGGCGTTCCAGATCGAATTCATACAGGGCGATGATGAATTTTCATCATTGTCGATAAACAAACTTGTTCTTATTTTTAGCATCCTGACGTCAGGCGCTCACGAGTAGGAAACGAGTGAGTAACATCCCGAATTTCTAATCAAATTATGACTTCTACTTATCACATGATGACTAAGTGAATACAGGGTGCAGTATCAATGACGTTTATATTTGTATTTTGGTTTCGCTCTATCGATTTCCATTATTCCAACGCTGCCAAATACACTGAGAAATGGTGATACAGGGTAAATGATAGTGTTTTGTTATAGACACATACAGGGCGGTATATCTCCGTTACTGGAGACAAAATATAGAAACACTCGGAAATGTCAATTTCTATTTCAAACGGGGTGTTTTTTACAAATAAAGAATCGTCACCTCCTGTATCCCTTTCCCTTTAAAGATACTCCCTCATTTTTTTAAATAGCAAGGGGGGTCATGCGATACATCGTTAAAAAGGAAGGTGTTCAAAATGTTCGCCATTTACTTCCTGGCAGAATTGAGTTGTTGATATGTCCAGTTCAACATTACGAATGAACGAAGTTGTTAGTGGAGTTGAGACATAATGACATTCACATTCTTGAGGCAATTTTGAGTACAAGCCAGTGGCGTCGAGAAAATTAAAAAAAAAGCGGAATTTTGAGTTATGTTTTGAGGTTATATTTTTCAAAAACAAAATCATAAATGCTTATGGTTGGATTGAAAATTATTATATATGAATCATGAGCTGGCTTGCATTCAATGTAATATAGGAATTATTATTAAAAAATGTTTTTTGTTTTCCTCTTTAAATCAGCGTCTGATATGCAAAATTCTGGGGTATGTATGGGGTTCGTACCATGTAATGATAATATTTTGTTGTTTCGAATTACATTACCTACAGAATCACCTTTCAAATCGAGTATTGTACTATTGAAATCGTTCCAGTTTTTTTTTTTTATTTTATACCAGAAGGCGTGATACAACTGTGTAAGCCTGTTTGCTAGATAGGAAGAAGAAAAAACGATTTTGCATACAATGCTCAAACCCATGACAGTGCCAGCATATAGCTTGTCTTTCCTCAAAGCGCAATTATTGTTTGGTTTTTTTAGTACAGCAATATGAGATAATCAAGAGTGCAGACTATGGGAATGCGGGGTGTGCAAATAAACAGCTTTTGTTTCAATTGACAGCATATGTTGAGGCGTTTAAAAAAAAAAAAAACAACAAAAACATGCAATGGAATTTGAATCATCACAATGGACTGCTAGACTAATTCTTTTTTTATTTAATATTCAATACACTTTCGGAAAATCGTTCTTTTCATGGCTTTCGATAGTTAATACTATCCCGTGAAAGCGGCAACGTCGTTTCATGAATATTTTTCAAATGAAAACATAACTCAAAAAAAATTGACCGATGGAAATCAGATTGAAAGTGAGTTATCTTGAACATATTAAATATACAATGACCTAGATCTTTCTGATTGGTCCAAAATTGTCAATTTGGCAATGAGAAAACGACGTTTTTTACACCAAAAAACGACAATTATTTTCAGAATTACGCCATTTCGTTCAATTCGGATATTTTTCAAAAAGGGTAGGCCATTGTATAGGAAATACTTTTAACTTTAATAACCTTTCTTTATTTTTTTATTTCATCTACTGATTTGACCAGAATCATGTCAGCAACTCAAAAAAATCTTAAAAAAGTTGAAAATATATATCAAATACTTGCTAGAAAAAATCGCGAAAATCGACAAAGTTTTCAGGGGTATAGCCAATTAATTTATAAGATATTTTTGGGGTATTTTCAGGAAGATTTTGAGGCATCAAATTTCAAGTTAGGAGCTATTTCCAAACGCTACGATATTTTTGTCCAAAAATGCAAATCCGTTCATTACTTTCTAGAGCTCGCACTCATTTCATTCAGACCGATCGATAAAACTTTTATTACATTCCCACATGCACTCATTGATATACAAAAACATCCATACTGAAAATAGAACAATCCAACCCAAACAGTTCCAAGATTTCATTAAAAAAGTCTAAATATGTTTGTTATATCCGACTCAAGGGACCAAAACGATGTTCTATTTACGTCGATTTGAATGAAATTGACTCGGTTGTATAAAAACAAATGTGTGCCTCACAACTGTCTGGGAACATCAATCTCGAAGTACCACCCTTCGAGACGAGAAATAGATGAATAACACATGTTACGCATGGCCTACTTTACTAACGTTGTCATTTACAGTCGATGGCGCCTGATAAGAATCTGAAAGCTGCGGAAAATTCACATGAAAAAATTAATACGACCTTCTAGATGAGTTATCAGGACACATTAGAGATAAACATTTACGCGAGTAGAATATGGATTATATTATACAAGGTCAGCAAAGATGCGGTGCCATTTTGGCGGATCTGAAGATTCAAACGACTTGAAAGTCTTCAGTATTGAATGAGGAAGTTTCCTTATGACGAATTCTCATCAAATAAGTACTCAACTATTTAGTTTGATATCTCTACTTTCTAGAATGACAATAAAAATCATTCAACTCCATTCTATTTTCAAAATAAACCAATTTATAAATTTTGAGGCGGAAAACTGTGACGTACTTAGTGAGTTTAGAGTGAATATAGCTATCAACGTGTTATGTTATGGTGTAATCCGGATGATCGCGGACGAAATCTACGAATGCATTTGCGCAATTGCCAGATCTACCTTTCTATTTTCATGAAAATAAATTGAAAGCTGTTCCGAAAATTCAAACACAAAATTATATTGAAATAATTTACTTCAAGAACAAATTCGATTCATTCATTTATTTTCTTTTGAGCCATAGCCCTCGATTATATCATCGCATTCATATATTTTCGCATGTTATGTGCTAGTTATATTTCATAAGACATATGATATTATATCACGAAAGGTAAACAATCCATGATTTGGTATTGCAAAATCCACGACATATTTTACCAAGATATTCTGGACAGTTTTTCCGAATATTTAGAATAGATTAGAAGCAGGGCAACACTGTACTTCCGCACGCAAAATCTCAATTTGTTCCTGTGTGAACCCGGTTTTTCACTCTGTACGTCATCAGAATGGTGGAGGAGCCAAAACTAGTTTTTCAAAACGAAATTCTGGAGTCAAATTCGATCGCACAAAAAAAAAGAAAAAATACGGGTGTAATAATTTTTCATATATTTTATGGAAAAAATAAAATCTCAATATTGGAAACTTCCTCATTGTATTGAGATACATGTGTCACGATTTTCAAGCCAAGAAGCTGTAAGATCTCGTTCGAAAACGTTCAAGAAAATAAGGTGAAATTTCAACTTAATGTCCCCACGATAATATTACCAAATTAGTGTTTTTTGGAGAAAAATATGAGAGTTCCAACGAGAATCATATCAAAATTTGAGGCGAGTTCAATTGGACCAAAGACACTTTTATTACCAGATATTCATCATGAATTGGGGATTTTCCTGCTGTTCAGGAAACGTTCGACTCGCATTGGTGCCCCCCGACAAGGCAACACGAAAAATTCGAATCGACTAGACGGAAATTGCTTAGTTAGTGAGTACATCCGCAACCGGTCGACGGACATATTATCCAATTTGCCGGTAATAATTATTAGCTCAGCGACATCTTATATAGTCAGTCGGCCGGGCAGGACAACCTTCTGACAACCAAGATTATTAGAGCCTTCTTTCTATACAACGGAACTTTATTCGATACCATAATAGGTCGAGATAAAACCTCGTTAGTTTATCTACATCCTCAAGGAAACTAAGGTTGCACGTCACGTCACACGCAATTGAAGAAGATGTACGATGTGGTCTGATTGGATGATTTTCGAATTTTTCTCCGAAAGTGTCAATTCAAGAATTGTCTCCAGGTTGCCGCCAGGAGGCGTAATCGGCATATAATACTTTCAAGGTTTCATTAAAATATACCTAAGGAACTAGTGAAATTTTGAAGTTGACCCTTATTGGAGTAATTTTTATCATACACTTTTTGACGTATTGATTGATATAAAAACAAAAAATCGTTAAAACCTCAGAAAAATCAAATGCAACATTTGTAGATATGTATATGGAACAAAATCAAAAGTGAAAATCGTATCTCGATATCTCATTCCTAGTAATTTCGACAGTTTCTGATGTTTGCAAAGGAATTTATGTAATACAATGTATGAAATTATAATATGGAGTGCGACAGATGTGAAGGGATACGAAGTGCTGAAACATAGGGGGACAAGGGGAATGAAAAATGAGGAACCATGAATACTAATAAGCGAGGAAATAAATGGGAAATGATCACGGAAATGGATGCAATCCTCTGATTCCGCCAGCTCGATTTCCTGCCCGAATCCTTCTATACCCATCCGACTTTCAGAATGTGAAAATAAATTGCCTGTCACCTTCAATAAAAGCGACTTCACATTACGAAGAATCCCAATCACTTGTTGATCCTTGTCACGTTTAAAAATGGAAATTATCTTGTTCCGGACGATGATTCATCTTCAATTACAAGAATAATAATGATAATGATAAATGGGAGTTACACCCACTATGAAAATGTGTTGCAACGCTGGTTTGAATATACATACAGTCGATTTCTTAGAACATCGAAAGTTTATTGCAATTCGATGTTCGACTAATTGCTTGGCAAATAAACTGGTGATTGGAAACGAGTTAGTTTAGTACATGGTCATGCAAAACTCGTTGACAGTTCTGATGCCAATGTTTAACGGAGGAGTTCAGGAGGCGTCGAGAGAAAAAAATGTCGCTGTCGGCAAGGTCAATATAAAATATGGCAACATGTATTACAGATTCCTTTTCATGGAATCATGACGTCAGTTATTGTTTGAAAGTAGCTCCGACTTTGAGGCCCTTAAATCTCCCAAAGAATATCTAATTGGAAGTTATTGATCCATGCATAATTCTAGAATCTTGAATGAAATTAATATTGGAGGACGTGTAAAAGTTGATCTGAAAAGTTCGCAGACCAATTTCGATATTTTATTCATTTTGCATTCGAGGGCATTCTCGAGGCATGAGAACAGGGAAAAAATTGCCGAGGGCTAGCTTTGGAGAATATAGTGGCTACGAAAGCAATTCGGAGCCCAATTCATACACTGTGGTCATCTTTTCAATTGATTTGTGAGTTCACGCGACACCTACTTTGAGCATCGTTCTTATTTTAAACTTGGCAAACCACTTCACAAAGTACGAAATCGGAATGATGTTCATCAAGAAAGCCTTAGCATCGACAATTTTTTTTTGTCGCCAAAAAACAATTTGCTTTATTGACGCACGAAATTCCTTTTTTTTACATTTTTAAATTTACGAAAGTTGCTTCACTCAAAATGCTATAATTTATGAACTAATAAAACATCTGCAACAAAGTGCGCGCCGCCTATGGTATCCTTACATGGAATGCACAGACGGCGATGCATCGTGCTTGGCACCTAATGTTATAAACAAATTACTGTGTGACGAATAGCTACGTGTCTGTATGCGCATTACACAAAGTCTAACTAAATTAAATAGTTCTCGATTCATTCAAACAAAACGAGTAAATGTTATTCATAATATTCTCTTGTACAAACAATGATCATCAACTCAAAATATCGTTAAATGAAATAAATTAGAATATAAACATAATGAGGGGCTACATTATTTTCATTTAGGGAAGGAAATTTTGACAGCTCGTCAGGGTATGTGCAGTTGCCAACTTTCTAGAAATGAAAACCGATCAACATTGCCACATTATCTAGAATCAATTCCTAATTTTCAATATTTGTGAAAATTTTGGTAGGAACGAAGAAACAACAGATCTAATCTGATTTTTTCTTTATTTTTGGAAAAATTGCGAAATGAATTTCACTTATGAATTGTCACTATGATAATGTTGGAACTGATATAGACGAACGAATTTTTAGACTAATCTTCAGTAAGTTTCCTCTGTACTTCAGTTGACAACTGCGATGTTCATTTCAAGAATTCCCAACTAAACTCATACAAAAAACCCTGATCAAGGTGAAATGAAATCAATCAAGATACAGAGGCGTATTGTTGTCAACATTGATAAATGGAAAGTTACATGCAAAATATATTCGAGTGATATAATCAAAACTGTGTCATCCATCAATTATGTTGAAATATAAATGCGACGTTGCGACAAAATATTCTCAGATTCCAGGATATTCCGCAAAAAAGGTTCAAAACAATAAAATCAAAAATGGTTCAAACATATGATTGCTTTTTTTGAAATTCGATTTCGAATGCATATAATAATGATTAGTCACAATTTCCAAACAAAATAATGACAGTTTTTATTAATTTGAGTTCATTGGTGTATATGTTGAATTTTTAGGATATTTATAGTTTTCGTGCCAAAACTTTGAGGAAAGGAATAAATACATCAAAACTTCAAGACTATAAATCAGAAATTATTTTCTTGAAACACTCCTAGAAGCAACATATCGTACTTTAATGTATGTCATTTTACTACATGGCCAGAGAAACAGGTTAATTTTGATGTGAAAATAGGCATTTGAAGTTCTCAAAATATACAGGGTAGCCATACGAAAACACAGTGCCAAGATGGCTACCAGGGTGCGTTCAGTTTAACTTCATTCGACTGATTCTTGTTTGGCACTTCTTGACGTATATAATGAATGTTGTTGTTTTTTTCAAACTTCTAAATGAAACAAACTTAATCTTGCATTTATTTCCCAACAAAACTCAACTTTTCTTCAGTAGATTTATTGATTTATTAGATTTAGATGACGATTATGCCCCCTGGCGGCCATTTGGAAATCTGATTAGTTTCTCTTAGCCACTTTGATCTGATTTTTTTTCATCACAGTCCCTACGACGCCTTATTTGGCCACCCTGTATAAAACTCATAACCTCGAGACCATATATCACACTGCGAGTGTAAATACGCTGGAAACTAGATACCCCATGTGAGTCCCTTTTGATAATCAATGGCTTTGACGTTAAGATAAGATTAAGATACACACACATGGCGCCAAAGATGATGATTGAAGAGGGTTGACGTAATCTAGGCCCATTCAACCTTTCCTGGAATGAATTCGAAGATAAGTTCGCAGATAAAATATGGCCCATGCCCTGCCAATATCCGATATAAAAAACGTTCGATTACATACATCGATTACCGTTACATAAATGGGTAATGCCTATAGGCTGAATCCAAGTTGACGCCTGTGTTCATGGTCGCGGTAATCATTTTTTTCTTTCTAATCAAGTCTGACGGGAGACTAGGAGAATTAGAGAACAATTATTGTTAACTCGCATGTTCTATCTTAATGCTGGTGACTCATAAGAAATGCATTCGGCTTCATGCATGTGATCTTCTTGCCAGATTGTGTAGGGTGACATTGTCATTGAATTAGATACATGCAAGGTTATCTATTATTTATTTTTAGTGCGAATACTTTTTCGTACACGGTTAATTAACCGCAATTTTGGCACCTAGCGTTGAGGATTTCTAGTTGAAAAAAAAAATAACACGCTTTCAATTTTCCCCAACAAATATGCGACAAATAATAGTAGGGCAGATGTGGCACCACAACTCCGAATATGCAAACGCCGTGAAAAAATAGAGCCTAAGCTTACTATTTCTTGGATAGTTGTTACGTCACTACTTCAGAGTTCAATTTTGTTTAATATTTTTACATTTTCTACATATCATAAAATTAATCAACAGATGATATTTCGCATCTGATCACTATTATAACAAAGATAAATTGAAAATTCAATGTTTTTACCACTAATTAACAGCACATTATAATATAGAAACCATTAAATCTCTCACGATTAAATTTTCCATCACTATTTGTTGTCTGCCTTGTTGTTTACCAGTGAAGATATAAAGTATACAATAATAAAAATGAGTATTCGGTCGTGACCCGATTTTTTATTTACAGCGATTAGAAGTGAAAGAAGGCCTACATCTAGCGGATTCGATGACGTACCACGTCACATGCACCATGCACACCTAGGTCAGGCATTCCAAGCATTCTAAATCGTCCGTTCATAAAGCACCTTTGAAGGGCATGGCAATAAAATTATCTTAAGGGCATTCTAAATTTAGTTTATGGCACGAAAAATATAACCACGTTCGAATGTTACACAACAGGATGGAACCATTATTATTGTAGAGTACAAAATCAAATATTTCAGATTGGAATACATGATCATGTAGTCTCAGGAATTACTTCATTTGTCAATTTTATCTACCGATAGTATTATTATTACACAGAAACATTATTATTTAATTGAAAATACGTTTTTTCAAAATATCATGGAATAAAAATATATATATTTTGACAAGCTGTCACAGGACAGTTTTTCTCAATTAATTAGACCATTCTCATCTTTTTACAGCTTACTATACTCACCACATTATTTTCACAGCCTTGTCCACTTCCTGCAGTTGTTACAAATTCTTGTCCTTTAATTAATTTGACGTAAAAGCAGCTTGGAAACCACCTAGCATGCTCTATCCAAGGATCATCATGGGGATCCCAATGTCTTAGCCCCCCATCACAGTGAAAACATCTGACCTGATCCCCAATTCCTTCATAATAAAACCCAGCTTGAGCCAAAATGACTGGTGTCTGTATTAAATGTGGGGACCACCCAACAAAAGTGTTTAATCGAGAGTCATATAATGAATAATCACTTCTTTTGGGTGCCTTGAGAGGTTGTACACCTAGGTCAATAAGATCTGCACCTTCCACTAGAAGGTTAACATTTCGGAAACTATTTTTTGCAAGTTCTCTGTTACAACGAGGAGTAATATCATGAAGTACAAAGGGGCACCTAGGGAAATGTCTCTGATGCTCAGTATCAGGATCATCACCAGGTTCCCAAGCCCTCACCACTCCTTTGCAGAAGGCACACTTGGTGTTGTCACCGTCTTTCAAGTAGTAAAATCCAGCTCGGGCTAACTTTTCTGGAGACACTATGTTACTTGCTGGCCAATCTTCAAAACTAGCTAGTCTCATTGCTAAGGTCTGTCCATATGAGTTGATGGATGTAGAGGGTGTCGCTGAGGGTGTGCAAGGAACGTTTCCACAAGAGATAGGGTCGTTTACAAAAGGACATTGTGAGTTCACTAATCTGTGTCTGGTCATGACTTGGTCGCCAAAGTTCCAATCTGATATTTTGGCATGACATACGAAACATTCCACTTCCAAGTCTTGTCCAGTTGAGAAGAATCCTGCTTTAGCTAATCTTTGAGGGGTGACCGGAGAATCGTTAGGCCAGTTACAGAACGTCTGCAGACGGTTACTTTCTACGTTCATTTTGTCATAGTGTTAGTCAACGATAAACCTTAGCTTTGTTTCATAATGATGATTCCAAGTGATTAATGCGGCATTGTTTAAAATGATACACTTCGTAAAGACGTAACAGTCATAAATTTTCGTAATTTATTTCAATACCGGTAGATCACAGCTGACGAGATGACATATATCAAAAACAGATGATTAATTGACAGTGACAAATCCGAATGTCAGTTGATGTATCTTCTTCTCATGTTTATGATACGACATGTTGCCAGAAGCAACAAACTTAAACAACGAGAATTATGAAATACATTAAGGTTAATTTATGTACCAAAAAAAACTAATGAATGAAACGAAATGAAACGCCCTAAACACGGTCGTGGCCCTAAACATATGTTTATGGAAACGTTTTTTTATTCTTCGTCTTATTTGCATCGTGGTGTGAACTAAACTTGTTATTGGCGAATGAACATAAGCGATACGCCACCTGGTGGCATTAAAAAAAACTTTACGAGCAGTCATAGTTCTTGTGTTTGGTATTATGTTTCGTTGATTTTATACTGAATTTGAATATTTTAAAGATTGTAAAACTATGAATCAGTTAAATAAAACTTCCAATACTAATTCCTATGCTTTTCCTCAAGCTAGTGATATAAATATCGTGAATATATAGATGAAATTCTGTTTACATTGAAGGTCACAGTCGAGAATAGTATAGTTCAGGTATCAACAAAATTTAAAGGAGATCTCACATTATCTATTTCATTAAGCACTTCTCACCATTAAACATCAGAAAAAACAAATACTATAAACTCATAATTTATTTCATTACAAAAACAATTTTCTTTCCATCATGATATTAAGATGTCCAGCATTCAAAACTTCTTCACCTTCATGAACACTTCTGAAAGTGTTTGTGCCTTCAAAGAACCCCAAACTAAATCTTGCCATTCGAATCTAAAAACAGAACAAATCATCAGAAACCTGTATATATTTTGATCGAATCATTCTAATTCACAACAGTATTCTAACCTCGTATTATTTTCAATATAATATAATGAATAAAACAAATGATAATGCTTACCACTTTCAGAAAAATGAAAATACATGCATATTGACGCCCTAGCTCACTGCAAAAGTCTGAAATGTCTTTATTTTCATTATAAACTCACACTTTAAGAACGAAAAATCACATGTAAACAAATACAACTACACCATTCAATGACTCTTCGTATGGTTCTCTGACTGCTCACTCTGGCGCTGCAATCTTAAATTCATTCGCCTATATTTTGTAACCGAGAAGTTTCCTTCTTCTTCTTATTTTATATAATTTGAAATGTTTTATTACTTCAGCTCAGCTGTCGTAAGATTGGTGTTTAACTTGATTATAAATTACCCAATATTTTATATGTATGAGGATTCTTAAATTCATTTATCGCTATTGTTTTGATTCGTTTCGATTTAATCTGTGACATCAAAATCATTAAAATTTCAAATTGTAGCTGGAGGTCAAGATAACAAGTTACAAAGGTCAACTTGATTATTCAAGAAGAATATCAACGAATTCCTTAGTTTAGTTGAATTGGCTTCTATCATTCTACTTTTCTCATTAACATTAAAATGATTATTACCAAACAATGCAAGGTAATTTTTAAAATTTTTTGAGACAACTAGAAACTAAGAATTCACTTACAGGTATTCAAAATGAGTTGTCGGCTTTATAGCTCGGCAGCCAAAAATGATGTGGTTATCATCTCTGCAGCTCGAACCCCCATGGGCACATTCATGGGTCCACTTTCTGCTTTATCTGCCCCACGACTGGGAGCTATTGCTATAGAAGCTGCAGTAGAACGAGCTGGAATTCCTAAAGAGGAGATAAAAGAAGTATACATGGGCAATGTCTGTCAAGGGGGCCTTGGACAGGCACCTGCTAGGCAGGCTACAATATTTGCTGGATTGCCCAAATCAACAATTTGTACCACTGTTAACAAAGTGTGCTCATCTGGCATGAAATCAGTTATGTTGGGGGCACAAAGCTTGTTGTTGGGTGACCAAGATGTTGTTTTGGCTGGAGGGATGGAATCTATGTCCAATGTTCCTTTTTATATGAAAAGAGGTCTTACACAGTATGGTGGAGTGAACCTTCAAGATGGTAGATAGAAGTAGACTGTTACTATCGTAAATCAACTTATGACTTGAACTCAATTTGCAGGTATAGTTCTTGATGGTCTAACAGATGTGTACAACAAATTTCACATGGGTAACTGTGCTGAAAACACTGCTAAAAAATTGGGTATCACTAGACAACAGCAAGACGACTTTGCTATTAGCAGTTACAAGAGAAGTGCTGAGGCATACAAGAATAATGCATTTGCTTCAGAGTTGGTATCGGTTAATGTACCTCAGAAGAAAGGTTCACCTGATTTGGTTGTTTCTGTAGATGAGGAGTATAAAAGAGTGAATTTTGAGAAATTTGGAAAGCTTGCTACAGTTTTCCAAAGAGAAAATGGAACAGTTACAGCAGGTCAGTATAAATTGATTATGAAATCATACTTGAAATCTACCTTTCTGATGAAAAATTCAATCCAAGATTCAACAATGATATTGAATATTTGATTCAGGTAATGCTTCTACCCTGAATGATGGTGCAGCTGCTCTCATTCTTACTACCCTCCAAACTGCAGAGCGCCTCAATGTTAAACCTTTAGCTCGAATCTTAGGTTACCAAGATGGGGAATGTGATCCTATTGATTTTCCCATAGCACCGTCGGTAGCAATCCCAAAATTACTTGAGAAAACCGGAGTCAGTAAGGATGATGTGGATATGTGGGAAATCAATGAAGCATTCAGTGTTGTTGTTTTAGCCAATCAACAGATTTTAGGTAATTTATATAGGATTTCTTTGAGTTTATGTATTCTTCTTGAAGTTTTGTGGATCAATAGGCGTTACATTTTTCCTAAATACAATCATTCGCTTGAAAATTCGTACATTTTTCAAATTATTATTATTCCAGGGTTGAATCCTGAGAAGGTAAATATCCATGGGGGAGCTGTGAGTTTGGGGCATCCCATTGGAATGTCGGGAGCAAGACTGATAGTCCATTTGGTGCACTCTTTGAAAAATGGGCAAAAAGGGGTAGCTGCTATATGTAATGGAGGAGGCGGTGCTTCATCTATCATGATTGAGAAATTGTAAGTCAAAGGAAAAAACTGTGAGAGTTGAGTTGTTTTTTGAATGTACTACCAAGAGGATCCAATTATGCGCCAATATTTGAAAAAAATCATAATATATCAATTGGACCAATTTATGTTGTTCTAGAACGTGTTTTTTTATCTATTCAATTATGTTTATAATTTTGCAAGTCTCGAATATAGGATTGAATAATTATTTACTATGAATATTTTTCTATATATTTACATTGAACGCATACATTTTATACTACATTTATTGATATTTACTTCTGAAGAAGACACAACGAAAGAAAAAATATATATTATATATTAATAATAAATGTTGAACAAAAGCTGTTTTTAATTTCCTGATTACTTCCTTTCAATTTTGATAGAGAGGATCCGTTGCCGAAAGGTCAGCTACCCACTCTCACCCTGTACACTACACCCACCTGTTTTCTGTGTGAAGAATTGAAAGTCAAACTGTCTCCATTCATGAGTAGAGTAAACTTCCAAACTGTGGATATTTCCAAAAAGGAAAATCTACGATATTTGAGACTGTATCGGTACGAAATCCCTGTTCTATTCCTCAACGGAGAATATTTGTGTAAACACCGTTTGGAAGAAGACTTGTTGGAGCACAGATTGAAGGAGATTGAGAGCAGGTGAAGGAGATGTTTGACGAAAATGCTGGGATTTGACGACATTAATGTTGGTAAGCATAGGCGAAACGAAGGGGTGGTTATTGGGGTCGTAACCCACATTGCTCAGAAGCAATAAAGAAAATGGAAGTAACAACTCGAAAAAATGAAAAATTGATTGTGGTCGGGTCGACCCATTCTCACTCTATTCATTATATTTTTGCACAGGCAGTTGATATTCCTATAAAATCCACGATTTAGAATATGAAAAAGCACGAAACTGTGTTTTCGATCTTTACATTTGAATTTGACTTTATTTTCAGTGCTCATCTATCTCTTGTCGATTCAACCTCAGGGATAAGTAAAGAGAAATTTGTACTAATGAGCAGAACACAACTTTATGCGGTTCTAGCGGCCATAATGTGGACTTCCCGAAACGCGTATTGTTTCTGTTTTGTTTGGCTATCGTGTGTGATTTGTATAGCTATTTCGATTTCAAATCCAATTATGGAATGTCTGAAGGGAATATAAATAAAAATGCCAATTGTTGTGTTATTGAGTGCAACAGAAAATGAAAATAAAGTAACCAACAAAATGGGAGTTATCGAAGAAATTGATGAACGAAAGGCATGTGATAATAATTTATTGTGCTTGGTTTTATACATACTAATGTTTATTTATATTAGCATCTCTATAGAGCTGACATTAATCCTGAAACCCAGACCCAAAACTCAACAATACATTTTATACTAGGATCAGTATCAGTACTGCTGAATACGCGTTTCGGGAACAGCTGATGCAGCGAATGCAGCGCCACCATCGGTAAATATTTTGCTCAATTGCACGAATTATAATCATGGAAATAGAAATCTGTACCACCAAGTATAACGATGTAAACGGTTAGTAGGTGGCGTTACTTACAGTATTCAGATGTCAAAATTGAATGTGATATGTGATTGATTTTCAAACACAATGTATACGTGTTGGTGTAAGTTTTTCATGTTGTAGCTGTATATATCTCAATAAATAATCTAAATCTCGAACTTGATTATCTTTAGTGTCATACATTAACAAGAAAGAATATCTATTGAATGTTTAAGTATTAATTTCTGACTATCCTATTATAGAGAAGCATTTTAATGTGTTTTAAACAAGATATGCGAAAACTACTATGGTACGAACTGAAAAAACAAACTTTTCTTGACTGTTGAAAGTCACAAATCATTCTAATTTTCTTACCAGTATGTATATTTTAGTGAAAATGTAATAAAGTGCTATCGATTATCTTCTCAAAAATTGTTGTTTTGGTAGGTATAAGATTTTATATTCTATCTTTCTGTTTGGAGTTGTGGATAGTCCACTATGCCAATATATTGTCAGCTGTGAGGATGGCAAATAAATGATACCTGTGGGTTAAAATTCTCAGTCATCGTTTCCAAGAAGATTTTACTCTTGTTGGGCAAATGGTCTGAGCCACACGGGTAAAACCATTGAAAAGTGGATGAATAGATAACCCCACTGCCAGTGGCGTTGGTTCTTCTATTTCAACGATATTTAAGAAAACCATGATCAGAAATGCCAGTAAACAATCCATATGCTTGCGAATTCATGAGGTGAATTAATACTGAAACTCTTAGTTTTTATAATAAATCCATATTCAAGATTTTCGATATATCTGAAATATGAATAATCTCTCCTTATCATCTCACGATTTTTTATACTGCATGAATGTTTCATTTACGTAATGTGACCCTTTTTGGTATATTTATGGTAGGTATATTTCCATCGAATTTTGACTCGCAACTCAATGAAAGTTTATTTTCAGTCAGTTATTGAAGTGAGATAGCAATTTAACAGTGGCAGATTTTTTTAAATTCGATGTTGATTTGGATTCGAATACGTTCTTGATAAAAACCTTGTTGAAATAATTTGAATAATCTTTGTGCGTGTAATTTATTCGTCCCAGAATGAATAAATAATTCATCTATGTAAAACTATATCTACGAATTTTCCGATTGGAAATATTTTTGATTCTTGATTTAAAATAGTATAAAACCGAATAGAAATTATATAATCATTTAAGAATATTTTACATCCAATATTCGGTGTTACGATTGAATCACTCTGTATTTATTCATAAACAGAACTCAAACACAGTTCGCCATTCCATTAACGAATACGTTCTTGATAAAAACCTTGTTGAAATCCAAACAATTCGAATAATCTTTGTGCGTGTAATTTAATCGTCGCAGAATGAATAAATAATTCATCTATGTAAAACTATATCTATGAATTTTCCGATTGAAAATATTTTCCATTCTTGATTTAAAATAGTATAAAACCGAAGAGAAATTATATAATCTATTAAGAATATTTTACATCCAATATTCACTCAAATACAGTTCGCCATGTTGGGAAAATTTAATTTATAAAAGCACACAAATTTTCATATAACAAGAGGAACGATAGGTATCTTGAGATCATTTTCAACAAAGAAGATTTAAAGATTTCATAATATCCTTAATATGCTGTTTAAAATAAGTAGGTAAGTTGTTCAACTTCCTGTGTAACCGGAAGTGTTAGCAGTAGTCTGTTGAATATGAAAAATGTGTTTTATATCAATAATAATAGAGGAAAAATTGAGAACTTCTGATGACATTTGTTCCCAATTCCTCCTATCATGTAAACGACCTTCGAGGTCACCTGATTTGACATCTCTAGGTTCTTATCTTTGGTTCAAAAACAAAACTAAACAATCTATTCGATTGAACAGAAACTCCTACTACCTTTCGTGAACAGCACAGGCTATATTTTGAGCGCTTAGTGTAATTGTGTTTAATTTCTGATGTAAATCAAATTACAACCTTTTTAATTATGCAAGAATGACAGCTCGTCAGATAGTGCGGTGTTGCTGATTATCTTCTTTTTCAACGATTCTCCGAAACAGAAAGTAAGGTTAAGTTTTGAGAAATGCTTTCGATGTATGAAATATATAGTATTGTATAAGTATTGTAGTAAATACAACCTTGCACAGTTCAATAATAATGCTGAAATATGCTTGCAAATTCCAGATAAGCCTGATTTGCGTGTGCACTCTATCTTGGCGATTTTCAAATCTTCCATTATAGAAAATGTACCCTCGATCTGATGGGGCTTTCCTTATAGAGCAGACATTTGTAGACAGATACCTGCAATGTTAATTATTATTTTTTAATTATGCAAGAATGACAGCTCGTCAGATAGTGCGGTGTTGCAGATTATCTTCTTTTTCAACGATTCTCCGAAACAGAAAGTAAGGTTAAGTTTTGAGAAATGCTTTCGATGTATGAAATATATAGACCAAAATTGGGTAACTGCTAACTGTGGATAATATGTGTAAAAATCACGATTACAATTAACAAACTTTATAAGCGAATCACAAATTTCTTTTCAAATAAATGTTGCGTAATTGTAAAGTAATTTATTTTGACTCAATTGCATTGAAAGATAACCAAATCTGTCTGAAACAAAAATACTATATTTTCAAGTTTTTGTTTCAAAATTGTGTTTTTACACTGTTTTTGTGAACTTTTTTTTTTGGTGTGCGCTAAGCACATTTGACATTCTTCGACATCGACATAGATAATGGGGTGATCGCGTCTTCCGCTCTGTCTTGTGCTGCGCCACTGTTGTCCGATCGTAGGTATACCTCGGTCGTGTGCTTTATCTCATCGAGAGGTCGGTTACGACAAACGAACTCGACGCTCTAGCGTTGTGTGTTAACCTGGTCACTCGGAGATACCTTCACCTTCGAGACCGAAAGAAAGACACGTACCCTCTGACGGCGGCTCCAGCAGTTACTCTTCAGGAGGCTGGGTACTCGAGATCCTTGGCTCGTCAGTGTTGAATGCGTGCAGTGAAAAGTTTGGAATAAATCGTGTTTGGACGGTGGAAAAGGGTTTGGAAAGTGTGAAAAATCGGTGGTTTGTGTCGAGTGGTGTGTTGTGAGTCGCTACGATAAGTGTTGCTTAGATACTACGGAAAGTGCGATTGGTAAATCGACACCCACTGTTGGTGGTGTGTGTGATTCGATGGAGGCTGCTAGCTGACGTTATCTGTGTAAGTTTATCGGAATTTTCTGGGTTTCGTGTTGGGAAAACTCGAATGAATTGCTCGAGTTGGTGATGAAAATGTTTTTGTTGTGACTGGAAAATCCATTGGCTCTGGTTGGGGGGGGGGGGTCGATAATTAGAGGTACTTACGTTTTTTTAAACCTATGATTTCATTGATAATTGAGAATCACTGCAATTATTCTTTATATCACTTGGAAAAGCCCGAAAATTCCTTTTATTTGCATGATGAAAAAAACTAATGAAGAAGAAAGCTAAGAAGTTGCAGCAAATACAATTAAATTAGCAATAAAATTAATTGAATCAGAATTCTAGCATAAACACAGGTTTGTATGGGTAAATAAAATAAAATTGTCGTAAATATTTCACTAGATTTTTTGATAACTACATATGTTTTGTGATCACTCTTGTGATAAGAATCCCAAAATAATAAACACATATTTTCAAATTCTGACTTCATTTTAGGTTGAAGGTTAGGATGGAATGCGAAAACAAAAAGATAAAAGTTGACCATCTTTGTTTTTGATTCTCATTTTAGCTTAAATCATATAAGCATGTTTGAACATGTATCAGCTTACTTATTTGATTTGTTGTTTTGTTTTTCAGTTCATTTTGTTTGTTGTATAAACTATTCTTCACTATAAATATTAGTAAACATTTATTATTGATACTTCATTACGCTTCATTGAAATATCACGACTAAAGTAGGCGCGCATTAAAGATACATTTTCAACTGTTTTGTCATTTTCTTCAAGCATGGATCTCAATGGATTTCAATGAATCATACGAACTTTCAGGAAATGTTTATATTAGTGATGACTCGGTGAGGTGCAATGAATACTTATAATAATAATAATGTTTATTCATATATAAATATTTCAAGAACAAAAGGTATACACAAAATTAAAAGGATAAACATAGATCAACGATATTTCTACGGAGTATGGGAATACTTGTTTGTTGGTATACACATAAAAAGAAAAAAGAAAAAATACGAACAATAATGAAATGCAAGTAATAATATACGAGGAAAGGCAAGAAATGTAATGTTTCAAGTCTCAAATGATTTCACTCCTAAATATAGACTGACTGTCAAATTATGAACCTACTATATTCGTTTTATATTTTTTTCATCCATTCTATCATCTCCTCCCATATACATAATTTGATAGAGATACTACTAAGTATTGATTACATATCGATATGACAATTTCACGATGAATTGTTGTTCAACCTCATGTATGTTTTGTCATTGAATTTAATTTGATTCGATCACTTTCAATGACAACAATCCTACTACGCCTATGATTCAATCAACGAGAACAGGTTTTCTTAATTCATAACCAATTCTATTCATATGATTTCAGATATTCTTGAAATTTGAGCTTCGTTAAGTTTCTCAATTATTCAATTTTATTGAATATTGAGATACTAATTCATATGTAATAGTGTTTCAGTTTGAAGAAGTTAAAGGGTTCCAGATTCCAAATCTAATGAAGACTGGTAGATTTTAATAATGAGAGAAAAAAAAAAGTGGAAGATGTATATTTTCTTCAAATTGAACTGTACAAACTGATATAGTATTATAGAAGTAAGTAGGTGTTGCTGGCTAGATCAATACTTTTTGTGGGTCTCCTCATGGGGTCAAATGGGAGGACACCTTGAGAGGAGTGACTTTGGAAGGGGAAATGACATTTCACATTTACTTGGATTGTCAATTAAACTTCCGAATGCGTGGATAGTATTCTAGTCAACACGAAATAGTCTATGGAACATTCTGAATTAAATTATTTTTCTTAGAATACCCAGTAACGTTCAACGGTCAATATTTTATAACGAATTCGTGATAAATTCATTTTTGATGATATCTGCCCACATGTTGATCTTCTGTGAACTCAAAAATAGGTATCTCGTGAATGAGATCATGAAAGATGCATATTGAATGAAGCCTAGAAGGTCTTTAACAGAGTTTGATTGATAGAAGTCATCAACGGGGTGTACAAAATTTACTGGCAAACTTTTCATATCTGTTACCTCTGCATATTCTCATGTCATTCGATGCGCAAAACAACATTTGACATAATCCTACCAAAAAATCCCCTTTTCCTTAGATCTGGTTAACGAGGAGGCCATTTGTGGGCCTCCTCTGTCTAAGGAAATTCATTATTCAGATATTCATTCAGTATGGAGTGATATAGTTCTATAAGAAATTATGTACTAGGTGTTTCATAAAAAAATAAGTTTTTGCTAATCGAAATCTCCTAAATTGTAAAGTTTATCCTTCACTGATAAAATTTTTTTGGCAGCATTTATAGTGCACCAAATTTTCGTTTTTTAGCTCCAGTTTAACAACGTCACATATTATGAAGAAAGAGATGAGATTAGAAGCAAGATTTCATGTTGAATTCGATGGCGAACGAATATACAGGGTGTCCCCTTAAAAAAAGAACTCAATGTTGTCACGCTTATGCTGAACACCCTGTATATATCTAAATATTTTAGGATCGTGTATCAGCACGAAAATAAAATGAAATGAAAAATTTTTTTTGTATCCCTATTCTCAAGTGAGTTATTCCAGTTACACACACTAATTAATCACCCTGTATGTGGAAATATATATCATTATTACATTTTACTTTTTTGGGACACCCTGTACAACAAGACTATATTCCAATAATTGAGTTATGGAAGACAGAAGATTTTTAATGCAAAAATTCGTATAATATCTCTTATTGAGTGAAAAGTGTGGTGAAAACTCCATCGCACAAGAAATTAACGGTAGACGGGTGTATTCGAAATTAATTTTCCTTTTAGTCGCGTGCTGCGCTTCGAAGTGTATAGTGAGTGTTACGGGTGTGACGGTGCGTGCCTTCACACAGAGGTTTTTCTCGTTCGTTCGCGTTGAAAAGGTCAGAAATTAGTCACAATAATATATAGTGTGGAAATAAATTGGACTGTTTGTGACGGATACATCGCTCCGAGTTGAACTGATGTTTTAGGTAATGTTTACGATCGTTTTTTAAAGCACATTCCAGAGAAGTTTTGGTTATTTATGGGTTTTTATGACGGTCCATAAAAATACGTCGTCTATCACTGATAATCAAGACTTTCTACGCACTTTTAAGGCTAGTTTCATTTAGGTTAATGCTTGGGCTGAAGGCTACAAGTATTCTGATCGAATTTTTGAAAATTCAATACTTCAAATATTATTCGGAACCATTGAAATGAATTGGAATTGAAATTTAATAAAAATATGTACATTTAGGAGTGGTTTCATTCAATTTCTGATAAGTCTATTCCCCCGAAATGTTTCGGATTCAACTATGAACTGTAGGGCCCACTCTTGGTTTGGTAAAGAAACAACTTTGAAGAAGTGATTATTATATTGATTTCAATTAATATTTGATTGAAATTAAGGGAAAATCATACCTCACTGGTATTCAATTCAAATGTTCATAGTAATGCAGTGGAATTACAATAAAATGTATGGATATTTTATGTTGAATAATAATACACAATCAGCAACTTCCTTGAACTTATATGAAGGTCTATGAAAAATCATAAATAATCGTTCAAATGAAGTTATCGATGTTTTCATTTGAATTAAATTATGTGAATTGCTCGATAGGAGTACGAAATGATCCAATTAGTCCAAAACTTCCTTGTAATCTTACGGTACTGGAATCAACAAATAATCTTGTGAAAATAGGGATACGACAGTCCAAAGAGTTCATCAAAGAACCTTTACCAAAAGTCACAACAGGCGAACAATTTTGATCATGGTTGAGCTCCAGATAGGGCATTGTAGACTCAATGAATACATGAATAATATTGGACTGACATACACAACCAGCTGTAGATTATACCAAGAAGATGAGGAAACTGGGCTATTGTGAAGATCTCTATAGAGTAGCTTCCCACCATGGGGAAGAAAAAAACCACAACCTTCTCAATGCATGTAGGACCTGGGGTCTGGCCTATGGAGTCTAATGACAGGAACGAACCTAGACAGCGAACTGACAACACAGGGACATAAAAATTTGCAGTGAAGAAGTTCCCCTCATTTTAATGTAGAAGAGAATCAAGAGATTTGTTACATTATTTAGATTTTTTTTAAATAAGTCTTGTCAATGGTTATCAAGACGAAACAACTATGGACAGAGTTCTTACTTTTCATTATAATTTTTTTATGAACGACCTTTCTCATGAACTTCTTTATAATGTTACTTCTAGGGAACCATAAACATATAAACGATCAATTCTGGTCGGTTATATTCAATATTTGATCGATATCTCATGAATTGAATAACATAACAGGTAGATGACGGTATTGTAATATCGAGCTGACCTGAATATGAATTAAAAGCGTGGGAAAATTGATTTGGTCATGTTTTTGCGTTGATGCCTCCATGGCTGGAGATCAATATCCTTTTCTAAATATGTCTGGAAGTAATGGTGTCCGCACTCATCCCAGCGAAACTGCAATCTGATATGTTTCCCTTACATCGACGTGTAATTACGATGTACTCAAAAGACAATTATTAGTGATTTTCATGGAATTTCTACAGATTTCCATTGAAATGTGAAAACCCCATTGAGTCTTATCTCAACCTATGATTAATCAATGGTAGATTCTACTTTCATACCTGAATTGGAAAAGAAAATCGGAACTTTTGGCAATGGACAAATTTGAAAACCTCCAAAAAATATAATATTTGTTCAGGTACTCAGTAAAAACCCATTCAGTATCAAATCTAGTCAATCGATGATTCGAATAAGTTTGTTCGTCTCAGTAGTAACGTTAAAAATTGTATATAATATTGAATTATTCAAGTGTCACTTGTTCAACTTCATACAATGATGTACTCATGAATTATCAGCAATTAAATATATAGACGAATATTCGAATTGAAGATTCCATTAATTATCTGTTTGAAATCAAACATTCAGGCTCAAGAACAGCCAAAACATTTGAATATTATAGAACCGATCTTAATCCGAATATGTCGCTCAAACCACATGTACAGAATGTTATTTTTATAACAGCTAATAATAATAATAAAACCTATATTGGATATTTCATGAAATTGGGTAAAAGTGTAAATAAATAAAACTTTCATTATTTAGTTTGAAAATCACAACAAAGTTTCACGTTATACTAACTTGAATTGGAAGACGTTGTAGGTAGAAGATAGATGCACACATATTCTTTAAATCTCAATTTGAAAAACATGTTTTTCCGAATCCTGACTATCAATAATTTCATTCATTTCTTTCTCTTGGAAACAACCTCTATAATAACTGATGATTCAAATCATCTTGACATTTCAATTAACATTAATTAAACCTGATTAAGAATCTATTTACCTATATGTTTTCGACAATGAGAAATATTTTATCACCCTGCACAACTTTTTTTAACGCTTCCATACGTATTTTGCTAACTACGTTAGCAACTTCAAGAACATAGCAATGCAACAACTTTTGAATTCAGTCTTATCACGTCGTGCGATTGAAGCGTAACATAACATATTTTAATCGATAAAGCTGGAATTCAAAAATATTGTGGGCATAGGTGAGCAAACACATTTTTATTATTTCATTTCGTTTTCTTTACATCAATTTGTGTCAAATATTCTCAAATATCACGACATTGTTCAATATGATATAAATAAAACCAAATCATAATAAACTTCAACTCGTTAAGGTTCTTGCAGAGCTATTTTTATCGCAGGCATGTACCCAAGAATCTCACTTTCTTTTTTAATTATCTGTCGAGCAATACGTTTCAATTTATTATTGTTTCAGACTGTTGCACAAAATGGCTTGATAACTTTAATGAAATGCACTGGCGAATATTTCAACGTTTTTCAATATTTGAATGTTTTGCGTTGGTCTGAATTCAATATTATCAGTTTGATAGTGAATGCTTGCTAATGTTAATTTTCAATCATGAATAATGTGTCAATGAAACATCTTTTCTTTCAACTTTTCATGCCCAGTAATGGACGATTTAAATAATGTTTGAAGTAATATAAGTACTCATAGAACAAAATTTCAACTGAATGACAGCTGCCAAAAATTGATTTCTTTGTGACACATATTCGAGTCACCTAAGCGTATTTTGAAAAATGTTACTCTTCACATTTCTACATGAATGACCTTCAGAAGGATATCGAAGACGTCATTTCTCGTAAATGATTCGTTCTGTATGTTTCAAACAAATTCAAAATAATGACCAAAGGCAAATAAAATGCAAATCCTTCTACTACTTTGCAAAACACTGTATTATTATTATGTCTGCATATTCAAATTCGTCATGAATGTGACACAGTAAATGTTTATTTTTTTCGAAATAAAAAAAGGATCACTACCGATAAAACTGCAGGTATGGCTCGAATAGTGCTTAAATGTTATATAGGGTGTAACGAAATGTTACCTACTCAGATATTTTCTCCTAATGACTAGTCTATTAGGCATCTCAACGAATTAGGCCTGTACACGTACCAAAAAGTAATCACGATCTAAGACCTCTGTACAATCTCGATAGGTCTTCAGTCGCATTTGGTGCCACTCACCCAGATTTATAATGGCTTCCTCATTGCATAACATGACATTTCGTATCGAAAATAGACCGGGAAATTAAAGTTCAACGACTCGACGAATGGATTAGCATTCTGTATACGTCAACCATGGGATTGGTTTGAGAATGTTTGTTTCTCAGTGTAAACACGGCATCGATGAAGCATCTGTCTGCATATTTATGATTTACTTGCAGTCGTATAGGGTGAACACGAGTCACTGGGAAATTGAAAGTGGAAAATATGGAAAATCGTTGGTCGAATGTGATGATTCTCCACAGATTTTTAAGCGTATTGAATAATTAATTTATGAAAATTTCACAAAATATCCTTCGAAGTTTTCACAATAAATTTTTTTAGCTAGACTTCTTTATAATTTTTTTACATTATCATTCAACTATTTTCTACTGCTTTATTTTGGAAATGACAAAATTAGAAATTAGTCATCATACTTTCCTTACATAGTCGAGAAGAAAAGAATATTCAACTGATTTTCAACCATCTAAGCGGATCATATCTATTGCAACTAAAATGAATTTTTATGGGCTCAAATTAGTATCGTGAACTAAATATTGATGATCAGAGTAGACACGGTCGATGCCATGTCCAAAAATTCCATGAAAAACTGCCTGAATGGAGTTTCAGTTCAAAATGTCCAGTTGTAGTTGGTTAATCGTAAAATGAATATAGTAAAAAAACTAAAAAATCCACTTATCGATGAAGTTATATAATTATTAATGAAGAAGTGAATCGATTGAGAGAAATATTATTATTGTACAAAGAGTAGGGTACTACGAAGATCAGAGCCCCACACTTTTTTTTCATAATAATATATTTCTAAATCAATTATTTTTATATAAATAATTATTTTTGCCTCTTTCAGTTCATCATTTGAATGCGTTTTTATTTTTTTTATATACTGGGCTATTCAAATTCGAGTCTATGCATGGGGATTTCGATAACGGTAAGAGATAGAGGGTTGGTCAAATGGGGGCAAAGTAGCATATTTCAGAGGTCAATTATATGGATACAAAAATCTGACCTAGCTTCTTTAATTCTGGAGTTATACAGGAAAAATCGAAAATTTCGAAATTCTTCTTTTGCCTATATCTTTTTATTTTACTAAGATTCTTTTTAAATATTGCCACTTTGCCATAGCAACTTTCTGTGGGCTATCCAAATATCTGAATAAAAATTATATACAGGGTATCGTATAAATTGGACCATTCTCAACTTTTAATTTTCAAATACGGACCTGTATTTTTTATTGCATTTTTTTGAATGCCAAGAGTCATGTTTCATATTGAAGTAACATTTTCAACTGAATTATAGAGTGTTTTGGAAATATTGAACTATTACTAGTAAATAAACATTTTTTTTTAATTCCAGCTCTAATTTGAAAAAAAATCATAGAATAAGGTATAGAGTGCCTAGGATTTGGAAGAAAATCAACATAGTGCTACATTATGGTGAAGAAAAATGTCTCTTGGAATTGTTGATTTCATTTTATTATTCCGAACAAGTAGTGAGACTAGATGATCTGGAAATTCTGAAATTGATTATTCTTAAAGAATCAATTTGTCTGATTCACCTCTAATTCTCTGATATGATTCAATTACAGTTGTTATGGAATGAAAAAATTATGGAATATCACTGATATTAGTTCAATATTTCCAAAACACTCTGTAATTCAGATGAAAATTCTACGACAATATGAAACATGACTCTTGGCATTCAAAAAATGCAATAAAAAATACAGGTCCGTATTTGAAAATTAAAAGTTGAGAATGGCCCAATTTATACGATACCCTGTATATAATTTTCATTCAGATATTTGGATAGCTTGCAGAAAGTTGCTATGGCAAAGTGGAAACATTTAAATCTTCATAAAATAAAAAGATATAGGCAAGAGAAGAATTTCGAAATTTTCGATTTTTCCTGTATAACTCCAGAACTAAAGAAGCTAGGTCAGATTTTTTTTATCCATATAATTGACCTCTGAAATATGCTACTTTGCCCCCATTTAACCATCCCTCTATCTCTTACCGTTATCGAAATCCCCATGCATAGACTCGAATTTGAATAGCCCTGTATATTTTTTTCATTTTTAAATTTGAGTTTTGTTGTTATACGATACCTATGTGGCATTCGAAAAGCGTCCAGCTTGTATATTTAAAAAATGTCGAGAGCTAGCAGTGGCCGCACATCAGCACAATCACCCCATGACGCAACTCTTTCCTACCAAAATCAATAACAGCTTCAAAAGGTCCTTGTCTGTTATTCCACTTCGATGTTGGTTATTAGAAAGCAATCAATTTAATGTATGAATTTTTTGTATACCATCATCTTTATTTCAAAGTTCATAGTCAACTAACTATAAGTCTGAACTTTTAAAAGGAAAACGTATTTTTGTTACCAAAATAGAAGTATCAAATAATGATGTGATTTAATCAAGAATCAATTGTTCCCTAATTAGTTCACATTTACATTTAACGGTGTTGTTAGTTGGCAAAAGTGCCGATATTTGTTTATTAAAAACCAAATGGTGATGATTCATTAACATTAATTAAATGTTAATTTGTATTCTACAAATAGTGATGCCATTTTGGCATTGTTATTGTTACTTTTTGATGCATTTTCTATATATTATGTGTGGATATAGTGCTTGATATAATAGTATCAGATTTACCTATTGAAATTGAGTTCTAATTTTCTTCTTATTTTTTTCAAAACAAGTGAATAAGGAGGCGTTAATCGACGGAATAATTTGACATATCTGACGTCATAGGATTTCTTGTCATTGGGATATGTCAAAAGAATTGTATACAAAAATAGACCCCTCGACTTAACCGTGCTTTTGTATTGGTCACGCCTCAGATATTGAATAAGGTTGGAATGCATTTTTGTGAAAGATTAATATGCTGTATGAGGTTTGAAATCTTATATTTTTTACCTCATCCAGAAATTGATAGTACCTCATTAGTTGAGTACGTTGTAATGAATAGTTTGAGTATTTCAATGCAATAAATCCAAGAACACCTAACATTTTTGATATCGCCTAAGAGAAATTAATATCTTCGTACATGAAATTGTCGTTTGTCAATAATTTTCTGAAAAATCTGGAATTTCAATTAAATATAGAGTATCAAGTTGATATCGACCACTATTACATGACACACTATGTATAAGATTTGTTTAAAGAATGTGCTTCAAAAATAGCAAGACGTTTTTTTTAACACGCCAACGATATTTGATCGGAATCATTTCGTTTATACAAGACATCCAGTACAGGCCTATTAATCATCTTCAGACATATAATGTTTCAGACTCCTTCGATGACTATATATAAACATATTTGCTGTATGAATCAGTCCCAACTTGTGATACTCCATTATACCATCGTTACCTCGTTTACATTCGCTCGTATTTTTTTTATAACCTGTCGTTAATGAATGGAAAACGCCAATTAAACTACCACAGATGGTTCAGAATGAGCTCACATACAGGATGTTTGGAAGCATGTAGTAGCATGTGAGGGGCAAGATTTCTTGGTCAATTTTAAGAAAAAAGTTCCATGCATCAAGATCTATTTGCAAGTGTAGATAAATCTTCAATTTTTTTCTTTCAACACTATTTTGGGAACCCTTCTCAAGACACAGAGTTTATTATGAACGCAAATGATTGAAATGAACAATATGATTTCAGTAGAAGATTACACAGAATGTCATGTGTGATAAGGTGAAAAAATCTGGATAGCTAATAATATGAATAATTCTATGAAATTTTCTATTTATTCAATTTCTTCATATATGAGAAATATTGAATTATACATTTTTATCAGTTTCCTGGAGAAAAAATGATCTCATTTTATAGAAGGAACAAGAATTCATGTTTGTTCATAATATTTGACGAATATTTTGTAATTTTTTTGACAAGCCATTGAATTATGTTTTATGTTGACACTGAGAATATATTTTCTAAACAAGCCCATATATTTACCCACCTAATATGTTAGTCCCTTTACGTTATCATCTTCATGGCAGTTATTACGTTATCTCTGGCGTATTTTTATTTATTTATTAGTATATGATAGGCGGGCATGTGAAAGTTCATTGTAGTTTTCGAGTCATTAACATTTCGAAAATAGTGAATATTTGCAGTGTTTTTCTGTCTGTGACAAGTTACTACAAAAATTGTTTGTTCGAAATACGTGTTGAGAACTCAAGTTTCAAGTCATAAAATTGGTGAGTTCAACGTTTTGTTGAGATGAATGGATCGAATAAGCAATTCAAATAATGGTAATTTATAGTTACAGCTATTGGTAACGGTTTGAAAACTGAAAAAATGTAGAATTATTAGTGAAAAGTATGAGAATATAATCTATTGAATGTTTTTGAAAACTCTCAATACATTGCATGGTATATAAGTACGTTGTCGAAAAAAAGCTGCGTCCAAGTTTCATTGACATTTTTCCAACTTTGAAAAAATCCACGTACTACCAGAACATGAAATCTAAATTTCAAGACAGAAATTGTGTAGTGAATTTTATGCATGAATATCTCTACAATACATACGAATTGGACGTGTGAAAATCGAAGTGAGTGTTCTAAATTTTTTACTGTACGTTATGTGGTAGTTGCAAAACATATTAAACACATTCTTGCACAGACGTCTCAGATCACAAAATAGTCTAAAGGTGTTAGACCTGGCGAGCGATGAGTCCATAAGTTCCATCACAATCCTATTGCCAGAGCGATGCATTCTTTTGAGCCAGAAGAATGTCTTCCATATGTTCAAGTAGTTCATGTAAACAAAATTAATTTATTTTCAATCAAAAGACCTACCTGAATAACCTACACTACACATCTGTTCCCCAAACCTTTTTAAAGCGAATTTAACGATCACAATATAGATTTTCATTCGACTAATAATGGGCATTATGTATGTTCAATACATGAGTGCTGTGGATGTGGCTTTCAACACACCAAAAAATAAGATACAAAAAGTCACGGAGTGGTATTTTTTTCACCAGAGCACGCTATTTGCAATAACAATGAACGGAGAGAGAATATTGTGATTGAAACAAATTAAGATCTACGTTTTCTTCAACTTCTCGTAGAAACCTGTATTATATATTCTTATCAATAATTTTCTACCTCACGTTTTATCGATATAACACACGTCTAATCTCGGTACAACATCCTGTACAAAGGAAATTGAAAGCGTAGGTATCGTTTCCTTTTCAAATAATTATAGTCAAAGTGCATTCGTATGTTTGGGTATTTCCTCGTATGGCCGGACGTAGTAGTAGTCACTCACTTCCTGGTTCCTTTTTCACATCAATAAAAATTTTAATAATTTGAACCGAAGGTCCTACACAAGATCAGAATTTCTAAGTGGATCACATGTTGTGTTGAATAATCAACAGGTGACAGATTATGTACCGTAGATTTTACTATTTGCCTTAATATTTCCCAGCAAAAGGTCGACTACTCCCTCAGGCATTTCAAAGATGTTAACTTCTTCCTCTTCCTCCACTGTAATTATCTCTTCGCGCAAGGCTGGCTAGGTTAATAAAAATATCAAAGTCAAGGCTAATGTCGAATCTATTTCATCTAACAATTTGCCCGCATGGCATGGCATTGGCCTCTCGTCGAGTACGACCTCGGTACCAAAAGGGAAGGTGTATCCTGGACGGAGTACGAGCTTTCAGTGGCGGTTAAATTTAAAAATACCCGTGAGATGACGACGACGACCTTGTCCAAGGCCATTCGTTTCTCTCTTGCATGTCTGGCAGTTTGGTTAAAAATCGACTGTGATTCATGAACCTGTTCAGTTGTTCATTTCGTTCGTAAAAATAAAGCCGAGTGTACATGAGTCGAAATGTGCTTTTGACGTCGTCACAATAACTATTTCTATTGGTCTCAAGAGCATAGCTTACATTTTTCAAGAGGAGAGTCAATCAGCTAGCTATTGATGAATAATCATGGTGCTTTGATAATATTGATGAATGAAACATTAAGCGAACACGGTAACCTGTTGAGAATATTGACGACCCCAGTAAACAATGATGGATCAATCAGTGATTATTTCTGATTTTTAGAATGCGCAAATCATATGCTGGAACACTGGACGATTCGTAGAATCGTAGAATGTGTTGACAGCTTCCCCTATTTATCATGCTGTATTTAAGTTTACACCGGAAACCACGAAAAACAATATATTGTCGTTTATACAGGGTGTCCCAGAAGTCGACGTTACAACAGTTATCAGAAAAATGGAAGAAAAAAATCGAGTTACGTTTTATAAAAGATACGGACATTTGAATAAAATCGAGAAAATTTGCACATGTCAGTATTTAATTTGATCCAATGTTCTCATCATCTAACAAACTTGGTCTGCTCATGAAATTAGAAACACAAATGACACTCGAAATGACATCTGTCTGGACAGAACGGTATCTTCATTCGTTATTTTCTGAATCCGAAGACATTCTCTCTTTGACAATAAGCGAGACACCGTTCATTTCATAAATGGGTTATCAAAGAAGTTACATAAGATCAGTGAAAGAGTAACAATAAATTACGCTGAATGGACTAAATCACATGAAATACTTGTTGTAATAGTCGTGCACAATAGTACTATTGCACATATAGATGAATTATATGCAGGAATGAATGAATTGTACGGTATCTCTCAGGAGCTATGTCAAAATATTTGGCACTGCTGAAGCAAATGTTTTCCCTGATAAATCATAGACAATTATTTCTGTCCTGTATACACATGTAGCTAAAATTGTTCTGTTCAATATTTGCTTGTTACTTTTGGAGAGTTTAAAAATAAGAATAACAGATGTGAACCTCGTCCCAAATTGTTGGAAATATCGAGTTTTTTCTTTGTTTCAATTATTCAAGACATGTTTTGGGTCCTATTTAGTATATACATCTGTTTTTCTCTAAATTTATCGTGAGACCCCCGACCTACGAAGATGTCGATGATTAGAAACTCACTAGAGCTAGGTCGACTCTTGACTCAATTGTAGAGGCCTGAATTTGCTGTAGACAATCACAATCGCACAAGACATATCATTCAGATATATTATAATATCTTAGATGCTTGGATTGGATTTGAAATAACTTGTCATTCAAAGATATTTCGAAAGAATAAGTTCTGCGCTCACGACTCTCTAAGAAACACATGTCTTAAATGTTTTCAATGTTTGTATATTTTTTTTTGGATGCGGAGTAGCTCCGAATAAGTACTTCCTTGTTTATTTATCATTAAATATTCAATGGAACGGAATGAAATTCAATATTTATGTGTGAGTGGACACGTTCTGTATTGCGATAGAATGTTTTCAAGGTGAATACGTCTCGCAGAAGTTGATTTATTTGGGATATTGCACAATATCGAATCTGTTGCTGAAATATTGCGATGAAATATTATTTACATTGAGAATCTAACACTCCTAAACCAATAAGACACTCCATGTTTACTTGTTATCATGACAAACAGCAAAACAAACGATCGAAAAACATGAATGATCTATCTATACATTGCCTTCTTATCTCTTATATTGAGGAACACTAAATATAACATTTATAGAAAATAACATTTTTATTTATAATATTCTAATTATATAGTTTATCGTCAAGAACAAATTTGTTTGAAACTATTTGTTCAATGATATAAGGTGGACTTCGGGTTCGCCGTTTTTTGAGTCCTGAGTTTTCAGTAAGCGTTTTGAAAGGTGAATTGAAGATATTCTTTGAGTTCACTTCATGGAGCAACTGAAACGAACTGTTGATTCACAACATTCATAACGAATAGAATTATCAAGAAAGCCACAGACGCCGAGATATTTGCAAAGAACGTACAAATAATTTTTCCCCTTCACTTTAGAAATTCATAGTTGCACCAAGATGGACTTTTAGAGAAGTTGGAGGAAGTTCAAATGAAGGTTTCTACGATACTAAAGCTGACTATCTCAAGTTTCAAAGAGAAACCCTTCAGATTATTAGACTAGTGAGTGAATATTATACTAAAAGGAGATACTTCGTTTGGAATGTGCTTCTCGAGTTCAACTCGTTATTGACACTTTCGACAATATAAAAAAAGATGTTTGATCTCTGCCAAATGGAATCTTTCGACCTTGAGAATCCTTTGGAAATATTTTGTTCCATTCCAGACACAAAAAAATGCTGTGAAGTGTGTCGTGTCACCCTGTATACACGCACCCGCATTGAACGTTTCACCTATTTATAATATTTATCGCATAGCGTTACATTCATCGTGGCAAGTAATAATAACGTGAAGCAACAAAGTGATGGCCTAGTTTTGTCAAACACGACCGACTTACTATTACTCTGTGAGTGAGAAATGGTTCCGGCATAACCGATCACTCATTGTTGTCGATCCCTACACAGTCTATTGTTTTCTCCTACACGACGTTTCGATATATTGCTGGAATTTTTTATTCAACTATTCATTTCATATTTATCAGAAGGTTGAGTGAAGTTCTAAAATTGAGCGATTATCACCATTGCGAATAAATATTATTATCATTATTAATTTTTTCATGGAAAACTATAGCTCATTCATCCAAGGTTGATAATTACGTCATTTTGTCAAGAAATGCAATGTTTCCGGGTTTTTTAAGAATGATTAATGAATCAAACTCCAGATTAAACAAAAATGTATTGTGACTGAAAATATTAGAATTATTCAATAAACTAGAATAAATGGTGTTGAAATTTTTCATTTCCGATTATTGAGCCGCAGTGTCTCCATTGTATTATTCGATGGAAACTATATATAAATATACAGTGTGTATTTAAAGTTAGGAATGATTTCATTATCTAGAATAGGAGACGCTTGCCGAAAAAACTGCAGACACTTTAACTGCTATTTCGAATTGCGCATCTTTATTTTGGTAGTAAGTAGCATAAATGACGTCATGAATGTTTCTGCTACGACGTCATGGACACTTTTTTCAAATAATGACAGTTGATAGTGTAATTTGAAATAGTGACATGCACACGTTACACTAAAAGTTTCGTAATAAAATTAATTAAATTTAAAATTAATTCTCAGTCGACTCAATCTATTTGGGTAATTAAATAAATACATCGATTAAGAGTATAATATCCGTTTAGTTGTCACCAAACTCTGATGATGAATTTCCTGTTATCAATAATTAGTTGACTTCGATATAGATTATTATAAGAAGATTATAGATTTTTAGGTTTTGGTTACCCTTATAGTATAACAATTCCAGACCAAATCAACGAAACATCGAAATGAAGTTCAAGATTTTTTATTAATATGGAATTCCATTTTCTCATTCTTTCCATAGTCATATTATGTTTACTTTTCGATATACATTCCGTATTTCTGTTATTTGTAGATCTTTAAATTCAGAGAAATGTCTCTCCACAAATGTCTATCGCACCTTGAAAATAAATAAAACACCACCCACAATCATGTTTTTATTCGAATTCCATCTCTCCACCTTATTTTGCAATATGAATTCCACTCTGTACATGAAAATAATTACATGGTTATTAAGCGTTTAAAAATAGTGGGTGTTACAGGAAATAAACAAAACAAAGGTTAAGGGATTAGGCTTGCATCTGCTGGAAATAATAGTCTGCTTGTATTGTTTCGAAATCAACATTTCCTGATCGGTACACGGAAGTAGCTCAATTATCAAACACCACACGTTGTGACGAATAATGAATCACCCTGTAAGCGTTGATAAAGGATCTTTCCACCTAGAGTAAACCGTCTTGATGTTATTATTAACGAGGATATCGTCATGAAGTCACGACCTCTGACCTCCTCAACCACACCAGCCAGCCTTAATTGCCTTCATTACAATTAATATCAATCACCTATTTTCTCACGTACGCTCAGTATAATATATCGTTCCGAGCAATCGACCACAAACCGTGGAAATCCGATCCGCAATAAAGAGAAATACAATTTAACTTTCTCCAGGTCATGACAGCCCACCACAATGTCAACAGTCAGCGTTGAACACGACCTCATCGATCTCCACGTCAAATCCCCGGTGCTGCCCCGGGCGTCTCAACCTTCCCCCACGCCCATCGAAGATGTCTTCGACAACCTCCTGGACACCGAGCTGCCGGTGCTGGAAGAGAAGCTGCAGACAGCCAGCCGGTGCCCGCCGATAGAAACCAGACGTTCGAGCGTCGACATCGAAGACATTTTGATCTCGATAGACGACGACTACGATGACGTGGAGGAGTGCCTGGAGGACCTGGACAACTACCTGCGCAGCCAGGAGGCCACCCCCAGCGACGGGGAAGAGGAGGTCTTGCGGCTGAAGCTGCTGCGCATCGAGGAGAACTACCGGAAGTACCTAGCCTCGGGCTGCGACAACGCCGGCTACGAGGAGACGGAACCCAGGAGGCCTCTGAGCGCCTGCGACACCCGCCTACCGCCTCGGCCCGACCGCCTCCAAACCCCCGCCACGGTGGCGGTGGTCCGCAGGAAACGCTTCTCCCTCGGCGAAGCAACTCCCACCTCGACGCCTATCGACTCCGACGAAGAGATCGACTGGAGCTGGGTGCAGGACGTGGCACGCGACATCTCGGCACGCGCTCACAACCCGGCGGAGTGTTGCACCGGCACGGTGGTGCTCGAAGCACTCCCGAGCGAGGAGGGCGCGAAGGGTGCCACGTGGATGCGCAGCTCGATGCGCAGGCTGCGACACGTGCGGATGCCCAGCGAGCAGCAGGAGGAGAATGAGGAGGTGGAGGCGGTGGTGGGTAGGCCGGTGAGCGCGCCCTCGAGGTTATCGCTGCCCGATCTGTCGGTTTCGAGAGAGACCGAGGAGTCTGGTGAGCACAGCGATCGGGCGAGGAGCAACTCCGACGCTTCAGAGACGTCGACAAGGCAGAGGAGTGTTTCTTCCAGCGTGACGAGCATACCGTCGAGCGTGGATGCTGTGGAGGCTGCGGAGGCGGCTACTTTGGAGGAGGCCGAGCAGGGACAGAGAACGAGGTAAGAATGAGTTGAGGAATTACAGTTTCGTATGGCGTGGAGTTGAAGATGACTGTGGAAATCATTATAAACGGCTTGATTGCAAGCTTACAAGTAATTTGCAATAGCGTAACGTCATCAGTCTTACATATATATTCACATTGAAGCAATTAATAGCAATAATATAATATTCTTTCGCCTACATAATGATGAATCACATCCTTATCAACAAAGTAAATTATATCAATAGCCAAAATATTAGGAAGTTTCGTGAAAATATAAAACATTCGATAATGAATATTTTTATTCACAGATTTATAACTGAACTAAATCATGTCCAAAGCATGTCATAGCCAAATCGAAAAGCTGTTTGACTTGTTTGATGATACAGCATTATAGCAAAAATATCGAGGCAAGTTCTTTTCTCTACAGTTTCATTTGTCCTTCTTGGACATGGTGAAAAATTAAGCTTGGCAATATATTTCGTATAGAAATCCCTAATTTGGTTTGATACACATGGATATGCGATTTTCAATTCGAAGCTCAATTACATATTATAATGAAAAAAATATACAGAATGTCGGAAAAATATAAATTTCTGAATGAGCACCATCGATATAAAATTACGTGTATTATTAAAATGGAAATCAATTAAAATACAATTAGTATATAAGATAAGAAAATACAAAATACAGGTATAAGAAAAATAATATCATAATTAAAATTAATAATTCATTGGTTTCATTACTTTCATGACTTATTCCTTCTTCGTATTACTAATTAAAAAATAACACAGCTCACATCAAACAATGAATAATGAGATCTGTCTGTATTGGATTCAGTCCTGTTATTTAATGTGTGTTGCAAATGAAAAACTTCAGCGAATGTTAATTTAAGATGAAGGATTCTTGAGATGTGATCCAGCACTTCTAGCACTAGAACTGTTCTTATTCGAATCAGATTCTCCAGCAGAGTCACCATTGGTAATAGGCTCCTCCTTCTTCTCTTCCTCTTTCTTCTCTTCTGCCTTCTTCTCTTCCTTCTTTCTTATCTTCCTTCTTCTCATCTGCATCTTTCTTTTCCTCCGAAGATTGTTCCTTCTTGTCCTCCTTTTTTCCCTTTGGTTTGACGATTGCTCATAAGCATCGTGGGCGTCTATAATTAGCAGATATTTGCAATAATAGAAAATATAGTCGTGATTTTGCAACCGAACCGTTCCAGTCCAGGTCATACACTCATTTGTTGAATTATTATTGATGGTTAGACAGCGTTGATTGAAATGTTCGTTATTTGCCAACTGCCAAAGGTTATTCGAGTTACATACAGGGTGGTCCTTGAAACGTATAAATTTCCTATATTCTTCATAGAAATCGTATAGCTAGAAGATGTTTACATTCGAAATCTAGTTCACGGTTGATGATTCGAGACAAAGGCCTGAGTAGCTTGTTTCGATTTCAATTCAGCTTGATTTGGGAATCAAGGTTATATGTATATCGTTTCTTTATGAGTCGAAATATTTTGATCGATTTTATTGTTTTTATTTAGGCTTCAATGGGTAGTCGATACAAAATAAACCTTGAATGTTATAACACATGTTTCTTTAAAAGTAATGAATCATGACAAAGTGGAGCATTTTTTAAGATTCCATTCGAATAGTTGTTTTCGATTTTCACGGTTCGAGATTCGTTGTTTAGAAAAAATGAAAACAACCTTGATACTGAATGATTAAAAATGTATAAAATAACAACAATATTTTGGTATTTACATAACCCACATAGTATTTTTCAAAGAAGCGTTGAAACAAATAACTTCTTAGAGATTCAGCAGCAATCGTGACGTAAGGAAATTATTGAATCAAAATGTTCTCGAAATATTATTGTCCGATGAATCTAAATGGAGATTTATTTGAATTTTTCAATTTTTCCATCTTCTCTCTAAAATATCGTCACGTGATTGCCCAAGCTCAGTGATAACAAAAATTTCCATGGCCTTTAAAGTATTCCCCAAATCTTTCACATATGGTATGAACATCAGTGGCCTGAATACACTACCTTGAGGTACTCTTCTGCGATCACTGATGGGTGGATGGACATGCCACTCATCATCTCGAAGGTCAACACACCGCGTATTATGTCCATCCTACATGTTGCGTTGCGTAAAATGGATTTACGGAGGCGATGTTTACTCTTCTGTGTTTCCGTTCCACATTTCAACGCATTTTCGTAACTCGAGCACTTTGGAGAGGGTGCATCGGACCGTGTCAGATACCCTTAGGATTGCAATACCGAGTGTTTATCAAAAGTAGATAAGATATGACATTTAATGAAACGGTATTTGAGGCCAAATAGTCACTTAATGGGGTTGATTTGAGAAATGGTTCAAATTTGACATGAATATCATTCAATACATTATCCTATCATCTGTGCAATTTGAATTAGTTTGACTACTCTATATTGAATATACAGTGTGAACCGAGCTGTCTGAGGGTAATAGTACGTTGAAGAAAAGGATAGTATGATGAATAAACTTATAGCCCAAAATGCATACAAAACATATCATTTTCACGGCAATCGTATTCATTGGTTTGGTAACTAATTGAACCATTTATGATTTTTTCGATTTGAAAATGCTATGTAAACATTCAGTTGAGATCACCACAGCTACCTTAAGGCAGAATGGGCGTAAACGTATTGATATGAAGTGATTTTGATACGTGAGAACGTTACGTATTTACATAATGACAATTTGTAGTTCAATAAATTCTCTATCTTTGGATACCTATATTATTCATTTGATCATTCTCCAAATCAGTTTGCTTCGTAAAGTGTTAATTATAGATTAGCTTTACAAGTTCTTGAAGTGAATATGACAAATAGAATTATAATCAATGGTCATTTTGATTTGAATAATTCAGGGACGACCCATAAAGGCTAATCGATCTTAATTTGATCCATCAATTACAGTGTTACTGCATTTTTAAACAACGAAAGAACAATACAAATGCAATCCAATATTTCCTAAGAATTATTTTGTGTGGAAATATACAATGACGAGTACATTTGTCAACACTGATTCCAATGAGAAGGAAACAGAGAGAGACACAAATACGTTTAGGGGTTATTACATTATAGCACCTCCACTTTTTTAGTGGATTTTTGAAAACATGATCTTTACACAGATTCTGCTTCATCATATAAAGTTTATGTGAAATTACGTTTCTGATATGATTTTTGTTGGAACTCACGTAGTCTGGTAAAAAAAAAACACGAATTAAGCAATATTATCGTGGAGAAATTGATACTTTTCGCGATATTCCACTTAGAAGTTTAAATTTGATACTCTTTTCTCAAATATTTTCGAACGAGCTTTCTGGCTAATAAAATGACACATTATATATTGGGAAAGGGTTTATCATGTATTTCTCATGAGAAAACACGGAAAACGCCATATTTTTTGAATTTTTCATATCCCATATTTCTCATGGCAATTTTAATTTATAACAACCAACCAACGTTCATATCACTATAATCTGTCGTTTATACAGAGTTAATCACAGAACTTTATTGATCATTCCTAACATGTCAACCTTCCAGACATACTTTGGCACCACAGAACTGTATACGATACCAAAACTTTCATTCAATTCAGTTTCATCCTCCTTTTATTTTAAACTCAGGGGTTTATGATACGGAAATCTTGTTCTCATTTTGATTATATGCTATAAATTCCATAAAACACAATTGACTATGGGTTCAACCATCGATGTGACTGCTTCGACATTTTAGAGCCGTACGAATGTTGTTGATAAAGTTGACAGTTGCTCAAAAATGTAGTCATGTAAGTTCCCACATCTTCGTGTTCGAAAACGTTCAAGAAAATGTGTAATTTTAAATACGAAAATGGAATATATCGAAAAGTACTAATTTTCCCCATGACAATGTTGCCAAATTCGTTTCGAAAAGTTTCAACAATAACCATATTGTAAATTGAAGTGGACAGTAAAAGCAATTGTACCATAGTTTGGAAGAAGTGTACTCTTGAATGAATAGAGATTACCAAATTATACGTCTTATACTAAGTAATCGTCGAAATGTATACGATTTTACAACCTGATATCACTGAGCAGCATAAATCATTTTTATTTATGTTTGTGGTTTGTGTATATATTTCTCGTGATCGTTCATCATTTAAATTTTTTGTCGCATACGAAAAAAGTTATACCAAGCACAGTTCAAATACACGTTCGTGTTAATCGGAACTGTTTTGGTGTTTAGTTTTCTGAAATATTGAAATGTTTGATTGCCTGAACGCCTTAGAACTTCAAGCAGTTTTAGGATACGGAAGGTATATGTTTGATGAAATCGAAGAAGTACGAGAAACAGTACAGACGAGAGATGCTCAAAGGTGAGGTAGAGAGTATGACTCAGTATTCGTATCTATCTTCACAATGTCAGTTGGAACACGTTGTGTTGGTTGTCATGAAGGATCTCATTTTCAATTCAGTGATTCGGTACTTATCATTTTGACGTGAATACATTGATTCCTTTCAGAATTATTTTATGCTCCTACAATAAATAAACATTATTGTAAAACGTGATTTATATCTATCTACAATATTAAATTGACAGTGACATACAGAACGTGATACAAATTCGAGTGCACTCTAAATGTTCTAATAATAATAAATTTTCATGTACTTTGATGTCTCGAATTTCAATTGTATATATTCGGGATGGATAAAAGAAGAAAAACTTCTGTGGTACTACGTCTCATTGTCTATTACTTTATAAAATATACAGGGTTAGACAGAATGAGACAGATAAACTCCGAATACAGATTCCTATAAATCCTATGTTTACAATAATTTTGACACCCTGTGTCTCAGAGGGGGTGCATTTTAGGGCAAAACTTCATAAACACTTTTTAACACGAAATAAGCCAGTATTCGGACTATGTCGGTTTTATTCTAACCCACCCTGTATATTCATCGTTCATTCATTGTGGAAATCCAAATAAGTATTGAATCAGGTTAAATATTCGATGAATCATTCATAATATCCATTGAGATTGAAGAAAATGAATTTTCAACATTTGAAACTAAACCAAAGTCAATATTAATTTGTTCACACTAAAATAATCTTATTCGTGTTTGTTGGTCGATATACATGGTTTAGAATATTTTTGCTGAAATATAGATCTCATTACGAGTGCAAAATTACTCTTAATTAGTATTAGTTTGTATAATCAACGACAACCTTCCAGAAATTAAATTACTAACCATGGTGATGTCTGGTGTCGAATAACATGTTTATCTATCTGTATTACTTCATTCGTTTGAATAAAACCTAAGATAACATTTACTGCTAATTCAGTGACATCAGAGTAATGATACTTTCTTTCAATACAAGAGGAGCCAACTTTTCAAATTCGAAATTGAAGTTGGAAAAGTTGAGAATTCGTTTCATCTGAAACAAACATATGATATATTTCAGCGTTGACTCATTCAACAAGTTAGAATAACATATAATGAAAATTATTATAATTAAATACAACACTTTCACTGATTTTATTCGACTAAGCAAACAGAGCTTAATACAACAATTTTTACAACAAGCATTGTCTCAGTATTATCATAGGCGCATTTATCATGATTTGAATTCTGTTTTCGTGATGTGGATCGTTCCTTTACCTTACTCATTTCACGGTTCCCGTTTGAATTGCAATATTCCTAGAAATCGAATCATCGAAAGGTATAGTAATAGCAAAGCTAGCAATTTATGTTATTGTGTTCCTTGTTATACTTAGAGAGTGCTGTCTATACCCAACATATGTTCTTTCCGATACTGTATTTTCGATACTGTACATTATGCTAACGGAACATATATATAATATTTTTTTAAATGGATAATGAATGTCCGTTTTATTTCTTTTCAAACAATCAACGAAAGTATATCTCTCAATATTCTCAGTTTAGTATCATCAGCGTCAAATTGAAAGATATAAAAAAAGGTATACTTGGAGTTTTCACTCTTTCGACATCGTGGAAGATAGAATCGAATGATTCTCACACACTGTATATTGAATATACTTTATGAAATTATGAAATAATGGCTATTCATTCTATATTTGAATCAACAAACAAAGGACATTTTTTCGGCCTTCAAAGTTTCCACCGACTTTTCCCAGAACAATGACATTGTATTTCGTGGATTTCACTTTCGCACAAATCGTTGCAAATCGTGATTCATTTCCGCTTTTTGAATGGATGAAATTGGTGGGAGATTGACGAATATTAACGGTTTTTAAGCGACAAGTCGATACAAATATAACGAGCGTTCTAGTAACCCAAAAATCGTGTAGAAAATTCACAGCTTACGCATCATTTCATTGGAAAGCCCGTTACGATGAATTGATATACGAGGTGTTATGTAGGCACGTTCCTAAATGAATCGGAAAAAAATATACAACCAATTATATATTTGACATTATCATTTTGGATGTTGATCCAAAAACTCACCCTACGAGTTGAGCTACGTATACGTAAAAACGTTTTCGACAGATGTTTTCATAAATTAGCTAATTATTAGATTATTCTCGTATTTATCAATTTTTCATACAATTATAGGTTTGTGAATGGATTCCAATACCGTTTCGTGTATTTTTTACACTTTTTTTTTAAGAGAGTTGGGGTTTTTCGAAAATATGTTGATGGTCATTTTCTTATTTGGAGTACAAAACAAAATTGGAAAGAACTGATTTCGATAATTAACTGATCGATAAGTTTCAATTTTCAAATAAAAAATAAATCAACACTTTTCAAGATAATCCGTATTGAAGAAGGAACTTTCACTTTCTCCGCATTTTCTTTGCGATAAAATTAAGTAATATTATTTTTTCATCGAATTCCGACCAAGCAAATGGAAAATCAATTTCTCTGACGGTATTTTATTGACACAGGGAATGACCTCAAGGATCAATAAGTAACAGGTAAGATGACGTAGCCGTCCTTTATTAATTGGAAACCAGTGGCAGTCCAATTCACTTCGAAAAAGAGCCGTTCGCAAAAATTACAGTAATATTTCGTTGAGAAAGATACCAATCATCTCGAGATGACTATTTCGTTACCAAGTCTGGTGAATAAGATAATGACAGGAAAACAAAAAATACAACACAATCTGCTAGCTCATAATAGTTTTTTTCATTCATTTCCGTCAACAAATAAAACAGAAAATCAAACAATGATAAGGTAACGCCAGAAAACTATTCTGATCCCCTTCAATTTCGAACAAAGACTTCGCTTTCCTCTATTTTCATCTTATTCAACTATCTCATTTCCGTCTAAAATCAAAAAAATCTGAATATACCCTCTAATATCTAATTTTGAAATAATCATTCAGATTTAAATAATCCTGAATCAAAAAAAATCCAACTCATCGGAAACAATATTTACGATACCAAAATCGTGTACAAAAAAAAAAACTCTAGTGGAGACCTTTCCTTACACCGAACTCACACGTGCTTATTAATATAGAAAAACACCCGACGTTCCGTGATATTCTGTGCCCCGGAATAACAGTTAGGCGGCCAATGTTTCGCTCAGGAGGATACGAAGAAAAGACCGGCGAGCGACAGCTTGCAGGTCAGCCACCGTTCTTAGTGGCTTAACGGTGCCATTGGTGATTGACTGACTAGTCAGTACTACTGGTACTTCGAACTGGTGCGGTACTCGAGTGAAACCCTTTCCGAACGTGCGCTGGATGAATGGATAGGGCTTTTCCGGTGGGCATTTCGAACCTTCTATGTGTTTTTCGAGCGACGGCGCACATTTTCAATGGTGTTCTTGGAGATTATTTTCAAGTAGGTTGAGTGGTGATCACAACACAGTGTATCTTCCGTGAAAAATCCGAACCGTTCTGTTTTGAAATAGGTTTAAATGCAATGATTTTTATTGTTATAGTCTACTTGTTTAAGGTTGGTAGTTATGTCACATAAGCAGCTGGTGCGGTGTTGATTATTGAACTGAAAGAAATAATTTCGAGATTGAAAAATGTTTCGAATTGAGTTACATTGAAACATTCATTCCATATCGTTCTTCAAATATTTTCAGTTGCAGATAATTTATGATTGATAACTTGTAGTAATTCCTGTATTTGATAGGAAAACAATAGTGATGCCACAATTTTACTAGAATTTGCAATTTTATTAGCGAATCAAAGATTTCACTCCAAAAAAATATGCAATCGTTTTTCATATTTCAAATTAAAATGGAGAGTTGAATAATATCACGATATTGTGTAATCTCTTCAAAATGTTCAAAATGTTGGAAGGTATCACGTGGGTATATCTTTCGCATATCCTTCGACAGCTGACAGGATATGAATTATTGAGTTTCGATTGTACATATTTCAATAATAACAGAACTACACAGGATGTCAATTTGAAAACTTCCCATACAAATATCTCTGAAACCAAAAAATTTAGAAGACTGCAATTTCGTACAAATGTTATACAGATATGGGAAACTACAAACACCATATTTTGGTTATAAGGTGAGTCACTCCTTAGGCCCGATGCACTTCACCTGCACAAGAATTTCTTCTAAATTTTATGCAGTGTCAAAAAAGGTATAACTAGAATGAAATAAACTCTGTTTAATAAAGTGTTATTTCATTCAATTACATGCTGAAAATTCCTAAACTATAATCAATTTTCGAACCCATTTCTTTCATTAAAATTTATCGAATTTACACCCTGTATGAGTATCTAAATAGACAGTTCGAGGTGAAATGAATAAAATGAAACAAAAAAATTCACGTTGTCTTGCCCAGGCTGAACACCCTGTATATTCCTAAGTATTTTGATTCATCTACATATCCTTGTATTTTTATTTCCATGTGGGTATTTCCACTTCCCCACAATAAAGGGCCACCCCGTAGAACGTTATCTCTTATGTGTAATCAACAGGAACCGGTGCGGTGTGGCTAATATAAAACAACATCTTTCTTTGTTATTATGTATAACATTGCAAAAAACACACAATAAATATGTCTTCGGTGGGTATGGAAGCGATTACGTCAATTTATGTGATTCTCCTATGCATCTCGTCAGTGACAAGTGACGGTTGCATAAAGGGTACACCATCTCGTGGTTATTACTCAGTGTTTTCTCATTCGAAAATCTTGAAGGTTTTCGACTGGACCTCTAGCAAAACAACGAGGGAAAAACATTGTGGAACTTCAAAAGAAAATTGGGAGGAGCTGTGTAGATTTGTAAAAAAGAAAAACTCAACGTATCTTCTTGCGCATACCTCAAACGGTAGCATACATTTGCCTGACGATGAAGTCTGCGTTCACAATTGTTCTCGCATCGAAATGGATTTGAAGAACTCACATGCACCTAGCAAAATAATAGTGGCGCAAGAAAAATGGACAAGAATAATGGATGGTCCATTTGACGTGTGGGATGCTGAACAAATCATTAGAGCGAACGTTTCCGAAAACCATTCCGTTATCCTGAAATTGTCATCTTATTATAGGTACACCAAGTTCGGAGTTCTGAGGCATACAAATCGTCGATTTATTTGGGTGATGAATTTGACCGAAACAACTCATCAAAACAATCGGGTGAATGATTCATTGCCATTTTATATACCCGAAATTATCGGGGAAGACAAATTATTCTGCTCAAAGCACGAAAACCGATTGGAGAAGAATTGGAATAAAATGTATATACTCCACGAGAATGTCAATGAAATATTGGCCATTTTGGTTTTCGTTGCCATGATATGGGCCCTGTCATTATCGTGCTGTAGAGTTTGGGCTAACTACAATCTACTGCGGTCATCGAATGCTGATACCAACTATTTGTGCTTGAAAAGTTTTTCTCAGAATCTCACCTACAAATATGCGTTTTTCCAAGATGGGCTGAAGAAGGAACAGCTTGAAGGAGTCGAAGCTATACCACATCAAAGAAATGTAATACGCGTGAACGATATTTATGGCATTAAAATGTAAATCTAACATATTGGAAGCATTTGATCTCAATTTGTGAGAATTTTATGAAATAAAGATTTATCCATCATCTCAACAGTTTTTTCTTATTTGAGTATGAAGCATTGTAGGGAACACAGAAATTGCTAGATTCCTTATGAGAGTTTTCATTTATTGAACGTATTGCATTTTTCAGTTAGCGTGTACAACGAATGACCAGTGTCCAAACATGCAAGGTCGTTTTAAGAAAATCGATTCGCCAAATGGCAAGGAACACGTCAAATAGGTATACAGTGCTTCTCAAAAGTACCCTTTCCTCCTCTTATCGTTGAAACTATCATACATACACAAGTGAAATTTGGAAAATGGAAATTGAAAGTTATAAACTTTTCTACTAGTAGTGATGATAGATGAAAAATCGGCCAAGATGACATCACAAGGCTATCGTGTTTGTGTTGCAAACATAAATTCCAACTATGAAAACAAACAGATCACGAGAAACAGTTTCAAGTTGTCCGCAAACTATTCAAAACTTTATTTATATTCAGAAACAACACAAAGCAAAAAATATTCTTCTATACATTCGTACTAACTTCGAAAGTAAGTTGATGAACAAGAAAATATTGAATTTTCCGCTTGTTCAAGCAGACACGAACACGATCGTGTCGCCATCTCAGAACAATTCGATGAGTATCATTGCAGGATCTGTTCCACGCAATTTCCATCGCCATATTGGTTCCACAAACAATGGAAGAGTGGTTTCACAATTATGTAGGCCCCTTCATCTTGATCTGTGTCAAGTCTGACAGCCAATGCATAAGGAAGTGACAGAAAATCAAAACATCTCAAAAAATGAAACTGCAAACTCCGATACAAGCTGCGCCTCCACTTCTGGAGACAACCGCTCGTATAACCTCGAGCTCGCTGCAAACCCACGTATGACGCGGGAAGAATCAACCACGTCCCAACAGGGCAACTCAACGCCCAACACATCAGCGTTCTATTTCCAGAAGAGCCCGTTGAGCTCGCTCGAAGAACTCAGCATGCGTCTCATGGAGGTGAGAATGGATATAGAGGAGCCCGAGAGCTACACCACCGTGGACTTGTGCAACAAGGAGAAGTCCACGACGACAGATGGCGAGACTCGCTTCAGCAGAAGCACCAGGACGCAGAATATCATAGTGGGGAGAAACTACGTCGAAGATAGACCGCCCCCGCCGTACCAACGCGAACCTTACGTATACCAAGGTCAAGCAGGGTCCACGCCCGTTTACCAAGAGTACGTTGCCTACGAAAGACAGCCCATGCGCAACACTGAACGCTCCCCTGCGTACGTGCCGAACCTGCCAGCCCTATTCGACCCGTTCGACGACAGGAATATAAGGAACAGGTTCATCCACAAGGTGTACGCGATCTTGAGCCTGCAGCTCTTGATAGCCTTCGGGATAATAGCATGCTGCTGCTTCTACGAGCCAGCCAGGAAATTCGTACAGCAAGACCGGATAGTCTGGATATTCGCCCTAGTCGTCTACGTCGCCTTGGTCTTGGTGATATACTGTGTGAAATCCGTCAGGAGAAGCTTCCCCATCAACTACTTCCTGCTCATGCTGTTGACATTGACGCTGAGCTATCTGATTTCCAGTATGGCGGTCCACATCCACACGAACGCCGTGCTGATGTCGTTCGGTATCACTATCGGGGTCACTTTGCTGATAACCTTTGTGGCTTGGCAGAACTGGTGTGACGTCACTTCTTGGGGTATGATAATCGGCATCGCTTCCTTGGTAGTCATGCTGTTTGGTTTGATAGCACTGATAATAACGCTGGTGACCAGATCCAGGATATTTTATCTGATCTACGCTTGCTTGGCCACTGTGCTGTTCTGCGTGTATCTGTTGTACGACACGCAACAAATTTTAGGAGGGGGCAGAATAGTAATGTCCCCAGAGGAATACATCCTTGGGGCTGTAACCCTTTTCGTAGATATAATGTACATATTCATGAATATCTTGTATATTTTTGGCTTCAGTAGAGTCTGAATAAAGTTATCACTGTTGAATGACACTTCGTTTCAATTGTCTGTCTCATCACAGTTTGATGCATACATCTCTCTGAATTATGCATTCGTCAACAGCAAGCTTTCTTTTGCGTCAGTTATTTGGAATCCTCAATACGCCATACATTCAAAAAGGATAGAAAGTGTTCAAAATAAATTGTTAAGATTCCTCGCCTTTCAAAATAAGATTTCCTTACAGGACCACAATTATCAGCCGATCAGGAAACAATTTAAAATTTTGCCACCTAGTAAAAGACCTACTATGTCAGACATGAAATCGATTGCCCATATCTACTCGGAAAAATAAATTTCAACGTTCCCAGTAGAAACAATCTTTAATATTATATTCCATTCAATATTCCTTACTGAAGAACCAATCAAGGACAAAACTCTCCACTAGTTTGGATGCAAAGAGCATTCAATACACACTGTCACGATCCCAATAAAAGAAATAATGTTTATGTATAATTTTGGAAATAGCTTGAATAATTCTTATATATTGGATGCTGTTCTCTGGAACTTTGTTCTGTTAGCAACCTAAACTGGTAAATAAATAAATAAATAAATGTCACTGCAAGCCCTAACTTCCTGTTTTCGTTCCAGATCATGTGACAGGGGCAGACAGACGGAGATGCCGGAGGTCAACAGTCCTCTCGGCCACTGGCCTCACAGTCTCAGCTCGATGATGGCCTGCCTGGGCTGTACACTCGGCCTTTTCAACATCTCCAGGTTTTCCATCTTGACATGTCATTTCGGCGCCAACTTCATCTTCCAATTCGTTTTCCTCTCGGTAGTCTTCGGCATGCCGCTCTTCACACTCCAGCTGTGTCTCGGCCAGCAACTGGGAGCCGGAGTGATTGACATGTGGAGGATATCGCCGCTCTTCCAAGGAGTGGGGGTATCGTTGTTGTTAGCGCAGGCGCTCACCGGGCTGTACAGCATAGTGGGCGTGTCGTGGATGTTCGTTTTCTTCCGGGACTCTTTCATCACCAAAGTGGACAAGTACAGGTGGGCGGAGTCGTACCAGCACTACAGGCTAGGTAATTTTCGACAGTTCTTCACCGAACAACCCCACTAACTTCGTATTGCTTCTCAGATATCTGGACCGACAACGGGACTGATAAGATCAACGAAACTTTGCCGGACTACTTCAACGGAGTTGTCCTCCAAAGACATCACCTGCCTTCAGGAAACACTTACGGTACCATCAAATTTCAGCTGGCCTTCAACCTTGCTGTGGTATGGATGATAGTGTTCGTATCCTTGAGCAAAGGTCTCAGATCGTACGGCAAAGTCATTTATGCGTTCACTCTCTTGCCTGTCTTCGGAACCTTCATACTTTGTGCCAAAGTTCTGGGGCTCATGCCAGCGAAGTATGTCAGCGTCATCTTTCCAGAAACATCGTGGGGAGAATTCTTCTTGAACTCAAGGGTCAGTATCCCAGTTTAGCTTCTCTGATTTCCTCACGTGAATGTGTTTGATTTCTTGTTTCTTTCCAGAGTTGGTTGGCAGCTGGTCAGGAAGCCTTCATGACCTGGGGCCTTATGGGTGCGGCCATAATGCAGATAGCATCACACAACAAGCATAAACACTTGCTTCAAAGAGATTCTAGTCTTGTAGCCATCATAACGTTAACGATTCTACTTTTAGTTGCTTTTTTGGCCAACACGTGCGTCCAGATTCTCAAATCGTACGGATACCAATACGTACCAGATTCATTCGGTAAGCCTAGTCGACTGATCAAGTTTTTGTATGACGTCATATATTTTTTCAGAGCGAACCTCTTCGGGCACATTTTTAAGATACGTCAACGATCCTATTCCATCTAGTCCAGTCAATTTTCCTGTCAGAAATATGCTTCACAACTCATTCATCGTAGGAGAAAAAGTGATGAGACCTGCGATGGATTACACCACAGAAAGTGGGTATCAAGTAAGTGTGAGAAAGTGTATTTGAAGTGGTCTCATAAGAAGTAAAAATATTCTTTTAGGTTTTACGCCTCGCTACTGAACTAGTACCAGCAACTTTCGCTGTTATGGGCTCCGATCATGTTTCTCCATTTTGGGCTGTACTTTTCTATTTCATCCTAATAATGTTTGGCATTGCACAACAACTGGCAATTTGGCATTGTGTCATCACAGGTATAATGGCGATCAAAGCGAAAGTTTTGAAATCCTGGGAAACGACCATCACGTTCTTCAGCTGCGCTTGTGGGTTCATTTTAGGTCTTCCAATGGCCACAGAGGTGAGTAATGATAGGGAATAGTTTCAGGAAAAGTAAAGAGCAATTATTATTACAAAATATAGTACAGTTACATCTTGAACTTGTCTAGTACAGTTGTTCGGTTTTAACGATCAATTTATTCATCCATTCATTAATTTCATTACATCTTGTAGATGGGAATATACGTTGTATATTTCTTCGACTACACAATTGGAGGCATTTGGTGGCTCCTCATAGTCATCCTTCTTCAAATCCTCGCAATTTTTATGGTTCGTGGACGCCCTTACAGCGGGGACACTGTCGTAACAGCTTTATTTTACCAAAGCAGCCATCCTTGTTTCCTCAGCTGGGCCCCTGCTCTGCTGTCATTTACTTGGAACGTGATATTGCCTGTCTCTTTGATGGTAAATTGACGAGGGCTTCTATGAAATTGTTAACTACATGTTTAACTTTTAGGTTTTATGTATCGTCACATTCAAAAATGGGAGCTTCAGGGATATGTTCATTTGGCACCATGCACCAGTAGCTGAATATTGGCCATTGTGGGCTAGACAGCTGGGCTCCATATTACAATTGTTTCCTATACTTTGCATACCCTTGGTTGCTGTTATACAAAGTTATAGGTACCTCAATAACGGGCCCAGCGATATTTTGGACGTAGGTAGTTTTATCAATGATATAATAATTGATTGCCATGTTTTGTCGGAATTTAGAGATCAGTTTTAATTAGTTCTATTCCGCAAAATATTTCGCAAAGTGAATAACATTTCATCTGTTTTAACTTTGAAATATTTTCTTCAATGCTGGCACAGGAAGAATTTGTGGATCCTTCGGATTATGTTAGTATAACATCTATCATTGGTCATATGCATGATACTCTACAGGGCAATGGAAAAAGTGTTTAATCTTCGTTGCTGGAGAAAACATTGACAAAACCGCTTGGACACGTCAATCACGTTTTTTTCAAATATCAAGAGAGTCTGTCAGGAAGTAAATAGAGAATATTTTGATCGAAGATTCCATCTTGAATTATTTTTATTTATTCTTTTTTGTTTTCTAATTTTCAAAAATTAGAAATGATGATTTCTTTATTCTACTTTCAAAATCCTTTTCAACGATATATCACACGACCCCCTTGCTATTTAATTATCTGAGGGGGTAGCTGTCAATGGGATGGGGTGAAAGGGTTGACAGTTTTTGTTGAGGAACACCACGTTTGAAACAGAAATTGACGTGTCCGAGTGTTTTTTGTGTTCCTTGAAAAAGTCCCATCGATTCCTAAGGCTGCAATATGACGACTGAATCGGTTTGGAGATAAAGCTATGCAAAATGTAAAGCATATACTTCGTTTGTTTTAAATTGAGTTTTGCAACACACCATTGGAAAATTGACAAATTCCATCCAAAAATATAATACGGTGAGGCCAGAAAGTAGCTTCGTTACAAACTTCCATGACGAATCTTCGATATCTTCCTACGTTCTTTATCATTGAAATGAAATGAAATTTGAAATCTCACTCCACAAAAAAAAACTAAACCGAACTGAATGTTGACACCCTATACTTCCAAAATCACCATTTTGTGCTGAGATATGTTATAGACTAGATATTTTTCATTGCATTCATTAATCATAATATCTGTCTATTATATATTTTTCTCTACTGCTGTGAGTACGTGTGTGAGCTTTTTTCTCACTGAGTTTTTTTTTTTTCACTTCATACACGTCATTGTCATTTATTTTCGTGTACATGTTTTTCGTTTTTTCTCTCTATTTTTTGTGTGCTTTTTTCAAATATTTTGCATATTTTGTATCTATAGAGAATGCATGCATTGTAATTATTAATTCTTCCGATTCTGTAAAAGGCTCCAACTGTTGAATGGTGTATTTAAATAATTAAACAAATGAATATATCAGCCTCAGGAATTTGTCGTGATAATGTTCGATAACACAATTAACCATCTCACATTTTTCAGAGAATCCAGCTGCTCTATAGGCCGCCCATCGGCGAGCACATGGACGAACTGGCTGCCCGCGAGGCAGCCGCAGCCGTCCGCAGCGAAGCCACCGTCAATGCGGCAGCAGCAGCAGACCCCCCTCCCAAATACACGCCACCCCCTTCCTACACAACCGCGACGGGCGCTCGTCTCGCCAAGTTCCTCAGGCAGAGCATCAGGCGCAGCGTGCGCAGAATCGCCAACGTGTTGGGCGAGGGAACGTCCAGCAGGCAGCGAGCGAACGCGGCAGGAGAGGGCAGCTCTGCGAGCGCGCCTGCGCAACCCCCACCACCTGATTATAACGCGGTGCTCGTCGAGATGAGTGGCAGTAACGGCGCGACAGCCGAGGTGAGCGCTCAGGCCGGATCCAGTGCTCGTCTCTCGACGCTGGAGCGCCTGAGGAATTTAGAGAGTTCCGTGACGGCTTTGACAGCTGCGGAGGTGGCTTCGATATTGCGAAGTAGCTTCAGGAGGAGTACGGTGAATGCGAGGAGAGCCAACGCTCAGGTGGCGAATTTCAATGATAACATGACGTCGTTGAGTGCGCAGAATCTGATTGATTCTGCGGCGCCGATCGGTGAGATGTCTTTGGTTATGGACCAGTTGGATGTCGAGGCGGGGAAAGAGGGGAATACTTCGTCTGTGATATGATTTTAGGGTAGGAAATGTAGTCCGAGATGTTTAAATTGGACGGATCTTTGACAGTAGCCAGTGGTTGCCATAATGAATCATGAGAGTGTACAGACAATTCCACATTGCTAATGCTATTCCGCGCAGTGTATGGATGATATTGAAAATGACGAACAGTTTTACATCTGCTCAAAATTTAAATGCTTGGACTTTGGATTTGGAGCTGGTCTTTAGACAGTGATGGTTTTGATCTCTGCAATTATAATACAAATTCTCGCTTTATAGAGACCAGTTGAGGTGATTCTGAGTTAGAATCTTCTTCTTTACTATGTAAGGAGTATTCTTTGTGTAATATATTTTGTAAGAGATTTATTTATAACCTTCTGTATATAGACGAAATGATATAACTGAACAGGAAACCAGAAAATATGACGATATTCGTTGAGCAGGTAACATCACTTTGATTTTTTTGATATTTTTTATTATGGAACTGATAATTTTAGTCTCATGCTTTTTTATGATTCACTTATCCTATTAAATAATATATTGTACCATATCGTTGTTTCATTTTCAATATGGAGGACATTAGCTACAACTGAATTACTAACGGCCTAGAAACTTTTTGCACTTGTTGCATAAATAACTATGAAAGTATCAGAGAAACGAAAAATGGAATAAAATACAGGGTGTGCTATTTGAAATAACAAAGTTGTTGCTAGTTTTCGATAGAAGCGGCAATGCCGCAACGCTGAAAATATTTTAGATCGATAGAACAAAACTGATTATTTGAGACACCAAATTTTCAGAATGATCCTATGTCCCGTTCTCCGTAAACGTTTAAGGTACCATCGACCGTGACCCACCCTGTATATGACCATTAAAGATCTACAATTCAACTACAGTAGACAGGTGATCTCGATTAAACTGTATTGAAACAATACATTCTGTGAAGACCAATAACTTTATTGCACAAACTATGGATTTTTGTGAATATTGACATCGATAGCTACGTTAATCATGTCGTTCCCTAAAAAATAATCGGTAGCTACGATGTTCGTTTTATCCCCCCACTCATCTCTGAACCACTTGGTTACTTTGGGGTTGACTTCTGCTGCCAATTTCCTGAGATTGTTGGTCCTGAAAACGAGGTCTATTGGCTGAGGCGTCAGTTCAGCCATGAGAGCCCAAAAGGGGTTGATACTCCTAACCTGTTCAGAAATTGAATTTTCCAGGAATCTTTTCAGGACGTAGACGTTCTTTGTGTTACCCCAGAATTGAGGAAGCGGATGCCATAAAAAATAATTTTCTGCAAGAATATAAAGAGAATATAACATTTAAAATCTCCATATAGTTACCAATAGGTGACAATTCTTTCGTAAATTAATTACTTGAGAGGGAAGTTTCATCTGTCATTTCAAAAAGAAAATAATTATAAGGGATTATTGAAACCAAATACAACAAAAAATCATTTCAATCTGTGAATCGTTTGAATCTGAATAATATGTATCTGTAATCATGCATTAAACCCTTTTTCAGAATACTTGAAAAAGATAGGTATTTTTCAATTTTAGTTCATTTCAAGTTCGAATAATATTTGACTCTTTGAGTTTCCTAGATGATACATATATTAAATTCGGTTACAGCAATGTGAATGTGGAAACAAAACAGTACCTACTATTATGCAACTAACAATACATTCGTTCCAAATACAATCATTGTGTGTTGTAGGATAATAAAATTAGTTAATAATAAAATAATACCTCTTACTGTAGTTTTATCTGCGTAGCAAATAATTAGGTTCTTGTTTTTCTTCCAAATATCATTCAAAGTAGGCCCTCTGCCAATTTCCATATCCACAGAAGGTACTGCGAAAGTTCCCAATTCGGAATAGATCAAGTCAACGAATTTTCTGTGCAGACTCAAAGAGAAGTTTGTTGGGTATGGAAATCGGTGGAAATCCAGTATAACAATTTCTTTCGGTGCTAGTTGCAGAAATGTTTTGATATCCCGTAGCAGAGGTAGGATTTTGGTAACTCTCACTAGATCATGGTTCAAGTAAAACCCTTCCTTTTCGTAATATCCAATTCTGAAGTCTAGGTAACGAATTCCAAAAACTAATTGGGTCCAGACACTTCTATCTTGATTGAGTATGTAATTTTCCAAAAAAGATACTATTCCTGAGTAGGAACCAGAATTGTGAGTACCTGGTATCAGCAATGACGCGATTTTTTTACTCCCCAGAGATGCACTTAAAATTAAACAATACACAGAGTGTAGATATAAACCTTGCGCTTACTTCTCAATGAAATAAGTGGAAAAGTTTCGATGTTTTCTTGAATATTCAAATACCTTTGTTATACCTATTATCGTCCATCCAAGTAGGCTGTATAGAAAGACAAACGGAGTCTATGGTGCCATTTTTGGATACTGATGCTATCCAATAAGGAAAGCAATGGGGGCCAGAATCAGGTCTAACATTTTCACCCTGTTCCCAACCTCCAGGTAGCCAAGGGTGGCCGAATTTCACCTTGGTTCTATAAAATCCACCTGGGAAATCTTCAAATTTAATCATTTTCAACACATTGTGGTCTTCCTGAAAACAAGAGATGTTTTATATTAAATTTTCTTTAAATATTCAACTTAGCTGAAATCAGTGAAGGAACCTCGAACACTAATTCAACTGATAGAATCTCGAAATCCTGAAATTTTAAGCTTTATTCAATTGACTTACGTCTCTGTCTTGTATATTTTTCGTTGATAATATAATATACTCAGGAATTGCGTCATTTTTCTGGCAATCAGTTACCCAGTTGAGTTCTAAGAAAGTATCTGTGTAAGAAGAAACTGTTAGATGAACTTTTCCGCATCTTGATAAGTCTGTAAAAAAGGTTAAACTCATTTACAAGTTGTTTGCTCAAGTCATAATATTGATATATATTTCTCAAGAAACATTTGAATTCATCAATTTGCTTTTACCACATTTTTCTTTTCACCACTAATTCGAAGAATATAACACGAAACATTTATCCAAAATACAACTTCTTCGAAAGTATATATTTTTGTATTTATTTCGATAACTTTCAACTTCTACAATCAAATATTATTGTTAACGTTGCATACTCAGAGGATATCTGAATAGACATGTTTTTGCAAAGAATCATTTCAATAAATAATGAGAAATGACTAATATAATTGAACTACATAACAACATAATAACTCTCCTGATGATCATTTTTCTATGAATAATTCACTATCAATGAAATATTCATAGGATACTCATTTTGCACTCATGTTATTACGTTTTTGAAATATTGAAAAGCGTTATCGAACAACAAATAATTCTGATGAAAATATGAGCACGTGAAGATCGCAGAATATTCAGAAATATCTTACCTCCTTTGGAATAAGTACTGCTGATGAAGAGGAAAACAAAATTAACACTGACCCAAAGCCAACTATCGTTACGCATCATGTCTGTTAAACGAATAACGTTCACAAACGTTGACCTGTGTATGCTAATTGAACATTAATTCCGTTAATAAAATAATAACCATTATAAACAATAATAGAAATACTATGAAATAGTAATATGATTCGTCGTGCCCGTACCAAACTATAAAGGATTTAATACTGAATTAATGATACATGTTTATTGCTAACAGTGTCAAGCCTGCTTGCACATCCACGGTCTACGATACCAGGGGAGATCAAATATTAAGTATATTTCAAACTATCACATTTGATGGGTTACTTCTTTTGTACCAGCCTCAAATTAATGCATTATTTCTTCCAAGAACAATTATTTACAAGGTTTATCATACAACCCCTTCGTTAGAAATTTTCGAAATTTAATTCCATTGAAGTCAATACGATAAATTTATTATTTTGATTACTCTCAGTAACTACTAATATTTATTTTTTATTTCAAATTCAATCCAAGATTTGACATATTTAACGCATTATAAATACGCCTAAAATTTTCCTACAATCTAAAAATGGAATTAACAAAGTTGACATAAACTACCGGTTTAACCGGAAATATGAGTGTATTGATACTTCAGACACTTTCTAATGAACTAATTATATTGTATATTTTGCTCTCAACCATATTTCTTTTTATTTTTCCAAATTATTAGCTCTAGGTATATGACACCTCATCAGCTCTAATTTAATAATTTGAATTTCAATAACCAGTAAATTGACATTATAGTGGGGTGACTGAAATTATTTGAGTATCTCAGCTTCGAAAGAAAAAAAGATCTCATTCAATACTTCCTATTGTTTATTGAACTCATATAAACTTTATACAGATAAATTAAATGAACTTAAACTGAGAAAGATGTACAATTGAGGTAGAACATGAATCAGTCCGGCTTTGCATTGGGCAAACAATCTTTGGATGAAATACATTGTTTAAAGAAAAAATATAAGCTGCAACATATATAACATCTTTTACATAATCAAGAATAATGTTTGGAAATTGATAATATTTGCCCAGATGAGATAATGACATTTTTTTACAGAAATGAATGGTGTGTATGTACATAAATGAAATGAAATCTGTATACGAATTTGTTCTATCAATTATTATGAAATACATATAACAAATAATTTAAGAAATAAAAATACATATGGGTAGGTGTCTTATTGCTAAGGAGACGAATAAATAATAAAAAAATAAAAACATTTGTGATGGATCATCTTGATTTTTAGTGCGAATAAAATTTCGTTTTCTATACTATATACACATATTTACAGTATCTATGCCTCATTGGGAGTTTCAATTACATGACAACATTCAGAAGTCTATATTATTATGGATTTGTACAACATACTTTTATAATAAATCAAAATAGTATTTATTATTGAAAGGCTTGCTTTCACTTCACCTTTTGAAAGAAACAACTTGCGTTCTTGTGAAATTTGAAGATAGAAAGATATTTTCATTGTCAACGAGTAATCCAAATTGTCCAAGAAAATAAATACAATCATCTTGCAACAAATCAGCAGGTGTGAAGAAAAACATTCAGTCGTTGGACACATCCCACCAATCAATAGTTCGATTGTTGTGTCAACAAATTCAACAGCTCTGAATGGTCCATGTTATTGAGTGTCGGCATGTCAATGCCTAAAGCGTCAGCAACGCTGTTCATGTCCAAACCGAAAGACTTCAGTAGCTCGATGAAGTCCATTTCTTCACCAGTGAAAGGGTTGTGCAGCTTAGGGCAGGAGCGGTTGCACTGAGGCCACGAACACCTTTCGAGACGCCTGTGAGAGCAGTGCCGCTTTCCTGGCCTCTTGGGGCCCTGGTTGACTGAACGGATTGGTCGGTTTTGCGAGGAATTCTTTTTGGTGTAATGGGGAGAAGCACGGTTTTCGTTCAGCGATAGTTGGTGCTCGTTAGCTACAAAATAAACTTAAAATTATTCACTGGCAGTGATCAAATGTTTCAGTATAGGTAACGTTCACCGTTCATCTTCAAATTTTCTCTTCGCTAGACAGTTATTCTTACCTTTATTCTTCCTCCCACGTCTGTTCTTCTTCATTCTCCTCCTCCTCTTCGCTTTCCCGTCGACATCTGGCGGCGTATTCGGCAAACCCGCTCCGTCATTCCTCTTCTTCTTTTTCTTCTGCGCCACCTTGGGCGATTCGTTGTACTGCGCGTCGATCTTCAATCGTTTCAACCGTTTCAGCCTCCTGCGACTAGTTTTCTGCTCCCAACAGTGTAAAGCCTCTGCGATGGAGGTATCTCCTATTTCGACCTTCTGCCAGTCACGTTTGGTCAGCACGGCGTGCGATATGCATGAAGGGGCGAATACTGCGGACACGTTTTCGAAACTTTGTCGTAATCCGTCGCCCATTTTGTGGATGTAGTCCCATTGTTGTTTGGTGACGGGCGCCCCCACGTTGTCAACGTCGATTTGGGCTTCGTCGAACAGCCATTGGAACACGAAGAGTTCGGCTAGAAAGAAAAAATATGTCAGAGTTACTATGGTATTAGGCAATCCAGCGATCTGTCAAAGCGAAAAACCAATGTGGCGGCTTGGGGCACACATTTGGTGTTTACATATGTGACTTGAGTTGAAAACTGTTACATTTAGTTATCTCTAGTGCGTTTTTTATGTGTTTTATTAATTGTGGCTAATTATTAACTCTTTTACTGAAGAAAAGGCCTATCACATGCATTGTGGTTGGCTGTAGATCTCGTACTAACCAAAATAAAGTCGGCATGTAATCGGTTTCTACGGTTACTAATCACATCAGGTTCTTATAGAGCAGTTATAGAGTAAGAACGATTTAACTAGGAAGCGAAGGGCCCTATGGTTAGCTGCGATCAAGAGATATGATCTCACTGATTCCAAACTGATGTATCAGAGAGTCTGCAGTAGACTTTTTTTTCACCAGAATATTACAAGAAGAACAGCATCAATTGAATAATCTGGATCAGCATCAGTATCCAATGTGAAAGGATCTAGATTATTAATTAATCCCAACTTTATTTAAAATCGAAAACGAATGTAGTGACAAAAATCAGAGATAAGTTACAATAAGTTATAGCTTATCTCTGCAAGAATGAACTGAATGAATAGTTCCAAGCATACTTTTCACCAACGTCTCTGCTATTCAACATCAATGTCTTCAAATATTCACTCTCCATCTGAATACCGTTTCGAAAAACCAAAAAACTCCGAAAATAAATAAAATTCACTGTTTACTAGCCAAGGTATCGCATTGTGTGCCCCAAGCCGCCACATTGAATGTCACGTGGTTTGGATTGCCTAATTTGTTTTGGGTTGACAGTTACGTCACATTAGCAACAGGTGCGGTGTTATAAAAAAGAAGAAGAAAGAAGTATCGCAATATCAATTCCAGATCATTCGCCTAATGTTTTCAGTTGCATACAAATAATGATACAATGATGTTTGTGAATATATCTGAAATAATTTGCACTAATTAATTCATTCATTTAGGGGGGATTTTGTAGAAATATCATTATTAGAAGAAATTGGAATGAAAATGTCAAATCTACTAACTTGTCAACGTCGGGTAGAGCCTGTAACCGAAGTAGCATCTCCAAGCCTCATTCATATACTCCTCCCTGCATCGCCTCGGCACTTTTCCTCCCCACAACTCCATCCCCTTCCTGATGGCTTCCACCGCAGGCTTATTCGTCGGCATGTACGGTGTCCTGTCCAAGAACCAACCCGAATCACTCACTCCCCTCACGTTGATGTGCGTCAAAGTCATTTCCTCGTGCAGCAACTCCTTGACGAAGTCCAGATTGAGCATCACTCCCGTTCCTCCCGCACTGCTGCCGGCCAGAAACAGGTCGGTGCTGTTCTCTAAGCCCAACGGGACCAAGTCCCGGACGACTTGGCGGACGATGAAGCTGCCCATGAAGCTGAACATTTGCGCGGAGGATGGAGGTTTGGTGCCGCTCCAGGTGTCGCTGGTGCAGTAGGGGACGAAGACGTGGTTGGCGTTGTACCAGAAGGGGTTCTCTTCGGAGTCTGGAGACAGGATGCCTCCAACTATGGGGGAAAAAGTTCAAGTTGAAAGGAGGAAGAGTTGTATCCTGAAGGCTTTTGGAATGTTACATGTGCTTCTTGGATTGAAGGTCTATTTGGGGACACTACTCACCGTCTCTAGTTTCTGGCCACTTCAATGATGACATAAAATGCCTTTGCTTCAACCACCTGTTCCTGCACGTGTGGTTGTCATAGCAATACCAGCCACCTTCCAAGAATATGATCCACTTCTTGCTGGAATGAGATTTCCTCAAGTAGAACCTGCGAAAACAAAATACACGAATTATAGATACATTCAATTCGTTACAAAAATAAGTTCTAGACTTTCTATATGCATATTTTTATTTACCCTGCTTGAGATCCATCATTACACGTGATTGATCTGTTGGAGAGGAAGACTTTCTTCAGAGCTTTCACGTCGTTTTCCTTGGTTTTGTTTTGTTCGATGCTCTGAGTGAATCTCTGGATGGTGTTGGAGTCAATTGGTTCTTCTACTGTTACCTCTCCACCTATGCTGTGGAAAGCCATGCATACGCTGATCCACAACGAAATCATCTGCAACAAAATAGTTGACGTTGTTGAAAAGTTCGTGAAAGTAAGTTGAAGGTATTAGAGTGTACCATTCGAAAAAGAGTCACTTGACGAGCTGGTAGGATAAAAATAACGTTGCGTCTCTGTTGATTACAAACGGTTTTTAATAATCAGAAGCAGAAACAGATAATGTTGGAATATTCAACAAGAATTGGTAAATGTGGATGCGTAATCTATACCTATTTTTGGGTTTTGAGTTACCCAACATACAAGTGAAGCTAATATAATCGTTTTAATCATTGGTGGTAGTTTTGGCATGAACGTGATTTGGTCTCCTATGACGAAATCTAATGTATTTTCTGGTTCAAAACCATTGAGACACCCAGTAAGAAGATTTCATCGTCCATATAGGAAAATCTGTAGTCCTTTGTTGGACCGAAACAATTCGAATCGACCCAGCTAGCTTCACGAATTCAACAGATTGATCTGTTTTGTCATTATGCTGGCTGCGGCGGTCTCAATTTTATCGTGATATTACCAGAGAACAGCCGACTGATTTAAATACTTGAAAATCTCCTTATAAATGAAGTATTTGAAAGAAAACTGGTAAGATCAAAGGCGGCGAGTACAGAACCGTACTTGTAATTTAAGAGGACCAGCACTAGTATAGTTTTGTTATAGCAGCAAATTGGTATCTTCATTGAAGAAAATATATTAATTTTGTGATCATCACATTCAATCCCTCTGATTTCCTTCAATTCATTGATATGAAACTGTAAATATGCGGATGAAAATTCTCGAGAAATTCTTTGATATTCGTTATGGGAGCCATTTAAATATGTTTTTATTTTTATAATGCTCTGAACATGGTTCATTATATTCATAATGTAAATTGTAGGGCTCTACAAATTTGAAAATTATCCATCTATAATATTTGTATATTTGTTTCAGTTTAGTTAGATTAACTGAGAGCAAAAAGAATATACCATTGCTTTTTCCTTACAGATGTTTTTACTTAGAGATTATGTAGGATTATATATACACTTGCATTCCTTGTTACTCTTATAGATTTATGTCTGTACCATTGATGCATTTTTTCCGGAACTGGATAATCAAGTATGTGCAAGATTTTTTCCTTGTACTGATGAAATTATCTAGAAAAATATCACAGTGATGAATATCGCTGCTCAGGACCTGTATTCTGAAACCCAACCTCAGTCTACACCTGTACACCAAATGAATTTATAATTGTCTTGGGCATTCGGAAGGCAGACCATCTGGTCTTGAAATTTTCTTTTCGCCTCATTATTTGGCAGTTAGGAGGAAGCTTGATTGTAGGGAACGATAGTGCTCAGGACCGTTTAGATCAAATTCATTACCCGGAAAATTCCTAGAAGATATTCATTATTACAATGTGAGATCAGCAGATTTGACTTTCAGTGTACGAACAAAACATTTTCAAAGTTAGTGCTCATTATTATTGTTCCAGTAATGTAATAGTAATCGTGTTATGAATTTTAGAGGTGGGGTTTGGTAATGATAGATCCTAGAGCCGGACCTGTTCGAAATGCGAACCAATGTCGGCTTTGGTTCTCAAAGGCTGCTCTGTGTATATTGTTTTGAATGAATTGATGATGAATCATTAAAGGAAAAAGCCGCAATTATACGGTCTTAATCTTATAATATCCAGCGATCTAGAAAAGTTACGAGGAGCCAAAATAGAACGAATATAATAGGTACGTACATACCGCCATCAAAAGCTCCAACGATACTTCAAGCGTCGAAAACAATTTCTAAACCCTTCATACAGGGAAGAAAAAAAATTTCTATTCCATCTAGATTTTTCTAATTGGATATGTTGAAAAAATAGTATATTCATTGCATAGTAATAATTCTCTTATTAATTTTTATTCTTTTTTTTATTACTTCAAGAAGGATTTTTAATATCGGAGGGAAGAAATGTTGCCTTTTTTTTCCAATAAAACTGCATATAACCAAGATATTCATATTCTGTGATTAATTCGACATGAGTATTATGTTCTATTGTCTCAATTTCCTTGAAATGCTTCAGGTATTGTGTATTTTTTTCATTATTTAATTTTATTTCTGTACTACAGACACTTCTTTTTTTATTTGAATACAATAAATATATCACATAAAAATTTAAAACAAATGAAATGTGATCTGTTGTTTTGATAATACTAAAATTACCATTTTGGATATTTTTACATTTTGACTCGTATATATTTGGTTGAGAAATATTGTTGAATCTTTATTATGAATTAACGTTCCCACGTGAAAGTTAACTGGACTGTAATTAATTCAAAGTTCGATTACTATATCGAAGAAAAAAAATCAGAAAATGAATTCACCAACACAGTTTGATTAAATTCGCCACATTAGTGCAGATCAAACTTATGGTTACAGCGATTAAGAACAAGATAAAATAAGAACGCATTAATGAAATTACACATGTCATGTCAAGTCGTAACAAATATTTATATTTGCTGTATAAACTAACCATTAAACAGTATCATTCTTTCAAAAAATATCTTCGAATACTCATTGATTATTCACACTGAATAATGGTGTATAAATAGAGTCACCCTGTGAATGGAAATGGATATTTTCCTGACATTCTTCTGCCAATATCGGACAGCATCCATTGCATCTCTAGTGACCCCTACCGAGCGGATTTATAACCAATACGTCACTCTGTATGGTCGGCGCCTTTTGTGCCACCAGATAACGACCGTTGACCAAGTATTTTGAAAATTTATTGACAATTAACTTTCTGTTATTGCGCAACTTGAAAGGACTTAGCGTTTTTATGGCATCGGCGTTGGGGTTCCGAGAAGATAAGGACCAAAATTAAAGTCTTTGAAATATACTGAAATGACGAACAGGGCATGTGGAATTAACCATATTTCACCCGTGATATTTCCATAGCTGCATGTCGTCGTAAATTGATATTTTATGATAATTTGAGGATTTGATTTTTTTATACGATAATTATCGGATGCCTGTGGAGTAGTCGGTTTCAGAAAAGTATCTGCTTAGTGTTAACATACAATATGGATGATTGACACAATAATTTATTTATATGGCTTTGTAATGATTAGAATTTTGATGCCGGTAAATGTGGATTGAATATAAGATTTAAGACAAGGAAATTAAATTTTCAGTATTAATGTCAAATTTAAATTGATTATATTGAGATAATTCGAGAGGCTTCTGAGGAAATATGGTCTAGAGTCAATTTTGTATATTTCGAGCACATGTTATGGTGTTCTTCTTTAGAATCGTATAGTTTATAAATAATATTCATATTTTCTGTAGCATAGATGCTAAATAAAATTACAATCCACTCATTCTATTACCAATGAAAAATAAGTAAAAGGTGCATTACTCAGAACTGTTAGACTACACTTAAAATCATCTGTATGAGTAATATATTGTGGAATATGAAGAAATACTCTAGAAAGAGATTTGTAAATGAGACACTTCTTGAACATGGACCGTCATTTGAAAAATGTATTTCATGATGGTTACCGAAATACCAGATATATTTTCATCGGTTATTTTCATAAAAACTGCGAAAAAATTAAAAGTCGGTATTTCTGATCATTTTCATTTTATAGAATGTAGTCTATGAAGAATAAGGAACACGGTAATCCAAACCTTCATAGTATATTATTATATACATTCTAAAACTTTTTTCTACTTGAGAACACTCCTACAAACAATTGCTTTTCTTTTATATCATTATAATGTATGGAAATCTTGAATCGTGCATTACCAAAAAAGGCAAGTACTATCACGATAATAATACCATGGAATACAGTGAAAGGTATTCCAAATACTTTTTATCGTGGAAATAGGTTATACATTCGATACATCATACAGTATGTTCAGTGATGGGGAAACAATATGTAAGCTTTGAAATATTGTCAATTTTCACAGGGAGAATTCATTTCTCCTATACAGGATGTGTCAACATTTTTGAAGAAGTTTCGCATATATTTCGATATAGTTATTTGCTTAATCTGTTGAAATTTTACAGTATTTTTTGAAATACAAAGAGGGTAGTCTTGATTTAAATGGTGTGCAGAGAAGTCCTTGAATAATCTCGTCCAGATAAAAGTGCGCCACTGATTCTACATCTACATTTGTAAAATTTTTGTTCGCATTGAGCTAACACTTTTGTTTTTGTTGTTTTTTGGATGATAAAGATCACTGTTCCTGGTTTGTCACTTTACTAGATTTGGCTACATAGCAGTCCTCAAAATATTTCAAGGAGAGCTGAATGAATTATAAGAATAAATAAATCGTACTCAATCCTTGAGCCTCAAATCTTTTCCACATGCAGTAACTTTTTCAGTTATTGAATTTGAAATTGATAAGCTGTGAAAACACGCTTGAATATCCGTGTCAAGCTACTAAACTCCACGTAATACCTAAATCCAGAATAATATAGACGTGTTTCTGAAATTCGAACTAAATATGTCAAAGCTTGTCAGCTGATGATGAACGACCAATAAATTTTCCCCGTTTGTTGAATACGTTCCGTTCTTTCAAATTACTGGAACAAATTTACGATTCCTTAGAAGCAATTTACCCTCTCGATTAACATTGTGAAATGTAAATCTGTGTGTAAAACAGATTTACAGCCTCTCTGACGATAAAAAGACACCACTCGACTTCTGAGCTTTTAAAAAGTGCCACCGGACAATAATTATGTACCTGATTCCAATATAAAAGTGCCGACACACCTGCACTTATAGATTCCAAAAAAAGCAAACGCATCTTTCAAGACAAGAATCTTCCAAGAATTAAGTTTCGTATTGAAGTAAAGTATTATACAAGGTGTTGCAGTTTATAATTGCGACACTGCGATAACCGATAGGGCTAAGTTACAACGAGTTCGGGTGTCCCACAAGGATCAAACTCAGGACCTTTAATGTTTGCTTCACTTATAAATAATGCTTCCATCAATATGAGGTCAAATTGGAGATATTCAGACAGTTCGACAGTTCATCAGATGCCATTTTGGTACATAACGATTTATTTACGTTGGAAAATTGGTTCGCACCATATGATTTGTCAATCAACGTCCGGTTGAGTAATTATCACGGTCTTACATACAGATCTGGAAACTAGGGAACTTTTGAGTGGTGGGGGTGTCACCTTCTTTGAAGAATGATTCGTCATACTTATCCGCTAGGAGCGTAGTTGTCTTGAGATATGATTAATCTTTGACAGTTCGTATCGTAGAAATTGTGGTGAATTCAAATCTTTGGGAGTGCTTTGTCGGCTGAATAATTCAATTCGATAGAGATCATGAAAATGAATTTCAAACAGATATAGATCATTCAAAACCATCAATGCTTCAAATTAGTGAATGTACTCGTACTATCGAAATCTTGATGGCATTTAATAATTTGAATTTTCATTCAGGACATTTCTATATTTATTCCAGTACTATATTATACAGAATAATTATTGTAGTAAGTATTTCATACAGAATAGATTCTTTACTATTTCCCTAGATGGATTGTCAACAAAAATACTATCATCTCATTGATTTCAAACAAGTTTCTGAGCAGCTGTATCGCGAGATTATCTTTCTGGTTACAATCTTTCAGATTATCCACCAGAAAGGGTTTTAGAAATCTGAATATTTTTCAGAACGTAGCACTGGAATGCCAGTGATTTATTTAAAATGATTTGATTTTACAATTTGTATTGAATATTTCAAGATTCGCATCAACTCTGAGCAATGCGTTAGGAGCATGAGAAGTATCGTGTTTACACTCTCACACTATCCACTTCCCTGTTTGATTGGATTGAGTGTAAACTCAGTGTTGATATAATAAGAATGATTATTGATAGACACCGTGGTCATTTCTGGTAGTTTTTGAGAATTTAGAAGTCAAAGTCCAAAGTTCAGAGGAGAAATATTTCTTTTTCATTTTGCATCTCAATTATACTTTTGAAGATTCTCTACAGATGCTCATTGTGATAAGACAAGTTAACTATATTTTCTTATTATTTATGCACCAAATGACAGTCATAATACTTACGTCAAATCGAAACTGTATATTTCAATTGAATATGAGTTCATAAATCATAATAATTGAGATAGTGACATAATTGATCACTTGTCAATCGGCATTAATCACTTATCGTGTTTCTAAAAAACTCACAGAACATTTCAGAAAACGTTGGCAACACTGGAACGCTTCAAGCTTTTGGAACCATCGTTAGTGCACATGCGGATGTGCGTGATCAGTGCGTCTTCACAACAAAGTTACAAATTACAACCGGCTACTACCCTTTGATGTGAATGCTAATACATTTAAACCGTAGCGACGTTGCCAATACTCCATCACATGCTCATTCGATGCTTCTAGATCACTCTCCCGATTCCTTCATGATATGAGATTATGGGCCTTAAGAAGCTAGCTTACTATACAATTACAACACGTATATCACGTTGGAGATTATTTGTCCGAGTTGTGAAAAGTATCCAGTTTTCGGAAACTTTGCGTGTTTCGGCAACACCGCAGAGCGCCTCGTTACGCGTTGCGGATACCTCTCGCTGCTGCCGCGTATCGGGCCGCTTCGTTTGATCTCGCAATTAGCGCGACACGGCTCGCAGGGGCCGTCATTACCGACTCAAAGCGATGCCGACAAGCGACGTTGCCACATCTGAGAATGTTTTCTTGAATCTTCGGAAATATTAGGATCGTATTGCATAAAATTTGCAATTTCATCTAGTTTTCCAGGAGTTGTTTCAATGTATTTTCCATGTAGGTTGATTCATCAAGATGACGTGAATTATAGAGGAGTCACAAGAATAACGTGTGCACGTAACAGGTTGGTGTTGAATCCAATTAATAAACATTACTTTGACATGACAACGCTGTATGCTCTTCTGATGCTTTCATGGTTTGCCGTTGCCTCAGGGTACCATGGATAGACTTACAGCTTCCGTTTTCGAATCGACTGAGATTTGGGATTTATAGGTAGTTTGTGATACGTTAAAGTGTGAAATTCAGCCAAGAAGTTTTCAAAATATTCAGACCTGATCTTCTGGATCTGATGTGAATTTTGAAAATATATGGTAGATAAACAAACCCAATAAATGTCTTATTCTTCACTATAAAGCCCATTGTCTGATTAGAATTAATTGATAAATTCACGAATATTTGTTGAGATCTAAATTGAGACAATATTTCTTGTACGCTTTATCAAGAATTCATTCAGCAAATAAAGCAAAAAAAACAAATTTAGAATAAACTGAGTTTTATCTCATTCAACTCCATTGTTATTATTTATCCTTGAATCCATAAATTTTACCAGGATGATGGTAACCATCCAGCATGATTTTAGGTTAGAATGAATTGATGATAGTTGACCAATTAAGCTCAGTTTATTTATTTATAACAAAACTTGCATGAAGATAAGTATTTCTAACTTTATTTTTTGTTTTTCATTTCATCACCTTTGCTGTAGGTACCAAACACGTCATCAAATCACGTATCAATGCGACGTAAATCTATCAGTTACGTACATTTATTTCTTTACTTTAAGTCACATGCACAAATAGAAACATAACTTTCAATGTTTCATCGAATATTTTAGATTGACGTTGACATAAGTTATGTCAACTCTATTTGACAAGTCCATCATGAAAATTACATTCGTTACGTTTACATAAACTCGAAGGCTCGATGGATTACGTACCGTAACTCTCTGATAGAAAGTTGAAGTAATCACAGTACGTAACCTAGGTTAACGTAGGAAATATAACGCTTATAATACACACCTAAAATGTTTTTTAGATTGAAATCTGAGAAATGTGCATGAAGAAATGACAGAAGGAATGTTAACGTTTGTGGACGTGTACGTAAAATATCATCTTGATACGTCAAATTCAAACTGCATACTGTCCTAATGTATGTTCAAGTTTGTTGTCGATGTATAGCCTTCGGGGTCTATTCGTTTGATTTTCTTTTTCGCTCGAAAAGCAATTATCTACGTGGCGAAAGCTCCTTACGATTTACTGCTTTTTTTTCCACAAATATTTAATGTCATTACCTTTTCTCCGGGATCGGTTTATTCCGGCAAAGAACAAATATTCTTGAGAAAGTGCCGACCGCATCGTAATCTAACACGAACACAAAACAAAACTCGACACCAGGCAAAAATGCGTGGCCCGTAGCGTGCGCCTACCTCTTTTGTCGGCCCGCCGTTTTTCTTTTGTCGGCACGGCACTCTTTGCGTCCGATAATCGTTTAACGGAAGAGTAGTATTTTATAGTAAAATGCTCGGCGATCGTAGTATGGGCAAGCGAGCGGCATCGCGCAGATGAAACACTAGAAGGCTTCGATGTTGCCGATGTCGTGAGAAGAGTTTACTTACATCATGATTTTTCTTAGAATATCGCGTGTGACTGTCAAAGTTCACGGAACACATAAAAGTTGCGGCGATCTCGAAAATTCCGATTGGATTTTCAACATAACCTCAATTTCGAACGTCTTGCGGTGCTAAAGCGTGAAGTACGAGGTAAAAATTTCTGAAAATTCGAGCAAAAGGGTATTTATACTAGGAGAGCTTTGCTCACAAATCAGTGCGAGACAACTCGTGGAGGATGAGTTAGTCCCAAAGGGAGACAACGATTCGAGAGTGTTCTCTTCAACTTTGGAAGTATGAGTTTGTCTGCCTGGTTATGTCGTTATTGCTATCGATCAGTAAAAGGCAACTGGACTGGTATTGAATCATCAATGATTATTCACACGTATACACCACGTAGTTGTAGTTCTGAAAGATTTTTTTAACATTCATATGTTCTGTTCAAAATCGTTGAGTTCCAGAGTATTCTCTTATTGGTCGATTCGAGATTCATTTATCAAACAAATATGAAGGTTAGGTTCTTCATTTACTTCAGGAGTATCGTGACATATCTCCAGTAGATGCGGCGTTGCAGAAAGTTAGGTTAAGTTTCGTTCAATTGTTTTGAAAAATGTTTTCAATTTGAGAAACATATGCACCAACATTGTATATCTATTGACTGTGGATAACCATTGCACGGTTTTTTCAATATTTATAAAAATTTCCACTACAATCAACAAACTTTATTAGCGGATCATAAATTTCTCCAAATAAAATTGGCATCGTTGTGAAGTCAATATGAAGTGTTGCCACAACTATTGATGCCTAAATATTGTAAAGTCTCAACCAATTAGACGTTCAGTGGTTAGCTGGATACTTTTTATTTTGCACTGATGGTATTGAAAGATAACCAAATCTGTCAGAACTATAAATAGAAAGTTTATCAAACATAATTCCAAAATCAATATTGAACAAAATCAATATTGAAAGAATTGATTCCAGTAGTCCATTGGTCGATTCATAAAATGGAAAAAGCAGCACTGAATTACCTAATTAGAATATTGTTTCACCCCGTATAGGTGTCGTGTAATCAGACCGCAAAATTCTGTATACGTCGTAGGTTCTCGGGCCCTTGTTATTTATTTTTTACCTCCACAAAAATACACTCCATCTGTTATGGTCTATACCTGTGCAGCATCACCTGTCGTACCGTTCTTAGGAAATATTGCATATTCTTCGTCTCTTTATTTACAACGCTTCCATCTAACGTGGAATTCTTTGTTAATTGTTAAACAGTTATTCAGGAGATGCCCTTTGATGATGCCGACTCTTAACAAGATTATCGCTCGCTTTTTCCTTTTTCGAAATTCTGGTGGAGTTCCTCACGGTCGTCTACAAGGTGATGCACACCAAACAGGCAGTACCGGAAAAATATATCTTGGGTATAGGCAGGACTCTATAAGGGTAACAAGGATCGCATTTAAATCAATCAACAGAGATGTCACGTTATTCCCCTTTTCCTATTCGACTCTCAATTTTTAGTAGTTTTTTTTTCTCATTGAACCACATTATCCGAGTTCAATATTTTCCATACATAATTTGTGAAATAAATTGTAGAATTCATGAGGTTAGTGAATCGAAGGAATTTTCATGCAAAAGATGGAGAAATTAACCATAATATCAATTGGTTTTCAAAGCCTCTTGGTATTCTGTTCAAACTTCAGCGGAAATATTCTCCATATTTGGAAAATATAAGAGACTTAGGAAAACAGCATTTTGAAAGTGTTTTACCGCATATATTTGTTGAATATTGGTATACAGGGTGTTACACTATGAAGTAATCAATTCGATAAAACTGGTAATTTAACAGAAGGAATGTGTGTATTAAACCATAATTAATTCGAAAATTCGTAGTCTTTCGAAAGGACCATCAAGAATTCTTCAAACAAAATTCATGAATGTGTTTTCAATAGAGGTGCAGATATTTTTCAAGACTTTAAATATCCAAAAATGAAATATATTTGCTGCAAAACAGTGCAAATACGAAACAAAATCTAATGTGAGTACAATTATATTATCATTCACTGCTGATGCATCGAAGAAATCAATTGAAAACATTATGGCAGCATCACTCACTCAATAAGGAATACAATAATATTAATAACGATGACATGGCCACCAGCACCAGAATAATATTTTACACAGTTGCCAAGCGTTATTCATGAGTACTTATTATTGAAGAAAAATTAAATCAAGAACAATTTTAATGTACGCAGTTTCGATTGAAATACATTCCACGAATTATATTTTATTCGCAGAATGAAACTTCTGATGTGCAACTTCGAAACAAGCTCAAAGTTAGTACTTATGACGTTACAAGGAGGAGTAGGAGGAGTTTGAAGTAAAATTCATCAGAAATATACATAATATTCTCATGAAAAATCTTTCTTTACACGATTTGGTATCATTATATTTATTGAGTTATTGAGCTTGCTTGTAGTTTTTTCTTCTGCTTGTTGGTTGTCTGATGATCATTATTATTATTATCATCCAATTATAGAGAAGCAAAGTGGAAGATCCAAATATGGCGGTATAATTTTTTTATTTATTCATATCCATATCGCTCACCAACTTACTCATGGTATCCATTGTTAATTCGGTCACCCTGTATACCCTGCGGATAAACCCCTGTTCCGCCTATGGGAAATGGGCGGTTTAGCCGACAGTAGCTGGATAATAAGAGGCCTGGCTGAAGCTTTGAAGTTACCGACTAGCACCTACACTGTTTTTAAATTAAATTACTCATTTCATGTTGTACCTCGGGTTATTTGATAGGATTTCTAACCTCAGAAACTCGATATTATTATGGGTCGCTTTTCATGTTCCGGTACGACTTCCACTGCGTTTTGTTTTCCTTGCGGTCGACATTTTTTTTTTTTTTCGGTGGGAAAGTATGGGGAGACGTGTTGTTACACATGATGAATTAGTAAAAGTTCAATCTGCTTGCAAGAAAGATTTTGAAGACAGAATACTGTTGCCGTAAAAGTTACCATTAACATTGTGATTGTGATTTTGATACTGAAATGTTAAGGCCAAGAAAAAATGGCACTGCGAAAGTGAAAAAAAAGCTTCCACAATAACGGTTATGCTGATGATGAAATCAATTAGACTAATAACTAACAGTAATTGCAGAAGAGAGAGAAAAGGAAGAAAATCATTGATGACAATTAATTAACGGAGCAATGAAATAATTCTCAATATAATAGGAATCACCTTTTCATTTTATTAATAATTGCACCCAATTTTTTATATTTCAATATATTCATGTTTTGAGGTTAATTCTTTTTATCATTTTAAATAATGAGAGTTGGAATACTCATTTGTCGAAATGAAACATTATCTACCAGACAAGAATTATGTCTGAAAAAACATATACCAGGTGTTACAAACTTATCCATGAAGACAATATTTCGTTTAATTGGCAAGAAGAAAAAAATAGCTCCTTATCCAACGACCGAATTCACAGTTCATGAAATGTGTGTTCTTTTTTATCGATTTAATAGTTACTAATACGTAGCAGACTTTTATGCCATAAGAAAGGGATGTTGATGCTATTACAAGTATTTATCTCATTTTCAAACTTTTCTTTTCGAAAAGGCAAGGTATTACTTGGACTTATACAATACAGGGTGTAACTGAATGAGTGTTAAACATTTGGAGTGATTCCTCTTCGAAAATGATCTTTCATATAAAGAAATTCCATTGGAGCATCCCATGGAGCCCCTTTATTTGAGCGAAGACGTTTAGACGCTTGCGCAATGTCTGAAGGTAAACATATTGAACATTTACTATGATTTTTACATGTTTTATGTTTTGTTATTAATAAAGTAGTTTTGTTTATTAGCCTTTAATCTCTTAATGCAGGTAGTTGAATAATTTTTTGCTGCGAACTGGTTCATTTCGGGCAAAAAATTCAAGGAACAATTTTTGATCAGAATGAAACATGCTATCGGAAATACATTTTTAAATGGCAAACAAATAATAAGACAAAAAGTTACATTGAAAATAAATTTGAAGGGTTACGTTTTCCACCCCTTACAACCATGGTGTAAACCAAATAAATAACTGGCCAAGTGTCTTTTTGGTAGCAGAAAATGTCAGGTTGATTTCAATACTGTAACTTTTTTAGTGCTTGTGAAAAATTTATTAAGCAAATTTTATGTACCCCCTTCAAGGGGCTGTATCTTAACATGGGATGCTCCAATAAAGTTTCTTTATATGAAAGATCCTTTCTTTTTTCCGATGAGGAATCACCCCCTCAAATGTTTTACACTTATTTAGTTACACCCTGTATAGTGCCTGTATAACTTGTGACACCCAGAATACTAAACTTATGTAAAATAGCTGTGATGTTATCAGTCAACGTGCATGATATTTTCTAGTCTGCTGAAGCTATTAATTGAAATCTAGTTAAAACGAATGATATCTAAATGGTTTGTCTCTCAATGGGAATTCAGGAATCAGTTCTGAATGGTCTGAATGGTGAATAAACAATGAAGAATCGAAATTTCGTGTTACTTGTCGACCGAGATATCCACCCCGTATTCCAAACTACCCTCTATTGTATCCGACGACAAAAAAGTGCACACATTAAGATAGTGGAAACGGTAAATGTGACAACACCGCAGACAGTTGTCCGTCAAGAGTAGGTGCGTGCCCGGTGAAAAGCGGCCGCCTTTGATCTGGCCGAAATGTCGGCGAGATCAAAGGGAAGGCCGATCTTCCCACGCGCTCCACCCCCTGGATAAATCGGAGCACCGATCAACAGGTGGACACGGCGGTCTGTACGAGGTTGGCATTGTCGGAGATTATCACGATTTTGTCGCAAAAGTGTCCGGCATGGAGGAAGGAGATTACGCGGGAAAAAATTCGTTCTAGCGAGCTTCATGGAAATTGGCGGCGAATATTCCAGAAATTATTAGTTTTTTTTTGTTGAAAATGCCATATTATTTATTTTGTGATGGGTTTGCATGAGATAGCCAGCCACCTCTCAATTAATTAATATTTATATTATTTGACGAATATGGAAATCAGAAACTTCCAAAGCACTGTTGTGAAAATACACATGAGAAAAATGAGCGTTTTTTGCATTCTTCGTATTATCTCTGTAAATATCCATTTTAGCAAATCGTGTGAAAATTTTAGGATCTTTCCATTTGAAATAAGGAAGTTATTGGCATTTGAAATTTTCAAAAATTGGACAAAAATATCGAACACCCTGTTGGATATTTTGGAATACTGTTAAAAGTACCTGATAGGACACTCTTTAATTAATTTGTTCACGAAGATTAAACTTTCTATTATGAAAAATGTAGATAATACAGACATTTTAATTAGTCAGTCTATCTGTCAAAATTCTTTGAAAAAATGGAATATTTCCAAAACAAATCATGATAGACGGAGAAAAATGGTATGACTGGTAATATTTGATTCAAATGATACCTTCTATTTATATCGTCAATAAATACTGGGTGCGTCGTTTTTTTATTTACAGAGTAAATGTAAAATATTATTGTTCCACATTTGCTTGCTGAAATCTTCAATATTCAAGAGACAAAAGTCCTCTATAGCGTGAGCTCAAAATTTACCTCACAAGAAATGATTTTTTCCTTCAAATGGAATACTATGTGGGTATGTAGAATTTAGATTCATGAATAATCTTCTGAAAATAGTGATTTCTCGTTTCGAACCTTCAAGAAACAATTTTTTTTCAAAGGTTTTTTTGAGCACCCTATATCACAGATCAACGCATTACCTACTTGAATCCTCAAAAAACAATTGAAAATTTCAGTGTAAGATTGTAAAAAGATCAAATGGATCAGCTTTCCCTAATGAGAGATAAAAAGACTAAAAATTTAAGTATACTCGAATTAATAACACAAACTTTCTGAGATATAGTATATCAGCTAGCATCTGAAGAGAACCACATTGTAAATTTTGGTTTCCATGCTGTTAGAGTTGTTGGATATAGTTTCTAAGAAAATCCCCTAGACCGCGTGTGTTAATTAAAGTGGGCACACTTTGCTGACATCATCAAGAGTCCAAACACATTTTCGAGAGGGATGTTTGATTATGGGTTTGCGGCCCTGTTTTTGGGGTTTCCGAGAAGCTACGCTCACCCCTTGTCGGCAATTTTTAAAGGGTTCCACGATAGCCGGCGGGTATTTAAACAAGGCAAACTGGACTGGCCGATAAACGTCCACATAACAGAGAGGTGTCATAAATCACCTGAAAAAGGGTGTTAAGCGAACGGTATTTGTTGAGATTTCGGGTTGAGGCTTCAATAATATTCCTCGAGGAGTAACAGTAGCAGATTACGATCTTTTGAAGTCTTACAAGTGCATACTTCGATAACGTTATATTGTTGTCGTTGATAGAATGGCAGTGGAACGTTTTCGTGGTAATAGGATTATGTTCATCTCAACATACGAGCAATTTTAGGCTTTACAGAAACATATTTCCGCATTTTGTCCTTCATAGAATGATACTGTATTCAAACTGAAAGAAAAAATCTTACCGACTGCGCCAATTTAACCAAATAATAAAATTTTGTAGATGATAAAAGGAACAAACAGCAGTAAACTGTATAGTTTCTAAATATTATAAGAAATATCTAGATTTTCTCAAACAGTTGCTGCCTTTGGTCCTATTTTCAAAAATAAAAAGAATAGTTCTGATAAGTGCGTAAATTTGTCATGCATTTTGTTGGATCAATTTTATGATGAATAACAATCAGTTTCTTGCGAGTTTCAATGAACAGTTCCTCTCAGAAATATAACAACTTCAAGGGAGTGTAACTTGACCAAAATTGCCCTACCGACTGCGCCAATGTATTTACAGATCACGAAAGTATATCAAGTTTATTTCATTAACTGTTTCCGCAGATTTCAATAATTCCAATTCATTTGCTAGAGAAATATTTGTCATCTACTTTCCTATCTGAAATTATTATTGATTATTGACATAGTTGCACTTCATGTTCTAGAAATAATTTCCTGTTGGTAGGCAGTAGATTTGTTGGGAGAAGTTGAGTACCTACTTATAAGTGGTCAGTAATAATATTTATTCTTCGTATAGTGCTGACGAGTTTACATTATCACCTGTAAAATGTTGAGGCTGTTAACATAAGAACCTGATTAAAATAAACATTTATACAAACACTTGAATATCAGCAATTAATTTTGTTTTTCTTTATAAAAGGCCATCAGTAGATTGTTATCCGCATCTTTGATTTTGGATTCAATTAATGGTGTTTTCATTTAACAAAACAGAAGTTGACTCTTAACAAATTTAGAACTTGATATTTTTTCGAATGTGGGGACTGTATATTCAATTAAGAAACTCATGGATATGATCTGAAACTAATTATTATTCTACTTCATTGACGAAGAATTATGTGAATTTTTACAAGTTGGTTTTTTTGGGGAATAAAAGTTGATGAATTTTTAGTGGAGTAAACGTATTTTAGTCCTAAAAAAACACGAATTTGATATTATCTTTGGTGAAACATCGGAAATGCAGCATCCACGACATATAAAAAAGCGTAATTTCTATATTGAAGCATGATAGACTTCTAGATTGAAATTGAAAGAATGTCGGAGTAGAATCTTGACTGAAATTTCGATGAACACAAGCCGTATCTGCAAAGTTCTGTTGTTACTACGTATAACTGTCACTTTGAATAATATAAACATAGCAGTTGTTTATGTACTGTGGAATTTAAATAATTTGGAAATTTTGCAATCTTAAACACAGCATGAGTGCATGATAAACCCATTCCTTATAAATTCGTCAGGGGGATGTACACTTTTTCGTGTTTTTGGAATAAGAGTACCAGAGAGGATTCTTATTGAAATTCAAAGTATAAAAAATTATATAATATATCATAATAATAAATTGAGTGTACTTGAAATCATCTCTAAAATAATATTTATACTATTAGAAAGGTTGCAGGCTAGATGGAACATTGTTCAATTGAAATGATTTTATAAATCAAAAAAATTGTGAATGCAAAATGAAAATTTTAGTTGATTCAAAATGTCATTCCTTCCACGTGTACTGTTATGCAAAACAAAAACAAGCGAGCGCCGAATAACCAAAAACGAAAACAAAAATCAAGCAATCCATGGCCTACCTGTGCGAAGACGCGCATGGTGGAAGCACGCAAAACACGCTCGTCACAATAACACCTGTCCGTCGAATCGATCTAACCTCACTTTCTCACCGGCACACTGCGATTGACGAGGAAACCGGACTGGGCGCTCCTCATCGGCGAAACGCGTATATACTCACCTCCCTCCCTATTTTCCTCTTGGGGTGGAGTGCTCCTTATCACCACCACGGCGGGCTACCTCGACGGGGGTGAGTAATTTTCGTCTCTGTGTGTTCTTGGTTTCAGAAAATATTGTTTTCAAGTGCGAGGGTCTTGGATGGAACGACAGGAAATAATGAGAATGTTGTGTTAACGATGCCAAAAAAATGAGAATGTTCCTCTAGAGATCCCAATTTGATGCATATATCAATTAAGATTCTGACACTTACATTTTGGGTTGTTACCATTTTGGGAATAAAGCACATTGGTAATCATAGGTAGGGAAAAAATCATATTATTATTATTATCTTTGTTTTTTTTTATTTTTTACCTACCATTATCATCGAATCAGTATCTTCACCAAACAATTGCAATTTTTGAATTAAAATAAATAAGTTATTCATTTTTCATCAAACTGCTTACAATAAAGAGTGTCTGAAAGATATTCATAAATTTTCTTGTGTTCGGGTGATTTGGTTAATGATTATTTGAGTGTGTCATTCACAGTTTCAAGTATTGATTCAAGCACAGATTCTGGAGGCATGAATGTTTTTCGTAAATAAATTGTGTAGCATAATTTCATTGAGAGACCTTTGACAGCTTGTCAGAATATGCACTGTTGTCATTTGTTGTTTTTTTACACTGATCTTGTGATGAATCAAGTTATTAATGTTTTAAATTTGAATGAGATTGAAAAATGTTTGGTTTGACTGATTTATACAACAAATATTTTGAGTCTGAGAACGATCTGATGCAAATTGGACAAATAATCGATTATGCACCGGATTAAGTGATTTCATGAGTTCTGTGAATTTATCCTAACAATAATTAATCAGATGGATATTTATAATTCCGAAGAGTTTCTAGTGTCTGTAGATGAATTTTGACGCATGACATAAATGCTATCGCAGATTTATTTTTGAAATCATGAAGTTAGTTTTTCACTGTTTGTGGTGAGATATTGAAACATTTAAAATATTTTCTCCTTATGAAATAATGGTAATAATAATAATATTCATTTATTTCTCTTCCAGAAGTTTATAGAAATGTATTACATGAATGAATATTAAGCATCTCAAAATGACCAATATTCTGTAATTTTTTTTATCCGTTCAGGTTTACTCCAACCAATCGCTAGTCTGTGTTCCCAAACGTGAAAAATTCATTTAAAAATTGAATAACTAACGAATGTTCAACAGTTTTTTTCGATATATGTGAAAATTTCGACTAGAATTAACGAACTTCATTAGCGGATCAAAGATATCGAATAAATTTGGCTTCTTTGCGCAGTCACTGTGAAGTTTAGCAACAATTATTGATGTCTAAATGTTCTCAGCTGTGTCTTGACCAATTGAAAGTTCAGTGTTTATCTAGATAGGTTACTTTTTATTTTGCAGTAATGGAATTGAAAGATATCTAAATCTGTCAGAATTATCTTCTTTAATGAATAGACCATGATTATGATCTAATCTAATCGATCTAATCGAAAGTTAATCAAACAACATTTGATAAATAAGTTTGTCGATTTTGATGATTGTCTGAAAATTGTATAAGCAAACAAATGACCATCTTTTTTTCAATTCAATCAAAAGAACTCCTGCAAACTTGAAATGATAGAAATATACATATCTCCGAGAGTTTGGGCTAAGCCATAGATAAATATTGTTGACGGTGTAATATTCCTCGAGTTGCTTCTGAACAAGTCGTCTTTCCACAAACAATGTATCTAATCTCTAGATACCTTCTCGAATTGAGCAGTATCGTAAATTGCGTGTTCAACCCGACAAGAAAAATCCTCGATAAACATGATCGTAAACATAAAGCTCATTATAATTCATACGGTAAAAAACAAACTGTGCGCATACCTTTACAACCGGCGAAATTAAGAAGACATTAAGGGTGAAATAGTGCTCGTTGTGTCAATAAAATAACCATATACACTGATCCCACCTCACTCAGTCGTACACGCATTGAATCCTTAAAGGGATACAAGATTTGGTATTCGAAAAAGTCGCCGTTTCATTGAATCATTGAATTGAAAGAAATTATAATAGATTATGCTGTGTGTTCTAAAGCCACCAGATTGAAATTTTGTGCATAAATGTTTATTGTTAAAATACATTCTTCAAATGCACTTTTACACATCTATGAAGGGGGTTCTTAGAGGGCCATTTTTTGAGACAACTCATTTCCTTGTATTTGTTATGGTCAAAAAATAGAAGCATTCGATAGAAGGAAGAAAATTACACAAAAAATGCTCTGTTCAAAATACGGATAATTGAACGCTTTTCGAGATATTTGAGTTCATCGCGAGATTCATCGGTACCGATATTTCAGACCATGACCAATTTTATTCTGAATTTCAACGTTTATGTCAACAAAATTGATGCAGTTAATTTCTTCGTGTGATTTTTCTGCTTTATTACTACGATTTTCAACCTGGATATTAGGAAATGTCAAGATATATCTTCCTTAGTATGCATTTTATCTTCAAAAAACTTGATCCACATTTTTGATTCACCCTGTATACTGCAACATTCATTTCATATAAATTTTCAAATAATATCATTTGATATTTGATGATTTGTAATTTGCACTATACTTGAATAGTCATACTGACAACAATAAATATAAATGATGGTTCTCATTTCCATATAATGAACGAAAGGTATCCACGAAAACTCGTAGAAGAATACCACATGCAATTAAACAAAATCACATGCTCAAAATTCAAATCAAATTTAAATGTTCAATGATTAATTGCATCCATCAAAGATATACACGAAATTGGTTTTCAAAAGAACAGATTCCTTAAGAACTTTGATTATATTGAAACAAACAAATAATTCGCATATATTCGTCATGAAGTGTTGCCAACTGTAGGAGTAGCGTGATATCAGAGATTCAAGGAAAAAAAGGGTATATTTCTAAGTTCAGTGACAGGAACACTTCAAGTAAACTTTTACATCGCTTACACCTAAAAATTAGATCGCTTTGCAGCGATTTCGCTTCAATGGAAATAAAGGATTTCAATAGACATTTCAGATGATACATCCTTTGAGTAGTTCTTGAATTTGTAAGTATGTTATCTTGTACGATATATGTATATTATTATGAAATCATGAGCTCCGCATTTTAAACGTACCTGTCATAAATATCATTTTAAAAATTCCGCACATTTATAGCAGTGTGATTACAACCATCCACAAGAGAAAAGAAGGATTAAATTTTTATGATAGGCATCAACGCAGGCGCAGAACCATTGAAACAGTCCCTGTAATAAAGCAATTATTACAATCCATAAAATATTCCTTGAATATTCACATTCGATTCGATCGGTGAATATCTCCTCACCTAAAACTTTTTGAATTCGCATTTTTTTTTCTCGATGGATCTAAGTTATTCCTATGGGCACGCCACTGTTGTGCTTTTTAGCTTTCCCGGTACGTCTTATGCCTCGGCGCTGGCAAAGAGACAATTATCAAGATTATTACAAATGTATACAAGTAAATAAATAGCTGGAAGAGGGCAAGTTGTTTGCCGACAGAGAATGCCGACTGCGTTTTCCTCCGAAGACGCCGTGTTATTCACGAAAATTGTCAGTCGGCCAAGACTAAGAACGAATGAAAGCTATCATCATTAGGCATTTTCAACATTTTGGTTCTAGCGGGACCCCTTTCGAGCATCGAAGTTTCGATGGTCGTGTCTATTGAACGAAAAGAGATATAAAAAAATTCAAAACTATTTTTAGGAGAAATTAAAATGACATGTGAAAGAAAGCATCCTCTCAACCCTCCTTGCCTCACCTAAATAGAGTGAAAAAATGAAATGAAATAGTCACCCTCTTCTTGTGATGCTGCTTTGGAAAACCCTCCAATGATCTAGTGATGATTATAGAGGGTGTAACAATAAAGCAGAAAAATTTGCTTCCACAAGTGGATGAAGTGATGTCGAAAATTACTTATTCCAAGCCGGAACCAAAAAATGACGTGAATATTTACAATGGAAAAGTACGTTATGGATGAATCGGTGATTAGTTTTAGTCCGATTTATTTACTATAATAAAATAGTTCATCGAACTATGAGAAATTAATGCAAGTAATAAATAAAAGTTTCCATTGAATTTTTTCATCATAAAAAGTCAGGTAATATATTTTTGATTTTCGATTTATTTTTAGTTATTTCGAATAATATATGTCAGGATTTCAAAATCCATGCAATAACAATTCTAGTACTCTCTCAAATTTTGAAAAAAATGTAGAACTATACGACAAAATCGATTATTTAGGAAAAGTACACCTGATTAATACTTTTCATGGAAATGAAAGAAAAATACAAAATATTCGTCATTTTGATTGTTATGACGTTCAGAAGATGAATTACTATTATTACAGTCAGCATCAGGATGATGAAAAAGTTAGCAAAACCATTTCAGCGCTCCTTTTTATCGACATGAACTGATAGAGTGATAGCTACTATCATGAAGTCACCATTTACTGTTTCAAAGTTATTGTTAAGTAGGTTATTTAATTAATATGTCAAAGCTATAGTGTTATTTGTATTCTTGTTGATTAATTTGAAAGGAGTGGGGACGTTGGATAGAAATATAAACATCACGATTAAAATAATAACAATTTAATATCCTATAACACATTCAATCATCAATACATGAGAATAAAATTTTATAAAAAATAAGTTGAAATACTATATTTCATTTGTTTCATTTAATTTTCGTTTCTTATTTTTCAAATAGGTACTAATTCTCCCTTCTAGCAACCAGCTTATAATAGTTGCATAAGTCAAGAAATTCAGTATGTGTATTTGAATGATATAATTACCAACAGTCTCTCGAATCCAACCTACAAAAAAACATGACATAAGTGTCGAGACTGACAATCAGGGCACATCATTGGTTCGCAGTGACCAATCAGAAAGTCTGTTTGGGTTTGTACTCAGCCCATTTGGGGAGGGAAACGGGAATGTGAACACGATACTTCTCATGCTCCTGCCGCTGCTCCTTGCATTGCTTGGTGCTCCCTTATTTGTCGATTTTTTATGTGCCAAAGGATAGGGGAATGGGCTAAGTCTGAACCCAAGGAATAATATTGATATTACCTGCTATTGGTCCTCCAATAACGAAAAATAGAAGGCTGAATGCGTATTGCAGTCCATAAGCTGCTGGTAATCTCTCCAAGGATACATGGGATGGTATTACCAGAACAAGAAAAATTGTTCTCAGTGCTTTTCCACTGCCTATGATAGCTGCTGCCACCAAACTCATCTTATAGGTATGTGTGTGCATGAAAACTGGAAAATAAAGAAGAAGAATCAATGGATACCTTCATTTTGATGCAAAGATCCAATAGAAAAGAAGAAGTTCCACAGAGCTTCCTAATGATCCTAATATTTGACTGCTTACAGTCCTGTCTGACACCACTTAGCTATTTATAACCAATATATATATTTCATTTATGGCAACTTTTACGATGTTTACATGTTACAATCATTAAAAAGACAACAAACTCAAAGGATACTCACTTGTTCTGCCGACCATCATCACAGTGATACCCAACAAATAAAAGTTTCTGTTGCTGATCTTGACCTTATCAGCGACGAACGAAACTATAAACCTGAACAATATATCGAAACCAGCCAGCAACGACATGAAGGTAGCTATCTGATTGGGTTGGAAATTCAGCTCCGTCATTATCACAGGAGTTAGCAACCCGAAATTCAACTCCACGAAGTTGGTCATGGTGAGCCCAATCATCAAGTTGACGTAGATGGGATCTTTCAGCAGCGCAAAGTCGAAGTCTTCGATGATTTGTCGCCAGAAGCCCACCTGTGGTTGTTTCTTGTGTGCCAGCATTGAATCTGTGTCTTTCTCTTCTTCGGAGATTTCTTCTCGGTTCTCTGTGATAGACGGCTGTATGACAGAGAGTTTTTGGTCTTTGTCTTCTGAGGCGTGGTGGTTGAGCTGCACTGAGATCGAGTTGGATCTGGACTTGTAGTCGAAATCTGAGTTGACGAGCATTATTGGTGATTCGGAAGCGAAAGCTCCTGCATCGTTGTCCAAGTACTGGCTTTGGAAGATGGCGCTACTGACTCTGGACATGGTGCCACTTTCGCGTTTCTGAGGCAAGAACTGGAGCTTTGGTTTCACTTCCTCCTCCTGGTAAAGTAGTCGACACTTTGGATAACTGCGGCATATTCAGCTCGTCACTTACCCTGAACTTCGTGTGCCAGTGCACTGGTTGCAGAAGCAAAGAGCACATCATGGAGTGCATAGCAACACCACTGAATAACAAAATGGTGCCTTCCATTCCAAACCGCTTCATGAGAGCAATCACGATGTAGGGGCATATCACGGGGCCTACAGCTGTGATGGTCCAAGATAGCCCCGTGGCTATCCTTCTCTTTTTCCCGAAATAAGTGTTCATCGCGAGTGCATTGGCCGATTCGAGTAGGCCGAATGAACCACCTGTGGAGTGAAAAGTAGGTCGTTTGATCATCTGACCAAGCTTTGGTTTGGTTTTGATGGTTTTGATGAAATTTTGATAGGAGATAATTGAAAAATTGATTGATAAACAGCGTTGCACGTCTATCAGAAAGGAGTAACAATTTCGATAAGTCAAATGAGTGATCAATCACCAGAAGCTGGAGATTCTGGCGAAATCATGGTTGATGTTAAGAGTTGGTAGTTTGGAGTTATCTGTGAAAGAGATCTCATACCATATCCGATCGAGAAAAATACGATGTACATCCAAAAGGAGCGGCATAGTGAACACACTATCAAACACGCCACCAATAAAATTGCACTAAAAATCCCCACTTTCCTGGTAGTGAATCGTTTGAAGACTGGTCCATTGAGTAGACCTGCAAAATGAAAATGATCATAACATTTCCGCATTTCATGTGGAAATATTCGAGTATACCTGCTCCGGTATTGAAAGCTATACACGTGTTGATGATAGTTACTACTTCAGTAGAAGATATTCCTAAAGTCTTGAATTTCTCCTTGAAAACTAGTCCATATTGTTGGAAAACAGGAAAAGCAACCAACTATAAATCAATCAAAGAAACTGTTTGGTATTATATTATCTCATTCGAATGATAGATGTTAGTACTTACGTTACTTATACCGCAGGCAATCAAAATTAACCATGCCCAACCACCATCTGGAGATTCGAAATCTGGATCACCGACTCTTAATCTTTCTTTCTTCTTTTGTTTTTTATTCATTGTTACTACAGCTTGACCCACGCTCATAATCACTGAAATCAAAAAACCCAATTGCCTAAAATAATTTTTCAGCTTGATACATTATCATGACCTGGAGCTGCGATATTCCACCAGAATTATTGCAATGAAAAGATCAAGATCAACTGTCCATCGAATTCCAGCCAATTATAATCATATTCTTGATCACACTGTCACAATACTAATATCGAGTTGTAGTTGTGTATTCCAAATAAATGACCTTGAATGTTACTAATTGTTTAATGTTGATTCAAGAGATAATATATGGAATACGCATATAAGTGGATGATAAATATATATTTAGTACATTCATTAAAGTTATTTTTGTTGTTGGTATTTGAATTTCGAACATGTGAATGATAGATAGATAGATAGATAGATAGATTTATTGGTGCTTAAATACATTTAAGTATTTACACAAGTCAGTAAAGATTTAAAATTCAGTAAAAATTTAAAACACTTATACATGTTAGATTATAGAAAATCTGGGTCACATACAAAGATGTTAAAACAATAATAAATAATTGAGCATTATGACTTAATCAGTATATGACGACAAATCACTGAAATCATTATTGAGGTATTCCTCAAATGAGTAAAACACCTTCATTACAAAATATTTCTTTAAAATTTCGATGAAACAATCTACATTTAGATTCTTTATTCTATGTGGAAGAGCATTGAATATTTTTGGGCCAAAATAACTAGTCTAGTAACTAGTTTTTAGTCTTATCAAGGCGATGATATTTTAGGAGGAGTTTGTCTCTATTTCTTGTGTCATAACCATAGGAACCTCCAGCTATACTATATGAGGCCAGATTTTTCTTTACATAGGTAACACATTCGAGGATATATGCACAAGGCACTGTTAGAATGCCCAGTTCTTTGAATTTTTGTTTGCAGCAGTCCCTGTAGGATTGACCGGCAATTACTCTCACACAACGTCTTTGAACTCCAAAAATGATCAGTTTGTCACTTGTCATATTACAATGATATAATGAATTAACACAAAGATTCCGTCAGGACTAAGATTTGTGAGCTTCATTTGAGACTTTATGATTGTTGTGTAATATGTGTGAATCAGTTATTCATGTAGAAAGTTGAAATGTATATTAAACACGTGTTACACGTGTTGCATATAGTATTTTTCGTGCGGAAAGCAAAACATGTCACATTTCGAATTCCGCATGAGACATTTCTAACAGTTTCAACTTTTTCCGGTGCAATGATAGCTGGAATATAGAAATTCAATATTTTTAATTCCATGCTATGAAAATTTTGTTTACAGTACCGTAAACTTAAGAAAGTAATAACCAACATCGCAATCTCTATATTTGAAAATTAAAGAGATATCCTGTAAGGTCATTGAACATGGCCCACCCTATATATTATTAATTTCTCCATAATGATATATTTGACCTTAATTTCTGGAAGTGATACAAATATATTTTTTTAGTTCTAGTGATAAATGAAATTTGCAGTCAGGATTAAAATCAGGATTTAATGTAGATGATCTATAAAAATTGTTTTTTCATTAAATATAATGTTTGTTTTGAGATTTTCATTCTAAAATTCACTTGTTAGTTCTACTTATCACGTAAAACAGGTTTTGTTTATTTTAGCATAATAAAACAAATAGGTTTCATTAAATTTTGCATAAAAATGTAGTTGGTTGTTTATTCGGATATCAATGTTTGACCCCCAATGATCTGGCACTGGGTAGTGAGGTTTAATCGTATAATATACCAAGAAATATTTCAAACACTCTATTTTATCACAGGTACTGCACACGAAGTGAATTAAATTAATGAATTTGCACTTACCATTTAGTTTCTATAATAAATTTCCAATTATCTAATAGAACAGAATCATTTCATTTAGTTTCTGTCATTTTCTATTCTATTTTATCCATATTTGCACAAAGTGATATTACTTTAACCAAACATTCTATATTTATTCAGTCCAATATCTCACAATCACGCTCACTATTCACCAAATAACTGACATGAATATAGCGTTTGTGTTGGTATATTGATACTGGTGACTTGGTTTGCACGATGCTCTCGAGTTTGTAAAGCTGAGTTTACACGCTTCCTCATCGGTACGATTGAATGCGATCATGCGATCTGGATTTTGTTGAAAATTTTCGTCAGTTCTTACGTACTTTGTCCCAAAAAAACACGAATTTGATAATAATGTCATCATAAGAAATCAACAGAAATGCTGAATATTCGTCGAATATTTGCATAAAAAAATCGACTGATATTAACAACTGAATTGGCGTATATATTTTTCTCCAAATAAATATGACATCGTTAATGGTATTGAGAGATATACAAATCTGTCAAAACTATATTCCTTGAATAAATAGACTTTGAAAGCTAACCAAGGAAAACAGCCCCAGCAGTGTCTTTTAGGGTCCCAGTGTAGTAGTGCCTATGTGAAAAATTTTTTTGGAAAACCTTCATCTCATTCTTTTAGGATTTATCTCAATTTTTCAGAATCCAATCCAGTAAAACACCAAGTATAATTATATTCTGAATTCAATTTCATTATTGTTATAAACAAATCACTTCTGTTTACAAGTCCATGATTGAAGTAGGTCAGTACAAATTATATTATGAAAAGTGTGTTATCATAAGTAGAGAATAACTAATGTAATTTTGCTGATGTTGCTGATTTGTAATCATAGATTCGATAAAAGTAATTGAGGACGGTTTTTTCGGGGAGTCTTGGTTGCCCCTGACTCCTCCTGAAGACTGAGTCCTCAGCATTTTTGTGTATTTTAGGATAGGCATTTCTATTTTTGTTTGTATCATTAGATCTCTTCTTAAATAATGTACCATCAGAATTGTCATTGAATTATATGCTTCGTTTTGTATGTAGTTTTGTAATTGAAATCATTTCATTTATATTTCCTGAGTACGACCCAGGCGACAGGGGTGACTCCCAAAAACGTCCCCTGTGCAAGACACGACATTTAATCAGTATCTCTTCTATTTTTAGGCACACTTATTGATCTGGACAGGAATTGACTGATACGTTTCTTTCTAATAGTAAAGTGTGTGCAGCAATAATAGATATCGGTTACATTCAGACATGAGACAAACAAGCTGTAAAACATTCTATATCGATAATATCTAAACTTTCGCTCTACGGATATGATAGATATAAGTTGCAGGTGTTCAATTTGCGAGTCTTTGAAATTGCTAGTAAATACTCGTGTAAACGCAACCATATCTTATTTGCAAGATGATGTGACGCCATTCGATGAAAATAAAAGACATCGCAATCCCCGAAACGCATTCATGTGACGATTAAACGTTCAAAAAACATCAACCAAGTCTCACTTGGTGGTATTTAGCTCAGTACACTTTCTACTGTGTTGACTTCGTACGCATGTCTACTGAGGATTAAATGAATCCAACCGTATTGTCAGTGTTTTTAGTGATCATTTCGATTGTAGTTTTGACTAGGACCGTACCAGATTAAATGGTGATTAAGAATCAATTGACACTTCGAGATTTATACTCGATAGTGATTACAGGGTGTACACATGTAGGGTGACCCACTGATCAAGGAATTGAATATTTTATAACTTTTTATTACAAATTGGATATGCGTTTTCATTAGAATCTCATATTTCCGAATACCGTACCTTTGAAAATATTTCAGATAGTTTTGTGAAATAGAAAAGTCTGAAAAACAAGATTTTTTTGATGAATATCTTATTGAAAATGTATTGACCAATGCTCTTGAAGGTAAAATTGTTATCATTGTTGAGTAACTACCCAAGTGGTTTTTGAAATTAAACTGAGTACAACGTGACTATTTTGTTCGTTGATGAATAAGACATTTTACAGAGACAGCTTACAAATAAATAAATCAAATACAAAAGACACCTACTCATCTGTATATGAATAATTAATCAGAACGATGAGAATGATCAAGTTTCTGATGAAACTGTATAAAACCGAAATACAGAGCCAATGATAAAGTATAGTCCCCCCTTTTTTATCTCCGTAACTGAAGACGAAATAATGAAACGCTCTAACACGTCGATTTTCATTTCGAATATGGTATTTATTGAAAAAAAATTCACACTTTCCACCCCTCTCCTCGATAACAAAATTTTTCAAAAATATTAACGGGAGTTATACAATATATCGTTGGAAAAGATTCCAAAAATAGAATTGCAAAATCACAATATCATTTTCAATTATTGAAATAAAAATACGAATAAAAATGAATAAATGAAGAAATAATATTGATATAAATACTCAAAAATAAATGACCAGGCCAATTCACTGTAATTAGCAACTGAAAGAAATGTTCAAAATGTTGTACATTTACTTCCTGACAGGAATAGATCCTGTTAGGTTTTCTTCCTGACCTTTTGTAGGATTTGCATCCAATATTCATGATGAAATTCATCCAGATTTCAAATTCAAGGTAACCCCATAGGAAAAACATTCAAACAAGTAAGACCTGATGATCTGGGTGGCTTAATGAACCCATAACTCCAGGAAGTAAACTTCATGCAGTAATCAAATCCAGTTCATTAATTTTTTTGAATTGATATTATTTGTCGATTCATTTTCATTTTCATTTTTATAAAAAAAAAATGGTAATTTCTGAATTCAACGATGTATCGTAAAACTTTTACAATTAAAAGAAAATGAGGGGACAGCTATCAAGGGAAGGGGGGTGAAAAAGGTTTCTTTAACAATAATTTCGTCTTCAGTTGCGGAGTTCAATAGGGAGAACAAACTTTCCATCCGCACTGTATATAAACGAGAAAACCTGAATCAATGATTGTCCTGAAAGTCGGAAAATGGAAAGTTTGTTTGGTACTTGAAAACAAAAGATGAATTTTTAGTTATTGACAGTGATTGTTTCCCAGAAAATCAGACGAAGAACAGGGCAATTATTTTTCCAGTTTCTCAAACAGTCGCCGAGATATAAACATCGACATTCTTCTTCTTCTTCTTCGCCGTCGTACCTGACAGATGACAGTCCGGCACGTATCGTGGGTGGCGTCCACCCCCGTTGACACGCCGTGTGCGGCAAAACAAACAAGGTGGTGTCCCGTTCGTGAAAATAGATAGAGTCGTAAATAACGTCTCGTCGGAGAGCAGCCAGTTCAAAGGCGGCCGTGCTGTGGCACACACCTTCGGGTGTCTGCCATCCCATCCTCCTTCGGAATTCGGAATTATTCAAATGCGACGCTCGTAAATAAGGTATGCAGGATGATTGGTCGCCCGTCGCGCTGGCGATACGTCTTGTTTTCGAACAACAAACGGCCGCCTTCGATGTTTTCCTTCGGACCATTGACAGATCGACAGGCGAGAAATGTGGAGGCCGTTTCGGCGTTCTGTTGAGACGATATGATTATGGGAGCTTGTGAAAGGGGGTCACCGACGGATGAGTTATGTTGCGTCGTCTATGTGTCTACAGGGTGGATATTTCTATTGGGTAACTCAGTGATTACGAGGAGAACATTAAATTCAATAAAACTTTCGTTATTGATATACATTTGATGGCGAAGCTTATCGACGTACGAATATGCAACATCATTCTTCTTCTCAATATCTATACACACAGTGTTTCTTGACACACAAAAACTTCTCTTTGATTTTCTGTGATGCAACAAAATAGGATGAATTCAAGATCGACCGATGAATAAATATACATATAGTATGCCAAAATACTTACTATATTTTCAAAATTTACGAAAAAAATTGAGCATCGAAGTGGACAATCTCTACAAAAACTTGAAATATTTGCTAAAGTAAGAGATTATAATAAGTTCACTGTGAAAACCACAGGCCAAAAATAGCAGCATATTTTGAACTACCGAAACTCAGTTTCCCAATCTATTTATCAATTAAAAATAATCAAATGTAATAAAGCTTATGACATTTTATTTCAGACAAGACATAAAATAAATGCAAAAAGTGCAGGAAAATGTTAATTGCTTTAAAAAAGAAACGAATGTATCTTCGTCTATTTTTTTTTTATAAATAATATATTTTTCAGAAGTGTACCATACAGGGTGTTCCTTAAAGACATTCTTCGACACTTTTTGAGGAAAAAACTTCCTATAAACGTATATCCTAGAAGTCTTAACTTTTGAGATATAGGATATAGGGTGGTAAAATATTGGAAAAAAACAGTTTTTCAATAATAACTGGGATAATATTTTAGACATCTTCAAAAAATTTGGTACATGCCTTCTATGCATCAAGGAGCATTTTGTGATGTATGAAATTTTCCATTTTCTCTACCAGTGGCGTCCGTACGGGTTTTGAATTGAATATTTTTGGAGAAAAAAATACTACGCCACTGCTTACTTGCAAAATAAAAATCACTTTTGGGATCCTCATTCATTATTGAGCACAATTAGTCTCATGGATTTTCTTTTCCGACGCATGGTTTTCGCTTAAAAAATAAAAATCGTTTCAAGGTCTATTCCTCAAAAATCTGATCAGGCGTGATCAAGTATCTCAAGTAAGTCCATGAGAAAGTGAATTCAATTTTGACTTTCGTATCTCGATTGCTACCTAGTACATTGTTTAATTTGAAGGCATAACATCTTCAGGAACATTCTCCATTCCCCGAATAGGATGTTTCATTTGAATCACCCCTCGTAGTGTATCCATCTTGCCTCGCCTACTAGATGTGGAGAGGCGAAACACTAACCAGAAATCCACCTGTGGAGAGCGGCAGCCTCTTTCATCACTGGATCAAGCCCGAAAGGGGAAATCTCTATTGGTACGGAGGCAAGAAGTCAAATGGCAGCTTATCACCGTATTTTGAAATGTTTAATCTTTTTGGACAGTACGACCTCCCAGTTTTCTTTGACACAACCGCATTCAATGGCATGCACAAAAACGGTCGTTTATACGGGATGACGAGGGATGATTTGACTTATTTACTAAAGTGGAGATAATTGGAATTTTGGAGTTTGTTCTACTACTTTTCCATCATTCTTGGAATTCACATCTTTTGAGTACTGATTTGTCAATGGATGACAATAGGTAAGTCTGGAACTGTCCATTTACCTCCTGGGAAGTTTTTTATCGTGAATGAAATCTTGATGGGGTTTGTGATCATAATATCAAGTTGAAAATGTATATCAATCAATTGAAACGTTCATAAAATTCCATAAATTGTAGTGTTTTACTGACGTGCATGTACCAAATTTGAATGCACTTATTTTATTTTTATTTTGAGGGGAACTTGAGGGATTTGGTACTTATACATAATAATAATTCAACTTTCATATAGGAATTTAATGAGAGCGAAAAGAATAGCCTGTATAATATTGAAATGCAATTATTCGAATCCTCCTACCATTTCGAATTATTTTACGATATCTGCGGTTGTATCAATAGTTGGCATGATGAGTAAGTCGGGTGGGGATAGTGGAATGGAAGCAATTCAGAGGACAAGCAATGCGTCTTTTTTGTTTATGTAAGGTTATAATGAACTTGCACTCCTTGTTACTCTTTTAGATTTCTCCTTATGTAGGTACCCAATTCATTCTGAAACTGTATGAGAAATATTTCGTTTCATTAGATTACATTTTACTCACTTCATCAAGATTTTTTAATACAGAATCATTCTTGCAAACTTTCAAATTAGAAATACAAAATAACGTGAATCATATGTACTTTATTTTAAATAATTTTTATAAAATTTATGTTTACACTACGTGCTAATACTCGACTAATAATAATTATTTGTTTATTGTTATTATTCGTTGGAAATGAATGAGAGGGAAAAGCTTGAGCCTGCGAACAGAATCCTTTTATTTTATCAGAATGTCATCCTCATGTTGCACTAGCAATTTTGAAATCGCATTTTTAGAAAAATCATGACGATTTTTACAATACTACTCAATAACGATTGAAAATATAAAATCTGTTCCAGAATCGCCGCGTATAATGATTCATTGGTACTTTATAGAATTTGTCCATGAATCATATGCTTCAGATTTTTCTTTTGTTTCTAAAGTGTTAAGTTTTATGGAAAACATATTCCAAGTCATTTCACTTGGCTAAAACTATGCGGCACATCAAAGACGACCCTTCAAACACTCTGAGCGGTTTGGGTCAATTGTACGTACCCCTATTGTCCTATTTGGTAAACAAAGATCCTTGTGCAAACCTCACGATTCAATGCACACCCGTATACACATATACAACACATAACGAACGCCAAAAAGATCAAAAGCGCCGCCAGCTAGAGCTTTTGAACAAAATAAAGAGAACAGAATATCCAGTAGTCAAAGAGACAACTCTCACTTTGGTAAATTGGAAGGACAAATTCTTGCAGTACCTTTGTAGGTCGTCTAATATTAGTATGTACTTATTTATTTATTTGTGGATACGTATTCCAGTACTTACATATCGTAGACTGGAATATTGCACACCAATCGCACCAAATTTTCAGGTTTTTGGCTTCAGTTTCGGAAAGTCGTATTTTTTATAAAATGGAGAACAAATTAACAAGGAGGTCCTATTGAAAAAAGTGAACTCAACATTGTCTCGCCTAGGCTGGAGACCCTGTATATCTAAACATTTTTTAGGATTTCGTATCTGCGCAAATATATCAACTTTTATTCGAAACATTTTTTGTATCCCTTTTCCTTAGTGAACTATTCAACTTCCACAGATTAATGGGTCATCCTGTATAAAAGTAACGCTATTCTCATCCTACCAACTCGTCTAGGGAATACGTTTCAATTTTAAGCTGACTATTATTTTTGTTCTGATTGAACCATCATACTTTATATATATTGTTCATACTCATTTATAATTCAGACATTTATCTGTGTTCCGCTCATTCAGTCCACCCTGTATAGAACAAACCTAATATTTGAATATGTGTGAGTTCAAAAATGGGAATCATTTGGATGTCGCACAACAAACTGGATAACTGGCAATTACTTCCTACCTTGAAAATACTTTCAAAGTGCATTATGGATTTACGTAATGAAAAACAAGAAAAAATCATTTGGAGTTCCATGTTGCCCAGGAAACATTATGTATCCAATGGGAAATGGAATAGATTATGATATGCATTGTATGGCTGGCTCGATGCATTGAATTTATTATTACGCTACTCACAGAATTACTAGTACTGAAAAGGTAACTCATATAACCTACCTGATATATCCATCAGCTACACAATCGAACTCACTTTGAGTACAATATCCAAAGAGGAATAATTAGACACGAAAATTTGAAAATTTAATCATGAACAAACCAATACTACAGTCATATGACACCATTTTTGCCTCACTCATTTTCGGTCAATACTGGGAGATATCTGACAATTTTGTTTATTATTGAACAAATGTAGCTGATGATTCTATTTAATCTCCATAAAAAGATTTTGCTAACTAATGAAAGATTGAAGCCGTATGCAACCATTCAATAAAAAAATTGTCTATATTTCTGCAACAAAAATGCTGATATAAGAAAAAATACGAAAATTGAGTATCAAAATTTTAAGATGTTACAATTAACTACATCATCTCTATTTCATTTCTGACAAATAATTTAAGTATGCACAAATAAATCCAGAATTTTACGTAAAATCAAAATAAGAAATAATGTAAAAAGTATGTTGAATAAAAAACAGAAGTCAACTTCCGGTTTTATCGACAATATTTCAGAGATTGATCATGTTTACTATTTCCCAGATTTTCATAAAATTTATTCGAATAAAGATATCGAAAACTTCTAACGAACAGATTGTGTATTCCTTCATATTTGTTTATTTTCTTTCAGCATTGATTTGGTGTTCCGAAATGATAATAGGATGATTTGGGAATGGCTCAACCACCAGTATATGTCCACTGGAAGAGGATGATCACGTTTACTCATAACTTGTGAGACAAAGAAGGTGAGAGTTCGACGTTGAGCAAAGATTATCTCGGAGAGCCTTATTTATCGACGATAAGATCATACAATCTGTGATTTTTCATTCCAAGTACGGTATGTAATCACTAAAATCGAAAACCGCGTTTCATCTTTCGCTTAACCCTTATACAGTATCGAAATGGGGGGTTGGATATCCGGATTGTTGTTCAAGGGTTGATTCCATATTATGTGATGTACGTACGGTGGTTGCACTTCTCATTTCCTGTACTAGCAGAATTCAGCCGGCATGCTTGTTAATAATCGACTCTTGGATGTTCTTTGATGTTGATGCGTTGAATCATGCCGACACAGGATCCTTTGAACCTCGTGCGTTTTTATATTGATGAAAGAGATCATAAACTATGAATGTGCTAGATTTCATTGAAGCTAGTATTGATATGGTATCTTAATTTGTGGCTTGTATTAACCTGTTTTTCCAATGTTTGCAGTATCCACTTGTGAAATGAGTTTCTAGAATACAAGTACTGTAACACATTTTCCCACAAAACAAGTGTTTCTCTCTTTGCTTTAAAATATCTCACAATAACTTGAGCTTTCCTTATTACATTAATGAAATAGACTTAACAAGGGTGGATAACATAAAGGATATTGGTATTCTAATGGATAGTAAACTTACTTCCTCTCAACAGTGTGGCCCATTTTTAATAGAAACACCCCCCTAAAATTTGAAGTTGTAGACAGATTTCGATGATTTTTTTTAATGTTAAGTACTAAAAGGTCTACCTTGGGACAAAATTTGAGATGTTCATTCTAATTTTTAGGGGGCATACTACGATATTTTTTTTATTCGATAATCGAGACTTCTCATTAGCGATTTTTTATTGAGAAAATCACTATGCCACTGGATTTACAGTACCTCTTACCAGGTGTGACCAAAATTTCATGAAAGAATATTCTTTAATAAAAAAGTTATGACAACTCAAAAATTCGAAAACTCACACAGCTAACAGTCAAAAAAACACCCTATATCAACAGATATGACCATGAGAATATCTTTTTATGATTTTAACAATTAAGTGCCGCCAGATGGAAAACAAAATAGTGTAAATTTTGTTGATTTGTAAATGACGGAAGTCCGATAGGCTTTGTATGTAATGTATTTTATGTTCTGTGCAAGAGTTTCAGTGATGAATAATGAATCTGTATTTGTATTTGTAGACTACACAAATTTATTCTTCAAGCTAAATATTGAAACACTTGAAATTAGGAGAACACGAGCGGACTTTTGTTTTTTGTACAAGTCTATGTCAGGTGAAATTTTCTGCCCAGATCTTCTGCAAAATTTTGGTCTGAAGGTGAAGCCTTTTGGAATAAAATCAATTGCTACATTACATTTACAATTCCATCAAAGAAATTATGGACTAAACAGCCCGTTAACAAGTGTAATGAGGAAAGCAAATAGTACAAATGTGGATATTTTTAACTCATCTCTCAAAAATTCCTTAGTCAAGAATATTTCATCTGGACAAATAAGTGATCTTATGTAGGATTATAATATATTTCCATTTTTATTTGTTTCATTTATTCATTTCGAATAGTTATATCAATCTTTGGAGTGAAAATTGTAATTAGTGTAGTAGTTCAATTTCTCAAATGTTTTTTTTTTATTATAAATTTGGTACTTTTAATATAGAAATATTGTATTTTGCTAATATTGGGGGTGTTCCCCGTAGAATGGATAAATAAATAAATAAATGAATAAGGAGCCACTAACATACAGGGTGACATATTAGTGTCTGGACTGATACAAAATCAAGCATTAAAAATCTAAAAAAATGTTATATATCTCATGTTTCCAGATTATGTTCATATTATAAACTTTCTGTTATTGATTGTTTTCAAGAATACTGCATGTTTTTAGCAAGCATTGATATATGCACAGCAATGTTTCACATGTTAGAAGAATCGTATAATCAGCCCATACTATACGTGAATGGTAAAATTCCCCATCCGAAATCATCCTTTATCCTAATGAGACATTGTCCTATCCAAACACGATCCTTCCCCATATATATTTTGTTTCGAAACTTGTATTAGGTTCTCAGGTATCCTGATGTCAAGCCGAAATTTATAAGAAATCACACTCCGATCGATCATCGATTAACAAAAGTCGGGGCCCTTTCAGGTCCACCTGGCGATTACTCGATTTAGGCAAAAGACCGACCGACAATGACCGATGATCCCAATTTTATGATACGTCAACATCAGTCTGCGATCGATGTCCATGGGATGAATTGATGGCTTTTGTGAAGAAGTGGCAGGATTTATTGAATATTTTGGCTATAATTTTGACTGCGAGCTTTCGTTCAATATCCGTCATGATACATTCTCGAATTATTTTTGTTAGTATTTTCTAAGAAATCTTTTTCAGTCAATTCATGGACGTGAAATATGTTCAAACTTCTGCCTGAATATAAGACGCAAAAATTTCCATTGAATTCGAGGATATCATGAACATTTCCACGAAAAATGTTCAGAGTGAATGTACCATAGTGGAAAATCCATTTTAATTCTTACAAACCTATGTCGTAACATGTTCTTCTGACATGATATTCTGTGTCTACCTCACTTAATAGTTAGCACTGCTCTATTTTCAACAACTTGTGATTATACAGCAATAATATCGATTTCAACTTCAATTTGTCATCAACCCTTGCCAGGGAACCAATTTTTTCCAAACATTACAACGTTATATAATCCCCATGTTTGTATAAGTCCAAATAATGATCGAATGAACAAATATTCAATTTACATCTCCTGTTTGATTCTGAAATCATAAAACTTGGAATAACCAAGCTTTGATGAAGCAACCTGTATACATAAAACTATTTCAGGAATCCTCCATGCGGGCTGTGAGGTCGAAATAAATATGAGAAACAAGGAAACAAGTGATAATTGAAGTACTAAGTATGATGTATTGTTTGAAAGATATTTTCATTTAGAAATATTTCATTACACCAACTGATTTAGCAAAATGACTGAAGCTTACCAAAATCTTTTGAAACTTTCGTTCTAAACTTCCACAAGAGATTTTCTTCCTTTTAATCTCTTCAAAATATTCATTGGTTCCCCCCTTTTCCGTTCCTCACCGTGTCTCGAGAAATACTGTAAATGATGTAGATTTAAAAAAATCCAATTATAATACACATTAAAAACCCAGCCATTTCTCGATCCTGGTCACCCTATACGCCGCTCTTGAAACTGGTCGAGGACAACGTATTAAATAACATAAATGTGGAAATAATTTTGGTAGCAGAAAGTGAGAAACGAATTCCAGATGAGTGTGCGGTATTTGTTTATTCATCTGATTTCTCCGAATCACAAAAAAAAACAGATTATAGTAACCACTCGAAAATGTCACCTCGAATTCCACATGGTCACTTTCCAAGTAAGACTGACTCAGGTAGATTGTGGAAGATAAGGTGAGTGTCAAAACTCAGTGATCCTTACTGAAAATGCAAAATTTATAGTAATCTACAGCAGAGAAGGTTCATATTTCAGTGAAATATCTTGATTGATGCCATTTTTGGTGTGTGATTTACCAGCTATAGGTGCTGATGATTTTTTTACTCTTGATTTTATTACAACGTTGTTTGGTAGATGAAAAAATAAATACAGCACATGACATGACTGTACGGAGTTTCTAATAAAATTTATATCTAAGTAGTTTTATTTCTTCCTATATGTATTTTTCAAGGAGTCTGAAGGCTTCTACTACTTTCTGTATGTTCATAGACGATTGATACAGAGGTGAGTTGTTGTTGAAAGTTTAAATTAATAATATACAGAAAATAAACAATTCATTTGGTCATATTGTCTGTTATGCTGATATTATTTACGGATATACATGAGAAAATTCATAATAAAATCGGAATACGATTATTTTAGAAAGATGGTTACATATTGATAGATCCACTTTGACTGTGGAGAAGACAGATGTAAACTGAAAGAACCCGTCATTTTTTATTATTGAGAAAAAACCGTTCAAATGTTAGTATTTGAAGTAAAGTGGTGATAAATACATAGTACCTTACGAGTCGTACTAAACAGATTGGATTGAATTCACACAAGCTTTTTCCAGGAAAAAATTACTGATTGTTCAATATTGTAGGAACAAATTTGAAACAATAGATAAAGCTATTTCGAAAAGAATGTTTGGACTATGTATCACCTTCCCAGTTAAAGAAGATGGATAATTAAAAAGAAATTTGCAAAATTAATCCATGGAAGAAAATTCCTGAATATAATATTGGCCGCCTCAAAAATGGCACCTTTACATTCAATTCATTCTGTTGAGAAAAGTATACCTATTAATGATGGAAATGAAATTTAATTAGATATGTTTTGAATTCAAAGACTTGTTTCAATGCGACAAAATCCCTCCCTAATTGATACTCTGATGAAATTGACTTCGTCTTCCATTAGCTTATTGATTCCGGAAGATCGAAATGTATTTCCTTCAAATCCCACATAAACAACTATTCTATTTTCAGGACACGAATCGTTCATTGTATTGCGGAACATTGTCAATCAGCTTCACTTTTTAGAATGTGTTGATTGAGTAAAAGTGCTTTTGCGGAAGACAACCCTACCCTGAATGATGAATCCTCTCTGAAATTATGTAATCTCCGAACCAGGATGTATCCATTCGAAATTTATCGACGACTCCAAACAAAAAACATCGCAAAATCGTTTTGTCCGACGAATGCCGGGCAGACAGAAGCTAAAAGTAGTTATTTATCTTATCTCTAATGCATTTTTGGGACCAAGAGAATAGCCGATGAGACAAGTATCCATTAGCGGCGACTATAAGCGATTATTGACTGTGTCACAGCCATATTTCAGACACATTTCGGCTAAAACCGTCAAGAACGGTCACATCAGAGCAGCAGGCAGATCAGAGCATCTGATTGGAGGGTATAAGTTACCGCCCCAACGATACATAATCGCTATGCATGTATATAATTTCGGAAAATATTTATCTGGGGTATAGGCAGAATGCTATAAGAGTAACAAGGAGAGCGATTATCCTACCCGTTAAGTTACCACGTCTCAGCCAAAACCATATCGATAGCTGTTCTTGTAACTTCTCGTGAAATTATAATGCCGTCTCAATTTTTAGCAGGGTACTCTTTTTGCTCTTATTGTCTAACTATAGATGAATTATTTCCAATTCTGTTGCACAAGTATGGGCTCTTCCAATACATTTTTATTTATTCATTCAGATCCAAACAAGAAGAAAGTCATGTTTTCTTTTTCTGGATGAATTGTTTGCTCTTTCCTGTTTAGAAGCATGTTTTGCATTTTACTTCGTCACCAGATACAAACACCTATATGTGTGTGTCTCCCACACATATTTTAAGTTCCACATTCAATATTTTCTAGTGAATCTACAAGAACGCAATACCAATTTGAAAAAAAAGCATGAGTTTTCGGTCACATCAAAAAACAACTGAACGTATTGTTAGTTTGGTACCCCTAACTGTATCAGTTATAGTAAGTTAAAGGAATCACAAGCAAAATATTTGCATAAAACGCAATAACATGCATTGACAATGATGCTGAAATTGATGGGTTTATTGAAAGCACCTCGTTTTAAGTTTTTATTCCAAGTCTTCAATTTCGTTGACACTTGACAGTTGATTACCAAGGATCAAGTATTTTTCCAATGTTAAGCATCATGAACACTTTCACATTACATCATCAAAATAAAGCACGACGTACTCTGTAAGTTCTTTAAGATATTTTATCTTCCAGCGTTTCCATAGAAATATCTCTTGATCCAATAGTCTTGACCTCTTTCTTTCTAGCCCAAATATTCATGGCGAACTTGATCTCTTTCACTAAAGCTTCTTTGGGAGTCAACTGAAAACGGAAAAAGATCCTCGAACGATGTTTCAAATTCACTCAATGAGAACTTACGTGTTCAACGACAGCCACTTTTCTGACGTTCCAAAGAAACTCGCATACTGCTATGAAAATAGCTAGGACGACACCAGCAGCTAGAACTACGAATACACCTCCGACATTGTCCATGCCCATTTCTGCAGCTGTGGCATCAGTTGAATGTTTATCTTTCTGTAACGATCAAGTATTATTATTGTTAGTGTAAAATGAAAAATGGCGTTTTCTTCAGCATGAAATTTTAAGGGCCGATCTCACCAACAGTTTTGATCGGGATTAACCTTAAAGTGCACCTTCACATCTCCCGATTTCTGTGGATCAAGCTGTGATGTCCATATTCAGATATTAGATATTTATCATGGCATTTTCGAAAAATTTATAATCTTTTCTTTCGAGGTTATGTTTATATTATCGAATCCCAATGACACAGAACTATTTCGCTATATATAAGCACAGAACGTTGAAATTTATGGCTTCCACAACGTTGCCAAGTTGGTGGCTTATTTAATTGTGGTTTTATAAATCGCAAATTTGCGGGAAATACTTATAAACAAATCATCAAGTCATAATGTTCTAATTCTTAATGCGAGCAATCAAAGATATTTGATTTTTCGTGGAAAATACGTTCGTGAACTCCAACATTGTTATTCATTTCTTCTGGGTAGGAAACTTATTTATTTCGGTTGGGTTTCCTCATAAATCAATGCAGCTGAATCAATGACTATAACAATTCAATCAGAGAATTGTATGGTTTCAGGAAAATGAGAACCTCGTGTTTTTTGAGGAATGGAACAAGCAAGACATTTAGGGGGATATTCTGATCTAAAAGCCTAATTTTTGGATATTATTTGAAAATTCTAATTATCCATTTTTATGTAATGTTCATTGATTCTCGATGTATTTAAAAAAAATTAAAAATGTGAAAAATTCGTCAAATGACAGGCCGGTGAAGTGGGTTTGCTAATGAAACGGTGCTCCCTGGTTGACATGAATTTAACCTTTGTAGTGATTCGAATCAAACAAGTAAAGAAAAATTCTTAGTCAAGATGTCGCTATCACTTGGACATCGGCCAGATAAAAATATCAAAATGACGTCCACTTGAAAAAAAAATTATTCTTGTTTTTGGACCTTTACGATTTTTCTAAAATACTTGGAATTAAAATTTTTCGAAATACAAGGTCCAGCGATAAAGAGATGTATAAAGAAGATTCTCACAAAATTTCGCTCGGCCGACATAGATCCACGTCACAAAATCTGCTGTATCTCCCAAAATAGTCCGCATTTTGAAAAATCCGTTCAAGAGCATTTTTATGAAAATCTGACCTTTGAAAATAAGTCCAAAATAATCGATTTTTTCAAACCTCCAAACCAGAATACCCCCGCGTTTTTCCGTGTTATGAAAGACGTTGAACGTTGGCTACCTCTCATAATAGATATTTCCTTCGAATTTTGTTCAATTGTTCGAAAATTGGTCAACTGATTTGAAAAATTAGTGGACGGAACACGAATGCATAATCCACCTTGTAAAAGAGCAAGCCAATCAGGTTACAGTGATCTCTGATCTATTTATCCCGAGTAAATAACGCCGTAGTGCCATTCCTAGAACCAATTTCAATTCCGTGTAATCTCCGATCTTTTTTTCTTTTGGAATTTTCGTAATCTTTGTTTTTGGTGTGGCATCAAAGAGGCCGCCAGAATAATCAAAAAATTATAATAGGGAAATTGATGATCGCCTCCTAAACATTCAGTCATCCAAATCCGTAATATCAAATTAACCGTTTTATTGGAAGTCGTAAATCTTCTCGTAAATGTATTCTCCGAGTGGGATTCCTTTCACTGTTCCGACATACAGGGTGGTCCAAGTTTCTATTGCTATTATTCTATTAGTCTTTTAAAAAATACTTGCTTTTCTCGGAGTGTCTATGTTTATTTTTTCCACCTATGACCTATACCTATACCTATTTACCTATTTTGATGATTGAAAGTGTGAAAAATGCAAAAAAAAATGGTATTCTCGTTAGTCAAAGGAGTGTCCGTAACTTATATCTGTACCTCGGAGGGATACAACACTATGTCCATTTGTTTCATATTGACTTTATTACAGAGTTACAATCAGCTTTTCTCATATTTCTTAGAGGAATATGTAAATAACAATAAATAGAATGTTCTGGTGAAATATTGTTTCAACATCTCAATAAATAGCTGTGCCAATAACACTTTTTGTTGAAAAAAAGTTTAAAACTCCTCTCCTGTAAAGTTATGAAAATGGATATAGTGTTGTATCCCTCCGAGGTACAGATATAATATTTAGTATGGTGACTGTCTAGCTTCAACCTTGAACTTGAAATCATGTTGTCGATTGTCGAGGAAGTGAATTGATTCCGAATGAAAATAATAACGAACGAATCAATTGAAAGAAAACATTTTTTTGAAAGTCTTCAAAATTGAGTGTGGTTTATATTGAATTTTCTCTGAATTGTATCAATATCTTCGAGAGTTATCCAGAAAAACAAATTTCTAGCGGCGTCTTCTAGTGGGTCATGTATACATTAGGAACGACTGCAAGAGACAGTTTTATAGGAACTACTCGTCTCTTTTGAACTTCTATGAGAATATATTTTTTGTAAATAAAAACACCATTGATTTCCCACATATTTCATCTTCATACTTCGAATTGCAATATGATGGAAACATGTCTAAAAATATACATCAAATGTTCTTTCATTAGGAATTATTTTTTCTAAACATTGATGAGAAATCATTCTCAATTTTTAGTTACTTTTATGTACTATAATTTCTAGTACTCAATTTTTCAACGGAAGATGTGATTGAAAATAATTTTGCCAATATTAGGAGTGATTCGTTGCTTAATTGAGTTCGTTTTCGAATGAAATATTGTCATTTCGACTATTTAATGAACATTTTAAATTAAACTAAAGACTGAACACTAAAATAATTGAAAATCTGTCATGAGGAAATATACAACATGAATCCTTCATTATCTGACCATAATATTTTATGTTTACACAATGAAATTCGCGCCACCCTGTATATGTAATAGAATCTGAATCCTTGTAATATATTGCCATCCATCTACCATCATTTTCTCGTGTTCCCAATCTTGATTTATCTTCTAGCAATTTGAAAGTTTATCAAGACACCCTGTATAACATACCGATGGAGTCGGTACATAAATAACTGGTCCTCCGGTAGAAAGCCATAAATCAAAACGTTTATCTGGCCCCCAAACTAAAATTAAGTGAGGTAGCCTCGTAGATTTAGTCGGTAGATTAATATTTTCCAAAACAAGTTTGACACTTGTTATATTCGAAAAGTAGGCATACTTATGCTAAGCTATTCCATATAAAAAACAGGAGGTAGGCTTGTTAGTAGAAAATAAAAATATGAACTGATAGAGAAACTATAATTTGTTCAGTCCAAGCGGAATGAGTTTATAAATTACTGAAATTGCAAAGCAGAAAATATAACCAAACGATGCAAAATGCTGATGATAGTATGGAAGGAGTTTCAGATTGTATAAAAGCAATATAAATTCCTTATGTAAAAATTGTCGACTATTGTAATACAGGGTGTCCCGTAAAGACCACGTCAAACCGAGGGAGAATGTAGATCAAAGGATGACCCACCTGCTATGACAAAATTCCCATTATAAAAGTCTTGAAAAACATTTTCCGAACAGTATAAAAGGGGACTGTGAGAAATATTTTCACAGAAAATTTTTGTGGTGGATTATTTTGTTCATGAAGTTGAGCCCATCGTAGTGGAACCAAAATGTACTGAAATGCTGCTCCACATTATACCAATAAATTGTCTATTTTACAGTGACTTCAAAAATGTTCCCTTCAGAATGTTTTTAATGCAAACGTTAAAATCCTTCTTTAGCAATATTTCACTGAAAAAGTTAAGCAAAAAGGTGTGAAATTGTACCAACCGTTAAGACGAAACTATATTGAAAGGAGCGAAAATTCAGTATTTAAAAAAAAAATCGCGAAAACGGTAAGACTTTTATAATGGGAATTTTATCATAGCAGGTGGGTTATCCTTTGATCTACAATCTCCCTTGGTTTGACGTGGTCTTTACGGGACACCCTGTATATCAGGGAGTTTTCTGTTATCACTACATTGAAATTTTAGAGCACATATATTTTCACATCGGAGAATATAGATAAATAGAAAAATTGATGTTCGAATATTGCTAGTTCACAAGTTAATTGTAATTCATAATTCATTTTTGGAGTTTTGGTTCTTCTTTTTCTGGAATGTATATCTTATCAGATGTCTTTCGGAATTGGATATCTTTGTTTGATTATTATTCACGATCGTTTAATTATTTTCAAGGTGTTGTATGACAAATTGACCTAGATTTTATTGCACGCTTGTATGGTTCAATATTTTAGAAGTCCAAGGTCTCCATTTTAGTTTTTTATATAACGACAAATATATCATTGATTGATGAATATGTCTAGGCAATGTCGATGTCACTTGATTGGATTGGATCGATCGAAATTGTCCATTTTGATATTTTCAAAATCCACATTCTAAATAGTCTTCGACGTAGTAAAAGTACTCACAGTACATTTTCCTCCGCCATTTTTCTTCTTCCACCATTTCTCCTTCAGCTCATGCAAAACTCCCATTTCCTGCATTTTCAATATGGCCTCGTTAATTGATTTTCTGTACGGTGCATCTGAAAATTAAATGTTGTATCCTGTGTTGACACCGATTTGCATATTCTGATATAAACTCGGAGCCACTCTCAATTTTAGAGAAACTGTTATAGAAATGGTATTTCAGAATTATTTTCAGAGAAATAAGTGAAATTCGGTGGGGTTTAATGATATAGTTGAGAAATTGTGCATAGTTCAAGTGTTGTTAACAAAGTTTCTGGTTGAAAAATTCAGAGGTTCGGACTCCAATTGTCCAAAAGGATTGTTTGAAATGAAAAAAAATTATTTTAACGACGTATCGATTTCATCTACAATCGTCTTCAGGTGAGACGTCTATAATTTTTAAAATTTTTAGGATACTTTCCCCATCGTTTTCACGACATTTGAATACTCGAAATTGTGGTGGTGCCACGTCTACAAATATCGAATGTCCTTAGTATGATTTCAAATTTTTTTCATAAATGAACCCATTGAAGACATGATAATGAAATGAATGTGGATTAATTCCGAAATAAAGAATTTCATATAGATAATGGCATCAATGATTGTCAGGTTCTTCAACCAGATGGAGTAAGATTTCTTATCATTCCCAATCCAAATATTGAAATAATTCCGGTCGAAACGTACTGAGAACGACCCACTAGCCACAGAGATATTTTCGGTGCATTTCAGTCAGTGAAATTTAAAATTTCTTGATACACCTCCAGTTTTTTCATGACATACTTTTTTCCCTGTGTTTTTTTAATTTACTCGACTTTGTAACTGGTACAATCTTCGTTTTTGGATCTAGAATACATGAGAATATGTATTTAGAATTGAATTATATAAACCCATTATTGTTTTTCGAGATTTTTCACGATTTACCCCAAATTTACAGGGCCTGATAAAAATTCATCCAGAATTCGTCTACATAGCTTTGATTTTTCATTGATTTCGTCCATTTTTGCGTGGTTTTTCATTTTGTCAAAAATTAACGTCCAAGTATTCAAAATCATGATTCAAGGTGAGGCTGGTTGGATTCTTGAACTCGTTTGAATTCATCTTACGAATGTAAACTCGCTGTTGATTTTTTGGCAATGATGATATTGAAAAGATCGCTCTGAAATTATATCGATGAATAATATCGACGCTTTCATCATTCTCTCTAATCGCCGGACTATTTTCCGTGGAATCTCAAAAATATTCGAACACCGACCACAAAGAATCAATCAGAGCGGTTGAATTTGCGGCATGCGTCTGTCGATCGGCAAATCCACTTAGCGGCTCAAATTTCTGGAATTTTTTCATAGATCGATATGGGTGCCGGTCGAAATTTATCTGACGATCGACAAGAACACATCCTAACGAAACAGTGGCGGATGCTTTCTGACTTTTATCATCACGAAAAACAATATTTATCGTAAAGTGGACAAAAAAAATTGTTTTTGGATCTGACAGCAAAACGAGTTGTTCAATATCTCTAGAAAGTACTCGCCTGATGAGAACTCTCAATAGGAAGATGGGAATGAGAATTTTCATATCTTATTACCAACATACTATTGAGCCAGTACCATCACTATACTAATGAGGAAATGGAAAGATATACAAAAAGGTGTATAATTTATCAACCGTTAAATCATTAAGAATTTACAGCTGTTTATTTGAAAGAACTTCAAACCATCCTCCACCACTTTATTTCAATGGATATATCAAAGAGCGTATCACAAAAATTGCTTCAATTTCGGTGAAAAATTACTATGGAAGTTTCAGATGAGGTTATCTGGAATCATGAAAATAATTTTCAGGGTTTTCTCTTGGCCACTTTGGTTATAAATTTTTTCACCGCATGTTCTACGATAAATAGTTCCTAATTTCTTTACACTAGCGAAAGCGGCAGTACGAAGTATTGCAAAGGTTATACTGAGCATTACTGACCATTTTTTCAGGATCTGGGTATTATGACCTTATACTCACAAATTGTCTACGGAAATCTCATACATGTTAGACAAAATATACATGCGTGCACTACACATTCAGACATTCATGGTTATAATACCAGATATGGTCATAACATTGTAGCTCACAGGAGGAGATTAGAAAAGAGCAAATCCATAGGAATATCTCTTTTCAATTCTCTTTCTACAGATATCAGGGAACCGAGGTTGGAGCATTTGAAAAAAAAACGTTGAGAAAGATTCTTATCATAATTAGACTCTACAGAATCAACCACTTCAGTGAGTTGATCAACGACACTTGTAGACAGCTGGTGCTATTTTGATTTTAATTTTAATTGATTTTATCACTTCTACTTTTTTGCTTGTGATTTCTCTATTTCTTTGTGCGACGTGTCCATATAATTTATTGTAAACCATGGATGTAATATATGTATATTCTATTCAAATCGCACTTTTCCACTTTCCTGTTTATTGTTTTCAACAAATTCTTTTTGTTTAGAAAAAGTAGATGACTGTATACCGATTTGTTCTGTTACCAAGTGATCAACGAAATTCAGACTCATAGGGAATTATAGTAACAAAAAGTCACCAACTGACAAACAATACTTCATATATTATGTATTGTGCTTCTCAGAACATTTGACATTTTCTCATATTTCATAATCGATATCACCATATCTCTTTGAGGGTCACTCAGTGATATCCAGACTAGCGAAATCCATCACTTCTCACAGATTAGTAAAACTGCGACGCCATCTTGGACAGATTGGAAGCAATTCCCCAGGTTTCGAATCGAGTAACATCTCATTCCAAATGACCAGAGCTTTGTTTAACCTGCTCCAACATGGACAAATAAATCAAAAAGAACTATAAATCCATTGAATCTATTATACATGGTTTTTGGAATGCTGAGACGAATGGGATGCTCGTAAAAAAACTATTTTCGTTGGGAAGACACTTGAACCACTTCACCTGAATATACGCCGCTGCGACAAAAGGATAACATTAAAGCGTCGGTAAACCATCGAAGAGGTTAGGACGACAGGGGGGCCGATTGTTTCGTATGTATGCTAAGAGATTCACCGACAAACGACACTCGTTCTTTTGCACGACTACACGCCAACTGGACCAGTGCCAAGCAGAAATGAAGCTGTTATCGCGAAATCTGTGAAATTTCTGATCCTTCATCGTGAAACCACCAAAAAGTTGAGATTAAAGACTTTTCGGTAACTAGGGGTAGTTGTAAGCATAGTGAGTTAATGATCAATCAACCTGACAAGTTAAAATGGTAAGGGGATTTCATTACTTATATTCTGTTTTCAGACTATATTTTATGTATAAACGAATCAATTTATTTCCACGAAAAATCAATAGTGTCCATGTTTGAGATAATTTTGTCTCTGTGTTACGATACCTGTTGATTAGTTTTTTGATCTCTTCCTCTTCCTCTTTTATTTAATCGTTGAGAGACTTCAAAAATATAATTTTATGTCACACACAAGTGGAGTCACTTGCTTATATTTATTAACTCTGAAATATTTATCTTGCTGAAGTCAAATTATTTTTTGATAAATGATATAAAATTGGTTTAAAATTTCCAAATTTAAAATTATTAACAATTCGAGATGCTCTCGACTGTAAAGTTTCTGATTGAAAATAACATATAGAGTTGCAGATTGACACAAATAATAGTAATTAAGAATGACAATTCGGAATTTTGCAAGGTGCAACTGTTCGGAAGTCCTTGCAAGTAGATGTTAAACAATTTGAGAGGCTTAATAATATGTTCCACTGCAAAGATACATGAAAGTTGAGAATTTTGATGATGAGGAAAAATTTATACTGATTTTCAGCAACTTCAAATGAAGAATTACAACTCAAGATACTCTTTGGAAATAAGAATTTTCAGTTAAGGATAGAGACGAACTTGCTCGATAATACTCATATATTTTCAGGAGCTATATTTCCATGTGATGATAATAGTTGAAGACTCTAACCTGATATAAGGCATAAAAATCAATTAGAGTTGGATCGGCTTAAATCCAGTCCACATGACGAGTTGATAAAAACGTTCGGAAGAGGCTAGGTAGGCTGCCACTTTTGAAAAATCTTTATTATCCCCAGAGATTTATGCTCTTGCCGTTTTACTTTCTACGGAGAATTGATGGTTGAGCACGGGTTTATTATGACATTCACAATGCCGCAAGTTTCGTTGTTCATTCTCGTTAAAAATGAAGATGTCATTGGGGTATTTCGTTTTCAAATTATAAATGAAATCGTTTTTTATGTTCAACATTCCACAGCTGTACCTCCATGATAATTATTTCACATATTGTTTACTCTTGATCACGATTATGCAAATGGATTTTCACTTTCAGATTGATTTTGTGTACAGGGTGGGCTAAAGGTAACTTTTCACCCCACTTCTTCGGATTCACAAAAGAAATTACGTCAATACGTCAAGTTTTTTAAGCTGAATGATAATTCTCTGTCATCTACATAATTTACCTCGAAATTTTGGAAATAGGGCTAACGTGCTTCTATTGTGGGTGTTGATGTATTTTTTGTTTCAAATGTTTTTGAACTTGTTTTCGCAACACTTTTTATTCTGTGACTGGCTACAGAGTATACAATGACACATGTCATATGACAAAAGACAATCAATTCTAAGTTAAATCTTGTTAAGCTGAACCATAACCATCTATGATTCACTTTCGATAATATACAGATTGAAATTTTTATTGTAGAAGGAGATCTGGAATGCGCCCCCACTATTTGTCAATTATTTGACATTTTTATTGACCTCTTTATAGGCATATTGTCTCAAAGTTCAACGTCTTCGGATGTGTCTGTAATTTTCTATTGTTGGCGTTTTAGTTTTCAGTATATCCGCCGCCTGTGGTTCTCTTCTCGAATTATCGTCACAAACTTTCCGGATCAAATTAGCCCCGGATCCAGCCAGGTTACACTAATGGTTCTTTTGTTCGTCCTTCCATGCGGTAAAATCGGATTTCTCTTGTAACAATTCTTCCTGTTAGTTATCTTCGACGCCTAATGTGATGACCCAATCGAGCTTGAGAGGAAAGTTGGGACGGTTTTTTTCTCGTGTCGTTCGACATTTGTAAAGCTTCTAATTACTCCGTTTGGTATTTGTCTACTGGACCGGTTAACAAGAAATACGAGATTAGGATATTAATCCTCGTTTGGATGAATGAAGCATATCTTGTTCTTTTTTGTAATATTCATTCTTGAATTTTGGAGAGAAACTGTAATATTTATTCTGGTAGGAATCAAAAACAATTGATTGTGATTTGATTAGATTGGGATATTTGTTATGCAAAAAATTGGTATATACTAAATTTTCGAAAACTTTCAAATCAATCTAACAAATTATCACAATAAAACACCTCAATATTTTTTAATAAAAAAAACTTGGGTAAAGATACATTAATTGTTGTTTCTCGGAAAAATAATTTAGAGATTTTCATTGAATAATCGAAACTGATGATTTTGTTGAGATTTCTCAGCGTTGAATAGGTGACAATTGAATCATGTTTTGAATCTCATGTATTGAAGTTAGACAACTCGAATAGTTTTTTACTGTTTCACTTCCCTTGATAATTTGCTGAAAATCTTGAAAATATTATGATTTCATTGAATTTTGGGAAGATGGAAATGCCCAATGAACACCTCTGGTCTAGTGCCGATGAAATACAATACAATACACAAAAAAATGGCACCACCAAGTAACACCGTCTGATCTCCTCATAGTTCATGATTTTTTAGCGAAAATAACACTGACATTTCCACCAGTCCTTAGTGTTGATTCACACCAAGAACTGAAAAACTGAAACTGAAAATCTCAGCATATGTGATAGGGGCTAAGTTGGTTTTAAGACGATCCTGAGTTTATAAAAATTTAAATTTTTCAGAAGAAATTCAATTCGTTACGTACTTCATGAATGTCATTGTATTTATACCGGGTGATTCTTCAAGGTGGCTCGCCCCTATAACTTTTTTATTATTGGAGATAGAAGAACAAAATTCGGGAGTCGTGTATTATATGTCAATTCGCATTATTTGACGTATTCACTTGCTTTGCAGTACTTCCGGTTTGACTGGAAATGACCTCAACTTTCGATTTTCAAATGGAACACCCTATATATTTTTACTTATTTCGATCGAGGATGACATTATCTATCCAACAAAACTTTGTTTGTGAATATTTGACGTATGAAAGAATTTTTATTTTTCGATCTAGCGTGCCATGATTAATCAATTGAGAAAGATAGTGAAAATAAAGTGGAAGTGTGTGGTATCAAATTGTTCGTAAGAAAATGATCTTCCACAAAAACCCGACGAGCCACCCTCTTTCCATTTGAAAAAATCGAGTTAACTGGAAAAAATGATATTTGTGACATTGAAAAAAGTATTGAAACGATTCTGAAGTCATATGCCTCAAAGTTGTATTTTTCTCATGTCACTTGATCAAAAAGGAAGCGTTTCAATAGATCCATTCAGTATGAACAATATTCATACTCAATACTCTACATAGACAAGGGGGAAATGATAATATCTACGCCATCTACTGGCAGAAGTAGGCCCGCCCTAACGCATAATAGTACCGCTGATGGTGTTTCATTTCAGCATGCTAGTGTTTTTTCTGAATATGGATGCAGCATTCACACAAGATCATCATGTACATGATGAAGTTTGCAATTTCATGTTTGGAATACCCCTTATTTGAGATTTCGAGAATGAAAATTATCAATATTATGGAGTTTCAATAGATTTTTCGCTTCGATATTATCTATGCTCAAATAGTGTATTCACACCAACTTGTATTTATTGTATTTTGAAGACAAAAAATGTATCTTTCTTCGAACTCACTTGTGGGCATTGCTATGCCATACCCCTTCGAGTCCAAATTGTTGCCCACTTGCATCAACTCGCAGTTCCTTTCCATCTCGTATTCGATGGAAGAGCTTTCCATGAGAAAAGCGTACTTCCTCTTGCTGGTTAGCACGCGCTTGACACCGTCCTTGTTGTTTTTCTCGAAGACCGACGGCTCTGCGCTTTCCATTTGCACCCACATGCGATGGTATGTCGAAAAGTTGTTGTCCTTGAAGAACGAGGAAGTAGCGCCACCTGCAGAAGAATTCGTGTTATAGTTCAGAAGTGGCTGAATAGACAGAGATGATTTCAATGAAGACAGCAACCTACAGATACCAAGAAATACCGTGGTCCCTAAATATCTTTGAGAAACCATTCGAGGTATTCATTCCTGATCAAAGAAAATGGCACTAAGACCCTACTAGAATAGGGCAAGGTAGACTGATCTCGTATACAGACGGATCAAAACTTGAGCAAGGTTCTAGTGCGGAATTTTATGCCACTTTTTGAAAAAAAAACTTCTGTACGCCTTGTGAATAAAGTTTGGTGTTCCAGGCAGAATTTTTCTCAATTCTTCAATGTGCAAAAATATATAGGCCCTCAAGAATATATTAATTGGGATAGTCAGGCTAGCCCAAAAGCTCTTCTGACAACGTCAATGTCGAATAGAGTTTAACTGGACAGAGTGGAGTAGAAGTCATGAAATAGCTGATGACCTAGCTGTGGAGAGCTGAACTTCTGGTTCGGAACCAACTCCTGGTTTGCCTAAGGAACACACAGGAGCTGCATTAGGAGATGATCAAAATCCTACAAAAATTTGTCTGGGATAACATACTAATGGAGACTTATTCACAAAAGATGGAGCTCTATCAAAGTGACCAAACTTGTGGAATCTGATTTGAACCCAGAGGACGTAGGAACCTTGAAACCTAGTGACCTTTGAAATAAAGTGTTACTTAACTATGCTCCAATATTATAGATAGTAGTTGATGTGGAGCAATGCGATTCAAGAGAAATTGTCAAAATGCCAGAATGTAAATTAGGAACTTCTGATATCGTGATATTAGACTTCTTATTTTCTTCTAAGCAAAAAACGAGACAGTTTGAGGTCTGATGTTATTGTCAATCCCTTGCACTAGAGAGGAATTCATGATTTGCTGATTTGGTTGGACCATCTTGGTAAAAAAATTGTTGTCGAAGACTTGAAGGACCATGGGAATGACTAGGTGGACCAAAATTTTTATTTCAAATATTTCGAGTTTATAGAATATTTATACATTATTGAACACCTTTTCTACGTGACTTCGTTTTTATGTGCTTGGAAACATTATTCGATTTGATACAGTATTTGAACTATGTAATTCGAAAGAAAGGTATAGTGACACAATTTTGTAAAGTATACTTTTGTTGTTCAACTTCCGGAGTTATCATGGTGAAAGGGCATTCCAAATTCTTTCGAATAATAATCCTTATATCAAGTGCGACGATATACGCCTTTATTATTTAATACAAACGGAAGTTCATCTCGTATGAACTTCCAATTTAATTTTATCCATAAATTAGGAGACTAATTTCCATACGGGTGTTTCGTTTTCCTATAATCATCCGGTAGGATATGAAACTCTTGTAATACGTACAGCTTTTCACTCGCAAGCAACTGGCATCATGTGAATACATATTTCATCGGGTATCATGAAGGCTTCGTTCTGATGTGCTGGCAGGTATTTTCGAATCGAAGCTGTATGTATGGGATGTTGCCATGAATATTAAGTGTTCGGATTATTCTACGGAATTCGACATTCATTAAGTGAACGAAATGAATATCGAGGGATGTTTCTATGTTGTTGGAAATTCTATTTTGGAATCCGTTTCAAATATGCGGTGCTCATGATTTAAGAGGAACTATTTCACGTTCAGGATTGTTAAGAGAATTCCTTCTATTCGAGCTTCTATAATTCATAAATATCTCATGATTTCGTTGTTATCTACATTTTGCTATTCACATTGGCTATTAGCGTTTCAAGATTGTGAGTGAGTATTTTTAACCCTTCATTCTTGGATCAGGATCAAGACGAATATTCTTGAGATATCTGTGTATATTTCTATCAATCATAGTTTATTATTCGAGACCGAGGTTTAGACCTAGCCCATTTCACTGAAGGAAATATTTCTCTAAAAACTTTTGCGTCAACATTTAGATCTCTCCCATTATATGAGTAGCAGAGGCAGGAGCATGAGAAGTATCGTGTTTACACTCTCATATTCTAAAATATGGTGGGTACCTCCGGTTATACCAGAAGTAGACTTGTTTAGATGTCTGAGGAAGGTGCAATCAAAAAAGATTTCACATTAATCTTAAACTAATTTTCTGGACACAGCGGAATAGAAGGCAATGAAATTGCTGATGAACTATCTGGGAAGGGATCAGCTACATCCTACCTTGGTCAGGAACCAGGTCTGAATACACACTAAGGAATTTCATCAAAAGACGGGCCAAACTACTCCAAAAAGTAGCCTGAGATAAGACATCTGGACAAGAATATAGTAAACTTATTCAGGTAACACATTGAAAACGAAGAGACGAGATACTCAGATTGAGTAGAGATCAGATAAGATTAGTATCACGTCTCCTTTCAGGTCCTGTGTCTGTGAGTACACATTCACAAAAGATGGGACTCTACCAAGGTGACTAAACTTGTAGATTGATTGGAGTTTGAGACTATGGACAAAATATTTTGGGCAATTGTGAGGCCCTAGGGAAATCTGATTGAAACCTAGTGGCCTTTTTAAACTACTCAAAAGAACTAACATCCTTTGAGGTACAATAAGTCTTTGGTCCTCTTAAGCAAAAAATAAACCAATGTTTCTGGGAAAGTTCAAATGAGAAGTAACAGTAGGATCCAAAAAATGTACCTTTCAGACAACCGTATTTAATTTTTGTTTGCGTTGCCAGATCATCAGCACTCTCTATGGTGGGGCCCATTCGAGACATGGTCAAGAAGGCAGTCATATTGGCAGTATAACAAGCCCCCATTATCAGAGTGAAGAACCACCACATGGCTGTAACCATCCTCGTAGATATTCCCCTGAAACATATTTGATTTGGTGAAAATTATCCGGAAAAATGTCACCAAAAAATTTCGCCACTATCGTCTGTGATTTATTGTGACCATGGTTTGAGAATCACCCTGTGGATCCCCACCTATCCGAGTCGGCATCGATTTCAAAGCGACATTCCGAGAAGCGCGTGCCGCGATACCTGTGCCCGCGGTCCGCCCCGACTTCTTCTTCTTCTAACTCTTCTTCCTCCTCCTCTTCTTTTCTTCCTCCGCGCCACGTCGCGAGGGACCTTAGTCGTCTCCTTCTATGGCGCAGTCGGCAGTTCAAAGAGACCGCTGAAATTCGTTATCATATCCTCGCAGAGGAGACTGATTGACTTTCATAAGTTTCATACGCTACAATGGGCATAACGGAAAAAATGTCGACGAAAACAATTTTTTTTTGTACTTGAAGCGCGGTCTCTTCAAGTTACACATGGGGAGATGCAACTGACATGTAATTAACTGTTGTATCAAAACCAAAGATACCTACTGTTTGTGAATGCGCCAAAAACGATTGGATTTTTTTTAATTTGCTACTTCGTTGCTGTCTGTAGTCAGTATAGTCTCATTTGTTATTTTCAAGTCATTCATAAAATTAAAATGGCACGTTCAATGCTATGAATTTAGTGTTAGTCTTTTTCAATATCACAAACTGAAGCCATAACCAGTAATATTGTCATAACTTGGAACCATGAAGTATTCATAAATGAACTTAGATGAAATATTTGTGCTATCAAATGGTTTCACAATATTTCCAATGAAGACACTTAATTGATGATGAAATGGAAGGATATTGCTATGATTTACATAAATGTTCGGTTAAGAGTGCAAAAACTACTTTCAACAATACTTCTAACGTTGTTAATTAACATAGTAAACAGAAACTATACAGTGCGTCCATAAAGTAACGCATAAATTCATTATTGGCTGAATGAACAATAAAATTAGGAATTCCCAAAACAGGTCGATTTTCTGATTTCAATTTACTATTGTTTCAAATCATAATCTAATATACATGAACCACTTTCGTGTAATGACGTCATCGCCATTTTTTTCAAATGGAACCCCCCCTTTTTTTCAATTTCCTGATTGCCTTTGCTGAGCTGATTCCAAAAATGTATAATATGTTGCTTCAAATTGGTACAGGGTGGGCAACAATGCAAAAAAAAGTATGAAAATATAAAATGAATAATAATAAATTTAATCACATATTGATTCATACGTAGTTTGACGCACTGATTCCGAAAATATGGATATTTGAACTCGTAGAGAATCAGGAACCTGAGAAAATCGCGAGATTCCAATCGGAAAATTTCGAAGTCGGTTTTTCGACCTCAATTCATAGTGATTCTTACGTGTTTTGACGCGATGATTCTGAAAATATGGTTATTTGAACTTTTCCGGCGAATTTGATTTTCAAAATAATCCGTATCATTAGGGTCCCCCGGATTATTAGGGTCCCTCGTATTATTCTGGGTCTACCGGATTATTCCGGGTCCTTTCCGGATTATTCCAAGTCTCCTGGATTATAAGGGTCCCCCGGATCATTCCGGGTCCCGCGGATTATTAATCACATAGTGATTCTTACGTATTTTGACGCGCTGCATTTTTGCCCACCCTGTACCAATTTGAAGCAACATATTATACATTTTTGGAATCAGCTCAGCAAAGGAAATTCGAAAATTGAAAAAAATGGGGGGTTCCATTTGAAAAAAATTGTGATGACGTCATTACACGAAAGTGGTTCACCCTGTATATTAGATTATGATTTGAAACAATAGTAAATTGAAATCAAAAATCGACCTGTTTTGGGAATTCCTAATTTTATTGTTCATTTAGCCAACAATGAATTTATGCGTTACTTTATGGACGCACTGTATTAGTCTATATGTGTCCAAAAAACAGTCAACATTTTCTCCTATTTATATTTGTTTTGGACAGATCATTGCTATTTCAGTGAATTATTGAGAAAAGTCTGCCTGTGGTAATGAAAAAATCTCGCTAGTTCCTGTTCATTTTCCTTCCTCGGTGAAATGAAAAGAACAGGAGGTGTATTTAATCACCTTTTATTTTCCCCTAGATTAATTCTTGAATGCGGTTCATTGTTATTGGTGGCGATTATATGTATACGCAGTGAAACTTTTCTTTTATAACCTCATTTTTAGTGACCAGCAGAATATTGTTTCGCAAGGTAGGTCCGAACACATTTTTCATCCATATGGGAAATTGCTCTCTTCTATCACAAGGTATAATTTAATCTTCTTTTTCATAACTTGCTCATAAGAACTTCATCTGTATATTGGTATATTTGTGAGAATATATCTTGGGTAAGAAACAAAAAGAGCAACAAGGATCATAACTATGTTATGAAACCACCATTGAGAGAGATGCAACGCTATTCCCCGTTTCCAGTTTTCTACTCGATACGTCGAATGACCCTGTCATGGCCAGTTTTAAAGCATATATTCGGAGTGGCAATTCACTATACCCAAGATAGCTCATTTCCAATACATTATTTATTACATTACATTATTATATTATATTACATTGGTATTGCATTACATTAGTACTATAAACTAATTTTTTTTTGCAAATTAAGTGCACCTGATCTCAGGATGAGTAGTACTAATTAACTAATAATGTTTGAACATTTGGTAGATGATATTTTATAAAACTAATTAATACAATAGATATAATGAAGAAAAGTAAACTAGAGACTGAACCAATAATATAAGAATTAAGGAACTGAGAGAATAGCAGAATATAATATATATTTACATTCATTGTATGAGTACTTCAAGAGCTCCAGAGTTTATGAAACCGAAGGACACCAGCCTTTTGGAGAACAGTTTGTAACTATAATCATTTTTGATGGACTCGTTCATGTGATTGTGAATTTTGGAGCCATTGAATGCTATCGACTTCTTATAGAGGGTAGAATTGGGATGAGGAATATTTAAATTTTTGAGAAATTTTTGTCTTGTACTATGATTAGGAAATTTCTTGGTGTTGCATTTCATTTTTGTACATGAATTACGTCATATTAAAAATATACAGATGTGTTAAATCGAGTATTTTACTTTCTATAAAGAGGTGTTCGGTGAAAAATCTGCGTCTTTTTCGTAGTATCACTTTCAAAATCCATTTCTATGTATCTTTCGAACAATTTATCTGATTATTATTTCCATACTATTATTCCATGGGACATTACAGATTCTACCAAGGATTTATTTTATTTTATTATCAACATCTTTTCTGGAAGAACATTCCTGAGTTTATGAAATGCAAATACCAGTTTTTTAAGTTTGCTATTCAAATATACTGAATGATTATCCTATCTGAGCGTTTCATTAATGATAACTCCCAGATATTTGATTTCTGAAACACAATTTCCATAATTAATTTCGAACGATTGGCGAATTCGATAATATCACACGTGTTAAGGCTGATGATGATTCAAACAGGAATCATCAGGATAAGAAAGAAAATTATTTTATCATGAAAGTTGTATGTAGATCATCTGCAGAAAGAAGATTCTTGTTATTCTTTTGTCTCCCGATTATATATTTGCGCTATTTCAATGAAACATATACAAGAGAATCAATTCAGGTTGGTTTGTTATTTATGCATATTCTTTTATTTTCACTTCAATCAGTGGCGGATACAGAATTTGTACAGATACATATATCGAGCAGAATTTGAAGGTCAAGTCCAGAGTTGAAACTTCACTTCTTCTAAATCAAGTTGAGTTAATTCAACCTAATCATCAGCAGATCCGACATTTTAATGCAACATTTTTCCATCCCGTAACGACATTTTAGAATCAGGATAAATGTTACGTAAGCGGAGCTCCTATGGATTCGCCACTGCCTTCAATCAATAATTGTAAACATCATTGACTTCTACGTCTACAAAATCCTTCCTTTCTACGCAACAGACATTCACTTATCTCCCTTCGGCTGTTATGCGAGAGTGCAAAGTTTTGATTCCAATCGAAAAACGAAAAGTCTACGCCATAAAGAAGTATGTAGAAACAGTATCGGTGCATTTCCTCGCTCTGTTATCTACAATACGTGCAAAATAATGGAAAATACCACTTACTTGGGAAGTAAATCGCATCCCTGCGCCATAAAAGAGCCCAACGTCAGCCAGCAGCAGTTTCTTATGTTCCAGATATTTTCCAGCTCTTGAGGATAGGGGTTGCACGGGTGGGGGTTTTCCCAGTCGTTCGGATTCATCCTGAAAATGATGCAATGTTTTGAGTCGCTCCTTTTTACTTGGACTTCTCAACTGAATCTCAATATCCAATGCAGTTTATTTTTAGTATTTTATTTCATGTTTAGTAGCATCACCCCAGTTGCAGTGATATACAATAGTAACTCGTTATAATAGGTCGATTCAAAAATTCACATCCTTCGGGCATCCATTGAGATTCATCTAAGAAATGGATAGGTCAGCAGCAGAAAATGTGTAAGCAACTGATTTACAAGACTGAAACAGAATTCCAACCTTGACAAATTGAATCTTCAAAATGTTAGCCTCAATTGAAAATGCTGCCTTTCGTTAAATCAGATCAGTGTTTCGTTTTCTAAATGCAAAGAAAGTTGAACTAAGTGAAATTTATCGTCAAATCTGCGAAGTTTATCGACAAACTGCTATGGCTGATTCAATGGTTAGAAGATGGATTAGGCAGTTCAATGAAGGTCATCCGTTTTTGGTGACTGATGAACTGGTTCACGCATTTGACGAGAAACTTGAGGAAAACCGTGAAATCACAATTACTGCTCTCACTAGAAAATTTCTGATGGTCACCACTTGAACGATGACGAGCTGAAAGAACATGGTTGAAAATACAAGCAGCAACCTTCTATGAAGAAGACATACCAAAACTTTTGCAACGCTATGACAAGTGCCTACAAAATTTTGGAAACTATGTAGAAAATCAGTTCAAGAGTTGAAGATTTTTGTACGATAAATAGTTTTTTCAACCAAGCGGAACATGTCTCATAGTATAAGAATGAAATTACTTATTAATACGAGTGAAACTAATTTAAGCTTGTTGAAAACTGTGCAAAACGCATTAATAGAACGCCATGCAAACCTATCTTCATCGATCACGAGTTCTCGTTTGTGTATGTAAGTTCATGGAAAAAATCTTCATAATTCCGTTTATCAAAATGTTTTTAATAAATATCATGAACAGGAAATATACGGGATAACGGGAGCCCTATACTTCCATTTGATACTGTGAAAAAGGTGAGTTAAGGATCATATATGCACATTGTGCATTTACTCCAGAATATTCTATATGTTTCTGTTCGGAGTTTCGTTTAAAAAATAGATCTACTATTTTGCACAAAAAAAAAGACTCTATCTACTCTTTCTTGTTCTTAGCCATCAATTTATTCGATGAGCAGGCATATTATGTAGTTACTCTAACTCAATCCCAAAGCTATTTTTACTTATTATTAGAAATACATTATTAGAAAAATCAATATTTGGAAAACCCTCTTCACATTCTACATTAAATAATCTAGTGTCATCTTTGATAATACACGCTGTATATAGATGAGATGAAAAGAAGTAATAATCAGTTAACTCCCTTCTTGGTCTTCTTTATTCCAGTATTTCATCCATTGTCTCTGAGACTTCCAGTTTGTCTATGGCGTTAATAACATAAGTGCTTCATGAAATCCATCATATCAGATTGACAAATAGTTGTAGAAAATGAGCGTAACAGGAGAATACGAATTCGCTTCCAGTATTTCAGGACTATATAGTAGGTATAATGATAAAGCACCCAGTTGGTTCTCGAAGCTATAACGATGATCATCGATTACCAGCATTCAGGCTTTGTAGCCAATAACAATATTGTTGTGTCAAAATATCGCTTCAATAGCAGAATAGAAGAGAAGCAGTGATTTATCACAGCTGTGGACTCTGACTCAAGAGGAACATTATCTTGAGAGTAAAGGTAATGAACAGAATAGAATGAATATATATAAACTGTATTGAGAATTTGGAATACTATCACACATAAAGAAATGAGTGACTGATTCATTATTTTCAGTACATGATCCGCTGAATTCAAATGACATGAAGAAATATCAACTCATTCAAAAACACGACAAATATCAATATAACATACAATTATATATTATTTATTACCAATTTTCAGTGTAGAATGAATTAATTTATCCACAAGAAAGTCAGTTTCAAACGGGATTTTAAAGTGTATAGGAAATACTTTAGAGTTTCCGTATATTTATAGCCCGAATTTCTAAGGAAGTGATATATTTTTTCTGAAGTTTTCGCATTCGTAGTGGAGTTAGGTTAATGTTCTTCGAAAAACAATCAAACTTTATGTTCATCAGCTTCATTTGAAATTGTTCTCTTTTTTATTAGATAAGAAACTTTGTTTCCGCAAGAAGTATATTTAAAAATGTTAACTGTCATTTCGACATCATGGAAAGAAATATAAAATATTTTCTGGATTTTTGAACGAAACATATCAATATTATACACCATAAAATGTATTTGGACGTGTGCAATAACTCTTTCAGAGCTATAACTACATATTTTAGTGATAGTTTGCTGAAAATTCAATAGCAGTTAGTCAGGTCCTCAATTGAAACTTGGATGCACTCTGAATAAGTATTATGGATATTTTTATAGCGTAGCTCTCAATTAACGGAGAGAAGAATTGAAAGAGCACACTAAAAATTAGGTCACGTATAATTCCGAGGCAACGTTTTATTTCAACGGGCATATTCATTTGCAAAACACCTGAAAGAGGTTGCGAAAGTCAGGAATAATTTACATGTGGGTTAATATTCTGAAATTCCACCAGGTGATAGACCAGAAGAAACATATATTCCTATAAGATTATTACGATTTCAAATCTTCACTTGCAGATCTGATGATCGTGACTATAATGCTCCATTTAGGCAGAAAAGGGCATAACGTCACAAACTATTTGAACTAATTGATTTCAATTTGAATCATTGTAATGTGGTTGATGAAGAACCATCCGAATATTTACTGAAACGTTTCTTCAGTTTATTTTCGACAATCCACAACACGTGCACTACCTGGACACATTGGAATAGGAAGCAATACAATTGCTGATGAACACCTTCAAAAAAAATTAAAATAATGACTTAGAAATCATCCACAATTGATTCTTTCCCAGAACCTGGAATGATTACATAAAACAGTACAAGTTGAATGGAAATATATTCAACAAAACCTTCAAGGAAAACAAAATAGAGGAGACACGTGAATATATTATAAAGACCAATGAATAAGAACTGACGTAAGAAGAACTAGGAGAAGTATTGAAGACCCGACCTGGAATTGATGATGTTCTACGATGAAGTACGAAACCCAATCGACCTATTTGATCCTAACATCACAGAATAACTGGTCACAATTAATTATCTCTTGATTGTGTTGAAACAAAACACAGACACCACACATAGTCCTCTCCCGAGTTCATGTTGTTGTTATGGGTTTGTAATACTGTATGTGTTCCTTCTCTTGGGACTATTGTGACTGATGTGGTTGCCTAGAGATGCGGTAAACGATGGCAGTGAACCGAACTTGATTAAGCGAGAGCGAGATATTTACCTGGCCACCAAGAACATCGTGATGGAGATGATCAAATAAGATGTGGCGATGTATATCCAGACCTCGAAGGATAAGGGATGGCTGAACGACAGTAATTCGGGTGGTTCCTTCACCGCTTTCGCGTACAGAATACTGATGCCTGTGAAAATAGAGAACGTTCAATTCGTAATAGACCTAGCAGTCGCAGCAAATTGAATGAACAACGCACGTGAAGGATGGATTAATTCTACAAGAAAAACAATGACACGCACTGATTCATTGGAAAAGACACTCTGTTGTGATACAAATGAAAAACTCTTCCACTTCTAGCCTTCGTTATGTGACTGCTTCAACTTCTGATGTTTCAAATTGAAATTGAAGCGAAGAAAATATTTTCAGCCTCAACTACTCAATTTTTGACTCATCAAAGGATAAATGCTATAAATAAAACACAGTCAAAATATCATATACAACTAGAAGACAAAAATCTGTGTCTGACACAAGACCAGCAGTGACTTGAGGATTTTTCAAAGACGAAAACAATTCTAGTATCATAGAAGCAGATGATGGGGAACACAGAAGAAGAGTGAAGGACGAAATAAGGGGAGAATGACAAGAGAAGACATATTAGAGTGATATAGACATCCATAGGGAAGGAAGCCTGTGTGCATTATAAGGAAACTATGGAAATGGACACCTCTGATATCCAGATCTAGGAGAAACCCAGATAGAAACAGGACGTACTTTGGTATGAGAACCATGAAAATTTGTAAATAACGTATTTTAATCACGGCTTTTTACGCTCCACAAAACATCGATGATAATGGAGCTTGAAGCTATACATGATATCAGGTGTGGGATTCAACAATGTCATTTCTACAATTGCCTGGACTATGGGCAAACATTCCACTCGAGTTGTATACCAACGTTTCAGCTTGTAACGAAGCGATTCTTTGTGATTAATAGAACAATTTCACTGGTGCCACAAACAAAGTTTCCGAAAAGGAAATAAAAAGTTCAACATTGTTGCCATTTGTAACGATATCCGTCCGGAAATGTCTGTATTAGGAGACAATAAAAGTATTACATAGAATCTGGCAAAACAAGTTGATCCAAAAAAGATAATTGACAAAGCAGTATAAATTCAACCGTTCAACAGAAACAAGGTGGAACAAATAGTGATAAATGAAGAGTACATCTCAAAGAATATTGACCTTGATTAGAGAGAAGAATTTTTGACCCTTTTTTTCCGCAAGAAACTGGTACAATGAGTCCATGAAAATTCATACAGAACAAGTGACTGTTGCATAAATAGAGGAGAAAAAGAAAACTCTCTTGGAATCTACAACAAATGTGCTATTCATATTCAGAGTTCGTTTTCGAGTACCTTTTTTCGCTCGTGTATCCAAGATGGAAAGAAGCATAAGTATATGTAACCAAGTAACGATTCTCATACGTGAATGCATAATATTCGATATTGCTCTGAATTTCAATTCTATGCTATATTTACCTAGGGTCATAAAGGGCATTGTGAAATCCACTGCTTTCCTCCTTTCGTACGTTATCGTCAAATCGCAAACTCCCAAATCGGCTTTCTGAAATTAAAAGGCGCTCTGAAAACGTTTTCCAATCTCAGGCATGTGTATACAGGGTTATTCGCCTAGACTTTCTATCAAACATATCTAGAAATTAGACTTGGATACAACTTGTTTAATTATATTTTCAGGTACTTTCGAATCTTATCATTTCCCAAAAAAAACTTTGGTAGTGGTTGCGCCATATTATGCAAAAACATGGAATGAATCTCAGAGTAATTGACTGTTGACGTTGATAAGTTGCTATATGCTATATTTCGAACTATTGGAATTCCATAACCAAAAACATTATCAACTTCATCAAAAATTCTCCAACTGAAATATATACTTAGACATTTATACTTAAATGAATTATCAACATCTTTATTTGTTTCAATCTGGAAGGTTATCATGACGATTTACTTATGTGTATGCCAAAAAATAAATATCTTGCAGGTGCTGCAGGTGACCTGCAGAACATCTCTTTTCAAAGACTCATTCATCCAACGAACAGCGAGGCTCTGGAACACATTGCCCAGGGAGGTGTTCCCCGAGGCATATGATCTTCAAAAATTCAAAAAGAACACCAATTCCTACCTCCCTTGCTTCTCACGATGTTCTCTGAACATCACAGGATGTCTCCTTCCGTGAGAATTTTTATATATATAAAAAAAGAATATTATGGTGGTCATTTCAAAAATTCATATTCTGACCGATTCTCCATTCATTTTATTTTGAAAATTATACCACTCAGATTATATGCTGTATTTGAAAGAAATAAATCTGAGGATAATCGATAATCGATTAATTCAATCGATTCACTAGATGGTTTCATAAAAAGCTCATGGTGAATGGCCCTGTATATACTGTATACATAGTCTTTTCAGCATAGAATTAAGATAACATCTTCGTGGAGGTATTCGACCAAGCCAACTTGATGCACATCTGTTTGAAGCTGTTAGGTGATATTCTTGGTTGACTGGTTCGCTTTAGAATGGGGTGTCGTTGTCGCCTTTTTGGGGGACCAGAGCCTGTACTAGGCATGAGGAAAAGTCAGGCCATATCAGCCTTGAAAAAATGAGTGAATTTGGTAATGAACATTTATCGATAAAATATCAGTTGTTTGAATATTTCGTTGTAGAATTTCTGATCAAGGACAACACACCAGGATAAGAACATAGTAAACTTTTTATACAATTTCAATTTTGAATGATGAGAAACTTATGTTAAGGAAGTGTATTGATCGTATTTGCAAAAAAGTAGATATGCTCTGATATATTCTCATATCCCATAGAACGTAATAGTATAGTGAAAGATTATTTATGTTGCGACAAAAGATGATAAGATTAATATTTGGACTCGATAGAAAAGCTTCATGTAAGTTTTGAAGAAGACAGTTGATATCTAGGGAGAATGAATATGTATATGTCTAGAGTTTGAGTTAGTTAAAGCCCTACAATTCTATCAAATCATATTCTTACGTATTCTAGCAACTCCTTGATGATTCCGTTCCACTGTTTGGTTTTCGGATCGTAATTGCCGTACAAACCATCTGGTACCAGCTCGAAAATGAAGCTACAATTGAGGTTTCCTGGCTTGCAGATCTCTTCCATAATGTCCATGGAATATCCCTCGTATCTATCGTTACCGTAAAGAGCTTTGCCATCTTTTGGTGTTGCTCGCATCAGGTATGGATCACCCATTCTATATTGTTCCGTTTCGTACAAGCATGGATACCAAATAGACAAATGAACAAATTAGATTTTTATCAGTATTCTGAAAGATATTGGTCTTGGCCTTCAATAATTGAATATTATTTCCTTTTCGGAAACTAAGAAAGATTATTATATCAAAATACTCTAGAGTGATTATTATTTGTTAACTGAGGAGAATCATCGCCAAAAAAACGTGAGTAAACAGATTTTTCATTGTTTTTGAAACCATGAATTTATTCAGCACATTCACTGTCCATTCTTTGTCGAACGTGAAAACGTATCCACAGTGTTATCTTTGATGTCAGAGAAAACACCAACAAACAGAGAGTATACCACAAAACTGCCACGTATGTTTATCAAAATATCAAACAAACTGACCTCGATACCACACGAAACGTCCTATGTTGAATGTTCTCCTTCAATTCTGTATCTCGATCTTTTTCTGTCAAAGCCAACTTGATAGCATCAGGATTCTTCGATTGCCACTCTGCGGTCATTCTGAAGTTGGTCGCATGAAGCTCGATAATTTGCAGTTTGTAGTTCAGCCGGTAGCCATCTTCATCGAAGTTCCATTCGTCTCCAGTCATCGGCTCGAGAAGTAGGGGCAGCTCTTTATTTCTCTGAAGGAATGACAAATATTCTATATCTTAACGAGCGATTAATATTCATATCAACACGATATAAGGATGAATTGAAAATGCAGCTTAAAAGAATAACTCATGGATCAATTCGGGCCAGTTAAACACAAGGAAACGGATCATCAGTCACGATGGTAGTCAATTTCGCGAGATGTAGAGCCTGACCTCAGTTCTTCACACTCTTGAGTAACTGATTCCTCTTCTATCTGCCACTATCAGCAATCTGCATCATCAGTGATGCCCATGGAGTTGAGTGCTTGAGAGGACTCTACAACCAATCTGGTTTTCCTTCTGCTCATTATGAGCAACGTCTTTGATTTTGTTGCAAGGGAGACTTTCAAAATGGATTGTAAGATGGGATTTGAACTGGCATCCAATTATTGGTTCTGATTGGTTTGGAAGATGAAAATCTCAATTTGAATAGCGTGAGACATCTTGAAATTTGGTCTCTTGTTTATTTTCACAATCAACTAACTCAGGAAATGTGAACGACTAATGAATTGAAGTTTGTAACGTTCTTGAAATCGTTTTTTGAACTTTTCAGCAAGTTGCTTATTGTAACTGAAAAACTCAATTCTTCAACTTGCTCATATTCCTTTTTACATTGATTGAAGTGACAGTAAAACTGAGGAAATACATTCCAAGACACAAATCAACTTGCAGAATTCACATTGAAATTCTGATCACTCCATGTATATTCTAATTACCCTGTGATGGGTTCATAATCCACTGGTATTATTTCTTTGGGGATAAACATGCACGACGTCATGTTTATGGACTAAAATACAGCATTTTCTATGTTTTCCTCTCTAAACTTCCATATTTCATACTACTAGATGATAGTGTAGTTCACTCCAGATATGTCGATGAAAATTGATGTTCCAGTAAGATTAATACCCACATGTACGTACATACTTGAAAACTCAATAAAACTGAAATTATAGTAGAAACATGTGAAATCATAGAAACAAAATAACGTGGTATTATTGAAGCAACACGTATATTTGGTATTATTCACCTTTTGGAGCCCATCGACGAATTTCCTTCCATGAAAGGAGCTCTCGCGAGAATCACAGCTGAGAGGCCTCTGGGTCAGTTTCTCTTTGTCGTCCACCTCCGAATACACGGAAATAAAAAGATCTAGGGCATCGTAGAGTAGCGCCGTTTTTGTCTGCAAGAATGGTTCAGATGTCGGATTCGATTGAATCAGGTGTGGGATTTGTTAGAGATCCCTCGAATTCTAACAATGCCTTGTGATGGTAACGCTCTTACGTGTAAGTCACTAGTTTTTATGTCCGATGACGGTCTCCTTTTCCTGAACAGGTCGATGGTTTTTTGTAGAATTGAGTAGTTTACGGGGCCAAACAAATCGTAATTCAACATCTGGTTCCAAAGTAATACGGCGTACTTCATGTTCCTGCTCTCTGTGTCTAGGAGCCTGAAGGATGTTATGTTTGTCCTGACATCTTTCAGTTCACTCCAGTCTAGAGTATGAGTATCCTGTGAATCATTATAATTATATTTATAATTATATTCTGCGAATTATCAGAAAATAACATCAGGAATTGCCTACTACCCAACATAAAAAAATATGAATATCTTCACAGATTCAATAGAAGCATTGAAATAAAATCCAAAATAGCATAAGAAACATTGAAAATTGTATTTTACATAATCCATACTCTGAAAGTTACTATGAAATCTGGCATAGTAGCATATCGAATATTCCTTCATTATTCATATAATCGAAATCATTCACAGGGTATCGCAGAAGTCTACGTCAAGATGGAATCGGGCAATAGTCCAAGTTACAAATCATAAAAATGGAAAGATTCCAAGTTGCGTATTCTAAAAAAACGGCCGTTTGAAGCAATCGAGAAAATTTGCACCCTGTGACAATTTTTTAACTCCTGGTACTAGACATTTCAACTTTGGAATTATTTTTTGTTATGGGATGCCGAATAATGTTTCTTCAAACTGTTGCATAACATAGAAAGCCAACTGGTCAAGCTTGGAAATGTTACTTTTTCCTCAACCAAGCCCAACTTTGACTGACTGAACTGTGAAAAAATGCACTAAGCCAGTTTGGCAAGTAACATTGAGCATTGGGTTATAACATTCCTTCATAAAATCATTGTTATCAACTGCTCTTGAAGCGTTGAAACCACTCATGACATATCTTTGAGCATCTGAGAGCAATCGATGAACCTCGGCCGTAGTTTTACTAGTTTGAATAAAATGGAAACGCTCCTGTTAGAACACAACTACAAAAGATGGGGCTATATCAAGGTGACCAGACTTGTAGATTGCGCGGCTTAGAACCTGAGACTATTGAACATATTTTGTGCTATTGTGAGTTACTAAACTATAGAAGAGTGGTACAACTAGGGGAACCTGATTTGAACCTAGAGGATGTGGGAACCCTGAAACCTAGTGACCTTTGCAAGATAGTCAGAGGGACCAATGTGTTTCAGGGTATTGGAATGATAGGGGAAATACAATAAGCCTCCGGCTGCAGTATATCCTTCGGACCCCTGTAATTATCAAAAAAAATTGGAACGCGAATGAGGATAATTTGTTAATGAGTTGACACTTTTTTTCGAGAATTAACTACTGGTGCTATCCCGACGTTTATAGGTATACCCAATAATTCTACACATCTACCTACTGGAATACCTACTATATGAGATGCTAATTGGACTACGCCCTACTGGATGCATAAATAAATGAACTAACTACCTTATTTATTCAGGGAAATAAAACGATGCTCTAACTCCTTCATCCCTAGTTTGAAGAAAATGTTTCAACTGTATTCAGGTCGAGAATGAACTGAATACAACGGTCAGGATATTCGACCTTTAGATTAATCTCCTGGGCTGCTTTACAGACTCCAATGCGGTCAGTTTGTATTCACTAGTTGCAGATAATTACAGAACTGCACCGAGAGGTCAGTAATGGAGGATTTCTGACTTGTAGGAGAAGAATTTATCGCAGATTAACTCACCACGTACTCGATGGAGTTTTAGGTGAGATTGGAAACTTTGTAAGGATATTTATAGTGATTATCAGATCAGAGAGTCTTTCAACTGAATGTACAAGTGGATGGTCGTTTTTGATAGTTTGATAGACGTATCTCTCAGTACTCATAAATACAGAATTTCGGCCAATCATGTTGCCCAATATGTAGATTCTAAGCATTCTTCTATCAATGCCCAGCACTTTCCAATAATCAGTAGAAATCATAATACTCACAATTAGTCATAACAATAATGTATAGAGGGAATCTTGTTGATTCACCCTGTAACGTTGTCTAAGAAGCAGTAGTGACGTAAATGATTTATGGAGTGATTTCCGTGTCTTTTCAGCACGGAAGGAAGGGAGAGGTTTCTGAAAAGCGCTCTCTGATGATTTCATGTCCAGATTGAAATCTATTTCACGAGTAAAAAAGCTAGGTTATGTACAGAGTGATTAAAATGTTTGGTTATTCAATTTATACCACTGAAAAACGCAATTATACTGTATGTAGTTTTCGGACAGTACTGATTATGTGAATTGGGTAAAAATGTGATCTTGTCCAAACAAACTGTTGCTGTGACATAGATATAATTCTTTATTATTGATTTTTATTGATTCCACATTTGTACTTTCTTTTATTGGATTTTTTATTGCTGCATCACATTCCGATCACATTCTTCAGTGGTACTGTGAAAAATTTATTATCTTCTGCCTATAAATCAGCATATTTATATCCCATTTTTATAAATTCAGTTCAGATTTTTGTTGAAGAATGTATATTATTTCATTCTTTTCCTCTTATTGGAACATATAATTCATAATTCACAAGTATAGAATAACTTTATTAACGCCGAAAAATTGAATTTGGTCACAGTGGAATAGAAAGCAATGAAATAGTTGATAAACTAACTAGGAAGGGGTCAGCTACAACCTACTATGTACTGAAACCAGCTATTGGTGTGCCTAAAAACACACTTAGGAGTTGCATCATGAAGTATCCTGAGATATCATACCAGAAAAAGAATATAGTAAACATGTAATTCAGGTAACCGATGAAAAACGAACTGACTAAATTTAGGTTAAGTAGAGATGAGATGAGATTAGTAACAAGTCTCCTTACAGGCCTTGCACCTGTGAAATCACATCTACAAAAGATGAAGCTTTACCAAGATGACCTAACTTATTATTTATGCAGCTTGGAGCCTGAGACCATTGAATACATTTTGTGCAATTTTAAGGCACTAAACTACATGGTGGTAATGCAACTAACGAAATATGAGTGAAACCTAGAGAACCATGAAACCTAAAGAGCTTTGTGAACTAATCAAAAGGACTAACATCTTTTGATGTATCAGATTCATAAAAATAAAATAAAGCAACGACCTGAGCAATGAATATTAGGACTTCAGAAAAAATCGTGGTACGAAAGTTTAACTGTAAAAGGCAATGGCGAAATGTCCTGATGACATTGGATAAGATTTAGGAGATATAATGGGTCTTTTTTATCCCTCAACGCGGCATTTTGGTAACTTCCTTCATTAAACGTCACCGCAGCCTCCATTCTAACATTCTCCGAGGCTCTTTTTGCCCTCTTTGGTCATAACTCACCAAGTTTGTCAGTATGTAGCTGTGGAATTCCGACAATAATTTCAGTTCCCTGGCTTCTCTCAATATCTCCATTATGTGGCCTGCTTCGCAGTCCAGTATGAGATGAAGAACGCCTGAACTTTTGACTTCTTTCAGCACCGTCCTGAAAATCGACAGAGGGTTGTGATGGATTGAGCCGTTGGTGTTCCGGAGAGGTCGAGTCAATTTTTATCCGACCTACGGCTTCACAGGAATGATAAAATATTTCGATTTATGGTCAACAAGGGAATGCCGTTAGGAAACGTTAACTGATTTTTAGAATGCGCACGCACTGATTTCGATGGTTTATATGCCCAAATAAACTCAACGTCGAAACGCTTGTAGGTTAATATGAAATGACGAGTGACGATGACAACCGAAACTGATCCTGTGTGACGTGCTATTCGTTAAAACCATCAACTTATTAGAAAATATTTCAAACCTTGATGATTTTTGGTTCTACTCGCCAAAATAATAATCTGAGACTTCCCATTCCATCATCGAATTTAACAAAAAAGTCACTCATTTACAATGCTCTGATACTATATAACCGGTCACAACCAGAAATATTGTCTCTCAAATTCAATTCAGGAAATCTGTGAAAAGACTTCTTATCAAGGAAACATACTACAGTTTTCTGTATCAGAGTATCTGGACAAGGATTGGAGTTGGAACTTAGTTTAGTCTCATACATTTTTAGTCTCATATATTTGTATCCATTTCTACTCAAATTCTACTCAAAACAGTGTCTATGTTGTTGTTTACTCATCATTGTTTGATTATTGTGAATATGTAACATCATTTCTTTACATCCTTTTATATTATTATATCTTATGTTTGTATCTTTACTACTGTTTACTACATGACTCGACTTTTCCCTTGTACAACAATGTATAGTTTGACTCAACCATTTGAATCGTCCAAATTGTATAATAGTTATTGTATTGTATTTTACTTATATTGCTGTTTTTGAGACAGACTGAATTCTACAGACTTTATATTGTCTACATTCTACCAAATTCTATTAGTTGTCTTGTAATGTACCTTCTTTCTTTTTATGATTTGAATTTCCATCCACTCTCATCTATACGTTCTTTTTTTATGTAAATGCTTTGTCAATAAGAATTCTACCTTCGGGCAATAAAGTATATTTTGATTTGATTTGATTTGATTTGGAAGAATTTGCTGAAAGAAACAGCAATAAAACTGCAAATTCTTTTAATTGCTTACTAATTTGAAATGCGTCTATAACCAACAGGTATACAGGCTAGAGTTACCAATTTCATCAACCAAGCTTCCTGACTTGTGATGTTATTGCCAGTTTTGTTCACATCCAGTCCCATTCAATATCAGCTACAGAATAGGTTTCTATTAAGGAACCCTTTTTACATTGTTTTGACTTGTATGTATGTAACTCAATGAGTGGCGCTATCTTTTAAACGAATTGAACAGTTTACATCACAGGTAAGTATAACTAGTCATTTGAAGATGGACCATTTGCCGAGCGAATTAAAGCACAAGTTTTAGTCAAAACGACGGAGTCTTCGGGCGTCGGTTCGAATCCCGTCCATCGCCGAGAAAAAATAATGAAAAATGAAAAATAAATATAGTTTATGAAAACTAAGAAATATGTTTCAATGGTGAATTACAAAATCGAATTTAATTATTGATATAGAATAAAATTAATTTTGAAAAACATTATTATTGTAGAAAGGCGTGTAGTACAAAGGTCAGTTTTTATAAAGTTCCCCACACTTTTTTTACAATGACAATGTTTTTCTGGATTGATTTGGTTGTATATAAATCGTCATCTTCGTCTTTTTAGTTCGTCATTGAAGCATGTTTCTTTTTTTTTACAAACTCTATTTATTCACAAAAAACTCCGAATTGAATGTTGACAAACCATCAATCTCTTCTTGGATTAATGTCATGTAGCTTTTTGAGAAAAAATCGTCTTCACACGATCTGATGTTCAGATGATCTCATAAATTGTTCCAAAAATGTTCTGCTTTTCGTGAACAATTTTCTTGAACACATTACGATTATATAAATTTCAGTTACAATCTCATCCTACAAGAATTTGTTTCACCAACTGAAGATTCCAAATGATACATCAATCGAAATCTAATATGTTTTCCTATATGTGTTTCTATGCGGGCAACACATTTTCACTCGAAGGAACATTTCAATAATCTTTGCAATTGATCCATCAGTTCAAGTTCCTGCTAGCAATATATCTTTCCTTCCTTCGGAAAGCAATAAAAATTCTATCCTTCACCGATCTCTTTGTACCTTTAGAGCTGCCCAGATTGTACGTATATTGCATATTGGGAAGCTTAAACTCATTTTCGACTAGTAGAAAGCGTCTATCGATTTTCCAAGACGTTCAAGTTGAAAGGAACTGAGAGATTGTTTTCTGTCAATAGCCGCTCATTTTCATGCGATTAGATGTTTTGATATTGGTTGAAGTATTTTCTTTGCGAAAATTGAGTGCGTTTTGGACATGCATTTAACTGACATAGCTATAATGTAATGTGAAAATGAGGAATTTGGCAACTACAATATTTCAAATGAATCTGAATCACATGAAAACTTTTATTAGCTTTATTGAATTTGAATATTCAAAATCCATTCAATCACAATAAACATCTTGTATCAACAGTAAGAACATTATAAAATGTGATAAAAAGAGTAAATCCAGTGATTGTTGAGAACTATAAAATTGTGACATAAGTACCTGTCCCCCATCCCTTCTTTTTTTTTACCAATAGTCCATTAAAAAGTTAATTATATTATAAACGATGTTGAAGCTCCAGAACGTTTTCATAGTGAAAAAAGCTTCAAAGATATAGCCTATGAAAAAATGTCTGTGTACAATAACGTTTCTATTCATGATGAAGAATAATAATATCCAACGAAAATATTTACCATCGTAAACAGAAATTCTGCCTACCCAAATTAATTATCGACATCCAATCCATTGATTTCCAGATGCATCCAGGAAAAACTGAATTGCAGGGGATTGCAGTTCGTTGAGTAATTATGTTAATGGGATTATTAATTGAAGCAGCAATCGGTTTTGAATGCGTTGAGGACGTATGAGCTGAAATGAATACACTGCTTTTCTGTCATTTCCAATCACGAATTCATTAGACGCACTAATGAAATCATAATTTTCATCTAAAGGGTCTTCACATAGATTTCAAAACCTCCCACAATGCAACTTAATTATGACCATCTAATTTATCGACGAATTGAATGAAATCTACTCATTATTGAATTTATAATCAATATTCGATTTTTTCTTCAAGTGTATCATTCATCTAATATCTTTTTCTGAAACTAGGATATATTTCAATGTTATGAATATCTTTTAGATTCGCCCAGAGAAAATTATGAAGAGATTGACAATATACCTAGGGAACTATTCTTCTATGAGGCGATATCCATAAAATATGAGACGTAAAATACCAGATTTATAGATTCCACCGTGTATAGAGAAAGACTGCTGTCCAGTCGTATTTGTAGAAGAAATTGCTCAGTCGCCATAAAACACTTTATATTCCTGTTGTGAGACTTCGTCGTTTTTATGATGTCCAAAATATATTGATAGTATATCATACTTTTTCTTGTCACTGTAACCTATTATGTTGACTGATAATTGATATATCAAAGCATTCATCAATTCGACATCAGATAATCCAATTATTTTCGTAACTATCGTGACATAATGTTTGTGGATATATTCGGAATAAGAAAAATATACTTCATTCCATATTAACATAATGAATATTTCATTTGGAAAACAAAGTAGGGTTATATGAATTAGGTAGTTCTAAATTGTTAATCCTACATGAATTTGTATATTTATTTGAAATACTTTCCCTTCATCCCTTCAACAATAGCTCCAAATATTTATAATACTTCAGAATATGAGTGGGAATGACGTTGAATGAACTTGATTAAAACATCACACATATCCTGACAAACACGACCAGAATTTATGAGGAAAAATCACAATATTTGAACAGAGTAAAAAATTCATTCGTTTCATTATATTTCGTCATCATCATTTATATTAATTTATACTCCACTATTTTAACCGTGCATAAGCAATTTCATTGAAACAAGAGATGGTATCAAAATGGAATATCTGAAAGACCGTGAAACAAAAGAAAACCAACCCAAAACAAATCCAATTATTGGAAACAACAGTCGGTCGACGTGGGTCCGGATTTAATACATTCACGAAAGGATTTCATTTCTATTTTTTAACTCGTAATAACTTTTTCAGAAGTTTAATATTTTCTGTGGAAAGTTGCCATGATTTTTCTCTATCTGTTAAAAAATTATAACTTTGTAAATATACATTGCTAAACATCTAGTTTTGTTACCAGGTAGGAATAATTTTGAGTGTGATGAAACCAAATATTCTTTTGTAGCTAGAGTATTCTTCGAAAATATGCTCTCACATGACGTCAAATCTTCTATAATTCGATGTTCTCGAGACAGTTTGTATGGTTCAAAAGAACGAAAAAATCATAATTTAAAAAGTCTAGAACAATTATTAACTTAGAAATGAATTAATCAAGAAAAATGTTGTAAAAAAGAGTGGAGTACTACAAAGATCAGTTTTTATGAAGCGCCCAACACTTTTTTACAATAACAATATTTTTTTCAAATAATTCATTTCTACATTTATAATTATTTTTATCTTTTGAGTTCATGATTTCAAGTTTTTTTCAACTATATTAATTTTTCATTTATTGTTAAATTTTTTTGGCAATGCCGGAGATAAAACCGACGCCTGAAGACGCGTTTTGACTCACGTTGACTAAAGCTAACGTCTTTACTCGCTCTTGTTAAAGGACAGCCTGAGGTAAGACTCTGACGAAAACCGCAATTTGACATATCTTTCAGCAAAGCTCACCTGTGATCGTCTCTGCTTCCGAGATATCGGAACTGAACGGCAGGATCAGCAGGACTTCGTTGTTTCAACGCCTCTTGCAGTCGTATAACTGCCTCCTCCTTTTCGTAGAGCACGGTATAACTTTTCCAGTCGTTTTCTCTCACCAAAGTTGCCACTGCCTTCGCCAGACTTTTGGGACTCGGATACAAGTTGTAGATCCCCTGAAAATTCGAGGTGAATAACGATTCTCAGAGATAGTTAGTTGGTAAGGAATAATACCGAGTCTTCAGGCAAAGAGGACAGGCGGATGATAAGAAATGGTAGTTTGAAATATGCAAGGGTGAAAAACGATGGGTGTTTCAAAGATGTAGTGACAGCGAGGCAGATACTTCTGATGAAGATACAATGAAAGTTCGTAGATGAATGATGTCTGAAATAACGGAATAGAGGAGAAGTATCGTTATGAATTCGGATTATTTTTTAAATGATCAATAATACACGAGATTTCAATCAGCAGAAACTCAATTTTCGTCATTCCGTTCATTTATCAATTCAAGAAAATAGACGATATAAGAATTAATATAAATATGAGAATCAACAACACTGAATATACATATTGACAAAAACCTATCGAAAATATAGCGAAAACAGTAATTTTAATCTGAAGAGCTAAGAACGTACTCACCTCTTGAAAATACTCAACGATGAACTTGTTTCAACTCCATTTGGTAATCCATTCGTTCACATGTAAAGCTATTTCAGATAAAAAATAAATATAGTTTAAAAAACACGCTCAATGATGAATTGAAAAAGCGAAAATAATTATCGATATAGGAATAAATTTATTGGGAAAAATGTGAAAAAAACGTGGGGTATTTAATACAAACTTATCTTTTTATCGCCCAACGCTTTTTTTACATGACAATATTTTTCTCGTTCGACTTATTTCTATATTCATAATCATTTTTGACTTTTTAGTTCATAATTGAAACGCATTTCATAAATTTTCCCAAACTATATTCATTTTTCATTATCATTTTCCTGAGAGTGACTCAGAAACATACAAACAAGTGAAGCTAATATAAGCGGGTTGATTAATCATTTCGCGTACCTCTCACAAACGTATATTCATTGAAAAAACTTAATTTTGGATCCACCCGAAGACTAACTAATGTAATCCACCAGAATGAATAATAGTTGCTCACCCAAGTCCTATATTTCATTTGCTAATGTGTTAGTCTCACCTGAGATGAACGATTCAGGGCTGCCAACTTGGGATTCCAGAATGTCTGGAACTGGGGGATTTTTAGTTCCGAAGACACTGATTGAATCATCTCGTTTATTTCCAACGATTCCGGACCAAAAATGGCAGATATTCCCTCCTCTATTAGCTGGCACACTGGAAATTGGACAATTAAATCCTTCTCTACGAATTTGGCATTGGAATATATGTATAGAGTGGATCATTGTGTGTGTTGGAAATGAATTATTTAGGAACGCCTATCAGTGTCAAGTAAATCTTTGAGTACACGAGAAATTCTTTGAATGAAGTTTCTCAATGATGGTGATTCATCATCACAGAAGAATCAATTTCGAATATTGAATCATGTAGATATGAATTTCTTAGCTGTTACATTTCAAATTCATATTGTTCTCAACCATTTTGAAATATACATTTATTTCAATCCAATTAAAAGGGCAAAAATAATTATTGATATAGAATGGAATAAATTAAGAAAACCATTTTCATTGTAAAAGAGTATTTGGTGCTTTATAAAAACTGATCTTTAGAGCCACTCTTCTTCAGTCCAAAGCGAAGTTACATACATACAACTCAATATGAAGCATGTGAAAAAATGGTGGATTCAGAATGGAGTAGAATGTTTAATATGGTATAGCCTTGATTAAATAATGAGAATGTTTGAGACAAACGGTTGATTTTAGACACAAACACTAACATAATACGGTTGTAATGTGTTTCAATTACGTGTTTTGTTTGAAAGTTCACTGTACTCACCAATATTTCCAGTTTCCAGCAGATTTCCATTAGTTATCCTGTATATTTGAGGTTCAAGTGAATAATTTGTTTTCGAGTACATATTTACTCTGCGAACAATGCTGCTGATAGCGATATTGGACAGTTCATATTGATCGTCATCTTGGAGGAAAATACCTAAAAATAATACGAGATATAGACACTCGCTTCATGAATGATTCAATGTGAAAACAATATTTCTATTGAAACATTGAATTCGTTGGGATATCCTACAAAAATATTTCGATACATATACAAGGCGAACAACCTGACAACTGATGTATCAATCGCAATTTTCACTTAACAGGTCAATTTTAAACTTGATCTTGGACTTTTAAATGCTTCCATGTTTTCATATTTTGAAGTAACAGATGAAACTATCACAGAGATGAATGAATTAATATGAATTCGCTCAAGGCTAAAGACATGTATATTGAAGAATAAAAAGAATCAAGACATTATCAAAATTTTCATTTCCGAAATAATTTTTGAAGGAATTTCAGAAGTTTTTCATATTATAGATAATAGATGAACATTGAACACCAAATGAATATTGATAGTAAGACACTTAGACTAAAGCACTATGTGTGCTTGTTTCTTTTCAATTATTACCTTCTAAATTTGTATCTAAAATTGGGAATCAAAACACATAATGTACAGGGAGTTGTGAAGTACAAGACCGAACTCCGAAGAGGTGATTCTTTGAGTTATTTTAAAACTAAAAGACGAAATATCCGGCCTTTTTTAAGATACGGAATATCAACATTGTTGAAAAAAGTTGTTGTTTCTACAGCCTCTGTATAAAACTGCACCCAAATCATTAAAAATCGTTCAGATAAGTTTAAACTTTCAAGTTAAGCCACGTTTTCGAATTATACCCTTTATGTATAAGTAGGCAAAAACCTCTACTCGAAATCGAAAGAAGATGGAATCTAAAATAAAATAAATATTCTTAATATCACTATCATTGATCACCGATACAAAAGTATGGTGTTCGATGAAAATTTCTTGTGAAAAATTTCGAATAATTCAAGTATTGCAATATGATATGTTATTCAGATGAAACCATTATACAAAAATAATAGCAGACATTTACTAAACCGCAGTAAACAAAGTAGGTGAAATTCAGTTCACCATTGGAAAAGTATCTATTTATTCTAAATCTTGTTTTTTATCAAAATACAGGTGATACCATGACTGATTACTATAGTTTCAATGAAGAAATGAAAATAATGCAAATTATTCATTTTTTGAGAATCAATAACTGTAAACGTAGTGTCCTTCTTCAAGTGTAATCGTTTTCTAGAGATCAAGGCAAAAAACTTAACTAATTATCATTCCCAATTAAAGTTTCACGACGAAATTCACTAACTCAGTTACTAATTCGTGGCCTCTCTTTGTTCCGACGAGACAGAACACAAACGAATGTTCGTAGAAAGTACCAACAGTTTGCATAAAATGAAAAGTCACTCTGAAGGCACCCTCTACGCAGTTACAACCAATACAAACTCCTTTTAATTATGTTTTCCCGGTACATAGAGAGTCCCTTGTGCGAAAGTGTAGGTGGATGAAATGTTTTTTATTTACTTGGTTCAACCGGAGTTCCACTCCCCAGAGTTTGGAGTTAACAAGCGGATCGTGAAAATTTTTCGAGTGTTTCCTGTTATTGAATGGGTTTTAATTGAGAACTATGGCTTTTTTCATGATTTTGTTGAGTTCACATATGTATTTTGGCCTCTCACCTATACTGATTTGTTTCCTTTGTTCTCCAAACTGAACAATAACGCTCAAGATCACCAGAATGAAAACCTCTTTTTGCATTTTCATCCAAGATTTCTACAAAAAAACCAAAGAGCATGTCATCTCCATGTGGCAATTATTGTTTTTGTATCCATTCCAATTTTTCAAGTGAACTGATGAAAGAACAATATATGAATATGAATAAAAATATCCTTTTAATCGAGAAAACAGAATATTTGAATATCCTTAAATATTTTTCAATAATAACGTCCACTTACGTGTACGAAAGTTTGTATAACTGAATATTGAATCCTGAAAGCCACATTAGCACTCAAATCACTGAAAAACACTCATGAGCACCATTCTATTCGCGTCCTGTTATAATAGTTGTGAGCTGTTTATCACTTTAATGTTTCATTGTTAAACACTGTATCGGCTGTATATTTACAAAATCGAATACGCGTCGCGACGCTACCGTCTACTGACTTAGAAATCATCGCGAGTGGCGTCTATTTATAAATATTCAGATTTCAACAGTGCCATACCAGATGTGAGTTGATCCGAATGGATTATTACCCAATAAAACGGGTTGAACAAAAAACATCGCATCGATTTCAAATTTAGTTTTGTTATTGTCTATTATATTGCTTTATATTAAGGTGTGCTACATAAATTTGGAAACCACCATCAAATTGAAAATAGACAAACAGTCATGTTCCATCGAATTTAAGAGTTATTCATTCTTCTTCTTCTTCTACTTCTTGCTTTTCCATACTCCCGAAAAAAAATAATGTCTTCCTAGTAAGGAAATCGTAGAATATAAAAAATATTCTATTCAACACATTTTTGAAAATCACTAAATATAAGTAGAATATTTTTTCTGAACATCAGATATGTAGTATGATCTCACTTCAACAATGTAAAATTGTTATCCCAACTATAATTGTTGGTCTAACAATTCATACAGATATGGAAACAGATTTTTCTCTCGAGTAATAAGAAAGATCTAAGAATTATGCCAATACCACCATAAACTATCTTAAATTTTGGTGGATGTTCAGATTTTAAACTTTTGGAGAGTGCACCACTGAGTAGTGTCACCAGTATTAGAATAGACAGAGAAACAATCAAGATATCAAGTTTTCTCCTATGAATCTTAAACTAGTATTTTCACTCTATTTTAGATTCGGTTGTGTAATAGAATGTACACATATTTTAAATTTGGGTATTCACGTGAAAAGATATGTACACCAAATGAATTCGACATTAATCAAATATTATTTACATGCTCTGATGATCGTCATTGACACTGACATTGATGTTCACTTACATCGAGATATGTATATTCATTTAGCAAGATTTTTTTTAACGATACGCCGAAACAGGAAGTTGAAAATGTTTTCGATTTATAATATGTACATCAAAATTTGATGACTATTGACTGTGACCGTTCAACAGTTTTTTCAATATTTGTAAAAATTTCAATAAAAATCAACAAACTTTATTTCTCTTTGAATGAATTGGGCATCGCTGTGAAGGCACTGTTGAATGTTGTCATAATTATTGATGCCTAAAAGTTCATAACTAAGTCTCAACCAATCAAAAGTTCACTGGTTATCTAATTCTCATTTTGCATTGACGCTATTGAAAAATAACCAAATCTGTCGAAACTATCTTCCATAAATAAATAGACTATAATATCAAAAGCATCTGAAATCTGTGGAGAAGTGATTTTTCGAGTAGATCTTGGAAGTATCAATTTTTTTGTCAAGAAATCGAACAGTTTTGAGTACCGACTCAACGATAACTCATTCATCGTGTATGTGATGAATATATATATATACAATTTATCTATCTTGTCCAACGTTTTTTATTTTGAAATATCTGAAAAGAAAGATCAACAAGTAGTGTTCCGAAAGTGTATCCAATGCACAACAATTTCCCTTTCGTTGAGGAGATCATTTTGCGGTCTGAAGTCAGTCCTTATAGCCACTGTATTTCACACTGAAAAGGCAATAAATTATTCCCCTGCAGAAAGGTGCAAGAAAATATCCCGGTAATATATTTCCAGCTTGTGGATGGCATTATTTCCACTGAAAATATCGTTCTCGTGAATTTCGAATGCACTAGGAATTTTTATGGCATATTATGGGTGCCATTTGAAAGACGACGTCCTAGTGCAAACTAGAAATTGATTATTTCTATTCGCACATGATGACTGTCTTTCATATGAATCTCTTCAGTTTTTTTTTGTTACGAGATGATCGTGCTCGTTTCAACAAAATTGCTCTGCTTCATTTCTTCTCTATTCTTATAATCAAATGGGGTAATGGGGGATAAAATAACTTCATCGGACTTTCCCGAAATCAAATACTCGAACAACATTCCATGCCTTTTCCTAATGAAAAACAAATAGGAAATAACTTGATTTCAGCTATTCTAAATTGGAATACCTGCTGTTGAAATTAAAAATTGATCCAAAGAAGGGAACTCACAAAAAGCTCTTGCAAACAACAACTGTTGTTCAATTTCAGCAATGTAATGTGATGTTTGAAAAGGTATTTGAGTTTAAATACTCATCAATAAAATTATTTCCAGTGGATTTGAGAAAGTACTAGTGGAAAATGAACATGGGTAATTCAAATAATTTTCGACCAAAAATTCTACTTTCTAGAGGAATATTTTTTCAAGTATCTGAACATTTTTGAAATCTACAGGGTGAGAGGTAGCAACTCCTCCTTCCCCCAATCTTTGTCGTAATACGTCCATAGTATAAAATTTGTTAGATCGCTTAATTTTGAAACCAAGTTGTTTTCCAGACACAAACCATTTTCGAAATAAATAAGAAAATGCATTCAATGACATTACAATTCAAGTACATTCCATTATATTTTTAGTACAAGAATAAACTTTCAACGTAACATAGGTAAAATAAACATGTTTTGGGAAAGATATGCTCATTTATCTGGAAAACAGGTCGTTTCTGGGACAAAATTACAAAATAGAATAAGACCTCAAATTGAAAGATCAATCCAACCTAGTGATGGGAAATTCATGGGAAATTTTTTCTTAAAATGTGTCAAAGAATAATCCGTTCAAATATTAGCATGTCTTTAAGGAACACTCTGTATATAATGAATGAAGAAACTTGTTCTCTTGGAGCGGAAAAAAATGAAAACCATCAGATTGAAATCTAAAACTATACGTTAATTTCTTTCAGCAATCTCAAGTAGAATACTTATAAGAGGCTTAGCTGGGAATTCGTGACTGGGCCTTGCATCATTCCTTAGCAGTATTAGATGATCCATCAATTTCTTGTTCAATGTTTCGGATGCAAACTTTACTGTGAGAATTTGCATTCTTTCTTGGAGTTTTTGAACTTTGGTCTTGAGGTAGAACAAGTCGATGGAAGGGTTATGCAGAGGGATATTTGGATGTCGTATTTCATGATCAGAATTTTGACAGGAGTTCAAATGCAACACGGAGTGTTATAGATGCTATATCCATTCATCATCAACTTCTCACGTAACGTAGAAGGGAAACGCAAACTACATTAGGTGTCTTTTCGACAAGGAGTACAAAATCAGAATTTCAGAATAGACTAGATGATCTGACCCATTTTTGGAGACCTGCAGAACATCTCTTTTCAAAGATTACCCAGGGAGGTGGTCCCCGAGGCATATAACCTTCAGAAATTTAAAAAGAATACCAATTCCTACCTCGTTTCCCTTGGTTCTCACGATGTTCTCTGAACATTACAGGATATCTCCTTTCGTGGGAAATTAAAAAAAAAATAAAAATCCATTCGTCTTCATAAGTATATTCATGAATATATTTCTTCATTACTGAATTTAATAGCTAACCAACTTTCTATTTATCTTTCCCCAATTCCTTTATTTACATGTCATTTACAAGGGCACATACTACAATTGTGTTGATATAACCGAATGGCAATCCGTATTTTCATGGTTTCAACAAGTATTAAAACTCAGGACAACTCTACCAAATTCTCAATCGATGTTACACGAGCCCCATCATCATTGCAATAAACGCGGAAGTTAAGGGCCCCAAAACAACACCTCGAGGAACACTTCGCCTTCTTCTCCTCGCGGTATAACAAACGACCGACGCAGGACGATGTTCAGGACTCGCGCACGCTCTCCAAGGGCGAGACGAGATCCAGAATCCAGCATCCAGGCTGCAGTGAGAGTTGCCAGCCGTGGACGAGCAGTCGATACGCGTCCAGGCGTTCGGTTCCTGCTGATCAAGACACACGGTCCTGTGACAGACATATCGGTTTTTGATCTCAGGTGAGCGATTGTTTGGTTCTTTGGAGGGCGTTCGACACGGGGTAGGTGGTTGGGGAGGTTTTGTAGTTGTTTATTTGACGTTTGGTGGGGTGTTGGGGATTTGTTTTGTTTGCACGCGTGAAGCGAGAGTGATTGATAGGTTATCGGTTGTCTAGTAGGCGTATCTGATGTCGTGATAGCATTAATTGTTATTGGGAATTATAGTTGGCATCAATGAAAATATAAAATTAACGAGTATGATTTAAAATTCAGGAAAATACTACTTGGATAAAATTATTTGAGAAGTTGGGTGATTCACATTTGTAATTAAATATTATTCATTCATCAATGGTTTCTGATGATTTCTTCAGTTATGATCCGTTCGAAGATTGTAATATAATTCATAATCAATTGATTTATTATCGATGAATTATTACTTTAAAAAACAGGTTGTTGTTCTTATGTTACTTAGTTAAATAGTTTATTATCATTATACAAAATATCACCTCTGTCTGTAATTTTGTTAATTAGTTACAACTCTCAAACTCACTCGATATCAACATAACTGATTGAACTTCATTTTTTGTCATGCAACAACCTTATTTTCTTGAAAATGTTCACTATAGTTCATTGAAATGGAAAAGACAATATCCATGAATCGAAACCAGACATTTCAAGAATCAAAGATATTTGTGTGTCATATTGAGAATATAATGTTGAACAATATAAGTCACCTGAAACGTTGAATAATGGTTTTATTGTTCCAAACAATATTCCAATACTCGAAAAATAAGTAAACATCAGCATATGATTGACTTTCTCGATACACCTGAAATAATGGTCAATTATTATAAGCTCCATATTATTCTTCAACTACACTTTACACTATCTTGGGATAATTCTACTTACTGGTTGAAAAACGAAGTTGAAAGAAGCACTCTTGGATCTTGGATGGTGCAGATAGCACCTTCACAGCAAGCCACTTTCCATAAAATGCAGAATCTCCGTACTGGAATCATTTGCTGGAAGTTGTTAACGAATCCTACAACTCACTACATCATGAGCACTTAGACTACTCACATTCAGACTACTTCGCAGGTACCAAACAGGCAGGGTTACTAGAAACCAGCAAACGATCTCATTTAAAAAAATCTCACGTATATTATTCAATGATCATTAATTATAGAAACTGTAATATTTCTGAGAAAGCTAAAACATTATCAATAATCGAAGAAAATTGTTGCATGACTGCAACATTGGCGAAGAGTATTAGTTTGTTTACCATGACATTCAAATTCATGTTTTATTGATCCAAACACGATAATCAACAAACAATTCAGCCAAATTATACATCGCTTGAACAGTGCAAGATTAAAATGTTAATACCTTCCAATGATCACTTGGAAAACTATCCCTGAAAAATAGTTCGATTTCCAAATGTCTTCTTCTTTTTGTTTATCTTTCCTATTGGACTCCTATCGATTAATTCAAAAATTAATAATTCTCGTTTCTCTCCATAATGACTTGACTCTCTTTCAAAGTTTGCTTTTATTCCCTGAACTACCATCATGGTTGTATCTCTACTTGATACTGCTGATCATTCTGATCTGTCTGACTCAAGGCATAAATCTCTGAAACCTAGAGTGACCGGAAATTGAAAAATATGGTAATCTGACATAGGAATCTCATTAAATTTCGATTAAAAAATGGTAATATTTAAGACTTTCAGGAATCATATCAGTTGAGAAATCCATTTTGCAATTATGTTTCTGGCTCGATCAAACAGGGATTATAAAACGAAGAAAATAAAGACAATTTCGGAAAGTACGACAGTTTAAGAGTTGAGCGCAGTATAAATAGAGTTGCTCGAAGGGAAGTTTTATTTTATAGTCATTTTACGGTCTGACAAAGAAACTTTGGAGTCTTCAGTTCTAATCTAGAAAGAGATGATAATTTATTTTCTTAATGAATACTCGTCCCAAAATCAACTTAATTACTGCATTATAAACAAAATTAGTTTACAGTAGACACTCAAAGTATTCACCATTCACGTTCGTACATGAATATTAATTATCTTGAAGTTGTTGTCTTTCGGAATATCTCTGATGTTATTAGATCATTTTCTGGTGATGATACATCTGCATAGCTTTTTTAAAGACAATCTGAGAATGGAGAGTATCATAAATGAGGCTCTTATTCTCCATTCGACATGGAACATGGTGAAGTGAAGGTTAAGTGTTAAGTGACCATAAAAAAAATTGTACTTTTTCGTTCAGAGTTTTTGTACGGACGTACTTCTACAATGTTGAGGGATCGAATAATACCAAGCTTGACACTCGGCTCGACTTATTTTAGACAAGAACACAACATCTAACATAATAAAATCCAAAGTATTCAAAAAAAATCACAAACTCTAGCATGAATTTTGGTGTGAACATTGTTCTTCATTTACTTTTTTCCGTTCAAACTACTACATTCATATGAAGAGTTGGGTGTGTAACACAAAGTGTATCTCTGTCAATCATGAATGGAACGTGGAATGTGTAGTTGGTGAAATTCAATCATGAGAAGAATAGCCGTGATCGAATTGACTAGGGGTTACTGAATCATACTGGTCCTCGACTATCAATAGGATCCTGAAATTTTCTGGAAGAAATTGGAGAAGGTAGCGAAGGTTCACTTCGAAGATATCAATAACCAAGAAACAAAAGATTCATTGTCATTGTTGATGGACGTAAAAAATTCTATGAATTGCATAAAAATTCATAGGAACAAAATATATATTAACATTGCAAGGCCAAAATTATTCAATAATATTTTTCAATCAAGTCAATTGAAAATATTCGCACTATTGAAGAGTGATTGAGTTATTGTATATACATATAAATATAAAAATCAAACTATACATTTTGAATTTAGATGATTGAAGATAATGAATGTAAAATAGTTCCGTAATTTTTTGGAGTATCAGGGACAAAAATACAAACGGCACCAGCGCATATTTTGACAAATAGTCACAACTCTATTCGTAAAAAACACATTATGATCGACCTTATTTGACAAGAAGAGAAATCATTTCAAATCCAGCAATATAAATAATTGAACCACCTTGTAATTTGCAGTTGTTTTGAATTGATTGCTTATAGTTAAACTATAGCCAATTATATATGATAATTTTTAATTTTTTGTTAAATATTAGGTCGAATTTGTAATATGTGTGAAAGTGGAATAATAATCAAATCAATTATTGAATCCATACATTGAATTCTATAATTAACTTGTCAAAAATGGGTGAAAAACAAGTACTTCTAAGATTCACACTACAATCTTGACAATGAAAGCAAATTATAAAATTAGACAATTGAAAAGAAAGTGAGTGGTTCACACCAATTTTAATTCAAAGAAACATTAAAGAAAAAGGAAAATATTATGAGCTTGGATGAAGAGCTATCAAAGTCAGGAGGCTAACCTCGTGGAAATGGTTATCTTCATTGCTTATATTGTGTTCTCTACTATAGTTTGGTGCATAATTGGTCACGATTGAAGGTTCAAGCAATATGGTTCCTAGACCACTCTCAATTTGGATTTATCAATTCTTCAAACCATTCTTTCGCGATTGTTGAGACGAGATCTTCAAGAGACAGTATTTGTTCAAGGGTGACTACCACGCTACGTATAATAAAATAAACAGCATGTATCTCGAATGAAAATTGGAATACATTTTGCGTTTCAGTGAGAATAACAACACACTGCATTCTCGGACATCTATCAAAAGATTGTTATCGTTCAAATATTCTCCAATCGTTGATTTGCATTAAATCTTCTTGGAGAGATATACAGTCATAATATCCTCTTATTCTAGAGAATATTTTCAGATTATGACTACTAATATCAACCGACAAATCGTTGAGATAACGTTGATGGAGTGCAAGAATTGATTTAGAAAAGACTTCTCGCACTTGCAAAGAGGAAAAGTCGTTTTTCCAAATTGAAAAGTCCAAGTATAAGTTTTGTATTCTCTCCAGTTGGCACCCCTCATGCTGATGTGACTCCAATTTGGTAGGTATTTGTAGCAAGATTTCAGAAATTGCATGCACAAATATGTCAAGTACATGAATCTTCGAGCTAGTTCATTGGAGTCAAAATCATGCTAGAGGAAACTTCACCTTCCAAATAATAAGGCAAACATTTTAATAACAAATATGACATTTGGTGGTAATTCCTGAGCGGTTTATTCAGTTTCAGCTTCTTTGAATTATAATAACATCCCCTAGTGAAGTCAACACTTCCGGCCTGTTGAATGGGAATGAAGCAAACACATCGCCTTTTCCCCACTCCTCGTCGAATTCGGCCATACTAGATGCTCTAGCTAAACTAGTTCATAGATCATTTCTAGGGTGGCGTCGTTTGAAAAGCAAGATACAGCACGAACTCATTAGTTAGCGTTATCTTTGTTGGAAATTGCTCCTATCCATCCAGGGAAGCTACAAAACGGTAACAATAGGTCGTTTGTCTTGACACTGGCTATGATGGTGTTAATGTTACTGAGTCAAAGGACAAGGCTGGATTTTCACATTAGCGTCAGCTATTTTTGTGTTAATATTCTGAATCTAGGTCTTTTATAAGGGATTTAGTCCATTTAGGGAGAAGTGAAAGCTCATCAGAACCTACTTTATTGCCAGGTCTCAAGAAATTATATTAAACCTCAAGAGAAGTAACCAATGATGATAATTGAATCAAATGAATAATTTATAATCAGCATCTGCCAAAAAGTAATCGTCATTGGAATTTGTCACAAAATTCATTGAATTTCATTCAAGGTGTTATCAAAATCACATATATTCTTCAAAATTAATACTTTCAAGGATGGTACTATTATGGATACATATTATTAGGTCCATCGAAATTCAGTGTAGTTTATGATTGAATCGCGAAATATATACTTTGAGACCTGGCAAAAATATTCCCAATCTTTGTCACAAATCAAAAATAATTACGATATACACCAAACCACTTTGACACAATTTTCAAACTAGATTTTGTCAACTCTAGAATACATGACGTGTAGTTCTCCTTTACGTTTACTGTCCTCACTATTCATATTGTAATTACAATTTTAGTATTTTCACTTGAAATAAGTTACATATTCACATTAATTTGGGCAATATTCTCTTGCATAAATGATCGACAAATTTGATTTTTAGAACTATAGAATCATTGTTGTTTTTCGAGTTTCTTGGACTCCTCAAAGCTTCTGAAGTGTTCCTTTTATTTTCTTTATAGATAAATGTGAGAAGCAAAAATGCCCTCATGAAAGATTCGAGTGTACGCTGATGGATGAAAGATTCAGGAAAACTCATTTTCTCCGATGATATATCGTTTATTCATTACTTCTGTTTCCACACCTCTGACCTTGTGGAGTTTGCGTGACAGATATGGAAGTAATGAAAAGGTTAGTAACCGGTATAGTGCCGGTTGCATCAGATATTTTTCACTTGGGAGTACACTCGACGGTGTACGGGTGTATTTTTCTTCAAAATCGCAAAATTATACTGACGTGAAGGCTTTTATGGTCGTGTGTTTTTTACTGCCATTTACTGTGTAGGTGTAGGTTGTTTTTGAAACCATTATAATAGTAATTCATTGTGGACAAGAGAAAGCAAAAAATCTATAAAAAATAAGCAATACAAGTTTAAAGAATACTAACTGAGGAATATAAATGAAAATGAAGTCCCAATTCATTAAGTACGCAACGAATGGAAAGGATATTCATTCGTATTAAAAAAATACATCAACTTATGCTCGTCTTGAAATCAACTTAGCCCCCATTGGATAAAGTGAGCTATGATCAGTTTCTTAAAAAATCACATCAAAATAAGAAATATCTTGGAAGTTCTGGAAGTTCTATTTCTCGATAAATGAGTAATATTTTGGTAGAATTTTTTTGGGAACATCTTGGTTGATGCTCATTCAATAATGTGAAGATGAGAATCATTACAACTTTTCGTAAAATTTTACCATGACCATTTTTTTCAATTAATTACAAATATCGTATAAAAGGAAATTCATCAGCATAGAAGCCTTCCGAAAAATAGAGTGCATTTCGAAAATTAGTGAAGTGGTCAGCAAACAATTCGAAACTTGTTATAATCCTCATTTCATGAAAAAAAAAATGCATAGGTGAATAGTGCAACATAAAAATATTAATGGAGGTCACAAGTTATAAGTACTTTGATACTGGTTTTATATGAAGAAAATACACATAAACTATTCAGGAATATTCACAAAAAGTTACAATCAATAATATCAGAAATACAGAACAATAACACACATACACGTAATTGAACAACCGTTGAAAAAATCCAAGAAGTCTCTTTAAATAATCGATATCGAGTGTCTTTGCTTCATCAGCGTTTCTTGTTGAATATTCCAGTGGCGTGGTAGCGGAACATAACAGCATCATTAGTGATGAGATTAGAGCTTGGTACATCTTTCATCGTGAATTGTAGTATTAATTTCATAAATTACATTTCATACAGCTTCATCGTGAGGTGAGGTTTATATAGCTATGCTTCATGCTCAATCATGGCATTTTTTTCATTCCATCACACATCCAATCCTATTATAAACACGCTACATCACACCTCAGCGAAACAAATTATTTTTTCATTACGTTGTATTTCTATCTATCTATGAAACCCGCCTCGTGTTCCTGGTATCAAATGAACCTTTTCGCATTCCATCCCTCTCCAATTACACAAACTAGGTTACCCATCAGCCATTATATACAACTACACCAAAATACGAAACCTAGATACACATACAGACGCAGGATGGATCTACTAATGGTGAGCTCCAGGAATTCGAAGTGATCGTTGGGTTTCAGCCAGACCAATATGGCAAGCCTAATCAACTTCGCAGAGCGCTCCACATAGCATTATATTTCGGTGTGGACTCTGCAGTAATATAATACCTGTCATGACATTATGAGATATTGTTACATGTATTCGCAAGATGAATGTATTGAAAACATGCCCGGAAAATGCAACGTTGGGAGCCGGGAGAATATTTATGGGTAAACGTCGAAGTTTGAAGATGTCTTAATGATGTCGGATATACGTACTCGATATTATTTATCCGAGATGAAGTTTATGAATTGATATAGGGGATGAAACTTTGAGCGTTTATCTCCGATTGAGCAATAAAACTGGAAGTTTCAATCGCCAAGATAAGGAATTACTTCAAGGAGTATAAAAATTATTGGACTCTCACCATTATCGACTTCACGAGGCTCAATCCATCGTCCACATTGTTGGAAATTGAGAACAATCTGAATTTCTAGTAATAGGACTAATTTGATGCAGTCGTTATTCAGGAAGATATGACAGATTACTAAAATCGCTGAGGAATACTCAACTGAAATAAATTAAAGATAGTGACACTTTCAGATATATTATTCGCAATATTCTATGTATAGTTATTCTATAACTATATATTAATTATTATGTCGAAAGAGTAGTTTTAGACCTCAAAACAATTTTCGATACCTCTGGCACAAAAACTATGAATTAAAAAAATGTAATTCGTCGTGAGTTTTTCCCAACTGTAACTGAAAATCTTTGAGATTTTGAGAATGTCTATTCGAAAAGGTTGTTCTCCTCAAAATGTCTGCAATATAAATTATCCAAAATGCCAAATAGCAATGAAAATAAATTAGAGAAACATCAGAATGCCCATAACAGAAATATTGAGTACTAGATATTTCAAGAACTACAAATTCAAATTAATAATGTTTTGTGTCATTTGTTTATAGGATCTAACAGTGACTACTAGAAAACCATAATTTTTTCCTTACATAACATATTTATTTAAACTTTTCAGATGTCTTCATGATGGATCTCGAAATGTTTCTATTGCTTGGACTTTGGCTGTCGAAAACGGTCTTTTGTTTGCCTGAAACAATACCAATCGGTGAGTATTCTCATATTATGTAGTGAAACAGTTGAATCGATTATAAAATTATAACAGATCCAGTATGGTTCCCTATGGGACTCGACATACGAAATATTCTTGTAACCATCAATCGCATCATCCATTTATATCTTGTGTACTATCACAGGACAAATGATTTCTGATTATTCAATGAGTTCTTTCTGTCAGACCATATGTATTAATTTTTTATGGAATGACTATGATAGACAGTATCAAATGCTTCAGATTAATTAGCGAATATGCAAATTCTGGGTTATTTCTCGTTGAATGCATTTAGAATATAAAGTAATCGTCAGAATCTTCTCAAGTTATCCTGGACAATTTTTGGTGTTTCTTCAATGGTAACAAGATACCACACTATTAAATATCCGAAAGACTTCTGTTACAAAATTGTATATCAGTAGATTTTGTTGATAAACAAAGACGAACTAAAGTACTGAATTTATCTTCGAGGTTTTCCACACCTACGTAGTTCTCCTTCACATTGATCTGCTAAAACCTTGAAAGGTATCAAAGCTGCAGAGCTAGACGATGAAATTCTTCCCAAAAAGACAAACCTCTGTCCCTCGAAGCAAGTCTTTCCACAAGAAACTTCACTTTGTTGCTCAACATCTGCTCAGACAGAGTAATTGGTAGAGGATAAAGTTCCTGTTCAACAACATAATCGACAGTCAGTTTAACTGGCTACCATCCCCGGAGGTCCATGCAGCCATTAGCATTGAAGCCCCGAGCCATAAAACTCCGGTGTTTGTTCTCACCGGAAATACATTAAACTGAATTATGCACTCTCTGAGAGTATGTACTGATACTGTAGTTGAGTTGTTTCTGTCCTGAGGGATTTTTGGCCAAACTGATTTTAATTCGTTGTATCGAAGTTATCTAGGTGTATTAATATTTGATTTACTGACGAATTTGTATCAAATATTAATCGAAATGGCGTTGCATTGATCTTCAACACTTGTTTGGGAGTGGTAAATGAAACAAACTGAGGATGTTCCCAGTGAACAATTGGGGATTTGCCAGTGATTATTCCTGATTTCGCTAATTCAGACAGCTTCTTGTTTGTTAGGGCGTTTGCTGTGTTCCAGATGCCACTCTTATCTCACATACCTTCACCGATTTTGTCATTCTGTATTTTCTTCATCATTCCTCTTCCTTTTTTATTGGCCCTAATTATCACTTCATATAGCAGTTCCACTTATCTTCCATTTATCATCCTCTGCATTGTCCCGATTGTCTTCTCTCAGTTACAATAACCTTTTATTTAACTCTTTTGTATTCCTCATTCTGTCCTCCTTTTACTTTTTCATATTTTTCACCTTTTGAATTCATAGCTCTTGCTTATGCAAGTGCCAAATTTCAGTCACATTCTTGAAGTGTTTTTTTTTTAGATTTATCAATTCTGAAAACGAACGGTGAAGAACTTTCATGATTATTGAAAATCGAGTATCAATTTAAATAGGCAAAACCTTCAGTAACATCGTTTCACCATACCGATCCTACAGGATTATTTTCGATAAATATTTTTTAAATATAAAGAGTATATCATTGAAGCGGGGATAAAGAGATTTTTTCCAATGGAACTCCCTGTATATTATTCTGTAATCAGATTCAATATAAGTAAAAGTTTTATCATTCTCCACTTGATGTATCCTCATACAAACATGACTTTTTCGTAGAGTGCGGTAATTTTGTAGGTCAAAAAACTCAATTAATATATTTTGTTTTTTCAAGCGAGAAACAGTTGATAATTCGGATAACTCTCAAAGCCCCAAATATTTTTTTCGTTGTGAAGGCCATCTAATAAATTGCCATTCATCCAATTATCCTTTTCAAACATTCAGGTGATTATTGAATATTTGCATATGGAATTATATCTGATCCCAAATAGCATGTCAAACACAGATGACTAGAATGGATGTTATGGAAATGATTCGTTTTGGATATACCTATAAAATGAATAACCAAACGTTTCATCAATTGAAACATTTAGAGTGTTTCATTCACAATAATTGAAAAGATGCAGAATGGAAAAAGAGAATTTTTAGTATTCTACTCTTCACTGGTAGTTCTCGAAATTGAAATACAAAATAGGGTTTCCTCACAATAAATCAACAACGATGCAACAAAATTCAAAGAAAACACCGAGAATAAATAACAGATCCAAATGTGTATGTCGAATATTCTTGGTATTTTCATGAAGTTGTTTATCAATGTTTATTTGGTGAACATCATGTAGTATGGAAACGTATGGAATGGGGAAAGGAATTACAAAATTGTGAAAGATAAATCCAGTACATAATTGCAACCTTGTAGCCCCCATCTAGTGGCTTCTTCTTCCTCCCAAGTAATTGTAAATCGGCTTTTGTTGAAGCTACTTGCATTTCCTTTTATATAGATGAATGCAAATCCCGATCGTCATAAGTTTGAGATAATCCTATGAGAGAAACTAGCATCGCAGATTTCCAGTCGGTCGCATTCGATTTTCCGTTCGGAGCGTTTGATGAGACAAAGATTGGAATTTTCCGAACGCGTAATACTGATCCAATCTGCGTTCCGACAAATCATTTATTGAAAGACCGTACTGAGAAGGGTCATGTCAATATCTGGAACGGTGTCTTTCATGGGAACAACCAAAGAAAACTACTTGTAATAATAATAATGATGATAATTATACAGGGTTATGATAAAGTAATGCACAAAATTCATGAAACGTACAACGATCACTTTTGAAAAAAATGCAAAAACACGTCAAACTGTTCTTTTTATTCCGCATCTTTTGACCTAAGTTACAAAAATAACACGTCAAAGTTGTCAAAGCTTCGACGTCATCAACGATTTTTTTTAATGGGAAGCTAAGATTTTCATCACATTATGTGATAGAGCTTGTGTTTTTACACACGGGAAAAATAGTTGCAGTAGGGCTCACATAAGAAAAAAACGAGAAAAGGAATAAAATAAATAATAAATAATCCTTTCTCTTTCGGTTAAACGATCCATAATAATAAAACTGTGGTGACACGAATTGTACGACTGACACTGACAAACCGTTGTTTTAGTAAAACAATTGAAAAAGTTTATAAGAACGAATGTTCTTACTAGATGGGTGTAAGTTTGACCTCTTTTTATAATTGGTTATGTTATTTCGTTTTTTATTCTTTTTCTCGTTTCTTTCCTATGTGAGCCCTACTGCAACTATTTTTCCCGTGTGTAAAAACACAAGCTCTATCACATAATGTGATAAAAATCTTAGCTTCCCATTAAAAAAATTTGTTGATGACGTCATAACTTTGACAACTTTGACGTGATATTTTTGTAACTTATGTCAAAAGATGACAGTTTGACGTGTTTTTGCATTTTTCTCGAAAGTGATCGTTGTACGTTTCATGAATTTTGTGCATTACTTTATCATAACCCTGTATATATGATGATAATTTTAATGATGATAGTGATAAATTGAAAATAATAATACGTCTTCATTCAACAAAGTGGTATCAAATACACCGAATAAAATCAAATTTACTTTTTTTCAATCACCTCTCCAAAGTTTGTTTCTTCAACCAATTTCCCATAAGTCGAAACTTGTATGGGGCGAAGAAATGCGGGCTCTGCAGTTCATAGTGGAATCCGAATACTTAATGAAAAGTGCGTTCGCCCCAGCGGGATTCGAGGTTTACATAACACTTACTTAACGAAGAAACAACCATATTATATCATATTGAACCTACTAAAAATAAAGTCAATTTCTTTCTGGAATTACGATCAATAATAATGAAGTTGGTACTACTAGAAATACGTCATACGTCATAAATCATGCTTCTGAGGTCTGAATTGTGTGTACTTGTGAAGTGACCTTTCCTATTGAAAAACTTATGTTTCTTCTGACAGTTAGGTGATCTAGTGCGAGTCAAACTCATCTGTAACTAATTGAAAAATAGAGTATTTCGTGATCGATTGTGATATTTCTTGAGATGTCTGATATCCTATAGTTAGCACCAAATATAATGGAGAATATGTTCGGATATCAACTAATCTCTTGATATTTCGTTTGAAGGATATTCAATTGTCAATTCAGCCATACCTATTTTGTGGATTGTCATCAATATGTCATAAAATTGAGTGATCCAGAAACACAAACAATTGAAAAACTGCCTCTGTTTTCCCGTCCTCTACTCCATGATGAAAAAAATTAAAAGGTGACACTAAGAAGGTTGAATGAGGAGGGATTTATGTTACAGATTATCTGTTTGAAAATATAATTATCAAGGCTTTCTTTGCACGTTTCATTCAATTTCATTTCATTCAAATAATGTTCAACACCAACAAGTTTTCGTTTAACTCTGTATAGCATTCGTAGATGAACTGAGAGATTGAATTTGTTTCGTTAGACAAATACAAATGTGAACAATACTAACTGACTGCATTCAGTGCTTGCTTATGCTTGCTCATGTAGTAGAAAATTCATGAACACACAAGAAATTCATCCCATTTCTACGCTTCCTTCTTATATCTCCATTTTTCAACATGTCAGTAACGTGCATCTCGTAATATTTTAACGAAATTGTCTGCACATGCATTAAGCGTTATAACGAAAAATTCTCCATGCTGTCCATTACTTCAGACCCACAGGTCTATAGCCTTGGTGAAAATGGTTACAAAACCCCTCGCAAGTGAATTAAAAATTCGTTAGTAATAAGATCCTCGTAAAAAGCACTTCATGGATCTAAGTGGTTATACGTTAAAGGTGTCTGATTTGGGGCTTTTATGCTTTAAAAGGTGTACTCCATTTATTCAACAGAAAATTATTGAATGATTTTAAGGTTATCCAATAGCAATATCCATCTGATTTAAAGATTCACAGACACGAATTGAGTTGGCAATTCTTCCAACGATGCTAATTCTATTCAATTCGATTACGTGATACCCTCTGGTGTGCTGCAAGGTTTTCATTTAGGCCCTCTGTTGTTCAATCCATTCATAAATAATATTGACAATTCATTCAGTATCTTCGCTGACAACTTAAATTGAGTTATACTAGATACTGCATGGAAAATAAATACTATCATAGTCCTATACAGGGTGCGGCACCGAAAACGAAACAGATCGATTATCTTATAGACACATGTGTTGTGAAAAAAATGCAAAAACACGTCGATTTGTAAACCAAGGGGGACATCTCTCTACCATAACCTCAACTGTCATACCTCTCTCTCCTCCCCTTGGTCACTATCACCCATACAATTTAAATAGGGAAAGTACTAAGTGTGTCACATCACTGAAAAGGTAATTTGCAAGCCTTTCCAATTTTTAAGTTCATACACTGTCATTTTTTTAATTTTAATTTTTTTTTCTGAATTGTTCGAAGTAGCTTTCAAATGAAGTATCATACTTTGGAATACGGAACAGTTGTTTCTCCCGCAAGAGGGCGCCAAAATAAAAAGTTACGTAGCGAACACATGTGTCTATAAGATATTCGATCTGTTTCGTTTTCGGTGCCGCACCCTGTATAATCCCTGCAATATTCATAACCTCTACATTAATTAATCAATATCTAGTAAGAAATGTGAAGAACTGTATTCAAGTGTGAATCTTCCAGATGTAACCGGATTTCATTGTAACGACAGATGACAAGTTTTAGCGACGGACCAAATGCCATCTGGATTCAAGGAGGAATTTAGAATTTACGTAATAGTTGGATTCTCTTTCAAAGTAACTCTAAAGTTTCCTTTTACCGTCTGGTAATTACTAACGAAACTAACGAAACGTAATCAATCAGTACAAAAAGTTGAATGTGCACTGAAGTTTTGCATTACAATCTTTGAATTAGTTGATCAATTTGACGAAAATCAAATATATTCATATGAGTCAATGTTCTGACGAGTTTTATATCGATTTTGTGATCGCCATAGTTTTCATGCTTTAATTCTATTCAAATAAGACAACTTTTGAACACAGTGTTGCTACCATACATATTTTTATTTCATATCTATGGGATTTATCTGCATTCGAAGTGAAAGTGACAGTGGAAATAATTCCATATACATGGTACATTACCTTAATCCCATGGGTCTAACATCAATCAAATTAATGGCATAAATTTTTGCAATTAATTAAAATTGAAAGTGTCCCAAGGGAAGTCCTAACTTTCATGCCATGAAGAATACAGTAGCAAAGAGTATGAACATGAAGAGAGTTCAGTTTGCATTGAAATGATTATAATATTTTGGAAAAACATTATAGTTACAACGAAACAAAAGTTACCAAATCATAATGGTGGATGATAACTTTCCAATATCCAATCATATTACAGAGACATGGTTTACGTCAAAAAACAATGAAGTGTTGTCAGATAGTGTCATAGATCTTTGAAATTTTGTTGATGTAATAACTCATTAAATATAGGATTATTATCATGATAAAACCCACACTTCTGGATTTGTTTTATTTCAATTTAGTTATTGATTCATTATGATTTGTGTTCTATTTAGAACTGATATATATTATATTATGGTTTATTCTCCGATAATTTTAGTGGTATTGGAATTCACATTTGAAACACTGACCCCTCGATTATAAAAGCCATCAAAAAATTCCCATTCTATAGGCTGTGTTTATTTATAGTGGCCATGTTATCTTAGGATGAAAACTATGACCAATAATTCTTTTTTCGGCATGTCTTCCTAATCGTAATGTTTTTTTCCTTTCAGGAGGTCTCTTCCATCCGGCTGATGATAAACAGGAAATCGCTTTCCGATACGCCATTGAAAAAATCAACGGTGACCGCACCATCTTGCCGAGATCCAAACTCAGTGCCCAAATCGAAAAAATTCCACCACAAGACAGCTTTCATGCTTCAAAAAAAGGTAAATACCATGAAATGTGTGAGAACATACCCACATGTTCAAATTAGCACATTTGAAGGTTGTGGTCTTCCTGGAATCTGAAAATAACCCAGTCGTGACTGGAAAACCAGAAGCATATATTTTTCACAGTATCCAATTTCTCATTTTTATCGTTTTCGAACTGACAGATCACTTGAATTCTAGCTGGAACAAATCTTCTTCATCAGAATCTGTCTAATAATGGAGTTCTCCTTCCCATTTCCATTGATTTTCTTCTTTATAGTCAATTTCGTGTTTCAATATCATTTTTAGCTGACATAAACAGAAATGATCTCAGATCATTAGCTCAGATAATTTCCTATCAAAAGTCATTCGATTCGACTGTTGGAGGCATTCTATAACATTTAGTCCATGATTGATGGGATAAGTTCGTGAAGAAAACTCACAAAGAAAACGTAGAGAGGATACTAAACTAGTTATCTTTCAAGGATGCATATACAATAATCTTCTCATCCCTTTCGATAGTCGCTCATTTTATTAGAGTTGAATAATTATCTTCTTGAATATATTTGAGGAGTTTGGTTATATCAAGCTTCTGAATCTTCCATACTTGTTCACATTCGAAGCGAATTTATCGATTCTCCATAAATAATAAGAGTAAAATTATTAATGTTATGTTATTTCACCAGAATACCATGATTTATAGTTCATTCATTCAAAGAATATAGTTGTTGGTTATTTTTTGATACCATTAGTGCGAAATGAAAAGTATCTGGCTAACCACTGAACTTCTGATTGGTTGGGACAGAGTTGGGAACATTTGGGCATCAATCTTATTGCAACTTATAATAGTGATTTCACAACGATGCCAAATTTATTTGGAGAGAAATCTCTGTTCAGCTAATAAGGCTTGTTGATTTTAGTCGAAATCTTAGTTCTTCAATTTTTCTGTATATGTTCCATATATTGAAAACATTTACCAAAAATATTCAAAATTAAATCTAAGTTTCTGTTTCGGAGAATCGTTGGAAAGAGACCAGCAGCAACATCCTACTTTCTACCTATTACAAAGTAGCCAATTTTAAAGTTAATTGACACTTGAAAAAACATTGTCAACATTATTTCTTCTTAATTACTGAACAATAAATCGAATTTGGATAAAATCGATTCGAATATGCATATAGGTATACAAATTTGATTCCAGAGAACCGTTGAATGATTTATTATGACATGACCGACAATTAGACTACCAGACACACTCTTATCATTATATTGATCTAACAGCCACTTCCACAAATCCAGTTGCCAACAACTGGCAAAAATATGTTAACAGTCACTTGAAACTGTATAGTTGAATAGAATGGCGACCGTTGAATATGATATCTGGTGTTAGGTTAGCGGGAATTCGGTCGAAATGTTGAAGAAAACCAATTGTTAGATTGTCGACGTTTCGAAACTTTATTGTTTCATCTTCAGGACAACTTAAGGTGGCTTCCCGTGCTTAAAAATGGTGAAATAAATAAAATCGACATGAAGTATAAATACGTATACACAGGTTCATGAAAGACATTAACACAGACACGAACACGAAGAAATGAACAAACTCAGTTCAAGCCACCTTAAATTGTCCTGAAGATGAAACAATAAAGTTTCGAAACGTCGACAATCTAACAATTGGTTTCAACATTTCGACCGAATTCCTGCTAACCTTACACCAGAAGTCACTTGAAAGTTATCATCAACAGAAAATGTATCTTCTCATCAAGATAAATTGGTTCATTTGAAGTGTCCAATGATCGATTTCCTATCGAAGGATATCAAAGTTCGCAAGGGAATTCTGGAATTATATCTTGCGATCGCTCGAGATCCTGTTCCATTTGAATTTTGAACTCGAAATCGATGATGAAGTAATTTGTCGGCCGAGGCAGCGTCAACGTAGAATTCGTCCCGATATTTGCTCGACAAATTAAATTTGAACCGGAGCGGAACGAGATTGGTGGCATCGAATGATTTACTTCAATATCGGGAGTGATTTTTTATTCTTCCATTATGAGATTCACGTCCGGTGTATGATGTTATCGCGATACCATAAATAATGCAACACTGTTGGTAGTGAGAGATGAATTGCAGGTCTAATTACTTGTGATCTTCAGCTGCTCCCCCGAGGCAAAAGCCTTCTTGAAATGCGAGGAACATCGAATGAGTGATGATTTATATTCCAGTTGTGTTTCCACATACGTCTGGTGAAATATTGTTTGTCAAGAGAGGTATCAAACATGAGCTTGCATTTTTAATGAGTGTCGCAAATTCTGGCTACGATATACCGCGCTTCGTCGTTATGGACGAATCCTGGATATCTATCAACATGGTCCTCCAAGCTACATACATATTTTCCCATCGTGTGGTCTAGTTATTTCGGATTATACCCATATCTAGCAGAAATTCGCCATGAATATTCATGGCGGATACTGCAGAGGTTTGTTTTATAGCATCGGCTATCGTTATCTATCATTTTCTGCTTGCATGATGTGCTGTACTTGTTGATTGCTTTTATTGTCATTTAAAAGCCTGTCGGTTAGCGCCATTGATGAAATCTTTGACCGCCAGTTGTTCACACTCATTTCCCTAGCTCAGGGTTTTTTCTGAAGTTATCAACACATGAGAGTAATTGAAAATTGAAGTAAACAGATATTTCGAATGAGGTCATGTCAGCAAAAGATATTTGAATATTGATCGTCCTGAAAGTACCAAAAAAGATAAACATGACCTGGTATTGTAATGTAATGAAAATTTTGGTGAACGGAATTGAGAAAAGAGTCAAGCAAAGGAGGATAAACTTAACAGTTGAAAGATCGAAACGCTAAGAACAATTTAAACAAACTGCACATTGTCATCAACGCCTAACTGTGTGTCAAAAGAATCATTGATTTTCAATTTTGTCCATAATCTGGACACCACAATTAATCAGAGACTATCACGGATTTCTATTGAGAACAATCCTTATTGAAACTATCTATAGCCTGGGTACTAGGCCACACAGGTAACAGGGGTAACAAAGAGAGATGCTGATGTGTTAGGACGAGAGATGCCCTAATTGGTCCAGAACCTTTCTGTGGCTTAGCAAAAGCACTGAAAGAAACATCCAACAGTGCTTGAATCAATAAGCAATTCCTTAGATGGTGGAGAAGAATGCTGAGAATGAGACAGGCCAAAGAGAGGGCTCAACAAACACTTGAACAATATTGGACTCACAGATACAATCATTTGTGGGTTGTGTCAAGAAGATTGGAAACTTCAGAAGACATTCTGTCCTACTGTGAAGGCCTTTCAAGGCTAAGGTTTTCCACACTGGGAAAAGAAAAACCGTAACCTTTCCTGTACATGGAGAGTCTGGCCTTTAGAGCATAGTTACGAAGATAGACTAAGAACAGTTTCTTTCAGATAGATGGCATTCTGTTGAGCTTCAGAACTTGACAGTGAAAAGTGGACTTCCCAATTGTTTACAACTCGGACTCACCGTTCCTTGTAGGTGAGAAATCCGTAAGATCCTTAATGTCCCGTGAATAATACATCATTTTCCGCTACGGCACTCCAAACTGCTCGGAACCCTTTGATGCCGGCGGATGCTTTCATGTCCCGAAGGACCAAAAAGGGATCATATCTAGTTGGCGAACGTCCTCTGGATGCCACCTAAATCCATGTCGAGGCGCAAATGAATTAGTCCAGCGACTAATGCGACGAATGAGTTGGCTTCAGCGAAATTTTAGACAAGTTTCGGTGTTATACTGTGTTAAACGAATGCCTCTGTATACGTTCGTGAAGGGTTTCAATTAAATGTCTAACGCCGAAGCTTAGTATCGAGGGAATAGTGAGGCAGATATTGTTACGCCAACCACACAATATTGGACTCTATGAGCAATTTCATTAGATATCACAAAAAATGGGGGATGGTATATAATATTGGTGATTCCGAGAGTCTAGACGTCGCCTGGTGATAAAATTGTGAACTTATTATGTGAGTGATTTTTTGTGTGTTTTGCATGCATCGTAATCGGCTTTCCTCAGGATCAGGAGTGATGAAGGATGTGCGAATCTGTGGAATTTTGTATTTATATAAGAAATAAAGTGGCTGTCTTCATGTAAGCTATGATTAGATGCACTATTTCAAGTTGTAACAATACAATTTTTGTTATATCAAAGAATATGTCTCAGAGGTATGGAAAATGAAAATCAATGAGTTTTTAACGTTAATCAACCTATTTTTAGACTGATGATAATACATAAAAGAAAAAGTAAAGAAAAACTCCATAATTCGTACAAAACAATGTGAATTCCACAGTATTGTTTAGCCAGAAACGAAAAAGAATGAGTAGTAGATGAAATAACAAGAAGAATGCTCATGATAACCTCAACACTTGAAGAAACCAGGAATACCTTCCACATTTCCTGAAATATTCTGAAAAACTGGAATACGTCAATAGAGTATCTGCGGCGTTTCACAAAATGGGCTTGTCTTTCTCGTTTGGAGGGTGAATAACTTCATTCTCTCCACAATGAGCTACAGTTTTCAGTAATTTTTTGACATTTGATCACTGTGGTTAGCTGTGTCAGTTGCAATATCACAAATATTTCTTTTCGAGTTTTGACATTTGACACCTACGAGTCCGTCACTGAAATCTTCCTGTCTCATCTCATATTCAGAATCTGTGCTGTGGCATCATTTTGAGTTTCACAGAAGGAATTGGGTAAAAATGTAGAAACTGCCAGGCTGCGTATATCTTTCTACAAGATCTCCATATGAAGGATAAAAGCGGATGACTTATGACATTTACTGATTTGATTATGGGCTGGTATCCTCTGGGAATAAAAATCGACTTGTTATTGCAACAACTGAGAAACATGCCTGTATCATCAAATAGGATGCAATATATCTCTCATAAGATTGCATCTGTGAAAGAGGGAAGGAGCGTGACTTATGACAGTTGAAGGTTCTTTCGAATTGAGAATTCCTCGGAAAATGCTTTATCTGTCACAGCTTCCAGAAACTATCAACGATGTCTTACTTAACACTTAACTCTGAAGATAAATCCCTGAACTAATTTATTGCGTTATGAGATGAACAAAGTTGTTTTGTAGAAGTTTCGGTACAAACTAACTAACGAAACTGTTCTGGATCGAGAGTTGTCCTTATTGAATTGGATTGTGCCTAGGGAAATGACGTCAACTTGTGAAATATATTTGGGACATTGACAAGTTTGACCATTTCGAAGATTTTCCATCCTCAACAGTCTATTATCGATTTGAAACTTTCATTAATGAAAATGTAGAATTCATCAATAGTTTTTTTTAACAAAAATGAAATGGAATTATGAAACCAGAATAATATACATTCTGATTTGCAATACTTCACATTCACATCCAGGAACTACTATTTTTTACCCTCTTTATGTTTTGGTCAATTTGATTTTAGTAAGATATTGATCCAAATTTTAATATTTTCAGTTTTAGTGAGTACAATATAGGAAAAATGTAGAAAATTCAGAAATTATATGAAAACAGGATTTTTGCAGATACCAGAATATTCAATGATAATTTCGAAGAAATAAAAAGTAAGTTATATTTGTCAAGGTCTGTTATATCAACAATTTCCTCTCTGTGTTATTATCAACTGTCGATCTATCGATTGTATTTTCTTCCTTCCAATCAAATTCGAAAAACATTCAAATACACGAACTTTCTTCCGAATATAGTCTACATTATTCAAAATATATTTGAAATTGAGAATATGAACAGTTGATTGTGAAAAATGATGCCAAATCTCATTTCAAATAATGGTGAAACATATAACCAACCATGCCACTTCATTTTTCTCTTTCTGGCAATGTAGAATCTAGAAATAATACCCTATCATCAGTTCCTCCTAAGAGAAAAAACCTCATGCGTAATCTCGTCCCTTAATAACATTATTCCCAGCCCCCGGTAAAGAAATATCATGTTCTCCAAACCAGAGTGAATCCTCTCTGAATACAATTTTCGCACGTTCCCCATAAATCTTTCCTTAATTTTTCTGCCTGCCGAGCAGGAATCGAGGAAAAATATAAAATACTCCCAATCCACTCTGAGACACGCCTCGTAGATAAGCAGACAACTTTTTATAATAATGTAATTCATTGCGGAGAATATAGTGAGGAGAATGAGAAACATCATCATAAACAAATATTATACTGTGGTCCAGCAATATCACTGAAGAATAATACAGGGTGGCCCAACGAAAATGTACCGGGAAAAGATTTTAGCGGGAAAAACCTGAAACACGTCAACTTTCTATATGAGGGGAACAACTTTTGACGCAAAAAGTATAGCCTAAACTTTACCCTCCTAAGTGAAGGTAGCATCCCCTGAATTTTTTCAAATGGGAAAAATGGGGAAAACCCTTTCGATTCCCTATACATTGCTTTTTTATTTTTGAAATTCCGTCTACTCGTTGCAAAGACCTTTGAAATATCGCTAGTGCATTTCTCAAAAAAATACACAAAGTAAATCGATTCCGCTTAAAAACGTACCGTTTTTTTAAACTAAATGTTGAGAATATTTTACTAGAAACAATTCGCTTTTTTTCTGTTTTTGTTCATTTTAGCTAGTTTCTCGATAGAATCTCTTCCTGGTAGTTATACCTCACGGTACGTTTCCGTTGGGCCACCCTGTATTTATTATTAATTCATTAAAGAAACTGTAGGAATTAATCGAAATCATCCACTGAACTTCTGATTATCAAAACTATTTCCAAGACTGTCTTGAGAGAGTTGATCTGCTGTCACCCATCAGCTAATAGATGGTTGAAGCATGACGTCACTGCTAGTGCCTTATTGAAGTCTCCCCCTGTTATAAAAGAGCCTTCAACAAAGCAAAACTGTACACAAATACATTACCCGAATAGCTGTTCTTAATGTGACACATCTGAAAGTGACACGGGTGGTGTACGCTTTTTTTTTCTCCTTTGACCTCTTCTCCTCATTCCCTTCGATCTGTTCCAGTGTGCCATCTGCTGCGTATCGGCGTGGCCGCCATTTTCGGCCCCCAATCCGCCCACACGGCCAGTCACGTGCAGTCGATCTGCGACACGATGGAGATCCCCCATTTGGAGACCCGCTGGGACTACAGACTCCGCAGGGAGAGCTGTCTCGTCAATCTGTATCCCCATCCGACCACTTTGTCCAAGGTGAGAGATGGATAAATAGAATGGGGAGCATGGGTTACCTTCCCATGAGGTTGGGTATTGTGATGTGGGGCACAATGTATAAGGTGCAATTCAAAAGTTCCAGGACAATTCTAATAAAATGAAAACTGGTTACTTTTTTCGAGAAATTCATTCATTCCTTTCGGAATAATCTTCTTTGGAGTGAATTACAGCAATTTGCACGTCCGAGGATTAATTTTTTTAGCTCATGAGAGTTGTGGTCGCCACCTTTGAATGTCATCAATATCAGCATAACGTTTTTCTTTCATAGTCAAATTGAATTTTCCTTGCAA